>CAVNZL010000011.1:0-1200000 GCA_963693355.1 Pontia daplidice | reverse complement strand
TTGAGTACTTACTCAATCCAGTTGAAAAGTATCGACATCTGTTTGAATCTTTTGGGGTTAACAGATAATTGTGACTGTCAGTTAATTATAGACAAATAATTTGCAATAAAATAAATTTGCGACTATAATTAAAGATCTAAGCTATCTTATCTCTTAAGTTGGATCAGACTGCTCACGGTGTGCCAATTCAATTTATAATCAGTTAGGTACTTTAGGAGTCCATCGCGGAAAAACATCGTGACAGGAGATTTATATATATTAAGCTTATAACATAACAACAAAAATACGAAAAAGGTATAATTGTTGTATAAGGCAGGTCACTGAGAGGAATACTCCAATTTGTCAGAGAGAGGACATCTCCAATCCCAGGAGGCTTACAGGCGTGTAGTCGAATCGGCTCGGAAATACGTCCGCCGGATAAAAAAAATACGTCATTAACAATTATTAGCGCAATAAAACTCAAGTGTAGTTATTAAACTTATTTAATCAGTCATTTATAAGCGAAGCTATTCAAACAACAGCTGTTCTCATTAAGCTTAACAATTTTTCTCAGCCTCATTAATTTCACTACAATAGTTTATACAATTTGTGGCACCGCGTACACACCAGTGAATAATATAAGGCCAGTCGATCGATCTGTGATGATAAAAACAAATTCCTTGTTTGCTTCAAACCTCTGCCCCAGAATTCGGTCTTCTAAACCAACGATTGTAGAAGCCGCAGCCACGGTACCCTCTTCCGTCACTTCAATTTCAACACTTTGCACCGTTTTAGAAACATATAATGGACTATCGGATACTCCAGGTAACTCAGCCTTCTCGGCGTCAAAAATCCTTTGGATCCCTGAGTATTGCAACGGCGGTATTAAATCTGCTTGTGTTGATATCTTGAATCTTGGTATGTAGCAATCGATCTCCGGTAAGTCACCAGATTTGAAATCTGTCATCCAATTTAAAGGTTGACTCGCAAGGTTATTCAATAAGGTTTTAATCGGCATCCCCTCGAATGGTAAAAGAATCATCATTGAATATTGCTCCGACTTTCCATAAGTCATTTCCAATATCTGAGCACCGATTTGATTCGAATCTCCGAGGTTATGGGGTGCTTTATGGTACATCATGTTGACAGAGCCTATTGTCTTTCCTTGCCAATTATAAAATTCTTCTCGTTTTGTCTGCGTTGGGTCAAACGGATACGTCCAGCTTGCTTTAAAGTACAAAGCGTCAACTAAAATCATACGCAAATTCTCTAAATGCTTTGGCTGCACTGCATTACGTATTTTACCATCTGTGGCTATACATATGTAGTAATTAATATCCTGTGCGAGTAATGTCGTATTACTCGGATCAACAAAGTACACTTCGTTATTGTAATAGTTAGCTGATTCGCAGAACTCCTTGTGTATCTTTAGGTTGTGGTCGGAGAACATAGCTGATTGTCCTTTTAGGGTAACGTCTGTTTGTGAATTTTTTAATAGATTAGCCACAGCAGCGTGTAGTGCCTGGGTTGATCGTAGATCGTTCGGTAGCCGCAACTCTTTCATTAATTCCCGGAATGTGTCACCTGCTGATCCTTCAGCCAGCAGAGAGAAGATGCTCCACACAGATAAAGGAGAAATGGCCACATTGCTTTCACCAAAACTTTCTTGGAAAGCATAAACATTGTTTAGTAGTGTCAATGCGAATTCATTGATGGGTGTGAAGTTGACACCAGGGTTGGTAGGTGTCGCAACAACGATGCTAACTAAACAAATTATCTTCCACATTACGCGGCTTGATAGGACAAGGTTTGAAGCAATACTAGTATTGTAAGCGGTGCCTTTATCAATTTCAATGGAATCTCACGGATACAATGAGATTCGTTGTGTGCGTTGTATACGGGAACCCATAACATAATCAATTTGACGCACGATTCAATAAAGCAATTAAAAAGTTCCATTAAGGTTGTAGTCAGGTTGAGTTTAAGGTTTAAATATTATAAAAATATAAGGCTATAAAGATATATATTATTTTGTTATTTGGCAAATTGCATCAGAGTAAAGACTAAATGTAAAAATGAGACACGGTTATGAGGTTCTTATTGAAATACAGTTTATATTGTATTGTATCTCATAATAATATGATTTTAATTACACTTTTAATTTTCTAACTAGTTTAATACAATTAAGGCATAAAGTATGCTCGTTATAACTTTATAATAATATTGTTTTCCCCCAAGATAAGTATCTTATTAGTAAATCAATTTCGAGAAATTTAAAATTATACTAACTATGACAATTATAGGAATACATAGAAGATATAATGGAAATGTTTAGTATACAAACAGGAAATAAAATATTATGGGGAATATTCCTTGACCGAGTAATTGTTTTAATTATGCACGCATCATAATGTTAATATATTAATACATATATAACAATTAACTTTTATTCTGTACCAATATTTGTGGCTATTCAGAAATACTAAGATTCGGAATGTAAAATTTACTTTGCGATTGTTTTAAATTAATTAATTTAATTATGTAGATATTAATTAGCTATGTAACTGTTATCAACTATTGTACAGTTTTTATTATATCTAATTTACAAATGGCGAAGCGAGGTATCTTTTCAATTCCAGCATAATTTACATTTTAATTTATTTCTGAAAGATCTGAGATCGGATTTTTTTGGTATAGTGTTAATTATTTGGTATGTATAATTTAAATATATCTAATTAATATTAAACGTTACTTTGCGGAAGTCCATAGTATACTATACTAATAAATCAATTTATTAGCAATACTGCTCGAAAACACCCTTAAACACTCTACGCGTGTCGCCCCGACACCGGAGTTTCTTCAAGATGTTGCCTCTACGGACAGGGTTCATGTGACTCAATAAACGCAACAACTTGCATTAAATGTATCTCAAGGACCTTCCTAAGTAGTTGCTTAGATCACATCAAAAAGTTAGTCACATATTCACTCCAGATAACCCTCGAGATACTATGTTAATTATTTTTCGCTTCGCAGACGATTAGGCTTTTTAGATACGATCAGTTTTATTTGTTCGTTACAGGATTTTTAAATATACGTATTTATGTATCTCTATGCGCTAATGCACATTAAGTATCTGTCTGGTTCTGTCTTAATAATTTGGAGAACTTTTAATACCTATAATTTTTTCCATAGGGTTGATATAGCCAATTAAAATATTGGTTCGACGGAAAGACAGTATCAAAATCGTTATTGTAGCTATAGCGGTTTTGCGGTGGTTATTATTATTGTCGTCTGATTCAAATATTTATAAATTTAATAATTTCCATTTATTGTTGTACTGGAGTGTTTTATATATATTCTTTGATATATGCGCCTGACCCACAGAGCCGTACGTCTGATAAAACGTTTCAGAGGTTCGCATCAAATATTCCTTAACTGAGGTAATTCCCTTGCATTGTCCATTGAAGAGAGGTCATTCCGTACAATCCACGCATGTTCCACTCGAACTATTACTATGTACGGAACTAAGACATTAGGTGGCGTAAGATTTTGTATGTTTCACATTGTCTTTAGAATTTCATTTTGTAAATTATAAATTTAACAATTGCCAAATGGTGAATTTGTTCGTGCGTTGATTTCGAATTTTAGAATTCAGTCTATATTAATTATAGCCAAACAAGTCATAACTCAATTTTTTTAATATGTCTGTCTGATGGAGGTTAACATATATGTATTGATTGCATTAAATTTATACAAAACCAAATTTTTGTCATCATAATACACAAATTGTTCAGCACCATAATTTATTATTTTTTCAATTCCTATTAAAAAAAATATTTTAAAGTCACTGCATCAAGCAAAAATGACATAAAATTTGAATATGTTTATAGAATTAATTCCATGCCGTAATTATGAAAATGAAAAGAAAAATGAATTAATTTAAATTAATTTTAGGATACCAAATCAACATTTCATTATTCAACATTTTCATTAACAAAGATTGTGTGTAATCATGTGTAGACTACTTTATAAAGTTGAGATAATTGTGGACATTTGAATAGTTATGCTTCAACAGAAACATTTTACACGATTTCCAGTGTTTCGTTGAAGGTATGAATAAATTATTTAACAAATACATTATCAAAACTGTTATCGTGCCAAAGTATTTGTCCCGAATTATGGTAGATTTAATTGTCATTTACCACACAAACAAAATATATCTTAGCCCTGCGCTTCAGTTGTTAAGCTATACTATTACTATTACTTCTGACGCTTACGCGATAAACCGACTGTAAGATATATTGAATAAGTAAAACATATCGTTTCTGGTTGTACTCTACCTATAAATGACGGTTAGAAGCCGTGCCAGCCATACAGACTGTAAAATATAATTTTTTACAGTATAAAGATGAGTTGAAATGATTAAATGGTACATACAGTAAGCGTTAAAGTTATTTTATAAAATAAACCTACACAAATAAACGTCAGAAAAATAGAGAAACCTTATTGGTATGTATACGTTTGAGCGTAGTTGCGGTCAGAAATTTTCAGTCTTCAGCCCACTCGTTTTTTTTTAATAAGTTTTTTTCTAGCAATATACCATACGGTTCTTTAATACCACTACGGTTCTTTAATTCTCGATTGGGCAATGGCCGCTAACTTAATTCTGTTTCAAAATATTTAAATTACGTAATAACCGGGTTTTACTTTAGTTTGTTTCGCTATTTATTCCAAAATTATTACCAATCGCAAAGCTCCAGGTAAAGTAAAAATAGTTTGCGGTAAAAGTTATTGGTAACTGTCAATTTTGTGTTAGCTTTCTAAATCTATATAGCTTAATACAGCTCTATATATCCTATTTCTATCTGGGTTTCAGCTCTTCTAATTAATGCAAAACTAAGTTGTGTAAACAAAAATTTTCCGTCACATTTGCATGTGTTTATTAGATATGCGGGTAAGGACATTATTTTTCATTTCTGTTGCATACTGTTTGGTTCATTGAACTGAATTTTTATGAAAATGTTTTTATAAAAAGTATATAAATTGTACATTATTAAGAAACTGGTCTATTCGTCATCTAGCAATCCAGATTCGGTTGAAAAATTGTAAGAATGTTTATGCATTTACTATACGCTGGTCTCGAATATTTTGCGCCTGTATAATTTAAAGAGCAACACCTTATATGTGCAATGAAATGCGCACCGTTCTATAAGTAAAACGAAACTCTTTTATAAATATAACTCTTATTTAAGTAATTGCTATTCCTACGTTAATTTTAAATCTGCTTTACCGTCAAAACTGAAAAAAATTGGCTACGTTTTTCGATAAAGAGGGTGATGTTCTGAGACTAATAAAAATATCACTGCAACGTTGCAACCGGCGGGACCCACTATCCTAAAAAGAAAAAAATATGTAAATGATTAGGCTTAAGATCTCGTGACTAATCCGTTACAAAACTATTTAATTCTAATAGACCAATTTACTAGCTACACGCGAAAAGACCCTCAACAATTTCCGCAAAGTAATTGATTCTATTGATTATAATTACAAAACTATTGGCATCGCAGTCATTTTGACACAGGCCTCCTTTGGAGTCTTTGAAGGTATCCTTTAGAGTTTAGCTAATTTGCAATTTTCACATGTTAATAACAATCTGTTGTATTACTACAACAACAGGTTTAAGTCGATCTACTTGTGAAAATCTAAATAGAAGTTGTCATCATATATAGTTTAGCAACTACAACGATACTACTGAAAAATAATAATAAAATACGGGACGCAGTGTGTCCGTCCAGCATAGCCATGGCGCCAACTGTGTCTAATATATATTATACTAAAATTATACCCTTAAGAAAGTGAGTTAGGTGCCCTCTAGATTTTATTATGCAGTAACGAGAATATAGGTTTTATATTGTACTTTATCTATTTCCTCTTAGTTTCTAGCCAAACCACTAGATGTCACTATTCTAAACATTAAAACAGTTATTGAGGATAACTTTCATTTTCCTACGATGACAAAACCCAGCCCGCACTACGGTTAAACCGCAGCGGTTTTTAACTGTATCTTTATGAACTGTGGACTACACGAGGTCGCACTTATGGATTTATCCCGGGACTGATTTTAAAACTGTGCAATCTTACAAACACGACAACACAGTGAGCGAAATGCAAAAAATAAGCTTTAACTTACGTATTCAACCTAATGTTTTCTTGTCAAATCCTTAGAACGAAAGGAACTGCAGTTTTGCATATTATAGTGAGACCATGTCCTGAGCAAAATATGAAAACTGCGTTTTTTTAAATAACTAAAATGTCATATTATTTCGAAGGAGGTGCGATTTTTGAAATAGTCTCATCCTGCCTTCACAGTACGCCTGCTGCAAATGTAAAAAAATAAGCAAATAAAATTGTGGAATATGCAACAAAATGTAATGTGATCGCAAAAGTCTAATTGCACAAGTGTTGTAGTGGTTAAAAAGCTTCCTTCCCATTATTCAGAATAAATTTTCAGTTCTTTTCGTATAGGACAGTCTATAGTTATAAAGTTTTTAGATCCTTTTATGGATAAATTTTTGGATGTGGTCTCATTAAATGTTCTGCAAGTGGGAAAGGTTCATCATCTACGAAAACAAACGGAAGTAGGTCGACTCTCTCATAATCACTTTTTCATCATCGACTTTCTCACAATTTTGGTGGTTCGTTTGTAAACTTTTGTTAAAATTTAAGTTTTTGAATATTTGGTAGGCTGGAATCACTACTTGCACCATATACAATATTTGTAGCAGTAAAACAATCGTCGGCATATAATAAAAGAAAAAAGAATATTTGCAAAATAAATAGAAATCATTTATATATTGATTGTATGTGATACAATATGTGTATATAATCAATAATGAATGTATAGGGCGAATTACCAGCGTTGGAGATGTTGAATGATAAAAACTGTTAAATTGATATACTGTTATGTTGAAACTGTTATAATGTTATTTCTGAAACTATGTTAAAGTCTTATTTAGTCTGTTTTGCGCGTCGCGTGTTATTGTTATTAGGATATGTTGCAGATTGACTAAAATCTTAAAGCTAACTCTTAATATTAATTCTCCGCGGGCCGCTGAGTCAGCTGTTCGGAGTTCATTACCCGAACAGAATGCAATTAATGTTCCACTTTAGATCGTGATTTAAGACACATTCTACAATGGATGACTTTATAGGACGAGCTGCTATACCAGGTTTACTGAGAGCCCTTAACGAGAAGCGAGTATCACTTCCTTATAGGCCGGTAACGCATAATAGACCGAACTCCTAACGGACCTGCTCGTTTGCTACCTGTCCCAATAAATAATAAAACACATAATCCTTGAAGCAAAGCGAGATGATCAAGAACAATAAACAGTCGAAATTAACATAATTATATAGGTTTCGCGTGAGAACTGAGCAGGTGAAACACCTTTGAAATACAAATGTTCTGTTGTTTTAAGGCTACCCAAATAAACGGAGCTGAATGGCTGCTTCGGTTGCCATGGTAACGGCTACGGAAAAATTCACGCTAGTAAAATGTGAACTAATTAGTATTTTGTGTTATTTTTGATGTTACGTTAAAAATACGGTACTGACACGAGTTAATGTTTTATGATAATTTTGAACTATGAAGTTTATGTTTACAATAATATTTAATTGTTGACCAAACTTACAATTTTTGTTGTTAGTATAAGATATAGATAGATTAGTGGGCAGGATATAATTAATAGAATCAGGTGTGCGGAAGTCCATAGTACAAAACCCTAATAGACCAATCTACAAGCGATATTCCGCGCAAAAACCCACAACCACTCGACGCACGTTTCGCCCCGACACCGGACCATCCTCTGGATGTTGGCTCTACGAATAGCTTTTTATAGTATTTTGTAGTCTTCAGGATACGAAAGAGTATGCTGAGCTGATTCGGTCACATAGAAAGAATGAATGAGGCAGGAATTGACTGACAAAGCGAGTGTGGGATGGATATATTCATTACATCAGATTTATTTTGTTACAAGTAAGCATTTCTACATACAT
This sequence comes from Pontia daplidice, assembly GCA_963693355.1. Lineage (NCBI taxonomy): Eukaryota > Metazoa > Arthropoda > Insecta > Lepidoptera > Pieridae > Pontia > Pontia daplidice. The sequence continues at coordinate 1,191,966 of CAVNZL010000011.1, read as the reverse complement.
ACTTGGACAATTGAATTTTAAATTGAATTGAAAATTATAAAAGACGAGACTATCTATCTATATAATATATAGATACTAAAGACGTTGAGTTATTTGTTTTTATGAATATATTTTTTTGTGTAAGATATTATTATAAGTTATTTTTATTTCATAGCATCATATATGAAACATACATTATACATTCAATATGATTATACAATGCAATCATCTTCAAAATGAAATAAAATGAATTTGAAATATTTCTTTCCTCCAAGTTTAGATAATATTAATAAGCCCGCCTTTGAAACAAACACCGCACAATTAATTATGTCGTCATTACACAACACAGTTTATTATCCTGTTATAGCAGCTATTTGTCTTTTAACTATAGTTTTAAAATAAACATTTTTCATAAGGAACTGGACAAATGCTACAAAAGTAAGGCGGTGTCAATTTTTGTTAACACATTCCGCAATAGTAAAAAAAATGGGCCTTAGGTATAATATGGATACATAGGTAGATGGTAAACGAAAACTATTGATGCGAAACAAGCATCGTAATCAGGGAAATACTGTATCGGTATATGGTTCTTTGATTTGATGTTACAGTTATCAAATTTTTTGATAAGGAGTAAAAAATATTTTATACTGATATGTAGTAAGAAGAGCTTGGCTTTCTTTCTTCGAACCCATATGAGGTAATAAAATAACCCTTAGGGGTTGCATCTCCTTGTAAGCTTTTAAATATTAAAAAAGCAAAGAGGTTCTTATCAGTTCCTCTTTACACCCTTTATGAACATGAAGTAAATATCAATTTGGAGACTTACTAAAAATAAAATTATTCTCTACTAAAGATGTCTGTTGTTTATAAAATATCTTAGAGCGACGAAGAGAAAAATCCTTTAAGTATACGAGTGTAATGGTGAGCATCGTAATAGGAAGTTAATTAGTAGATCAGAATCTAAAAAATACCGTCTACCAAAGGTATATTAAAACAAATGAAGGAATATGAAGTTTCATCACAAAGATATGTAAAAAAAATCGTATTTGGTTACACCTAGACTTCAACCAATTCTTTTTAAACACCCTCCTAAATCTATGATTTCAGCCATAGAGTATTCTGTGTTATCTGTGCACACAAGCAAAAGTGTAGATCCGTTAAGTGCCCAAGTAATACCTTAAGTAGAAACAGCTTAGTATGTTGAACAATTTACACCGCATTTGCATTTAGCGTTGCATTAAGGGGTTTACCAGACACTTTGTAAAACATCATTATATATACATCCTAGAACGATTTCATCGCATAACAATTAGATGAAAATTCAAACAGATAAAAGTAATTCTTAAAAGGTAATTCAATGTCTTTTAAGTTGTGCTGAAAAGATATTGTGTAAAACGGCTTTACAGTACCCAAGCGATCCACTTAAAGGGATTTTAAACATTTTAACTCTTACACATATGAGTAATATATGGGTTTTAAGCAGATAAAGTTTACTAATGGAAATAATACTGCTCCTTGCCTTAGCTATAATATTTGTCTCCCTTTTTCTGGTTCGTTTTTTGATATTACAAATCTTATAAGATCCATTCATTTTATTTAAATCAACAAATGACGTTTCCGTTTTAGGATTTTGTATATATTCATTTAATCTTTATTTACATATTAATATATAATATACAATGATATCTATTAAAATATATTATCTATATAAAAAAATATTTGCCAGTTCTTTCGAAGTTTTTGTCAATTGAAAATAGATGGAACGCGACTCAGTATAAAAATTATAAAAATTACAATTTTTTAATATATAAACAGAATTATGAATGCTGGTGAAATTGGCATTTTCCGAGATGGAAATTCATAGAATAGATAACAGAAGCTCTCCAAGATATTAAAAATTGCATCTGGAAACTAAACACGTTTGAAAAATAGTATCTCAAATCGGAAATTGAATATTGTGTCACGCGCTATATAGGAAATTGGTTCGTGACTTAGTCTGCCTGGGGTCTTACTCATTTAACCGACTTAAAAATAGAATTATTTTTAAAAACCGGTCAATTGCTAGTCGGATTCGCGCACGAAAGACAGCAGGGATTCAAAACAAATACAGATTTCGGATTTCTTACCGCTTATGGTTCGAAATGATGATAAAACTTTTATAATTGAATTTTAATAATCCTTAAGTAACTCCAGAGTTTGAGGCAACAATTTATGTAAAGCTTTTGGATCCTTTTCAAAGATATTTAGGCCTTTAGATGTTTTAAATCTTAAAATAAATTTTCCAAATCAATCATTATGCGACGGAGCTCAAGCCTCATTCATTGTTCACTGCAGTTTTCGTATTACAGATAGTTCTCTACAAATGATCGAGATATCTATTCCCTGGCTCGATGCTGTCTATGAGGTCCGAACGTCCTAAGGTGTTATAGGGTTTTCTCTTATTCATTTTAGAAATATATTGAATTGCATTTAGCTACGTATTACTTCTACATATCTAATACAATGTGTTTTTTTTTAATGTTTTGTAATAAATATATAATGTATTTCTTAAGTTCATGATTGCATAATGTCATTATAACTATGAACTTAGACGAATTACAGCGATAAATTTATTAACAAATGCTTCGTAAAAAAACGCAAACATTTTCTTTCGTGTTTTCTGTACTCTCTAAAATATTATTTAAAAAAAAAACAAACACATTTCTCAAGCACCAAAAAACCACTGGTTTAAGATTGGCTATATTATATTTCTTTGAAACAATTTTCTTGGCCTTAGTTTAAGCTTACTAATATTGTTTTAGGAATATCAAAAGCCATCTACGAAGTATTTTAAGTCTACTATATGTTTTAATCTGATTAAAAAAATGTTGGCAACCCTAGCTGGTTATACCCGGCTATCCCCGGAGAAATTATCGGACGACTCAGTCTTGCTTGTTATTATACTTTGTAAGCTCTAGATCTTTTGCATGCAAAACGCGTATATGTATGTTGTTCATAATATATTTTAGAACGTTTTGGTATTCGTCTCATAAATGAGTTACCAAATAATTAAAGCGAAGTGTTTATTTATTTAATTGAAAATAAAATCTCTTTGCAAGTACAAATAGTAGAAAATAGAGGACTACACATCAATGCACTTTTATATAAAAAAATCTGATTTAAAAATTAGTAATCACTAGCTGATCCCAAATTTTTTTAGTTCATTAAAAATATTTATTACCTTTAAGTGTTATAATCGAAAGCGTTTTAAACAATAAAAGTATGCTTTATTTAAGTTAATAAATTAATCTTTATATGACACGTTTGTCGGTTTACCATAACAATACCATCTTTTGATTACTTACTCAATCCAGTTGAAAAGTATCGACATCTGTTAGAATCTTTTGGAGTTAACAGAAAATTGTTATTTTCAATTAATTATAGACAAATAATTTGCAATAAAATTAAATTGCGACTATAATTAAAGATCTAAGCTGTCCTATCTCTTAAGTTGGATCAGACTGCTCACGATGTGTTAATTTAATTTAAAATCGGTTAAATAGTTTAGGAGTCCATCGCAGACAAACATCGTGACAGGAGATTTATATATATTAAGATAATTAAGACAGAATATTTATAAGTAACAGTATGCGAACAAATACACGATATATGAATAGCTCTACTCGCGGCTAACCGACCATGTGCAAAGTGTCCCGAAATATATAGTTTGTTTTAGCACACTTGTTTCGTAATTATATTAAAACCTGAAGACACCGAGATCGATTTCCAGAGACAAACAATTCTTTTCCGTGTAAAAACAGCCTCGAATGACGGCCCCCATGAATACCAAAATCTTATCCACGAGCAAATTTACTGAACATATTGAATTATTGAGTAAACTATTGTGCGACTCCGAGCGACGTGAGACGAATCGTTTCAGTCTGGATGCGAGCTGACTGCTAAATTGTAAAGATTTATATTGCCTTTTCAAAACTTCCGGAGTGGTTCGCGCAGGCCGTTTTAGCAACGATTTTAAATTGTTATTGAGTTGTTAAACTATTACCATAGATGAGGAGTCCTTTTCCAAAAAACACACATATAATACAGTTTATGAACAGATAAATAAATTTCAATTATCCATACGTTTGAGAAATTTACGCTTACAATTACAATAAGACTGATTTTAGAAATATTTCACGAAAAAACCTTAAAATACTCAACGCACGTTTCGCCCTGAAACCATAAATTGGACTAATAGAATTGTATAGTATGGACTTCCGCAAAGTAACGCCTGATTCTATTAACTATAAAAGAGCGCTTGCTCAGGCACGTTCTGCTGTGCACTACATGGAACCAGCTGCTAATAGAGGTGATTCCGAACACATACTACTTAGGGTCCTTCAAGGAAAGAGCATTCCCTGAAGGCTAGCGCCTTGCGAGGAGTGTGATTGTCCATGGGCGAGCCAGGGCCTCGTGCCCGTTGGCAGCTGTCGGTTTATAAGAAAAATATAATAAGGTTTAATACAATTTAATTTTGTATCTGAAATAACAATTTATAATTGCCATCTGTCAACTATTCAAATTATTAGTTTATCACACTGAACATAAATCAGGCAAATGCACCATTTTAACTAAATGTTTTTTGTTCATTGACATAATGTGACAGAAAAAGATATTTCATTGTTAAACCTACAATGATGTATGATGCAGTCTAGGCACGTCATTCAGTTAAATACTCTTTACATTAACAGTCAGTTTTTGGGACAATTGTATAAACAACTGTTTTTAAACAGCTCATAGAAGTAACGATAATTACAGCTACTCTAATTTTAAATAGCATAATTTTTAATACAAGTTGAAATAATTTCTGGCTCGAATCAGTATTCAGTGCTCGCTTTTGTTTAGCAATAAATTACAAAGTTTCACTTGAAACCAACCAACTTCTTGAATATCATTAATTCTAACGAAGCTCCAATCTTAGTAATAAGTAGGATTCAGGTTACATTAGTCACACGGGGTAGCGGTAGCGATTTAAGCTATATTGTATCTTTCTACATTATAATCTGGCCACTAATTATGAAAAATGTATGTAAACTGGTAGGCCTGAAATGATAGTTAAAATTAGTGGAATGTTCATAATTAATATTGGTAGTTATTTAAAAAATAAATACGATTTAAGAGTGCTATAGTCGCGTTAATAGGCTACAGTTATATAATATATAAGTTATATAAAACTCTTCGAGTATAAAACGCCATTACAAATGAATATATTAGGTAAGTTCATTAATTATTGATAACTCTAAAGGAACAAAAAAAAGCTTTGTAAGACAATACAATTTATTTAAAGAAATATATTGCAATTGAAACTTTTTTTTACTATCACGTGTAGGACATTTAATTTAATATTCATGAAATATTTATTAATATATATACCCAATATGATGCAATTAAATGATATATTCCAAATTTTAATTAATATAAATAAACGCATCTCCTATGATCGTATGCACGGTCCTATATTTCTTACCGAAATTACTTTTAACGCAGAAATATTTTCCACTTGTCAGCATCAATCGAGATGACATCGACAGGGATTATAATTCGTATTCGGGATTTGGGAATTTTCCATATTTATCAGAAAACTCATTTTCATGCCATAATACTTCCGCCTATTTGTATAAAATAATACAATTTATAATAAACTATGATACTGTTCAGATCTCAATGAACATTTTTTCAATCGCTGACTATGCGATTGATCTCATTGGATGATCTGAATTTTTCAGGTGATGCTGATCGTTACAGGATACGAGATCACTTAAAATATCTTAAGTTTTAATATTTGTAATAAGAATTTATTATTCGCATCCTGTCAAAGTGGGGAAGCCTCCCGGGGGAAGTCTTTCAGCGAGGTTGCGAGATAGTTTTAGACTCCTGACTTTTCTCACATATAAATCTAAATATTGTATACAGTCCAATATCTGGCAGATGTACGGATACAAAATAAGTTTCAGATTTATTTCTAGTTATTTAACATGATGTTTTCATACCAATTTAAACAAAATAACCTACCACAATGCAGCTTTATGGGAGTTTATTTGGAAGCCAGTATGTGTTTTAATAAAATATTGTTTAAATGAGTTTTACTACAATATTTCATGTCGAAACAATAATGATTCTATCAAGCTCGGGTAGATTCTAGAAAATACCATCAAATAAATGTTATGTTTTTTTGCAGTGAATAGGCCTGAGGCAGAGGAAGCCGTATCACTGAATCAGCCTTTCCACGATAAATATTTGTTCGCTGGTTAGCCTCAACGAGAAAGTAATGACAAATACAATAACCAATCCTGATAACCTTGGATACGATTCAAGGTTATCAGGATTTGTCCTCTGTTCACGAGCGCACTCGGTAACTTTTATATTACAATAAATTCCGGAATAATTGAAGTACGTGTGAGTAGTAGATGCGTAATTATGATCGTGGCTCATTCAACTGCCATCGGCATCTAGGCGTGCGTATCAAAAATTAACCCTGAAAACCTAAAGAGAGTGATAACTCTCTAATTATAGCTCTCTGTATTTTATTTTTGTTCCGAAGACCACAAAGCATATTCCTATTGCAAAAGTATGCCGCAAAGTAAAGTCTAGTTAGCATACACCAGCAAATACGTGATTTTCATCGCATAATATTAATTATCGCTGTGGATCTTGAGTCAGCATAACGAAGTTGCTTGTTTGTTACAATGAAGTTAGCCGGAAGTGTGGCTCAAAGTTTGTTAATTATTGCGCCTTCAGCTTGCTGCTGTTACACGAAAAACATATATATCTTCTAAATTTTATAATCTGTATTGATATTCCATTTATGTATCTGAGGTTTGAATAGGGTTGAATAAAAAGATCTTCTCGGCTATTGATATTAGTGTTCGGAAAGCGTAAAATGTATCCGTCAGTGGTGACTTATTTTTGGTTGAAGTCTTATTTTACGACGTCAGCGGATGGTTTCGGATTTTAACTTATACTAGAATTTTCAAAACATTAAAAAGTTTGTATCTGAGGTCTAAAATACGATAGAATTGAATGCCTGACATCATATATTCCTGACATATTTTAATACAATACAATTGCAAAAATAATTATTTATTATACAGGGGTTTATTAGAGCCATTTAAAAAGGCTTCAATAAAGAGGCGCCATTAAAGCCTATTTAGTGAAATTATAAGGGCAATTCATGAAAATCACATGACCTATTTCCCGTACACAGTTTTCATGTACAATAGGTGGACGCGATGCTGTGGCCAGAAATAATTATGTATGGAATTCAACCAGACAATAATTTGTGAGCACGAAAGTCGGATGAGCATTGACGTTGCCTTGAAATTATATTGTTTTTCATTCAAATTTAAATTTCAATTATATAAATAATCAGTATTTTATATAATCTTTATTTCAATATAACAAAATATTTTCATATAATTCATTCTATGACATGCCTGTCGCCATTTTATGATATTGACGCCATTTTCTCGCCCCGTCTCGTAATTGTAATAATTAAAAATCCTACTAATATTATAATGCCGAAAGTATGGATGGATGGATATTCTTTACTCTTTCTCGTAAAATCTAGTCAATGTATTTTAATAAAACAATACAGGTTCTATTCATCTAAGTCCATCAATAGTATAAGATATCGTGTACATTGTCCATATTGACATGTAATTAGGAATAAAACTACCGTCTGCGATTATGGCGTGCGCTGCCAATACCGGTGGAATTACACATATGTAATATATGATGGAAATGTTTATCTTAACTACGTTATATCCAAAGTAGTGAATCCTAACAATAAATTATAATAATTTATTTTAAATATAAACTTGATATATTGAATTAAAAATTACTTATAAAAATCCTCAATGGAAATATATACCTTAAATCTATGAAGAATCAAATCATCTAAGCTTCATTTGTAAGCAGTTTTGTGCGTAATTTTTGACTGTAATACATAATGAATTTTCGACGGAATGGATTTCCGTCTGACAGATGTAAATAGCCTAATATAAATAAAATAAGGCCACAAGTCTTCGTATGGGGTAAAAACAATGTTGTCTATCGAAAAATTCTTGGAACACTTTACGATTGCAGACTGTATTTATAATACAACGGTATGGAGATTCAAGAGTTCTTATATATTCAAAGCATGAGATTACAAATTATACATAAAAAATCGAAGTATTTATTTACTTTCAGGCAATCAGTTTTCAAAAATATTAAATAGATTCTAACATCATACAGCTTTCTGACATTGATTGACATTGGCATCCTACTTTGGGAGGACAGCGGACTGCTTTTTACCTTGAATAAAAATTATAATAACTTTTCATTTGACTTCAATGGCAATAAGACTTATAGAAAACTCGTAAGATTGTTGGTAAGATATATTGAAAGGAATTATAAATTTCCCTGTATATTTAATATTTTCACTTTGTTACTAGACGTGTTCGTTCGTATTTTAGGATGGTAGACTAAAAACTAGGAAAAAGTTTCTGCTCGACATATCGACTACCAAACCATGGAATTATAAAACCAATCTTAGGTTTCACTCGCATCAATCAAAGGTTTTCACCACATTTTTCATTTATGTCCCACTGTTAAGTTATGCTTTTTTATATACAATATTCAAGAAAAAAATATTTTTCAATCCTCACCATAAGATGGACGCGTACAAACAAATCAGGTTCAATATATCGGTATAGATTACAAACCTCGAGTGATACTAATTCGAAAACAATTCTGTATAGAAATATCAGTCTTTACTCTTTATGGAAAAGGTAAATTAAGGTTTTATTATAGCACATTCACATTTCACGCTCCCAGCCACGAAAATGTCTGCGTGTGACGTCACAAATTGTCCTCTATTCAGTAGCGAAATTACGGGCGACGCGTGCCGAACTAATTTCAACAGAATATTATTCGGATAAAATTTGGTAAATTGGACTATTATACTGGAATGGGGTCTCTGTCAACTTATATTGCCTAGCTTCTACCGAAGGTTCAGAATCAGAATTCCTTCATTCTCTTGGAAAGCGGTTAGCATTCTCAAAAATATTTCTTCTTACTAACGATTGGAATTTAAAATGGAGGCAAATTACATTATTGAATCGATTTATTACAAAATACATGCTTTTTGCTCCAAAATAAACATAAGAGATTTAATTCTACAATAATAAATTATAAGAAGAAAGATACGATGTCGCAGGGTCATAAAATTGGTTTTTGAATTTTTTTACCCAATAATCGTTTATTAATTAATAAGCATTTTACCTAATAAGCATTTAATCGTATGAGCTTTGAAAGCGTCACGTCTGTAAACGCAGCAACGAGGCATACGTATTGAATAATAAATAGCAAAGTTCACAAAGCGATGTTGTTTCTTTAAAATGTAAATTACGTTCGCAAACAAACATTTCAGTATGGGAAGCGAGGAGAGTACTATTGATAAATTTTTAATTGGATTGCATTGGAGGCACTAATGACGCCGCCATAATGACGTCATCGTTATTGAGTACGCCATTGATTGAATGGTGAAATTCGAAGTTTGAAACGACCTCTTTCTAGAGAGATCCAAATGAATTTGTTTATGTAGTGAAGAATTTTACTAAAAAAGGTCAGATATAATCTAATAATACTTTTGTTAAACAATAATTACTAGTTCCAAATTAGCTATGGTAGTCTAGTGTCAAGCGTTTACTCTATGTAGAGATCTTTCGATTTACTATAGATAGAAACCTAGCGAACTACAAATTAATTATATTAATTTATTATTGTAAAAATATGGTACAGATTTATTTTAAACTACATTATAAAACAATTTGAATATTAATACTGCATTCTTATTTTCGTTTAAACAAAAATTTAAATAAGCCTTATATTTTCATTATCGAGGCTTTTTATAAAACATCCGATGTACTAACATTCCACGAGATTCGGATCCGCATAAACCATTTTAAATAAAACCAATAGAGATAATAATTGAACGTGGTTCACTGACAATGTCTGGAGATCCATTGAATCTTCATCCATTACTGAGATTAAATACACACAGCCTCACAGGAGGTTGTGTGTATTAGGTCTGCGGTCCTTTTAAGCCTGGATTCTATATTATACACAAATTTTTGATGACTTCGGTATCTCATGCAGCCTTAGAGTGTGTCTGTCACAGTATGGGATGATCAAAACTGATGGTACGATCTGCTTTTTATAATATTTATTTATAAAACATATACCTAAAGTATAAAATTCTCGTGTCACAATGTTCGAACTTGAACTCCTCCAAAACGGCTTGACCGATTCTCATGAAACTTTGTGAGCGTATTGAGTAGGTCTGAGAATCGGCCAACATCTATTTTCTTCCCCCTAAATATTAAGGATAGTCCACCTATAATTTTATGATACAACATACAAAAATACATACAATCCAAAATTTTCACCCTTCTACGATCAACCCTAATTTTTTATTTATTATTGAAAATTGAAATCACATGTATGGCAAAACAACATTCGGATCAGCTAGTATCTTTATGAATATCAAATTTTGGAAGCCAAAACTCAAGCTATGATAGTAAACATAATGAGTTTATAACTTCATCTGTTTTGAAGTATGTATATCCTTTTTACCTTACTATAAACTCAGTCTGTAAGACAAAGACGTATTACTTTACTCAAATAGTGCAAAAGAATAATTATTTAAAAAAAAATTCTGATTCCGTTAACTTCTTTTAAGCATGTTTGTTGTTTTTGTAGTCAGCTTAACAAGTAAAGAATTACCAATTGTACCACTCAGAGCGATCTATATAATTATTTCTTAGATATTAAGATATTAGATATTATTTCTTAACACTGAGCTGTGGCTAAACCATTAAGCTTAGAATATTCCTTAGAATTAAAGAATATTGAGTTTTCAACTGCCATCAATTTTTTTGGTAGCGAATAGATATGCGCTTGACTTACAGTAAGATCGGTCCTACCCTCCGCTATCTGGTCCATGGACGCCATTCCAGAACTTTTTTGGCCCAACGCTTATCGTTCCTTCGGGCATTTGAGCTGGAAGGTCAACTGGTATCAATTTTACGGCATGCATTTATTAATTTCTCATTTGTTGATTATTTAAGAAACATATGCATCATAAAACTCATATAAGGCGAAATACAAGATATATAGGAGGACTGAGAAATATTTTCATATTTATAATGATAGATATATCAGTATATATAAATAAAGTACTATAATTAAAATTGTCTGCATTATTCGCTTTCGCTTGTCAGTGGATTAAGTTATGTCTCGGTTATATGTAAATTATTCTGTCTTCGAATCGAAAATCTTCCTTCAAATACCTTTCATCATCTCAATCCTAGTAATATTGGAAAATAAAAATTACGATATGTTCACATTTCATTGGTTTTCCTATATAAGTTGTTGTATATGAGTAGAAAAACTTAACACGGGTAATATTTGTATTTGTTTTTTTATCATTTTGTTTGGTATATATTTTGTCAGTTCGAGCATGTAATGTATGTGACGAATACACAATAATAATAATAGTAGAAATCGTTGTGATTGACCATTTTTAAATAAGTATGACATGAAAGATAAAGTTTCTCGACAGCACAGATGTTGCTTCGACTTAAATAGGAACATAATAATGGAATTACAAACAACCTAACGCTCGTTACCTCACTATAAACAAAACGTAAATATCAAAGCATTAAATTCTAAATTCAAAATGAGCTTAAATTTTCACGATCGGTAAACATACCGAAAGCCTTATCGTGTCATGACATATCGCACTGCAGTCACATCCGGCGAAAAATGGCGCCGTTTCCGGTGTTAATATTTACGTGTTTGCTACTGCACGCTGCATGTGGAGATTGTGATTTATTTCTGAACTTAATTGAGTATATTTCCTTTAGAGAAATAATGATTGTCGAATTTATTCACGTCATCATTTTATAGTTCAGGAAGAGAAAGTATCGGTATTGTCTTCTCCAAGTCAGGAATTTTCAGGACCTTACAAGAATCGGAAAATTCCTGATTTGTCACAGAGTTGTCACTAGAAAGTAGGTGCCGTGTATTATAAAAAAATTAACAATCAAGCCTTCTCTAAATTGTTTATATCATCCATGAGATCAATGCCTTCAATTTTCTTTACGCTGTCTTACCCGACATCGCAAAACCAGAGAAGGAAACCCTAGTTATCACGTAAAAATTGAAGACTTATATTTAAAAAACTTTTATTATTGACAAAACAAAATTAAAGGCTAACATAATGGTACAATATTCTCTGCGATACCATAAAAGTTAGTTCTTTAGCAAACCATTGAAATGCTGTGAAAAGAATGGCCTAGAAAACACGTTGTAGACGTTCCGATGAAAGAAACTTGGTGTCTTTCTTCAGTAAGTAATTACATTTACGTTAAGATACGTGCAATGTTTGATAAAACAGATCTCTGGTTTAATACATTCATTTTTCTTTAGTCATTCAGTCTTGCTTGAACTCCTAAATAATTTATCTGATAGGAAGTTTGATTTTTTGTATAAAGCAATCTAGGAGCTTATTAGCGGGAAGTGAAAACGGGCTACTACTATGAATGCCTATTACTATTAATACTATTCTTTAATAAATTTATAAATAAGTCTTAGTTAGTTTGATTGTAGAAAATGAATTTTATTTATTAAAATTCGTTTCCTAAAAATTCGTGAAAATTCCTAAATGTTCGTAAAAATTCCTTTAAAGTGAATTATGAATTGTTTTATACCTGTAGCTTATTCACTATCGGATGTCAAGGCAGAATGACATATTCCATATACTACGATCCATTCCTTAAAAGGCCGGCAACGCACCTGTAAACCTCCCGGCGTTGCAGGTTTCACTCAATCGAGACAGTTCAAAAGAGACTGTTACTAATAGTCTACAAGTGAATATACTGCCATTGATTTAATACCACTGGTCCTAAAAATTTGCATATTTTTTAAAATAAAATAGGGGGGCAAAAGAGCTTGCGGGGTGGCGTACGTGGTAGCCGCAGCCCATATACACACACTAGTGGTTGCGTTGCCGGCACTTAAGGGAGGAGTATGCACTCTTTTTGTAATGTCGTTATTTTTTTATAATACATATTAAAAGTGGTTTAAATTAGCAAATATTTCGATGCTAATATTTAAATATTGACTCCTCAGTCATATATGTATAGTCATGTGTGTCCATAACACAACACAGAACATAAGCAAATCTTTGAGATATTTTTATAAAGTCGTTGACCAATTTACAAATGGACACGTAATATATAAGATAACCGGTTTCGCTTGTATAATCCGAAGATAACATTATCGATGAAGATAAGTTCGAATTAATTAGTTTAGTAGTGATCGTGCGGACGGTATGGCAAATAAAAAAGATATTGTGAAAAATAAAAAAAATGTGGAAAAGAAAAAAGGAGGTTTTAGTGTGAGTAAAGTTAATGCCGCTATTGCAATTAAGATTTAGAAATGCTTGTGAGTTTATTAAAATTTCCTGCCTTAGTAAATATATACATTTTAAACAAGATTAAACAAAAGTTATTCTTAAATATATAACTGACTATCGAATGCACTTTTTTTTTACTACCGATTATCTGTAGATAAGCCTCACTATCATCAGTTATCTATAGTCAGCAAATTAGGCTATAAAAGGGTTCTAAAAAAAAATCTATACGACTTGAGAATTCACTCAATGAGTTATAGATAAAATATTTTATACGAAGCCATTTGGTTTCGAATGAAGTCAGAGTTGAGCGTAAACATTTGTATGTTTCAATATCTTAGAGTTACAATTTTCCAAGTAAAGGCTAATATAGTTTTCTTTGTAATGTCAACTTATCACTTGGTACGGCCAACAGGTACATATTATAAAGGGATAATTAAGTCAAAACAAAACCAGAGTTTTCAAATCATTTCATTTTTTTCAAGAATTCAAACATATTTAAGTAACCTCTTGTTCCCAATAATGCAGTGTATTATTAGAAGGCTGGCATTTCCGCTTCACAGTTAACCTATCAATTGGTGGTATGAGTACATGGGTAAAATAAATGACAATACATACTCGAGTACAAGCTTTCAAACTTGACCTTCACCTGAAAAGCCCTTGAGTCACATAATATGTTGGGCGAAAGTCGAAAGCTATGACCTAGAATAAATTGGTACAATCTAATTTGTTGTCAATAAGTGTTTAAAATTTGTCATAATTCAAGCCAAATCTTTCAATGATTATTTGAAAGAAGGTAGTGCTGGGAAATGATTTTCACCAATTGGGAGATCCCGATTTTCAGCTGTTCTTAAGGCACGTGGAAGTGTCAGAGTTGGTCCCAAAATATAATCGCTTCAATTCTCTGTTCGTCTGATACCATTATGTAATCCACAAACACTTATAGACCGATAGATAGATAGGCACAATATGAAATAATTCTCTGTTGTCAATAGATAACAAAAACTAAAAATAGTTAGATATAAATATTAATGGTGTCTCTCAATCTCATTGCAGAAATTTATACTCTTCACATCAATTACTATAGTAATATTATGCGTGGCTCTGCTACAATTCTACATAACCTTGACCAGTGTCCCTGACCTGCCGAAGTTCGACATGGACACCTGTTGGGGGACCAACTGTACACAGGATACTGCTATAAGAAAGTTCAGAATTGTTTTTCATGAAGCCGTAAGTTTTATGTACTTTAATTAAACTTTTAATAATTTATAATTTATAATAGGGTAGGCTTCTTATTCGGCTATTTTACGGTTTTATTAGTTATCCCGAACTACGGACGCCTGACTGTTGATCATATAAAAGTCAAAAATTACTTTATGTCAATTTATAAATATTAACATCAATATAAGCCTATAAGGCTGCTAGCGTCACCCAATCCTATTCTCTTCACTGGACCTCTCCACTATATTTACACACTATATTTTTGATATGGTTTTAAAGTTCAAATTGACATTGAAATTTTAAGTATCATTATTGTTGATTTTATACAATCAAGCAATTATAAAATATAGATAATACCATATATGTTCGAATAATATAATTAATAAGTATCAAAATTCCAACAAAATGTTTCAATTCTAAGATTCAAAGGGAAACTTTGCAAACAATGCCGATTCCAATTATAACTTTTCCTTAATTAACTGTCAAAAGAATATCTTTAATTATTATTTAAATAACAATATTTTCTTCTTTGTTGCGATTGCAATTGAAATAAAATGGCGAAGCTTCCGCCATTGAGAATGTCCATGGGCAGTGGTATCACTTAAAAGCAGGCGAGCCTCCTGCCCGTTTGCCCCAAAGACGAATCACTCGAGCCATTACCCTTTATATAAATAAAAATACCATTGTACGTAACGCGCGTAAACAAATATATTTTCCTGTTATCAGAACATGAAATATACAATCACAATCTTAAAAAGCCTAAATAACTGTCCAACAAAAATTTATCAATTGTAGTTCAACTAAATAAACTCTATGGTATTTACAATCGGAATTTCACAGGAACGTAATATTTTATATATAGCTTTAGTTCAATGTCTACATTCCCAGCATAATTGATACGAATTGTATCCACAGATGCTTGAGAATAAACGGCGAAAGTTCGAGACATACAAACGCTCGCCTCGTGTTAAAAGCTTCGAAGAAACATCAGAATACGGTATTAACTCGGATGTTCTTGGGCAAATATTTGGGGATTGGCAATTCAAATATAAGTATGCGGAACGAATGCGGTATTTCAACCAGTATGAACACTACAAAACGAACATACAGGGGCTGGATATACATTACATGCACGTGAAACCAAGGAACAGTGACTACAAGGTGAGGTTACGAATTGTATTATTAATATCACATAAAAGCCAAAGAGGTAACAGAGGAGGAATGATTCTTCTACTTCTTGTTCGTATAGGGTTGCTAGTCCCTGTACCTGTTCTGAAAATGATGTTTATAAAATGAAATTGTATAGGTACCCTATACGGGCAGGAGGAATATCCGATGGTAAGTGATCCTACCGCCCATGGACACTCATAATGCCAGAGGCCTCAGAAGTGCGTTACCGGCCTTTAGTGTTCCCCGTGTTGTCGAGCATCTTACGAATATAGCAGTGTAGCAAGCAGTTGGGTTATTGAAAAAACTTTAGTATATATTGTTGTTTCGCACCGCAAACGTTTTCAGGTTAAGAATTTTTTGCATTTAAATATCCGAATTTATGTGATTTAAATCCTACTTAGAAACAAATGCATACTTATGAAATAATGCTACTACACCGAATATAATAAAAAGACAAAGAAATAACTTAGCACTGACTGGATATACAGAACTTATTCTGTATAATTTATATTGTATATTATGACACGCGATCTGCGTATTTTAAAAACAAATTGCTATTCCAGGTTATAAGTCAAATATGCGTTGCGGTTAATATCTATTAAGCTCTTCTATCGCTTTTGGAATGTAATGTCTTAACAAATTAACGGGGACATAAAAATAAATAAACATACTAAAGGTATAATATAATAATAATATAACAATAATAATTCGTATTATTATTATTATTATAGTTAATATATTAAAGGAATTGTTCAATCAATTTCTTACAAAGTCAGATATATAGCTTTAGGACAAACTCAGACATAATCACTAACAAATCCTGTTTAAAAACTTACCCTACATATATTTTATTTGGATTATACACGCGGTGAATAGAGACGGAATCCTTAAAATGGACCAATAAGAGTAATTTACTTTATGACTGAGCTTAATTAACAATTTTTCAGGTTATCCCAATTCTCCTCTTACATGGATGGCCTACGTCTATCAAAGAGTTCTATGAAGCAATACCTCTTTTGATTTCGCCAAGACCAGAATATAACTTTGTATTTGAGCTCATTGTACCCAGTCTGCCCGGGTTCGGTTTTTCACAAGTGTGTATTATATCTCTTTTATGTTTACAGTTTATAAATAAGTGTTTTTTATATACCATTGAGGTTGTTAAAAGCTTTAAGTACTGAAGTACAGCAGAATAAAAAGGAAATCAAATACGTGGAACACAAAAAATCCATTTCTTAGTAATAAAACACTATTCGTAAGCTCAGTAAAGTCTTAAAATAAATAAGTCTAATTAATGTTCTTGTATTTAAACAGACTATGTCCGACTTTCAAATATATACATAAAGGATACATTACTTAACTTCTATATATTTTATTAAATAAAAAATATATATTTTTCTAAGAAAATATAAAAAACTAAGAGGCACTTGACAAGTTTATATTTGAGGTGTTATTCTTTTAAGGGTTCAGTAAGACGTGGACTCACAACGTACCAGATTGCAATAGTAATGAGAAATCTCATGGAGCGTCTGGGCCATAAGCAGTTCTACGTCCATGGAGGCAATCTTGGGCACAACATTGGAACACACATGGCTACTCTATTCCCAAAGCAGGTCCTTGGCTACCACACCACTTTCCCTGTGAATTTCTCCAGAATGGCAGACCTGTTGTGGATAATCGGTAGTGTCTGGCCAACATTAGTGACCAATGAATTTGTGGAAAGGATGTACCCGTTGAGCGATAAACTGGCTTATTATTTGGAAGAGTTTGGATATTTACACCTACAGGCCACAAAACCTGACACTATTGGTAAGGAACATAAAAATAATAATGTAAATAAATCACGAGCCGTTGTTTTGGGGCAACAGACATACAGCATCATTAAAAAACTGTCTGTCGCAGCTTATGAGGTGACAGACAAATAGACAATAGTTTCACTGATGGTCCCGGTTTCTACCCTTTGAGTACGGAACTAAACATTGGTATTTAGAACCATTCTTATCAATATCTACAAATAAAAAATGTTTTCGAACAGTTTTTAGTAATTTAGAATATTTTTTAGGTATAGCTCTTCAGGACTCACCTATAGGTCTCTGTGCCTACATAAATGACAGAATTCTTTCATTTGCCGATCCGTCTAACAAATTGAGACAAGATGGCGGCCTTTCCAACTTCAACACAACAGATTTAGTGGACAACGTCATGGTGTATTGGAGTACTGGAAGTATAACAACTGCTTTGAGGCTGTATAAGGAAATTTCTGCTAATCAGGATCTAGATAATCTACTTGCCCAGTAAGTACCCGGTTTTAGATGTTGTGGAACGGCGGACATCGAAGCAGAATATGAAATTTCATCTGTATCACTGCGATGTCCGCTGTTCCACAACTGAGCGCTTCAGAAGGCACTTTCTGCCGTGCACCACCGCTATGTGGAACCAGCTGGCAAAAGAGGTATTTCCGAACAAATGCGATTTAAGGGCCTTCAAGAAAAGAGCGTATAAGCTTCTTAAAGGCCGACAACACACTAGTGAAGACTCTAACATTGCGAGTGTTCATGGGCGGTGGTATTACTTTCATCAGGTGAGCCTCCTTTCCGTTTGCGCCCTGTTTTATAAAAATAATTGGAAAGGCGTATACTATACTCGTAAGAAAATAATTTAAAAATAAAAACTAGCTGTGGTTTTCATCATCATCATCATCAGCCTATAATCATCCACTGCTGGACATAGGCCTCTCCCAAGGAGCGCCACAACACGCGATCCTCGGCCTTCCTTATCCAGCTACTGCCGGCTACCCGCTTAAGGTCATCGGTCCAGCGGGCAGGAGGGCTTCCCCTCTGTTGACTGTTTTGGAGTTATTAAAAGAGTACATAGCTTATTAGAAGCATGTTCTTCAGAGATGTTCTTCATTTACATATCACATCAAATTTGTCTCGCCCATTGCTGATGAAAACGATATTTATTTTCAGAATACCAACTCCAGTACCAACTTGGGGGCTTCGACCAAAGCATGAGCTGTACCATTCACCAGATTTTGTGCTACGATGGAAGTTTCCAAACTTACTTGGGGTTACAAATCTTGATGAAGGAGGCCACTATTTAGCTTTCGAGAAGCCTGTTGCGTTTGCTAATGATTTATTTAAGGCTGTAAACAGTTTTTTGAAATTTAACAACAAATAGATTTTACTTGTTTTTTATTGCAACTTCCATCTTTATTACTAGCTACTAATCTGTTTACCTTATTTTTCCATAACTTTATAATGAAACACTATGCTATAGCGTTCTTATGAAACTAATTTTGGATGTCGGTACTTAATATACAATTATCATCCTATTGGAGATAATAATAATATATGGTAGATGATCTGCGGCTAGATCTCCGTTTATAAAGAGATGTGCATGCCATTACATACAAAGAAACATTATTCAAAGAATTTGATATATCTCATTTAAATAAAAGCAGTAAAAGTATCTTAATTTTCATTTACGAACAAATTATTTTCAAAAGGAGATTTTGTAGAAATCGACCATTAATATTGTAGGTGAACATTTTTTTCTATAATAAATCACAAATGAATTTATATATTGTGTGGTAGGCTGTTTTGTAGAAATATTTACCATAAATATACCCATTAGACATTACATATGTATAACTGTAGCGGTTTTATCAGCGCATGCCAGAATAGCTCGCAGATAGATTTTTTTCCACTTACTCGATATTTTGGACATTTCATACTATTTCATCTTTGTTCGTGGTAGACTACGAGTTATTGTAACATATTTTAATATAGGAATTCATTCAAATCAATATAGTAGTTTTACGCGAAGGAGAAGACATATTCTATCCACCAATTCTTATGAAGTTTCGCACTTATAATAGTAGGATAAAGCGGTAGTAGCGGTAACAGCCAGTAATCAAATCTCAATAACTCAGGACTATGAATATTCAATTTTATAACTTGGTAATCAAATAATTTTATAGCTCTTGTATGGCTTTGGTATAGGGTTGCCATCCGTCCGGGTTTCCCCGGATTTGTCTTAGTTTAGAGGGCATCCGGGGAGGGTCCGGGTAAGGTATCAATTGTAGACCGAGTTTTAAAAACTCACGATCAACCGACGAACCAAGTGCATATATTCAACGTTCCCCCACCCCGCAACAGTTTTTTATTACGTTGAATATGTTTAAAACATCTTGTTGATTTGTCCGGCTTTCGGACTCTAAAATCCGGGGTTTTCACGCGTCTTGACCTGTTTACCAAAATTTAGAGATGGCAACCCTACTTTGGTATAAGGCGGGAAATTCCGTGAGTGTATAAATAAAACCACTTCGTAATAATAAAACTGGTATAGATTTATTTTTTAAGTTTTTTTTAAAACCACTCAACGCAGTCTTTAATAAATAACAAGCCAAAACTCGATAAGACGAGGCGCATTCGAAATCCATTTAAAAACCTTAAACAGGGAGCAAACTCGATGATATATAGGGTTGCCAAGTTAGTTTCTGTGCTGTTAATGATTACTATTTGTGATATTTTTTTAAAATAAAACTTGTTTTGACATTAATTTATTTTTATCCACCGTATCCTTTACTATATACAAAATGGCTAAAAAAATTTCTAAACTAAACATTCTAAACTACATTCCGAACACGTTTATACTTGATACACAAATAATATACTAAATAAATAATGATTTTTATTGCATAGACAATGGAAGTATAACTGAAGACAAAAACAGTATTACAGACTTCCGAATATGCTTAACAAGATTCGGAGAACGTTTTACAACAATAGTCAAATAAAATCTAGCTTATGGAAAAAAAATCTTGAACCGCTGGCAACCCTATATGTGTAATAGCTGTGAATCGAATCAGCGCCGTTAAATCGAGTTATATCTGTGGACCAGTGGAGTTTTGTTTTTTTCAATAAACGCCTCGTTTTACACAATTTAAGTGTTTATCGGCGATGTATATGTCCCTCTGCGCATTGTTTTAAAAGCAATGGTATTTTCTCTATTTAAACATGTGAAACTATTGTAAAATTCAAAATTATATTATAATGACTACACTGGTAAATATTTTAGCTCTACAGTTTTTAACAGCGCTCGACAATTTGATACGTTTGGATTTAAGTCTTCATACGGATGACAAGTCGGTCGAAAGACTGTTCATTAAATGGGTGAAGGAAAAAAGAAATCTTCATGTGGAAGCTTTAATAAATTTTACTACCAAAAAGAATTTTTTTATCGAGATTTACTTTATTTTATATGTACATTCTAGTTAAGCACTACATAAAATAGTAATATTATCTCTGTTCATCATAATATTTCCACAACCACGTATTAATTAAAATACTCGGCACTATGCATAGTCCTCGATAAATTGACTATACAATACAAAATTAATACTACAAACTTTTAAATTAGCATTCTACCAAGCATCGCTTTGTAATATTAGTAGGTTATATTAATTGTGTTAGACATTATATTAATTGTGCGTGGCCATGGACGGCGGCATCGCTTACGATTCAGATTCCGAGTCTCCTGCTCGTTTACCACGTATTCTATAAAGAAAAATAAATATTCTTACTTAGATGTCCTCGGGTACATTGGCAGATTAACAGACCAACGATGAACCGTACACACGACAAAATGGAAGGGACCCCGATTAGGAAAAAGAAGGTAGACAGCGACGATGCAATGGTGGGCAGACGACATCGTAGATATAGCTAACTCTGAAGAGACAGACACATTTGGATTGCAACGGAGAAGGCTTTAACCCAAGATGGAATTTACTCTACTAAACTAATTTAAGCAAAATTTTTTGTACACTACTTACCCCTACTAAAAATAAAATAGTAAAGAATTGTAAATATATAATTTAGAGTAAATAAAAAAGGTTTAATATTATTATTATTACTTAGATGTCCTCAGAAGTACCACGTAAGGCTTTTCATTCACGTAATAGACATGAAATTAATCTATCAAATTAAAATAAACTTTCACAGAATAAGTTTTATTAACATCAATCTTATAAGTACATTAGAAAATTCTTGTAGAAATGCAAATTCGTGTAACGTTGCGAATCTTAAGACTTTTGTGACATTTGCATATCCTATTTTAAGACGTTGCCATGACAACTCTTTAATTAAGCATTTTATTTGTAGGCGACGTTGAAACTTTTAAGCTCTTTATTTAAATTACTTCGCTTTGACCGTCCGCAATTCAGTTTTTACTCTTGCATTTGGATCATTCACGTTAGAGGTATGCGTATGCGTTCTTAAGATTGTTAAATGAATGTCCTCGTATGAACTCCCCAAGCCGACATAATGAAGAGGCGGCATTATTTGTAAATCAAAATATATAAAATATTTTTGAAAACGAACAAAACTTTTATTTTCGAAATTAAATTTGAGTGCTTGTGTCTGTAAATGCTTTAGGTTTTTCTTTTAAAACAAACTCTGTTTTAATGTCGCATGCGTTTGCTATCATATTTAGAGTTAAATTGTACCGTAATTAGCATAATATCAGATTATATATGACGGCGTAAGCGATGGCTGAGCGATAGCGCCGCTGTCATTTCAGTTAAGTAATAGTTTCGGTACACAAAATCACATAACTATTAATAATTACTATTCCTGAATAGTAATTATTAAAGTGACTTGGACTTCTATAGTGTGCAAAAGTAATCTCAGCACTACCCCACTCTCCAAAACGACTGTCCAAGTGCCGCCATTTACTACAACAGTCAAAATTTCCTTTAAATCGCTTTCTACGACATTATTTTTTTTATATATATAAGATTAATTATAATCTTTTAACTCGGAATTGATCGATCTTTACATATAATCTTATTATTATTAAGTATTTAAATTATTACTATATTATGATTTACTCTATAATGTTTGTTTTAGTTTCAGAACTATTTCAGTAATTACATTGTCACCACATATTTAACCATCATCAAGAATCGTCTTATGTGTATTTGAAGCTCCCTACACGATTGGAATTCTCAATGTTCGCAATTATGTCGGCGAATGAAAACATCACGATGACGCAATTTCATACACCTTTTTGAAGACATGCCAATGAAAAATCATTATCTCCTCTTCAAACTGTTGGGTTTGATCGTAAATGAATTCAACAGATATGGAAGATAAAAATATTTCGGTACAATTCGCTGTTATATTTCATAGGAATACATGCTTGATTTAAGAAATATTACGTACCACCAAGAGCAGATGGTAAAAATAACCTCAATGCTTAAAATTCTTTTTATAGAGTTGGTACTAATTAGTACTCACGAAAAATATCAAAGGAAAACTCATGGAACTTGCTTTCAAGAAGTTTGCCGGAAATTCGGTTGGGTAAAACCTGGTTTTAAGTGGTGCCTTAAATGTGGAAGTTACCGTGTTTTAGTTAATTAATGACATGAACCACGAATTAAGTTCGGCGGCGTTTGTTGGAGGGATGTTCAAATAAATGAAACACACACTTTGTTACAGTATAGTGACAACTATCTTTAATTATCTAAAACAAGAGCTTATATTGGAACTTAAAGTAATGGTAGTGGGGTTGCGACGGCTTGAAACAATCACTTATCCTTTTTGGGTTCATGGAATGGTCAAGGGGTGACATCTTTATTATAGGGACATATCAATGCTAATTGTTAACACATTTAGCATTGTAAGAATATGTATCTTCTAACTTATTGAACAAAAACTAAACATCTGCGTTTACTAAAATGCATTTATGGCCTACGTAAACTATTGTTGACATTATTATCTTAATATCCTCGTTAAACTATGTATGTAAACCTAAGTAAGGTTTGCATTACATAACTCACGTTATTCATAAAAATATATCGTTGTAATTCCACTCTTAACACCTTAGTGGTCTAATAAGTTATCACATATTTTCTAGACGCGGCCATTTGTTTAAAAATAGTATTGCTTTAGTAGCGTCAAGTCAGTTGTAGAACAAAATTGTAAAGAAATCGCATGTTGATAGAATATTAATATCGGTATGGAAGATAGATGGCGCTGGCAACTAAAAGTGTCATTGTAAGCTATTTGTAAAGCATTTACGATGTAAAACTATTAAAATTATAATAATTATCGAGTTTGAATACATTGTATTAAAATTAAAGCACACAATTAACCTTTCACTATGAGTATAGAAAGATAATAAATACTTAATTTAGGCGTGTGAATTAGACTGATTAAATTTTTATGAGTAAATGCGTGTAATAATAAACAGTATGGAAGTTTTAATTGCAATTCACAATAAGCTCCTTACATTTTCCGAGACTCATTTTCCATGCACGCCAATTTCACTTAGCTACGCCATTCCATGGATCATGTATGAATATATTATATTAATTCCTGCGTCTAGTCATGATATAGTAATTTGTAACCATAAGTGTATTCTCAATAAGCAGGATTCATTAGCTATAAATACATTCTTGTAACGGGTATTTATCCGAATTTACAATCAAATTAAGCCAGTTATTAAATTATAAAGTGTTGAAGTACGTCCGATAAAAAGCGATAAAGTTCATGTAAATTAGTCACGTACTTTAAATAATATAAGGGTTATCAATTATGTTATTTAGTAAACATTATAATTGAGCCTTATTATTTTCCATAACTTACTGGTATAATTCACTACGTCGTTATTTTAGGATCAATCAAGGGATTACTTTTAGTACATAAGTTTGTTACCACTCAAAATAAATATTTTATTTTATTTTTTTATTATTACTATTTTTTTCTGTTTTTAATAATAAATTAATTTTTATAAATAAATAAATTAAATAAATTATTTATTAATTTAATTAGTTTTCTCCTTTCTTCTACATTTAATGCATGCCGTCCGCGCCTTTTATAAAGGTCGCACTTTTGTTTGTGAGTTGTTTTGTTTTTCGCTTTTCTTATGTGCGCCTTGTTGGCGTGGCTTAATAAATAAATCAATAAATAAACATAAAATACGTATCGAATACGATGTCCTTACTGATGTGTAACGTAACATAATATTCTCTAGTGATTAACATTAATGTGCGCTTTCGATATGCAAAGTGACTCATAAATGGAAATTACAAGTTTTGTCTAATTCGTAATAGCATCTGTTGTGGCGTAGTATCAAGTATCAATATCAGCTTTGATATTTTTCTATAAGCGCTTAAATTCGAGCCATTATAACGCGAAGCGCGGCGATTAAAACAAATAAAATAACTATGGTTCAACGCAAAGCTTAATTTAATTTAGTATAGTCCTGGCGAAAATTTTAATAAACGATTTAAATAAAAAGAAATAGATTTAGTGTTCAATTACTTGCAGATATTGAAGTTTATTGAAAATTTAAGTTTTGTTTTGACACCAGTGCAACTTGATTACTTCATCATATAATCAAGCGATCCTACTATGTATAGTAAAATACAAAATAAATCGGGTACGATATTTATCACTGTAAACAAACATCTACTGACTGACTATAACAGTCATCTTGTTCGATATTAATTAACTGAAGTACTTTAGACTTATTCGAAGTAAGTATGTATGAAGTATGAAGAGTGAACACTATTCATAGTAAAACCAAATAGTTCTTAGTATGATATTAAAACTAAGAAACAATAGAGGTTCTTAGTCGCGAGCTTTACTTAGAGCTTTTCTTCTCGCAATATATCACAGCCCTGCATTTGAAGGCTTCAAATGTACCTGCATTTTATATCTCAACTGCTTTAAATAATTTTCTTGGATTGAATTTGCTGTTGGGTTTGGTGTAAAAACCCGAAAATGTTATGCCCGAGCGTAAAGATTTTATTCAATTAGAACTCTATATTTAGATTAATCACACTTGAGATATAACCTTATAACAATTTACTAGATCTTATATCATTATCCTATAAGTCAACAGTCAAAAATCATTTATTCAAATAGGATCGTTACATGATCACATTTGCACGTCGCTCATCATCGTCATAGGCCCGAGTCTGAGAAGAACAAGCAAGAAACTCAGTCGGGTTTGTCTTTTTCTTTTTGATCATGCTTACAACTTATAATTTTTAGAACAGGGGCAATTTAGTCCCAAGCACTTCTGTCATTCAGATAATCCGCGGTCCTATAATAGGCTTTAGCAATCAATTTTCTTTTAATAACATTTTTGAATTTGTTTATTGACAGCTCTCGGAATTTGCTTGGGACTTAATTATAATAGCGAGTACCATTTCCTTGAAATGAATTGCTTATTTTATGCAGTCTTGTGGATTTATATACAACTAAGTTTAAAGTATTAAATATATAATATTATATATAAACATAAATAAATATCAATATTCAATATCTGTCACTTGATAGCGTTATTATTGAATGGTTGTTCATTACTTTCAAAATGTATCTCATTGATAGATCAATCTTTTAGGTGTATTGAACACAATCTAAATTCAAACAACGATGCTGAATCTTTCTATCCCTAATGAACTAATTAAGCGAATTCATTCGCAAGTACTCTTAAACCGTCTCTTTCGCGCTTATTATTTTATGAATAGACCGAGAGGGAGGGGCGATTTCTAAAGCCTCTGATATATGAATAGCATTTGCAAGGGAAATGTATGATTCATTTACTAAGAGATCACGGTTTCTTTCAATTAGCGAGTTGGCTTGTCATAACTGGGGCATAATCAATCAGTGTCTGATTTTTTTCTTCCTAGCATTTTTAAATTCCAAAAGTTTTTTTACTAATGATATAAGCCAGCGTAATCGTAGCGTGCGACAACCTGTGTGAACTTAAATGCACTCGTTATAAGTACGTATTAGTTACATATAAAACTTCTATCGTATAAGAATATAGCTCTATGATAGACGAAACATGGGTGTGAATAAATAATTATTTTGTGTGTACGATGGCTAGTAAGTGAAATAATTTGTATAAAAATATAATATATATTAAATATAATTCGGCATTATAATTTATTTTATAAATTTAAATTATTGTCCCCATGGACAACTATTATGCACAAAACATAACTGATAGTGGTGAGTATAAAACATCATTACTGCACAGCCTAGGAAACCACGAATCGAAGTATAGGCCCACAATAAACCATATCTCAATTCGAAATAGATTTCCAAATGCAAAATAGATTCAGCACTGAAATACAAGCGTAACTAAAAACTCAATAGAAAATCGTATAGGACGGTATTAGAATACGAATGTGATACGAATTGAATTCAGATTTAAAGAAACTGCTAGCTCTCATGAAATACTGGAGTTCAGCAAGCTTTCATATTAAAAATCTATTTTCAACTAAAGAAGCTCGAGTGTTTTTGGTTTGTCATAAAGAATATGTTGTTTGAATCGATGTTTTACTCTTTACGATAAAATCGCTATAGCTAAAAGCTATACCTTATATATAAAATTCTACACACACACACAAACAAACAAACATAACACTTCTTGTGAATGTCTCGTAGAGGTTGATATTGAGGTACTTACTACTTAGTAGAGCACTTGTCAGTAGAGCATCAAACATCTCCGGTCTGAGAGCTTTATATAATAAAAGAAAGAATGAAAACTATCAAGATTCTAGAACTATTACATTCGCATTCTATCAGAACTCTAATTTTTTCATGCTCTGCTAAGCTGGCATGTGCTCTGCTAAGTTCACAGAAACGTATACATATGGAGCTAAGATATATATAGTGCTACATTTGTTGCCGCGATTTGAACCTTGAATATCAGTGGATTTATATTTGATGACGCGTGTAAAATATCGTCAGTCAGTACAGGATTACTGATCAAAGACGATGCCTATTCAGTGCCTAAACGGAACTATAAAAACCAATATTTTCAAGATAAAATCTCTTGATGAGTTCTAAATCATGCAAACTATCATATCTTAGGAGGAAGCTGAGGCGGAGGTCGCTGTTGGACGAGCCACTTGCACACACAAAAAATTTAGTCAATAAGGTGCCGCTCACGAGAACGATACATGTATTAAATAGGGTTAGTGTTGAGCTGGACCTATTTCGTTGTAGCCTGATTTAGTTTACTATAGTGACTATGTTTAGTTAGTTATCTAATTTATCTTTAGTAAATAAGTTTTTTTATAGAACAGGGGACAAACGGGTAGGAGGCTCACCTGATGTTAACCGACACCGCCGCCCATGGACACTCACAATGCCAGTGGCCTCACCAGTGCGTTGCCGGCCTCTGAGATGCTTATACGCTCTTTTCTTGAAGGTCCCTAAGTTGTATTTGTTGTTGTGTAAGCGGCAGAAAGTTTGCGCTGTTTTATCATATTGGTAATACTGTTGACACTTATGTATGGAAATAAATAACTATTTTAATTATTTTATCATGGAAACGCACCGATATATAATTAAAATTTGAATATATAATATCGGAAAGCGGCTCTAGCCCGCGTAAAAAAACGTTCGTTCTAGAGAGTTTTATCGAAGACCGATTTCGTGACCGGCTCACAAACGACCTTATTCAAGTTTTCATTCAATTTCCTTTGCTCAATTCTTATTTATGATCATTTTTGATCTCTATGCTTCGAAAATGTAATTGAATTGGGAAATACATAAATATTATAATATGTTATATATTATTTGATAGGATAGCCTCAATGCGTCTACTTTGTGATTGCAACTTTTACATTAAGAATGTTTCGTAAGTTATGAAAAGCAATGAATAAATCAACATAAGTATTTTTGTTACAGTGTCGTCATTCGTAGTTCAATCTGCTTCAAGCTTTGCCTTTGGTGTACAATTTGACAAACACTTAGAATATAACAATATAACCGTTTGAATTGCCAGTTGCAAGCAAAGCCGTCGCGCAAACTTGTTTAGAAGGTACATGAGTTATTCAGAAATGGTT
The DNA here is from genome assembly GCA_963693355.1 of Pontia daplidice. Lineage (NCBI taxonomy): Eukaryota > Metazoa > Arthropoda > Insecta > Lepidoptera > Pieridae > Pontia > Pontia daplidice. Next base: position 1,163,218 of record CAVNZL010000011.1, on the reverse strand, counting down.
GTGGCGTCAGTAATGTATAATGTTTAATTCAGACACTAATTAAGTCCACAGAATGATAGTATGGTATTACAAATTTGTTCTTAACAATGAAAGTATTGCTTCTATTACTAAATAATGAAAATAGTAACTCGATTTATTATTAATATTGTTATCGCATTATTAATTTTATTTTAATAGTTGGCAGTTATTTGATCTTTCTGGTCATCTCAGTAAATAACAACTGTCCGATTTCAAACACAGTATTCCATTTTAAAAAAAGAACTCGTTTAGTAAACATATCAGTTTACGAGATTTCTTGTTTAATTTGATAGCTGATTGATAAAACAAATCAATTATGTCCGTTCTTCAAAAACTTACAAGTACTTAACTACGGAATTTCTAGTATTTAGTTATTGCGCGTGAGTTGTTTAGTATTTATCGATAAATGCATAAAACACGCGTTAATCTCGGGAGCTTTTGGTTCAGCTTTTTTATATTAGCTTTCCACGATCCCGCTATCACTCGCACTACAAGTTTCAAGAAACAGAATGCACACGAGGACATTTAAGATTTCAGTTGAGTATATAAACTAGGTTCTAACTTCCTAACACACGTTGAAGTTTAGAAATAACAACAATATCTTTTAAACAATCTTTCGTGCGACATTCCTAAGGAGATGTGATAGTGTATTTTTTTTCTTCAGACCTCTTTGCGTGATATACAACCCTCCATCACGTTTTCCTAACTTTAATTTTAGTTTGATAGTTAATCTGTTGAAAGTGATTCGCGGCATACTCAAACCGTTGATCGGTTTTCATGCTCGGCGAGATTATTTTAATACACTTAACGTCTGTAATGTTAGTTTCAACAGATTTCCGAGGCCGAGGTAGCCGAGAAAATTTAATTTTAATTCTCAGCAACCAGATTCAAACAGTGGACGACCGGCAAAGGTCCTGTGGTTGAAAACGCATATATAAACACACACTGGTGTATTTACCAGAATTGAAAAAGTAGCTCATGATTTTACTTCCCACGCTGCTTGTTTTATTAGCAGTTTCTTAACTGCTAATTTACAATATCAACTCTTAAAACCATTGGGAGGGTTTTGGACTACTGATATTTTTAAATCGAATCTACGTTACATATGTATATAATATGATTATAACCAAAACCCAGACCACAGCCACAGCCTTCAATTCTTCATTATCAACTATAGTCCCCGTTCGTTCTCAAGGAGATTTCTAAAACGTTGAAAACACACAGTTTTCTTTTGCTACACTGTCGGCATACAGATTTATTCTTAGAGCAATTTCTGCAACACTAATGTCACTAGTAACTGGTATATAATGCGAATTCAAATTGTCCATATTTTAAACTGAATGACGGAAACAATACAAGAGCAGAATGAATGAATAAGAGTTTACAAAACACAAATGCCTCATGCATTTAATAGATGTATAAATTTGAAATTAGAATAACATATACCATAGAGGCGTTATTTGAGGTCAAAGTGGCCAATACCAGAATTTCATTTGAAAGACAAGTAATATATGTTTAAGTTAAGACTCTTTCTGTCTGTTAAAAATGCTTTGTTTAATGTGTATGTTTATTTTTATAGAGGAGAGAATCGATCAGTGTTCGAGATTTTTGAGGGATAAATTGCCTTCACTAAGAAAAAATAATTTAAAAGATTACGATCCAGCCAAATGAGACTAATGAGTAATATAGATCTATCTTAATTTGCTAAAGAAAATGACACTTTTTTTACTCATTAAAGTCATCTTTGATTATACCATCACTAAAACCCTAATTCGAAAGAATTTTTTTCCTTTTTTCACTCTTCTCACTTGAGGTAGTGTCCAGAAGCTGGATAGCCTCAACATTCACGTGATGGTGGAATCTTCGGTCATGAGATTATTTGTTTGTACTCATAATTTATTTTGTGAATTAATTTTAGTTACCTAAATTCAGTTTCGTTAGTTCTCGTTTATGTAATTAATAGAAACAGGCGTTACTTTGCGGAAGTCTCGACAATTCTAAGAGACAAATTTTACTTATCAGCAATAACAATTTTCGCGGAATATTGCTAGTAAATAAAATTAGAAATTGAGTAGAATTAGTATCGAAGCAAAAATGGTTTACTTTTATTATAAGATACTTTTTATATAATACTAAAATTTTGTTTGATTTATTAATTATTGGGTTAGCTAACGGGACATATATATAAAGTAAAATGTGTTCTTCTTTTGTTTTTTCTACCTTCGTACCTTGTCTAAGTAATTGTTCTAAACGGGCGCATCGTAAACACAGCGTCATTAATGAACCATCCATAGAATGTAAATCAAAGCTTTAGGCGCAGCACTTTAGTCATAATCGTACCATTACGGAGTCCGTAAACAATGCTTATTTGTACCAACTTCTGTCCCTTTACACAATATGACTCTTACTTCATATTGCACAGAGTAAAGCCACCACAGATCTTTTATTCGAGATAATCTCGTAGTTTTTGGTGTTTATATAGTACTAAAAAGTGGGTTTTATCCATATTTACAGGTAATTGAAAAATTTGTAGCAGGCTCATATTTACACTATAAATAGCTTGTATTATGAGTGATAGATATACACAATCATAGATAATTTTTGTACATAGAATACATCCAACATCATCACAAATGATGACCGTACCAGGGATTGAACCCGGGACACTCAGTTCAGCAAAGTTCTAGTCAGTCGGCAGTCCGCCATAGACTATTGTGCCAACTAGGTCGTCGTTGTAGAAACAAAAAATCATGTAGTGTATGTGTAAATTTGCCTTATAATAAAGCTGCGTAACATTTTGTGAGAATTTAAAAATGAGGTTCGTTGACGAAGGTAAGCAAGCAATGGGCTTCATTAAATTATCGATTCAATATTTGTCTATGTATATAATATACATAGAAATATATAAGCTATAATGTGGGTGTTCCTAATATAGGCGTGTATTTCTTTTGTAAATAGAAATATTTGAAAGTAGGTTTATGTTCAGACGCGTTAGCTTTTTAATTTACAACGTGTTAATTGAAATTAAAATTACTCTGTGACAGTCATTCATTTTAAGTCTCTTTGCGAATAACTTTACTACACGATCGGCAAACCACGGTGCAATTTAGAGTGAACTAATGTAAGTGAATATTAAGTATGAAAATAATACTCATCATAAAGTGTATATATAATCTACATTTTATTTCAAGTAAGATAAAATATTTGAATGTTTATCTAAAAAGGAAATGCACATCACTTTATCAAATTAGAATGGCATAAGACACAGGGACTGGAGACATGTCATCAATATCGTATCGTATCGTATATTTAATATATTAAATTCTCGTGTCACGACGTTCGAACTTGAATTCCTCCGAAACGGCTTGAGCGATTCTCATGAAACTGTGAGCGTTTTAAGTAGGTCCGAGTATCGGCCAACATCTATTTTTCATCCCCCTAAATGTTACGGGTAATCCACCCCAAAAAATTTTTTTCTATTTTAGACAACATTTTTAGTTTCTATTTTTTTATGATACAATATACAAAGATACATAGTATCCTAAATTTTCAACGATAAATTTTTATATAAATTAAATAAATTGAACATTAAAATCACATGGCAAAACAACGTTTGCCAGGTCAGCTAGTATCATATATAGAAACGTAGATGACATTAAATCAATAATAGTGAAAACTGGTAAAAAAATTAAGCTTAATAATTTTTATTATAAAATTCGTACAATTATAAAAAGTACGCTTAGATATAGGAGTACATTGAATAAAGAGTACTAAACTTAAACTAGACCTAAATACAATATATCACATGTGTTTAGTGTATGTAGCGTAATATAAACGGGGTTTATCAAGGGAGCGAAGAGATGAGACAATGGGACGTTGTTCGTTGAGATAAACACTATCCGATATATTGGGTTGCTTTATGTTACATTTATCACTTAGCAATGAAAACGATGCAATCATTTCGTAATTTAACAACAATTATCTTCTATCAGATTGAGGGCTATTAGGTTTTTAAATTACATCGATAATACTTGTTTAAATAAAGATTAATATAACAAATGACGGGTGTTTAGATTCGTTTTTGTCTTTATAGTTCCTTTTTACTTTTACATGCCAAATTAGTACAGGAATGACGTTAGACAGTTCTATTCAAAGTCAGTATCTTTATGTCCGCCTATAAACGTAAAATCTCTCCATTTACCGCACATGTCATGGGCATAGGTGGTCGAGAAAATCTCTCTAATTGTCCCTTGATCTATCTATTATATGACTTAATCAATCAGAATGCTAGTTCGTTATTTATACTAAAGTTTATAGATATTCGTATTGCAAACAGGTAACCAACTCTTCCCAACCGTCGGATACAACTTGTGACGTCGAAGCGATAAACTAAGCGAGACAAGCTAATATTGATGTTTTTAATTCACTACAGCTTAGTAGTAACTTTGTAATTGTACGATCGTTACTTTTTATCCCTGATGTAGCATAATAACTATATGAAAGTCAATATATTTTCATTTAGAGGGATTTCTGATTTTTTTTATCTTATGTATACCTAACTATTTGGTTTATGCGTAATCTGTAAAAATATATGACTAAAAGAACATGAAATAAACATCAGTAATATTAAAAGAATATTTGCGATTAATATAATCAGGGGTTACTTTGGGGAAGTCCATAGTATACAATTCTAATACCAATTTGATGCTCCTGTGTCGGGATGAAAGGTCGAGTGTTTGAGGGTTTTTTGGAGGATTATTGCTAATCAGTTAGTCTATTAGAATTTTCAAAATATATGCAACTATGTTTTATCATAGACATACTGGAACGTAGAATTAATGAAAAACTTAAATTTTTAAACGATCTATATATATGTTCATCTTGGGGAAACATTGGAACTCATGCAGGAAACGTAACATTGCGAATATTTGTTGTGCGATCCATTATGTGATCGCACTTTGTCCGCAAATCCTAAAAAAACGGCAGAAATTGCCCATCTACAATATAACACTCTAACAGAAAATTTGTTTGAAAATGTCAACGTTAATGAAGGCTTTTCGGCATAAATAAGTTATATTTACGTATTTAAATACTAGATAAAATAAAAATTTGGTCTGTGAGATCAACTAAATCGGTTCCACAATGATTGATTTTCAATTCCCAATGTATTTTTGATTTAAATAGATGATCCTACTGTTTAACATCTTAATGAACTACTTCCATATAAGTAAAATGTTCAAAAATAACATTACATTTTACTAAGTTTTAGTTGTTTTATAATTTTTAGATAGGCTTCAATATGCTTCATGTAATTTAATTGAATACATATTTCGCAATGTAATTGCTATATTTTCATCCAGACCTTGCTCAATTATGATCTCGGTAAAAATGGTGGTCACCACAGACGAAACAGACGATCGAAATGATTCAAGCGCTGCTTCTTTCCTGAAAAACTATCTAGTTTATGTTACAAACAGTAATTCAAATACAGTGCGACATCAGAAATCTCCATTATACCGCGGCGAATCGTAATTTTCGATAAATAGGCTTTCAGCTACTGGAATTTAATGCAAAATTAGTATTTGAATAATCCCCGAGTGATTTTGAATTACTGATTCTGGCATTTTGATATTTGGTCTTATGATACATTATTAACAGATCATTGGTTTTGTGCAATATAGCCTCATAAAACTACTGAAACCAACAAATTGACACTAAATAGACTTTGTTAATACAATACATAATGTATATTTATTATGTATATATCTATATATGTTATCACGAACATATTAATTATATTTAGATGAATATATTTGTATAAACAATGAAATATTCAACTAGGAGCGCATAACAAACCCGGAGAGCTTTTTGAATTAAACTCGTAAAGCGATACTTACTTCAAATACTTTATCCAATTTATAAATGACAGTTTTAAAGTATCGTCATAAAATATCCGTGTTATCCGAGGAATTGTAGACGCAAGATTAATTTTGTCGCGTTTTGCCTTTCAAATGTTGGGGTCTGTGGTGGATCAGAATATCAAATTTTATATTAAAAATACAATTATCACGTTGTAAATATACGAAATGTTAAAAAATTAAACGGAATAAAAATTTCTTTGCTTTTACAATTTTAATATCACTTTTAATTTCATAACAAAAAACTTATCTATTGCTATTTACGTTTATAAAGAATTGGTTTTATTTACAATTATTATTTCTTGTTCTGTGTATGAACGAAGAATTTATTAATATTGACAATTTTATAATAATTCATGGCATAAGAATAAAATATGTGAATCTAAATTGTATAATGAAAACTTGTCTTGTAAGTAATCTGACAATTCGTTAAAACAATTTATTTTGGTAATAAATTCGTCCTACATATACACATAATTTTATATATAGAAGTAAATGCATGTGAAACTTAAATAAACACAACAAAAACTCCCGGATCTATTTCCTTAAGATTTATTTGAAATCGGCTAAAACTTATTCTCACTTAAAAGATATAAACTGATCGCGTAAATTCAAACTGAAACGCAACAAACTATTAGCAAATTGCGACTGTTTTGTGAATTCATAAAACCCCGGGGAATTCTCAAGTTGCCGCTGAGTTGCGACAATTTATAGCAATTCAAACGGATAAGTAAATTGTAACTGGTATTTCCGGATCTGTAAATTGTATACACACACACACACACACAACAATATCACACATTTCACACACGATCGGGAGCACCAAGGTGAACTAAGAAATATTTATAGCGTACACACTTTTGGGGAATCATAACTAAATCATCATTCTATATTTTCATTCTGTTTCACTTCATTACTTCGATATTTTTGTAATAACAATAAAGTATCTCATTTAATAATCTCCAATCGAACTTCGAGTCCAATAAAAAGTAGATAACGCAAACTTTCCACTAACTTTTATAGTTCAGCTCTCAGAATCTTACAATATTCTTAAACGATATTTCTGTTTTTAAATATTTTTAAAGTTATTTAGCTGTGTAATATTGTCCGACTTTCTTAATAACTTTAAATAAGTCATATTAATCGCAATATTTTCAAGATCACAGTTTCTGGTGAATCTATTCATCATAAACCATCAATCATATTGCCACAAAAGTGTTGAAGATCATCACATCTTTGTGGGACCTTATTATAAATAGAGTTTGTTTGTTTGACGCGATAATCTCAGCACATATAGGAGGGAATTTATTTTCTTATTATATTTGATAGTCGATTTATGGAGCAACATAACGCCGTTAGCAATAAGAGCGGAGAGTAAATGAAAATATTGCAAATACGAGGCAATTTTTTTCATTCTCCGCCATGTGAAGTACTTTCAAATATTGCAATGTAATTGCAGAGATCTTAGTTAATATAATCAATGTGTTGACGTAGATAATAAGATGATTAGATAAGAGTAGATAATAGAAAATAAGATGCGTCAACAATTTATATTAGGATTTTGTACGGTGCATTACTTTAGCAAAAATAAAAGATTGTTTAAGATGGACTACAGTAAGTTAGATTTGTTATTTTAGAATTTCATTGGTTCGCTACAAAGTTACAACGAGTTTTCAGAAGCCTTATTTATATTTTTTTAAACATTCTTCAAAATAATATAGTGACGCATTTCATACACGGTCGGTGGCTAAAATCTAAAGTTTTTCTTCGGGGTTCGAACGCAAATGAAAAAAAGATTATTTTTTTTATTAACACACATTTACATATTAAGTTTAGATAAATATAAATTATAACAGTCAACAAAAACTCTCATAAAACAAATTTCAAAATCTCTTAATTTATTATTGTTCATTTAAAATCCGTTGATTCTTATATCACATTCATACTCCTGTTTTTTAATAAAAAGTTAATGTTGGACTGCAGTGACCTCAAAGCTCAGGACGTGACTTTATTAAAAAACATTTGAGAGAATTTTATGTTTCGACAAACATAAACACATAAAATATTCTTATTATATACAATTGTTAGTTAAAAAAAGGTGTTTTTTCGCTCAAAATGGCGACACAGTCTTTCTCCGCAAAACCAGAAGCAAAGTTAAATTTGAACTGGCATTTGGCAAAACTAGAATTAAAATTTATAATGAGACTTCGAAGATAATTTGTGTTTATGCCATTCTAAATCAGAGGTTGCCTACCTCTGATTTAGAATAAACGGACAGAATACTAAAAAAATAAAAAGAAATTTACTTTAATATTCATTATGTACAGAAATCAAGCTAGTTCAACTAAAGATTTACATTTTCAATCAAAATAAGTTTTATATAAAAATGAAACTGAATGTATTGGGAAATTGAAATATTTAGCTTTTACAAACACTGCCTGGTTTGGACAGCTCCCACAGAATGTATTAAAGAGTTGGCATTCTGAAAAGATACGGCTAATTTAAAGAAAACAAATTCATATTTTTATTTAATTGAAAAAAGAAATAAGCACATTTCTTCCATAGTAAAGAAATAAGAAATTCATAGTATGATATTAACCAATTTACAACCAACATTCCTCGAAAAAACCTTTAAACATTCGACTCACTTTACGCCCCGACACCGGACTATCATTAGGCGCTTGCCTCCACGAACAGCGTTCGTTGAGTACATACATATAATAATTGTAATCACTTTTGATTAATTCTTACAACCATAGTTTTTCAAATAGACAGTCAAATGCAGCAGATAGCAATCTTTGTCCGATCGATGTCATCTTAATGTTGCAAGATATTGTTAAGATATCAAGGTTGATTAATTTTATTTGTTAAAATCAAAGCTCTCGTTTAGTCAATTTAGTTCGCCAACTGTTTCGTTCTAAACTGTGGCCCTGATTCAACATTTCACGTTCAAATTCGTTTAATTTGTGATGTGTTCAAAGTTTCAAGTGCTATTTGTAAGCCGTTTAACTATTTCAAAATGTTTTTTATAACTGAGCATTTAGAACTTCCTTTGTTTGTTATAACGACACTGTCGCTTTACATTGTGTGCATTTGTTTGATTATTTATATACAGTTACATTCGTGTGGTCAAGTACTGAGCGCTACTTTATTTTTGTTTTTAATTAGATTTTATTAATTTTCACTCACTTTATTTAAATTTTTGGAAAAACGTTCGGTTGTTTCTTTGACAATGGCGTATAATTATACCGATTTCAAAAGTATTTATGAGAAATTTTGATTTTCATTTCAAACAGTTCTATAGCTATTACGGTATTAATAATATTTTTAGTAGCGGTTCTAATAAAATAAAAAATCCCTTTGACACCATTTTATATAGCCCAGTACTTTGAATGCATCCATCAATTGATAAAATTCCTCTACAAAACGAGTAACAGTTTCTGAATACAGCAGACATTTTTAAAGTGATTTAAAAAGCAATCTGAGAGCTCTCAGGACGTGTAATCAGAAACCTTGTAAATATTTGATTTACAGCTAAATGACGTCCCGTCTGCCGCAGTTTCACATTAACTTAATGATATTTCAGGAATGTATTAGGAAAATAAAAAATCATATCGCGCAATATTCTGTTTTCATTCGGGCTGAATATACTTTGATAGAATAAATTCCAAATTCAAATATTTTTAAGCTTAGTGTAGTTCCTTGTTACACCCACATTAATTAATTTACACGACTACATTGTATTGAACCACGAGAGTGGGAATACTACGCCCGTCGTCTGGTTCTAAGCTTCCTCAACTTTCACCTTTTTTCGCCTAGCTTCTTTCGCGAGTTACAAGAAAAACTTATAAATATAACGACATAAATTTACGTTTTGCAATGCTCGTCTGTTGTTCTATAAACAATGCGAGTATAAATACGAGGGCTGCCTTTTAAATTGACATCTGAAATAAGTATAGACAATCTAAATGATTTCCATTGTTTATCAATGAATATTTCGCGATATTTAATACTGTTTTGTATGCGTTCAAACAAGTTTTAAATGGTTAAAGCACTTCGTAATTTGGGTAATAAGCAAATGTGGTATCCAACGCGTGGTGAACATTCTTACGCAATGTTTCCCGTGCAGAGTATTAGTACAATGGACACTGAAAATATGTATTTCGCCTCTATTGACGATATGTCATATGACTTCACCATGATCGTATTTTGTATGTGTTTTATATTAATGTACGTGAATTTGTTGTATAATGCAATGTGAAACATTATCCTTCATCATTAAAACCTCAAAAGCCCGCAAAACTTTCGATTCGTAATTCATGAAATCATTTAAAACTTTCCGTCAAACTTAAATCGACTTGCCTTGTACCACGTAGCAAACTTCTATTGCTCTCCTAAAGTTTGTATAGACTGAAATTGACCCTAATCAACTTTGAAATACGGTTGATTTTAATGTGAACTGTATTTTGTTGAATCTGTATTATGTGGACCATGTTCTGTTCTGGCAGGGTTTAGCGAGTAATGATTTGTAAAACCACTATGCTCTAGTAAAATTGACTACATTTGATGTAGGCTTTGGTATATTTCACTGATTTACCGCATAATTTGGTAGTGACGTTTATTTATTTAAAAAAAATTACTTGCTTATCTTTTATTATATTAATAATTTAAAACTTATTTAGTTTGTAGAGCGCATCCATGCCATTATACACTGTGTTGAACGCTATACGCTGATACATTTGTCGCGTATCTTATATTAATCTAATATAAAATATATATGAATATACCATATGAAATAAATTACCAAAAATCACGAAAAAAGATGATTTATTTTTATTTTCTGTACACAGACACACCTATATATGTAATAGAACGATTTTTCATTATTTCCACCATTATTGGACCTACCTTCTGGGCCCTAATTCTGGCTATTCGATTGCACGTCACGTTCGAAATTTTGTCCAATTATCATAAGTGCTCGTAAATGTTATTCTCGTTCTAACGACATCGACAAATACCGAACAAAAGCATTTGTCATCGAGTGGTCTTAAATAATCGTTGGCATACAGAACGTGTTCTAAATATGTATTTTCAAATTGTCTTTACTGTATTTTTAGACAAGTTTTTTTAATGCAGTATGTAGAGAGGTTTAATACAAAATATATTGTAGCTACACCAGTACTATATGGACCGATCGTAGCATAGGCTACAAAGATTCAACCCGCTACGAGCGCTAGTGACGCGGTATCCGTTGTATAGGGTGGTCGTATCTCTACGACTCCTCTACGCGGGAAAAGTGTTGAACTCAACGTAGTTTATTTGTGATTTTGGAATGATTTTACCTTTTAGTTACTTTCGGTAAGTATTAGTTAATTTTTAAAGTGTATATAAGTAGACACTTTGAATAATGGAATTAATAGGATATAAAATATATGTTTTTCATTTAGAAGTTAACACGTATTGGTTCCGTAAATAAATAAGGTTAAGCAAACAAATCAAATGCAATAGTAAACGAAAAGAAATCAAATAATACAAAGTTATTTAATGTAAAGATATACTAACATACAATTGAATTATTAAAGATTTTTTGATGATACATATATACTCATATAATATTTTAAATTTTTAAAAGAATGTTATAGGTATATTGAAACAAATTATATATCAAATTTAAATTAAAATATATGTTATTTAAAATGTATAACTATAAATGATGAATATCCTACCAAATGAAAATTACACCTTAACATACAACTATTATTCTATGTAAGCGCTCTGTTTGCTTTGATGTATAGGAATCTAGACAAAGGAAGCTGATTGAATAATGGTGATGACGACTTCATAGATTGTAAGAAGTTCGTCCTAAAGGAAATGCTAATGAATCTGTTTACGTGAGATTATATAAAATTGCACATTGTTTTATATTAGAAAATTAAAATAAAATAAAAACACAAAAACCAAAATGCCGATTCAAACGTGAGAAATTTTAACAAATTGATACGTATTCTTGAAAAGTATTTATATTCCAGTAACAGGCTTTCAAGGAATAATACTATTTTGAGGAGCTATTGTGTGCCACTTATATGGATTTAAAATATCAATAAACGCTATATTGTGAGTATAACTCGATTCTCTTCAATCAAGTTTAAGGCCACTCTGGCATTGCGAGTGTCCATGGGCGGTATCACTTTCGATTAAGTGAGACTCCTGTCCGTTTTTGCTTAGTAAAAAAAGAATATCTTCCTTATCTGTGTAAAGGTGTCGTGCTAAATGCATAAGATCACGCACTTATCAAAGTACCTTTCTTACGAAAGTGAGGGTCATATATCACGAGAATACCAAATCTAACAATTTATGTATTTAATTATTAAAACATACTTAAAGAAAAAATGTAGATTAAAAATTTACTGATTGATTGATATTTGCAAGAACGTTTCTTAAGATTTGCTATGACTGTGGCGCTTGTTAAATATATAATTAATTAATCACTCTTTTGTTCGTGGATAATTTGTTGCTATATCCTGTGATATTTACACCCGATTGTTTATTAAAACAATGAACACTATTAGCGACGGTAATGTATTCCTGTCAAATTTCTGACAAGGGTTTGATAATGTACGTGCCGTCTTTAATTACGTCACAACAGGAAAACGTAATATACAGATTATACTCGTATCAGGTTATCACTAATAATATAATATATATATAATAATAGCGGGTCGAAAGTCATCCTCTGGAGACTAAAGTATTTTTTAAAATTTGATCAAATATGGTTTTCAACAAACATCCACGAATAAGTTAATTGAGAAATAAATGTTAATGGATCGAATAGGTGATATTTATTTTTTATGACCTACCAACTAAATGTACAATTATTAATTCTAATATAAACTTTTTTTTTTATGAGACTGGGGGCAAACGAGCAGGCGGGTCACTTAGATTAGTGCTTTCCGCCGCCCATGGACACCTGCAACGCCAGTAGGCTTACAGGCGCGTTGCCGGCCTTTTAGGGATAAATATGCTCTCTTCTTGAAGGCACCCAAGTCGTATCGGCTCGGAAATACATCCGCCGGCAGCTGGTTCCACAGCTTAAACAACCTAGTTGCTAAAAAAGTAAAAGATAATGTGATAAAAAAGAATAAAAGTTGCGGCTATTTTTTTCTAACGTTGGAATTATATTCATCATGATATTTTAGTCAACTTCAATATACAATTTTACTTTACTTTGTTAAATTAATGCGAGCCGTATCAACCACTAGGGTGTGCTTTTAATTGATATTCTGACTACTACTGTCTAAGCTCAAAATTAATTATTTCATAATGATGTAAGGACTTACATTTTTTTATAAAACAGGGGGCAAACGAGTAGGTGGCTCACCTGATGGTAACTGATACCGCCGCCCATGGACACTTGCGATGCCAGAGGCGTCACCAGTGCGTTGGCGGCCTCTAAGATGCTTGAACATTACATTAAAACGTTTAAAACTACTTGAAAATTACGTGTTTTTATGGAATTTCCAGTCGACGCATTGTCAAAAATAGAGATGATATTAGTACGATAATATTAATAAGATACTTGTTTAATTCTGCGACTTTAAATATGTCATAATGTGACAATTCATCTGTCCAAAGAAATGATAAGGGTGGACATTTATGAAATGCCCTCTTTTATTATTTCACTACAACTTCACTGAGATAGGTTGACGTTGATTAAAGTAGGAATGGATTGAAAAGAAATTTTATTGGACCGAAAGTAATCGCAAAGTGAGAATAGCGATACTTTGTCAGACTGGGCATTATTGTAAATGTCTGATTATATGCACCGCAACATTGCAATCATGAAATGAAGTACATAAAAGTAGCTCTGCGTATGTATTACTCTATTGCGATATTACATAACAAATATTGAAAGTAAGAGTAATAGTAGAAAATTGGGTAATACATATAAAATATATACAAGCTTTTGCTCTATTTTATTTGAGTATGTTTCTATCAAAATGTATAATTTATAGAACGCCAACGGTTTATCTAGACAATATTAAAACCAACTTCAATAAATCATATTCCGTATACTCTTAGCACCAATAATTTCCCCAGGGCCAATCGACCAGTCTATCTTTACACTACGGTACTAAACATTGCACAGGATCTTGTGTCGATTAAGAATTGTTTTTAAAAGCATAGATATTGTCTATATACGCGAGAACATACATTTTGTTAGCAATAGGGAGTATACGATTTTATAAGTGGTAAAATTAAGGGACGTATAAAGAGATACACACTTCAGAATTTAATGAGACTCAATAAAACGCCTTATGAAAAATATCAGGCACAAAATTTGCAATACGTAATTACATCCGGTACGGAACACATTTAAATAAATTACTTTGTACCAATAGCGTGACCACGATTGCTAGTAAGCAACCAAACGTGGACGAAGAAAGTGGACTGAAATAAAACAGATGCTATTTTCACGTTAGGGTATTATTTAAACGACTTTATGTGCTGCTAGTGCGAAGCGAACACAATACAACTTGTAAAAAATTGATGAAGGTATCAAGAAATAATAAGTATACAAGGGCAGTGCAAAATATTTGAAAAAAATCTACGCATATAACTCAAGACTGATAAAAATTGCCCAGCTCTTCTTAAACTGGTCAGTGTAAGTGCTTTATACGTGTGAAAAGGCAATAAGTTTTGTTTTTATACACTTTGCTACATTAAGATGTTTTCGCAATATTTATGACGGTTCCTGTTACAAAATAGGCTATTTATAAATTTTCCTTAGTATATATTTTATCGGGGTTTATATGTAAGGGCTTACAATGTCACTATGGTTAAGTGTTCGTCTCATCGTTCGTGTGATAAATGCCTGGAAATATTCGTTATCAAATCAACCTGCTAGAGAATTATAAACAAAGACCAGTGCTAGGCACAGAATATCAGACCTCCATCTGAAAAAAAAATATTAATACCCTGACGAGTTTTGCTCAATTCAAGCCATGTTTCCATGCTTCCATTCGCGGAGACCAGCTAGTACTGAACAAGCACTTCAAAGGCACTCTAGAATCATATGAGTATCTCTTCAAATCTTTGATAACCAATTAACTGAGGATATATGCCTTGAGCATAACAGCTATAATAACAAGAATGATATTTTAGCTTCACAAAGGTACTTCAATATAGCTCGTCCCAGAGACTAGTTGAAAAGTGATTCGAATTTTGAATTTTGGCATCTGCGCATCCTCATATTTAACATCTAAACCAATGTTATAAATCTGTCATTTTTATTAAATAATGTAAATATATTTAAATTTTGCAAAAATACCTAACTTAAATCCGTTACTAAAGTGTTTTTCTTTAAATTCTGTATAGATATTTTAATATGTAGATTATACGCACACATAGTGATACACTATTATATTATTATTTAGTTATTAAAATCTTTTCCTTTATCATATTAACAGAGGTATGTGTTTTGAATATTTGTGTATAGTTTCTAACGGCTAGCAACACATTATTGGTGTATTAGCTGCGGTTATGTGGCTGCAGACTTATGAACCATTCATCATCATTTGAGATTTTAAGTCATAACTTAAGTTCTACGATTTCAGACATTTGTGTAAAATGATTTCTTTTTCAAACTTTAATGCGTTATACTCATATAATAACGGGAATAAGTTTTAATCAAAATGCCAGTGGTTAACATATTTAGTAGCACAACTCCGTTAGTAAACAGTTTGCGATAATGAAAACGCAATTTCGCCTGTGTAATTAATGCTTCCATCGGGAAAACCCGCATTGAATTCTTTCCCTACTAATTAGTTCTTGTTGGTTAGCGTTATGTACTTTATGAGGTTTGAGAGCCATTTATGTAAGAGTTATGTGCAAATATTTCGTGGGTATTAACGAGTAGTAAAATTCCAATATGTTTAAACTAGGATATAAAATTAGACAATAAATTGTTAAAAATCTATAAATGCATTAAAACCGGATAAGGCGTGTCATATGTGAGTATGCTGTATTTGGACCAACAATTTATCGTTTATGTTAGAAAACTATCGAGATAGACGCAGAAATGAAAAGGTCAGACTTACGGAAGTATTTGAAAGAGGTAAGTATTTATTGAATGGTTCTATGATTTGACACGGTCCCCATCAGCATACAGTTTCTCGTTCTTCGTAGTCACATTGTAATTTTAATAAACGATATTTTCATGTTATATTTGTAAAAGTAATAATCGGTATTTTGTGAATGTTTGTGATACATATAAAATTTAAAACGAAACATATGTGCATTAGTAAAAAAAACTTTGAATGCCTCTCGTCTGTACTGTTTTCCTTCTGTCAACCGCGCATAAGAATACTAGCTGAGATTTAATATGGGGTACTCAAGATGATAATTACTGTTTGAAGATTGTCACTTTCTGGATTGTACTTTGAATCCTCTCAAATACTAAGAAACAATCGTGGTATCGAATCCAAAACATTCACAAAGCAAATACGATTAAATAGATACTCACAATTGTCCTGCATATCAATCGGGAAATGATCGAAAAAGTCGATTCTGCAACATGTTTTGACCTAAATATGTCGAAAGGCAGCGTCAACAAAACGCTTAAATTTTTAAAATTCATTTTTCTGCTAGCTGTACTTATGTTTTAATCGTAAACTAAAATGTTGACATTGTTATTGTATGAATGTTTTAAAAACTGAAGAAGTTAATTAGTATGTATTTTTAAGGATTATTTTGTTGAATAAACATAGAACATTCCAATTATTATAAATCTGGGGCGTAGCTCCACATGTATTTACTGTTAGGTTGTGATTCTCGTTTGCACTATAGCCAAAGTTAATCCAACTAGAGTCAGTAATATAAACAAATCGAGGCATAAACACAATAAAACCGCAGGCTCTATCCGAATACGATCAGCGGCTCATGAATAAATTTGCAAGAGTTTTCCGACTGATAACGCTCTGTAATGTCTTTGGCTGACAGTTGGGTGGCTGCGATTTATGTAAAAGTAGGACAAACGACAACTTTCGAGAAAGTTTAAAATAATGATTTGAGAAATGGATTTTTAAGCAAATGCTTTAAATAATGTTAGCATTTTATGAGATTTCTTTACATGAATGAAGTGAATAGTGTGTAATGTAGGGTAGGAAACATTTACTGACTGCATAGCTAAGAGATTTTTCTCGGCATGGTCAAAGAATGTGTGACAATCATATTTATTGACTGTGCTCTATCTTTCATGATATGTATTCATAAAACTATACATGTATGCATATGTTTATCAGTTGAGTTAGCATCCATAAGGAAAAATATTTAGCTATATTTGTTAATACGACTCGATCTATACCAATATCGTACGTCCTGTTAAAATTAAATTCGAGAGGAGGTTCCTTTATTGTGTAAAGTTGAATCCAAGATATCTAGTAACTAACGTCCGTTCGGAACGGCTGCGTAAATCTATCTGACATTTCTTAAACTTGAACTTAAAACTATTGCAGATAACGGACTCGACGTCCGTTCCCATGGCCTTTTCTTCGAAGCACATCTGGTCGGCAGCTCCGTTTTCAGGCTTCTAAATTACAATGCCCGTTGTCCGTAACAATTACTATACAACCTTTGTCAGAGCACTTTTGATTTTTTGATAATGGGTTTGTTATTTTCACCTTAACGCAAGAATTGAAGGCTTAGACCTCGAAGAGCCCATTTTACAGGCATATAACGAAATTTACATTTTAGAAGTTATTACGATGTGGGGAAGGTATCATTTTTAAATAATACCTTATTCATAAATAGTAATATCTTATTTCTATTTATGGTTACCGTTTGCGAGAACAGTAGGTGATTAGGCCGATTGACCTCGGCTGGTGAAGGCCTCTGAATTATTAAGGTTTTAGTTCCTTATCATTTTCTTAGACTCAGTGAAAATGAAAGATAAAAAGAAATTGTACGAAAAGACCGCAAAGAGGCTTTTTGTTTTGCAAGAATTATAATACATTTTGTTTTTATTAGACTTTTAGAACCTATATATATATATAGCTTTTTCACTTTCTTGTACGGTGAGAGATTCTCAGATAAACGTATAAAGTCATTATTTACCTAAGGGTCATATTCAGATAAATTTATTTAAAGAACATCTTCCAATGTGTTCGATTGTTGTAAAATTAACATTTATATATAATTCGCGTTAGTATCCATTAAAGGAATTTTGGTGTTTAGATTTAGGTAATACTTCATATTTAAGCACATTTTTAGTTTGTGTCAGAACAGGCATTCCGCCTTAATGGATTTCATTTAAATATATAAATTTTCGAATTAATTCTAAAATTTCTTTCTCAGGTAACAATGAAACTTATATACGTCGTGGTTCTGATAGCTGTTCCCCAGTTCGGTAAGTACTTTTATTAAGTCCTACAAGTCTCATTTCGAAGAAGCAATAACTTTGATTAAATTATTACATCATTATTTGGCTATTCTGTTTAAAAATTAATAAATAATTGCGACGCGGAATTTTTGAATTCACGCGACATGCAAACTGTGATCATCATTACAGATAATCTCATTAAATATATTATTTTAAAAGAGGAATAACGTGTTAATTTGTAAATTTTGACTAACGCCATTACATGATCTTTAAATTCATCTTGGTAATTTGAAGTTCGAAATGAGTACTTTTTAAATCATATAGTGAAGGTATTTTTGACATATCCAATCGCCATGACATTCCTTTCATCGTGTTCTTTGGTCTTCTTGCTTTCGCTTAGAAAAAGTCAGTTGAAATGTCAGTATGTAATCAACACCTGTTATTTCTAATCGTATATATTTATTTAATTTAAATTTATTTGAACTTTTTATCTGAAGTATGTATTCAGGATGTTAATAATTGTTTTTTAAATTACGTATCAGCGGTTACCGTTCGTTGTTACACATACCTACATTGTTTAAGTTAAAACATCCATAATTTAAATGAAATAAAATAGCTTAAACCATTCCATGAACATATAACTCAGCATAATTCAGTATCCACCCCCGGTAGCGCAGGCAAAAATAAAATTAATTAGAAAAAAATATTCATAATCTCAAACTGCAGCAACAAAAGACAAGAGTTCATTAACCCACCCTTAAGTATATGAAACTTATAAAAGTGCTAGCATTAAAATGTTCTTTAAACTTATTACGTACAAAAATTGTGAGCCTCCAAGAATGAAAAGCATTAAATATTGGGTTGAAAAATAAATCCTTGAAGATGTCTCAGCTTTTAATGAATAGGGATTGCTACAGAATTTCTGCATAATACTTAGTTTATACCCTGCTTCCTGCGGGAATTAGCCTAATTATAAATGGAATAAATAATATATTTACAAGTTAGTAAAGGGGTTTTAAAACTGTATTTATAATATACACGACGTATGTTTCAGCGTGTGTTCTCATAGCCTGACCACAGTGCGATTCGCAATCTTGATGCCTTCGATATTTCTTTCTATAAACGCAAATAAAAAAATATAATCATAAGTCACAGACATGATGACGTACATGATTTTTACAAAGAAATGAAAGTACTCTCTGTAGGTTTACGTACAAAGTAGAGTTACAATAAAGACATCTAATGTCATATGGTTTATTAAATTAAATATAATTACAAATTAAATCGTAAAAATGTATATCTAGATGAATTTTTATATTCCCTCACAATTACAAAATATCTTCCGTATATTCTTCATTCCTACTGTTTGCTCTGTGCCATAAATGATATGTATTTAAAAAACTTCGTTAGTCTAGCGAAGCCTCAGCTCATTACTGCTGAAATGAACAAAGGACAACTTGTGAATAATGCGTGAACGAATGAATGAACAGCGCCTCGATTATTCCGACATGTTATGTGAATATTTCGCCATCTTTTGTTCGTGATATGTGAACCGATGTTCGGTTTTTTGGATCGGTTTTATATGAGATTTGCTCTCAATAGACATTTCACGTGATTTTCTATATGACATATTTCTTTGTGTATGGACGGGCGAAGATGTCATATAAAAATACATCAAGTGACAGGCTTTATCGCTGCCATGTGGATTTTACCACACAGCTGAATGAAAATTTATCTAAGTAAACGGTAATACCGTTCTCGGTTTCTAAGCGTCACTCAAACCGATGCAGACTGCTACTAGTATACTAGTAGTATGATGTAAATTTTGAATTGTTACCTGAGTAAAAATGTGGTTTCATTTACATTGCTTGTTTTAAGTTTTCCATCGTATTGTTTTATCATTTTTTGCTTTAGAATGTTTTTATACGCAATGTGCTGCTGTTTTTGTAAAAAACTTTTTGCTGAGGAAAGTTTTTAGTCCTTTGTCGATTCGTGTTAAGGGTTAGAATAATAGAGTTTTCTTTGGTTAAGAAATACTGTTTTACCATTTTGAGTAATCTTTAGTTAGGCCGTTATAGATTTCAAAAAATGTTTTTTTATAACGGTTCACCTTATGTTAAGCATCACCGCGGTGCGTGGATAGATAGCCCTGCTCACAAGTGCGTAGCCGGCCTTTAAGATAACGTCGCGCTCTTGAAGGTCCCTAACTTTTGTTACGAAGTACCTCTTAGTGGTGGTCAAAAACAACTGGTTCGTTTACAGTGATATTGTTCAAAAATCTATGTTTGATTTAACATTAAAATCGGCCTGTAAGTCCTTCGAGAACACTTTCATATTATGTATATAGGAACTATTTAGAGAAACCATAGTATATGCTAAACTCTGCTAGCTCGATGCTACCTTGTCTACATTTTGTATGTTTAATGAGTATAGGTTGAACTTAGTGGTTCAAAGTTTAGAAACTTCAAACCAACCTCCATCCCTAGAGGCCATCGAACGGCGAGTTTGGAAATTGTTAATCCGATGAAAATTATTCAATCACGCTATAGAACTTTAATTTTATTATACTGTTTAAAATATATTTAGCAAAGAGACATTTAAGTATTACAACAAACACATTTAATGTAATAATCAATAAACGAAAATTAATATATCATATTTATATATGAAACATATTATTTTAAATTTTGTTATTTATATTTGTTAATAATATTATTACTAAACAAGAGCCGACAATATTTCGTAAATAATTATAATAATAAAAAAAATCTAACACCGAATACGCAAACAGTTTATGATCTATTTAAGTAAACCACTCGCGAAATACTTTTATTAAAAAACTCATGTCATTAATTATCCTTCTCCACAGGTGATCATGTTTTTTTAAGAATACACGTTTTAATTCTTATTTTTTGTCTTCATTATCTTCTAAAGGTGTTCTTGCTACATTTGGATGTAATTGTTAGATGTAAGACAGAAATAACTTGCTGTAGAAATTCCAAGAAATAAATAATTATTTCCATATATTTTAACTACTTGCAATAGAATTCCTTTACACTAATTCATTCAATATGTGGAAAGCATTCTTAGAGATATAGACTTAATTATTATTGTTACACAGTACAGAACTGTAAATCAATTCTCTGAAGTGTGAGTTATAATAGAGAGAATAATGATTCACATACCTTATATGTGAATAATTTAATGAACGTAAAATTCTAATAGATCAGTTTAATAGCAATGCTAACACCGTTCGTAGATGCAACATCCTGAGAATGCTCCGCTGTCGGGGCGAAACGTACGTTGTTTTTTCGCGAAGTAACTGAGTAAACTTTGAACTAACGCAAAGTAACGCCTGATTCTGTTAATTATTTTAATAAACGTGTTCGAATGTTGGTCAAATCTCGTACCCTGACTAGGTAGAATAACCATTGTGAAATCGCCCGGTAAAATTATCATTTGCTTGTGTGGATAATGTAAAATAATGGGAACATACATCTTCATTATACTCCAATTTGGGTGGTTTCTCTTATATTTTATACAAATTGTTAGTTTAATATAAAACACAATTAAATAATTTTAAGGCATACAATTCAATAAGAACTTGTAAAGTTGCAAACAGATTAAAGCACATGCTATATTAAATGGTACTCGGTACTGACATTATAACAAATCCGGTATCGTTAATAAGTTTAGAGCACAGTTATTAATTTGTAAACACTCATGTATCTATTAATTTTCGAGTTTAATATTGTTAAAAAACGCAGAGGAATTCGAAATAACTAAATACAACATAATTATCACAATTTCCAGACGACATGAATTCTGAATAAATTACGAGAACAAATGAACGGATACAATTGAACGAAACACAATTAAGACTTTGGTCTTTGAATCTTTTAAAATTCCTTAGAGGGTGGCTTTTTTACAGAATTTAAAACAGAAAAGCTCACAATTTTATATGTTCACCTCTTGCTTACCCAAAGGAAAAATCGTAACCATAATGCAGTGACGTCAGGTCAGCCTCCAGAACTGTTGCTCCCTGAACTACAAAAGAATGATCAAAGAAGAATTGATGTATTTAATTTCCTTAAAAAATCATTATTTTAATAGAATAAATAATGTTAGAAACTCTTTGGTAATTGTTAATCGACATTCAACATTCATTCATAGCATTTCATACCATTGAATGCCACTTATAAAACTAGGCACGCGCACAATGCGAGTATATAAAAATAAGATATATTTATTAAAAAAAATTAAATTATTACGATAATTCAACCGATAATAGTTTTAAAATGTATTTGTATATGACTTATCAAAGAAATGATTGCGTATATAGAAATAAAGGACGTAGACGTGTTTGGTCGCAATCACGAAGAAAAAACTAATTCTCTGTTCATTCAGCATTCAATATGATGAGAATATGTAGCAGTGCAGAATGTAAACGTATGTAGGATTTCGAATGTGAATAACACTAGTTAGGCGTTCGTTAAGCTATATTGTCACGAGAAGCTATTTTTCAACGGAAAAATTGCGTATAACTAAACAGCACTAAGTTGGGTACAATATATCACACTTTGGACGGAAGGAAATGTTTTTTAATATATCATTATGTTTATGTTTCCAAAACGTCGGAAAAATTTAAATTAATGTAATATACTTGAATTTTGTAAAAATACATAACTTAAAATCCGTTTAATTCGTTTAATCAGTTAAAAAAGTGTTTTTCTTTAAATATAATTATGTTTTTTTATAGAATATACGTTGTATGTTTATTTACAAACTTGGGCCGTTTTTTTATAAAACAGGGCAATCGTTCGGCTGATCTTAAGTCATACTGTCGCCCATTGGTGACGACCGCGACATGGATACGTTGCCGGCTTTTCAGATGACATTTCGTAGCTCTTAGCTTGAAGATCCCTAACACGTATATATAGGAAATATAGGAAGCTGCTATGGAAAGTAAATTAAGTTCGTAGGTTAGAATTATGTATTTATTTTACAATTTCTGTCCACTGTGTAAATACTACATAAGTATATATATATATATATATATATATATATATACTTGTAGTATTTACACAGTGGACAGAAATTGTAAAATAAATACATAATTCTAACCTACTATATAATATATAGTAGGTTAGAATTTTATATATATATATATATATATATATATATATATATATATATATATATATATATATAATATTATATATAATAGATTCAAATAATATAATATATTATTTCAATCATATATTATCAAAGTCAAAACATCTTTGTTCTAATTGCATCGATTGAACGTTGTAAATAAAGTTTAATAAACGTGAATTACAAATAAAGATAACACTTTATATGTAAACAAACCAAAACAAAGACATGTCTGTCGATGCGAACCTCAATTGTTTCCCTCATAATGCGGGCTATTTTAAAATCAAAATA
The DNA here is from genome assembly GCA_963693355.1 of Pontia daplidice. NCBI lineage: Eukaryota > Metazoa > Arthropoda > Insecta > Lepidoptera > Pieridae > Pontia > Pontia daplidice. The sequence continues at coordinate 1,139,461 of CAVNZL010000011.1, read as the reverse complement.
TGTCTGTGACATCGCATTTTCGTCGCGTTCATGTAAATCTATTGAAGCATCGTTTCCTGTCATTTAGGTATAGATCAAGATACGCCACGTTTACCGAAGTGGCTGCAAGTGAACGTGCATTAATGAAGCGAAGGGAAAAAGCTGTCCTGTATTGTGTATCAAGTTGTATCGTGTTATAAAGCTTTTTCAATATATATAAAACGATCATATTATTTTACCTTTACACAACCCACGATGACAGACACAACAGACACAACCCGTTACGATAAAGGAGAAACCGGGTATAAATTTGTGATAAGTATATGTTGTGACTGTATATCAATTGGGTTAGCACCCATAACGTAACCTGTAAGCTCATCTCGTGACGTAACAACCGTGCGATATGTCCCGATATTATTTAAAATTATAAAACTTACTGTTGGAGTGCAAATAATTTCCGGGAATTTCTAATTAGTTCATAGCTAACTGAAATCCGATCGAGAAAACTGCGAGGAAGTAATTGAATAGTTTTGTATTCATAGTTCATAAACTAATAGAGATGAAATGTATTGTGTTTTTTTAGGCCAACAAAAAGCCTTGGTTTTAGGTGGATTGAAGGGGGAAATCCATTTAATTTTCATTATTCGTTTCGTTAAAGGAAAATATTTGATTAAAATACTCAGTGGTGGATAGAAATGCGATTAATTTTTACTGATTTTTATGCTAGTAGGATACATAGACCACTGTTGCTCGAAGATATCGTCCTCGAAAAGTAAAAATAAATCGCGTTTTGACCATCATAAAGTATTTTTTAAATGTTTTATTAACATGTTAAGGAAAATATTTTCATTTAAAATAATTACATTTCATAATATTAAAAGAAATAATCGCCATAGGCCGCTACATTAAAACTCTTCGTAGGCTTTGAAAAGGATTACAAAATATTTGCATAATTATAATAATAAAGCCTGTATTTCCGACAAAAATCCGTAGAAATCAACTCTCTGCGATTAAAAAAACATAAATGCTTTCACAGAATAAAAAAAGGCTTACAATTACAGCTTTCCCAATATATTCACTTGTTTTTAGTGAATTAATAAATAATGTGGTTATTCAATATTCACCACTATTGAGTGTGTACACTGTAACCAGACAACGTTGTTAGTTCATACACTTTTGCTATGCAATATTCATTGATAGATTTCAATTTTATTTTCATAATTGGGATAGGTATAACGCGTATTCACCAAGCTTTTTACAGTATTCCATAGCTACTAAAACGAAAGTTATTTTCAAGCGATATAGATATTTTAAATAAAAAACAATGTTATCTTTCTGAAGAAGATTAATTGTTATCTTAATATATATAAATCTCCTGTCACGATGTTTGTCCGCGATGGACTCCTAAACTATTTATCCGATTTCAAATTAAATTGGCACACCGTGAGCAGTCTGCTCCAACTTAAGAGATAGGATAGCTTAGATCTTTAATTATAGTCGCAATTTTATTTTATTGCAAATTATTTGTCTATAATTAATTGACAGTCACAATCATCTCCAAAAGATTTTAACAGATGTCGATACTTTTAGACTGGATTAAGTAATCAATAGATGGCACTGCTATGGTAAACCGACAAACGTGTCATATTATATATAGATTAATTTATTATATATTTAAAGGATGATAGACGCACACTTAAAGCTGACAATTATTTTTATAGAACTAAAAAAATTATTGCTAGAAATGACATGTATGGAAAACAACGTTTGCCGGATCATCTAGTTGTAATATAAAATCCTCGATCAATTGAACAAAATACATAAATAGGGTGGCGTTGGATAAAAAAATACTTTAGGCAACGTGCAGGATGTTTTTTTTATATAAAAACTTGTGCGAAACTTGTCAAAATTAAAGAATGAAAATTACATGATAATTTTTATATGCTTTTCTTTTCATTTAAATTCTATACATACACTTTATACTTGCGCTTGTGCATTTCAACCTATGTCAATGGTATCAATAAAAAATTCTATCAGATGGCCAAGACGTGTGTCCACTGCTCAGTAAGAGGCTAAATTAAAAGTGGGTTACATTTATGGAACAAAATCATAATATTTCTGCCTTTGTATTTGCAAGAAAAAAGGAAAAAAATGACAACATGTGTAATGGCACACTTAGATTGACATCTTATATTGTCTACACATAAATACTACTCGGGTATTTTGTGTGTAGACAATATAAGATTTAAAACTATTTACCAGGACTCGAATTCTCAACGATCTATAGATTAATGTCCGAATGCTTGGAATGAGCGCTTTTCTCAATATCTACCCATCAATTGTTTGCCCGGTCTGATAATCACTTAACCAAATTTAGAGTAGCATTGCATAATAACCTCGACCTCAATAACTCATAGCATATTGGTTTAGTCAAATTACTATGTGCCGGGCTTATCTTGTTTAATCAATGCATGGCCTGCAGCCAAATTATTAGCCTATACTATATAATTATTAATTAACATATAGATAATGTGAATCGCTAATTCATGATTAATCATATAATTTATTAGCATTATACGTTTTTTAAGATGTACGCTTGAAACGACTATATGCAATCTTGACATACTTTTAGACAGTCCGTAGCTGTAAACAAAATTGTAAATTAATTGAACACACACACTTGACGATCTAGTTGACGCAATGATCACCGAACTGATGAACACAGGGTCCCGGGTTTTATCCCCGGTACAGTCAACATTTGTGTAGCTATGGTCTGGATGATAAATATATAATGTATCTGTGTAGTAACAGTGTATCAGTAAAGCATAATATAAGGTATTGGTGTTAAAATCTGACTAAAATGTGTGTAGTATTGTTGTTTATGTGTTAGTTTACCGATTTATGTTAGTTTAGGTTATCATAGCAAAATCAAATCAAATCGATGAGTTTTGTTAAAAAAAAATATACAAAGCCTTTAGCCTTATCGGTTTCTTTTAGTCAGTAATTTAGAAATAACAAATAATCGATTTATGCTTTTTATAATTAATACTAACATCAGATCAAGCTTTAAACAGTATTGCATCTACTTGAAAGTGGTCTTTTCTTTCATTATTGGCTAGTACTATCTAAGAATCTAATTTTCATATCACGTCGTAGTGTAAAAGTTAAAACAAAATTTGTTAAAAATAAGGTTCTCCGAGCTATTCGCCTTTCTTAAAATCAATCAGCTCACCAAGTCATTATGTATGAATATTAAAAATGTGTAAAATACCTGCTTTTTATATTAATATATTAGGATGTGTAGACAAAATATTAATATGACAAACAGTATTTTGCCTCATACATAAAATAGCGAAAAACACAGCTTATCAATGTTTTTGGTCGCTTGGGCTATCGATAGGTAACTTACACTTAAAAGATGATCGATGTGTGTACGTGTGTGTGTTATTAATGCAATGTTTATAGGCCAGTTGTCATGCCTTTACAGGCTCATTTTTGCCTTTCGTTTCCGTTTAAAATAATTCAAGTCTGTTTATAAAAGCCTTCGGACTTTCCATTTTAATATTGATCTTCCACAAAAAAGTGCAGTTAAGTAAAATGCAAATATCCGTTTACAAGACACTCGACGCTGCTAAATATGTATGGCACGCCGAGACGCATCCTGGATCTTGTTTAAGCGGTGCCCGACTAACTTTGCACTAATGACTTGAATACTCAAACAGTTTATATTTTACGGTATTTATATTTGAATGTATAATTTTATGTTCTACTTGCTAGCGGTTTTACATTCGTTATGTTACGAGGCAGGAGGCAAACGATCTGGATACTGTGAGAAGTGTTAACTACCACATGGTACCTGCAGTGCTAGGTACCATGTTTGCTCTTCTTATGAAGGCCACTCGAATTGGCCCGGAAATACGTCCGCCCAGCTGGTTCCGTTGGAGCGTGGTAGCTTCAACGGAATCCAAATAGATGCAATCCAAACAGCCGTAATCAGCACTTCTCTTCTTTATATATACTAATGTTTCTGACAATTGACATTGGTTTTTGTTAATTGACAAATGGATGAAGAATAGTAATTGGCGAACGGAAAGAAAACATGCTTACAACTTATAATTTTTAGAACAGGAGCAATTTAGTCCCAAGCACTTCTGTCATTCAGATAATCCGCGGCTTTAGCAATCAATTTTCTTCTAATAACATTTTTGAATTTGTTTATTGACAGCTCTCGGAATTTGCTTGGGACTTTATTATTATAGCGAGCACCATTTCCTTGAAATGAATTGCTTATTTTATGCAGTCTTGTGGATTTAGCACATAAATCGTTTCTATTTCGAGTATGTTTACAACAAACAATTAAATAATACTTTTTAGATACGAAAACGTTAGTTTAAACACCCAATTGAACTATGTACATGTTTTGTTGCGTAACTGCGTAAATATCACTGCGCATTGCTGTATGCAAGTAACGGCGTATACACCAGTTATTTAGGACGCGATAAAAATATAAGCGTTTATCAATCGAAGGGACAGCGAAATAGAAGTTCATGTACGTTATTATGGGAATAATATACAAATTATGGTCATCATGGTCCATCAGATCTATCTAGATTTGAGTTCGCATTTAATCTTCTGCTTTATTATTTTGTTTTGCATTGGGAATTGACGTAGCAGGCATAAACAACATTGACGAAGTAATATTAACTAGAAATGGTCAAATAAATGATCCTATATAAGAAACATATCCGCTGACAGATCTTCTACAGTAGTTTTCACACTGGTACATATGTATTGTGTGTGTGTATGCACGTCCGGGTTACTCGTCTCGTATCAGCCCGGCAACGCCGACTGAATCGGTTTTGGTGTGTGTACAGTAAGTATCTACATACGAAAGAGTTTAGTCTTGTTTTTGCTCATAGTTTTTTTCCATACGTTAAAATAATAGATATGCGCAAAAAAAATATACAATTAATTGAATCAGGCGTTACTTTGCGGAAGTCCATAGCACAAAATCCCAATAGACTGGTCTATTAGGATTTTGTGAAAAACACAATATATATATATATATATATAATATATCTAAAACCACGTTCAACATCCAACATTAAGTTTGACGGTGCATAACCGAAAATTAGAAATAAAACACGAAAACAAGATTTATGAATTTCACTAAATCTCCACAATTAAATTAATTACTTGGAAAGCTCTCAAATTACTAGAAAAACGAACAATAAAACCTTTTTTGGCTTTCCAATTAACCGTTTCTTTGTTATTCGAGTACTACATTAATTGCGCGCTTTATTACCTAAACGATTCATAATTTAAACACACTTAATGTTAGACAAGTGGTGATTTTATTCAAATTTAGAACGTTAACAAAAGAACATTAATTAAAATGACAAGTGAAAGATATTATGCTTCTTTTAATTACGTATTTTTCAGTATTATATAGTACTTATCAATAACGGCGAGTAAAATGCGAAGCATAGTTATTATCAACACTTAGCTGAAAGAGCTTGAACCGTACGTAGTACATTAAAATATCTCTTATATATTAATAAAAATAATATCATCCACATAAGAGTTATGTAACGTGTGTACAAATCTGAAGAGAAATGTTTGAATCCAACCAAAAACCGAAGTCTTGCGCTCGAACGGCAATGGAGCAATTCCTTTTGTACTCATAGAAATACTGTAATGGAAACGTAATTGTACAAAGTGCATTTGTAATCCTAAGTAGGATTGTTCGTGGTTACTACATTTTTCTTTCTTAAAGGGAAACCCGAGTGTTAAAGCCAGTTTTGGTACAGTATCGGATGTATTTAAATGTTACTTAACAACGCATTTTGACTTGAAACATGGATAAAGGATGACTGGCGTCCGATGAGGGTCATACAGTGACCATTATTTCAGCACTTTTTGAGTTGTGACTTATCTTATGAGCTGACATATTTTAGATTTATTAGAATTGTAATTATAGGGCTTTAGTAAGGTATTAGTATTTAGTAGGCTATAGTATAGTAATTTGGGTGCGATTGGTTACTAATTTCAAATATTTTATGAATATGTGAAATTAGTTTTTTTTAAGCAAGCACGGAGATTTTGTTAGTAAAATCATGAACTTAGAATGATTAATAATAACTTAATTCATGCAAACTTGATAAAACCAGTCATTATACCATCATTGATAAGGCAAATTCGTTATTCATGATTTTTATTACATAGCTGTATTTGAATTGGTACTTATACATATATATATAATACACTCATATTTTAACCTTATTTGTCAGTTCCACTAGTTCATAATTTAACTTTTTTATTGGCGGTTATTTATCTTTTGCCATACATTAAAATTGATCTATACAATACTACGCATAAATACTCAATTGTTTCGCGAAACAAAAAGGTATGGAAACCCTACTGAGTACAAAATGAACTGAGTCCTATCGGGGTAATGGGGCAAATAGCTAGCGGCGGATCCTTTGTTGACGATAATTCGTGGCCACCCTAACCATAGTCGGTTGTTTTGTCCCTTTCAATTCATACTTTTATATGAGGAGTGATTAATTTTTGAATGGATCATTTTAAGATGCTGTCATGCAGGGGATTGATATTGTCTAGTGTCTGGGTTTTATATATATATCATCAAACGTAGTCGTGTATGTTCTCTATCATTTTATTGTTAGTTCCCTTCGGTTTTACTCCCGTTGGTATAAATATCAATGTAGGTCGTAGTATAACATAAATACGCTAAAATAAAGAATAGTTCTTGCAAAAATAAGGATATAAAAAATGGTCCGTCGTATCTCTATATCTAATATTATAAAGAAGCGTTTTTTTGGTTGAAACGCTAATCTCTAGTACTTTTAATTCAACATGAAAAATGATTTTTGTTGAATCACAGTAATTAGCAGAGCATTAATTAAATTCATTGAAAACTGAGGAAAATTGTTCCTTATTAGGTGTTGTAATATCACTTTATAAACACGGTTCAAACCGCGCTAGTGTATTTATTATATCATAATTTTACTCACGATATGTATATTATGAATCTAATTTATATAGAATAAAGGAAAACAGACAGATAGTCGTAAACCATTTCACCTTTTATGAATCTTCTATAAGCGAAGACAGAAAAATTGTCTCGTTATGTATATAATTTATCGTAACCTAGAAAGACTAGCAAAAGAAAATTTAATTATTCAAATAAGTAATTTTGGAGCTTAATTAAAATTCAAAGTCTTATTAAATGAATTAACGAAAAGCTGGTTCATTAATATTTTCAGGACGCACACTTTGTTAGGTTAAATTATAAACTTTGGAATTAACTCGCTTGTTTGACAAGCTATTCCAAAAAGTTAAGGTTACTCCTTAATCAAATGTTAATTTATGTAATTATATATTTGTAGTACCAGCTGTCGGTAAACGTATCTCTCGAAGTTAGGTATTTGTATGTCAAGTCACATTTTTCTATTAGTCTGTAAAAAATTCAAGTCAAGATCTGATGAGTAAACTAACTGTTAATTATGGCAATCAGCTCGGAGCGTTGCGCGATTTGTGCCTTGGAGGGCACGCGAATACCATGAAAGGATTATATTATTGGTATAATAAAAAAAGTCCTTTTCATTCAGAAGTTTTTGAGCTTTTCCGGATCGTTTTTTTTTTATGAGACAGGGGGCAAACGAGCAGGCGGGTCACTTATATTAGTGCTTACCGCCGCTCATGGACACCTGGAACGCCAGGAGGCTTACAGGCGCGTTGCCGGCCTTTAAGGGATAAATACGTTCTCTTCTTGAAGGCACCCAAGTCGCATCGGCTCGGAAATACATCGTGCCCACTCTTTGCTTTAAATGAAATTTTTTCGTATATTTAGGATGAAACAAGCTACGCTTAACAAATATTTGAATATTTATAATGTCTCACATGAACCAGTCATTTTATGGGATATCCAAATTTTATAATGCATATTTTTTGTGGACTTATATTATATCAAATTATATCAATATTACAAATTTAACAAAATTAGGTGCTGTTGTATACTAAGCCGTTAAGTTTAAGACTTTGACCAGGGATGTAAGGTAAACGAGCAAACTTTTACTTTAAACAGTCCAACAATTTCGGAGATTAACCCGTACGAACAGAAAAAACAGACAGAGAGACGAAAAATATGAAGATCCTCAGGAATCGTTTATTGCCTCTTCTTGCATCCTCCTGACTCATGTTCTTGAAAGTACCGAAATTTGAACTCTACCGCTATACTCTATATATAGATTAGATCCTGGTACTTATAGCAAAAACAGTATCCATAACTAAACGAACTTTCCAATTCAAACATGAAATTCCTAGGATGATGAACTAAAAAAACTTGCCTTTAGAATAATAAACCTATCCTGTATAAGAAAGTGTAGCATTCCATAGAACGCATAGTTTCCGATTAAATATTCGAGGAATTGCAAACTTCGCTCTTAATACCGCTGTCTGATATCGTATTATTGGAAATAATTAAACTGGAATTTGCATTGCATTCTTTGTATGGATTGTTGGCATTTAAAGTATAACTGGAATATGTTTGTTTATAATCTGTTGAAACTTAAAATATTTGAAAAATCAGTTGATCATATTTTAATCAATAACACAGTTTTAATTAAGTCTTTATAATGTAAAATAACGTTTGATGTACATAAATTAAATTAATTTGTTCGATTTGTGTTTCTTCATATATCATTTAGCTAAGAGATTCAATTTGCTCTCTATTATGTCCAATAATCTAGAGAAGATTATTTGTTGTACGCGTTACCGTTCGCCAAGAACGTAGACGTATCGAATTTGTAAAAAAAAACGCTTTTACATTTGAATATCTTTTCGTCACTAATATTTCGTATACAAACACGTAGTAAACAATAAACTAGACAAAGCTAACTATTTGATATATCATAGTCACTGCACGCAGCGATGTTTGTGACAAGCGATTTGACCTGACGCCTGTAACGCGTAGCACGTATGAAAAGTGAAAGAGATGGGTACTATTTAAAATAAAATTGAAATATCACGTCTTAAACTGTATGTTGGAACGATAAAATGTAGCCAAGTGTGAGTTGGAATCGGCCACGAAATGGTTTTACTCTGTCAAAAGGGCATAAATTGAATCTGACGTTGTTAAATCTTGTATTTATTATTGTTTGCGTTATGCAAACAATAATAATTATTATATTATGTTCTATGCTCTACAGTCTATGCTATGTATGAATCATGATGCTATAATTCAATATAATTTTAAATATCTTCAACAAAATATTTTCAATACATACAATACAACATTGATCTGAATATTTCTGGGTTTCCATGGAAGATGGTGGATTAAAATGTTATTCGACGTAAATCTTTATACATTTACTGGTATAATTTTGAAACATTATTCTGTTTAAGTTGTATAAACTTATAACTTGGTTCGGAAAGTTGCTCTTAGACTACGCAGTTATGTCACTTTAACAATATGGCGTAGGGTTTAAGCCTTTCAGTGTTAAATGGCGTCTAGTGCCGTCATATTTCTATACATTTTCACTCATTGTTATATACCACACTTGTTATGTGATGCAAATGCTTTGCAGGTTTGTGGTAAACTTTAAATTTGTCTATCTACGAATACGATACGAAATTATTATTCACGAAATTTATGTTTACAGATAAGCTATTCAAGTGATTGTTTATTATTCCACTTCATTACAATTTAAATTGCAATTTAACGTATTGTAAAGAGCCCTTACTAGATGTTTTAAAACTTGTATTGAAATTGAAATTGCTGTATTGAAAACAAACTGATGTCAATGATTATGGAGTGTCTAAAAACGTAACTTAAACCTTCAAGCTTTCCCAAGCTTACCTCAACTTTCAAAGCTTATTTTCACCAACATACTTTATACATATTCACGTCTTGTATTAAGCCAAACTCATTACGTCTGACCTGGATTTAAATTCAATCTTTAACTCCTTTATCAGTGTAAAGCTTATGAGGTAACAAGCTATTTCCTTTCGGTTTCATACACTGACATAGTTAATTAATAGTAATTAGTGCATGAACGTACAATAGGGACAAATTTATTATAAGTTATATCAATGTTATATGATATATTAGGATATTGATAGCAAGATTCATTTTTAATTGGACTCAAAGCCAAAATATATTTCTTATATAGGTAACACACACACAATTACGTCAAAAAAATAAATAAATGTTTTAAAATTTACATTTACTGACAATCATAAATCAAGGAGATAGTTTTGAAGCGCTTTATAAAAGAAAGTTGTTAACATTAAAACAACGCTTAGCTACGTTAATCAGTAGAATGTCTATACATATTACGAAGAAAAAATTATTCAAAACGAATATAATTATATCTTAAACTAAATATAGTAATTCGCAATTCTCAATATTGATTTAGTCTATCGAATTGGGTAAAGAATACTCTTTTATATTATGTACTAGCTGACCTGGCAAAGGTTGTTTTGCCATACATGTGATTTCAAGCAGTCACTTTTTTAGCTGAATAAAAATATATATAACTAAAAAAATCGTAGAGGCGTAAATATTTAGGATTAATGTATAATAAATAAGGTATTTTGTCTAAAAAAAAATGGGGTGGGGAACCCGTAACATTTAGAGGGATGAAAAATAGATGTTGTTTGATTCTCAGACCTACCCAATATTTACACAAAATTTCATAAGAATCGGGAAAGCCGTTTGGAGGAGTTTAACCACAAACGAAGTTTAATCGCGACACGAGAATTTTATTTATTAGATTATAACTATACGATATAATCAAAATTTTAAATAGATTTAAATTGATGATACTATTTTAACTTGAGCCGTATAAAGTGTAGATAATACATTGAAATCAAATAAACATGGGCGGTTGTGTTTTATAAAAAATCGTTTAGAAAAAAAACTACCTCTCGAAAATTGTGTCAAGCTTCGTCCCGTTTGATTGAACAAATGAAATTGGGTTAAAACTGCACTCCGGTTGTGAACAATACTGTAATTTAATTCCATTAAAGCGTTATTATGTTTTAATTTTGGAGATTTTTCACTTGTTATTTTGGTGATGTGAAAACAATGAAATGGCTCGATATGTTATTTCTTTTGTGTGAAACTCGTAGTTAAATTTTTTAAAGTAGCGTTTGCTGTTTTACCAACATTAACAGTTTTTTTGTGAACACACACATCCAAGATACAGTGTTTAGGTTCTAAAGCTAATTTGCATTAATATTGTATATTAAAAGCACTTATCTTAATATATATAAATCTCCTGTCACGATGTTTGTCCGCGATGGACTCCTAAACTACTTAACCGATTTTAAATTAAATTTGCACACCGTGAGCAGTCTGGTCCAACTTAAGAGATAGGATAGCTTAGATCTTTAATTATAGTACCAATTTTAGTTTATTGAAAATTATTTCTCTGTAATTAATTGTCAGTCACAATCATCTGTTAACTCCAAAAGATTTTAACAGATGTCGATACTTTTAGACTGGATTAAGTAATCAATAGATGGCACTGCTATGGTAAACCGAAAAACGTGTCGTATAAATATTAATTTATTAACCTAAATATAACATACTTTTATTGTTTAAAACGCTTTCGATTATAAACATATCCCTTAAAGTTGATAATTATTTGTATTTAACTAAAAAAATTATTGTTACAAATCACATGTATGGCAAAACAACTGTTGCCGGGTCAGCTAGTACAATAATAAAAATTTGATTTGTCTATAAGACTCATTTATATTCTTATTTACGATTACTTTTATGTGCATTAATGCAATTAAATTCTATACTCACATAGTTAAATGACTATGCAGATAATAAATCAAAATATGCGGAATGTGCAGCATAATTTCCCAGAGCTCTGGCGAAACCACACGCTGTGGAACTTTCGTTGTTAGTATTTATAATATGCTTAGATAGTCATTTGCTGTTAGCAATTTAATAGTTGCATGATATGTGGAAATTCGGATGAAATAACGCCTCGAAAACTTGGATATCCATTATGCGGTTATGTATTAGATACGAACTAAATGTCCAATTATATAAATATAAACTTAACTAGAAACATTTGTACGTATAACATATAAATAGGTAGAGAGTTACTTACTTGTAATTAATAGAATCAGGCGTTACTTAGGCCGTCCATAGTATAAAACACTAATAGACCAATTTACTAGAAATACTCCGTGATAAACCCAGTAAACACTCTACCCAGATTTCGCGCGTAACAGCGACTACTGTTCGTAGAGGCAACATCCTGAGGATGCTCCGGTGTCAGAGCAAAACGTGCGTTGACTGTTTATGGATTTTTTTGCGGAGTATTAAGTAAACTAAACTACTAGTAAATTAGTCTATTAGAGTTTTTTACTAGAGACTTTTAAGAGATCATTAAATAGATTTTATAGTCCTTCATCGGTTCTTGGCTTCTCTATTAAAACTTAATTGTTAACAAATAATGTCTTCTTGACACTTAACACTTCGACCGTAAAATAGAATCAGACAGCATTAAGAAATTAATAATATATATATATATATATACATGAATTTCCAAACATTTTATATAGACATATATAAAAACATATAACAGACCTTCGAGAACAAATAAAGCTTCGAAGACATAGAATTATAGCCTTGCTATATGCCTCCAAGTTGGATAGGATATGATAGCTTTTTATACCACTCCCATTTTAATTCTATTGTTATTACATCATGAATAAGTCAAAGTATATCTTGATTGGTGTGAGCCTTGACACAGGGACCTTCCTATCGATCCTTCTATCTGTATGTTCCACATATTTTATTCAAACACTTCCTTAGCTAGGACGTGATGCTGCCTTAGATAAATGGCCTTCGTAACAAATAATTTTTCGATTAAGGCCAGCAACTTTACTGGAATTTTTACTGGACGGTTACATAATGTGGATGAATTGACACAACTGAGTTTGCGGGTTCCAAGCAGGAACCTGAGGCGGGGGTCGCAATTTTTGAACGTACCACTCACACGCACAAATGTAGATTTTAGTCAGTAAGGTGCCGCTCACAGGAGCGAAACATGTATTAAACAGGGTTAGTGTTGAGCTGGACCTATTTCAATGTAGACGGAATTCAGACTGGTGACTATGTATATACTTACTTATAAGATGTAAATGTATTGTTAGCGATTAGTGTAAATAATTTCTATCATATTAGCGATGCTGTAAAGATAGACTTGTGTATAGAAATATATAAATAAATAAACTTTAAGGTGACAATAGATATACAACACTACCTAGCTATAATATAAGTACAACACTCCAGATAATTAAGTTGTAAACAATGTATTCGAAACCGAAATTTTAATTACTCTGAAGCCCCGGAAATTAAACATTAATTATGCAACAGAACCGAGTGTCGGAATTGTTTTCAAATTATGCAACGCCATTTTCAATGTAAACTTGTATCTAATCGGTGTTATTATATTTGGTTCGCTGTAATTATTTGGAAAACTAGTTTGGTTAAATTGGGATGCTCTATAATATCTGGATCGCACAGTTAATCAATAATAAACACGTTTTATAAATGCAGTTGCTATCATTAAAATGAGTCAAGGTTTCCGGGTTGAAACATAGTCGAAAAGTAGCTTAGGTCTGTATGACAGGGTGATAACATTCAACAAATCGCTTGTCTAGATCTTAACTACACCTACTATGTAGTACTATCTTGTAAGTATGTTGGATAGAAATCTCATATAATGTTTCCTTCACTGTAGAAAGGGAAGATGATTTATTCCAACATGAATGATAATTATACGTGTATTTGTCGAGGCTTAACGATAAATATGTCATCTATAATTCATCATGATCATTGAAAATTTACATACATTTGTAACAAAAATAAAAATGGTATAAAAACAAAACAGACTATATAGGATTGAAGAATATTGCATATCAATCATTATCAATTTAAAAACCGGCACAGGTGTTATTATTTTTAATTTTAAGTTTATATTGCGGTATATACTATTCCTATGATTTTTTTTAAACTCTCGAAGGCGCCACGTCCGTGTAACATACGCACATGACATTTGACATTTCGGTTGTCTACTTTTGACAGCTAACATAATGGCGTCACGCGTTTTCGCGGTAATATAATGTGATGACATATATAGCATGTCTTAAATTAATTAGCTGAATGCATTAACCTATAACATCTGTGTAAAATACGACTTCCGTTATAATTAGTTTCCAATAATTGAATTTCAATACCGCATATTACCTTGTCATTTGCCGGCGCTGTATTTATTATTTTAATATTCAATATACATGAGAATATTGGCTGTGTTATTTCTAACGTTTTATCTTTTACCTTATACATTCTTTTTTAATGTATTTTATGAAATTATCCTTAATATCAATATAAATGAATAAAATGTTTATAATTACAATTTACAAACTTTAAACGAAATTGATTTACTTATTTAATTATTAAATTAAATTCGCCTAATGATGTTTGCCGGGGTGTGATATATATATAAATAAAATATGTCATTTATGATGCAACAATGTGGACATTGCTAAGTAATACCTCTGTTTGAAGTCCGTTCTTCTCCTGATTCAGTTGCAGCTATAGTCAGACAATATCAAATTTTAACAGATAACTGGAATATTACATTTATGAGTCGATGTTAAAAACGCGTTGTCCATCTTATCTACAATTTGACGTTTGACATACAAAAAAATTCGAGCCTACTCCAATAGATATTACTATGAACCAGTTTTGACTGACGCTCCTTAATATAAAATTAGCCAAATCAAACTAGTACGCAGATCTCAAATTTGTCTCAAGCATGTCAGGATTATTGTTTATATATAAAACGTTTGATTTTACCTTCATTAAAATATACACATGTAAAACAATTATTATTTAATCTACATCGACAAGATTTCTCCCTGTATAATTTGGCATCTCAAACCGCTCTTCCAAGATCCTTAGTATAATAGCTCGTTTTATTACTGAAACCACTTCAGAACGAATTTTCTCTACTTGAGTTAAACCATTTAAATATAAGTGACGTAGTAATGACGAAAATAGATCTTAAAAGGCCAGCTTGGTTACATTTCCCTTGAGTTGCTCACAGTACAATATTATATTTTTATCGGAAATACGTTATCGAGTTGAAATACGTCAATTAAACTAGATCTGCCAAATATTTAAAGTATTGTCATAAGGGTTAGATGAAGTAAGTACTTTTTAACCATGATTATTGAAAACCCAACCCAATACTTCGATTGAGGCATTTATAATTATGGAAGATGTTACTATACATACGCTAGCAGAGACATAAAGAAATAATTCCCTGGTATGTAATATATGTTTAGTAACTGAAACTTAATTTTTTATATAAACTTAACAAAAATTTAAGTTTTACAAAACAGATTTACAGAATTTAATGTATATTTTTTTATATTTACCACATTCAAATTTTTATTTCATATTACTACAGTGTTTCGCAATACTTTTGTTCGCTATTTTCTGAACTATCTATGAATGTAACAGTCGGAGGGTTACAGAAATTAAAACTGCAAATAATTGTTTAAGTAAAATTTACTCCTAATATTAATAAAGTAATTTAGTTTTTTATTCTCTCGCATTAACGCCTTTTATATTCTTAAAACATACTTCACGGCGCATCACATGCTGTATCTTTTCTGATATGTGTTCTATTTTGTTACCTGAATAAATAAATAAACTAAACAATTATTAGTCCAAAGGATTATTATGTGCTCCTATATGGTAAAGAAACAGCATTACTGAAAAACCACTGCAAAGCCAAAGTAACGAGCAATTTTTGCTAGTTTATTTCGTATTTTCCGAAATAAACTAGAAGTTTGTAACAATGCGAATCTAAGAAAAAGTACTTAGCAACAAAAAGGCTGCGAGGGCAAAATGGTTTGAAACGAAAGATCGACCCGTAGAGCGAAAATAAGGTTGTGGTTATAAGAAAACTGAGTTTTATATTTGAGGATTTAGAACGGATACTAAAAGAGATTAGATATATCTCCAATGTTATATTTGTTGGGTCAATCTAAATTACAACAAATGACAGTCGGTATGTAAGATCGCGCCCCGGTAATGTAGTGATCTTAAGAATCTACCGTCGTGCCTATCTTTATTTTCTTTATTTATCACATGCGAAGGTAAACATTGTGAGGATCCCAGCAACTTCTTCCTTCTCTTAGAACATCGTTGAGTCCAGCATCGGTACTTTAAGAACGTACAAATAAATACTTTCAGAGGCTATATGCTATGGTATTTAAAAAACGTACACCAAATTACAACCCCTTGAACAGGATTTCTAAAATAGTGAATGACTGTATTTAAATATATATAATTATTATTACTATTATTAGATATATATATTATTTATATATTATTATTTATAAGCAAGTCGGTGATCAGTCTCCCTGACACACGCCTTGTATTTTAAATGTAATGCAGCCGGTATACTAAAATGCGGTGTTAAATTGCGGATAAAAAACCAGAAATGCATTGATGTGGGCGGCATCAACGCAGGACCTCAAGGTTGACGGTCGCACACGGAAGCCACTAGACCGACACTACTCATTACATTATAATAGTTTTACATTAAAAACCATTCGTTACACGTTTATACTGTGAGAATATGACATGATGCCCACAGACTTATATTGCGGGTAGCCATCGGCCTAATGAACATCCTCCATTAGACGAGATTTTACCATCCCAGCACGCCCTGTTCTTATCTTTTCATAAAAGTTATTAAACACCTGCTTATTAGACGCTTTGACCCGGTATATTAAGTCGAGGAATTCTAATAATCTTAGCAGAAGTGCCAGCGAAGTAATGTTGGTTGACGTGCAAATTATACATTGTATCGTTATATCTTTATAATAACCTCGACGTAAACAGTAGTATACAATTAGAAGAGCTTTTGTTTGTAACTCTCTACATTACTACAGAGAAATCTGATATATCAATAAGCTCCATCGCTTATATATTGTTTTAAGCTAATATTATATGAAATAAGAATGCTTGAAGAAAGAAAATCGTAAGTTGTTTGTAGTTTATTTATGTACCAAAACTATAAACAACAACTGATTGTTTTCTGTCAAAGTTAAATACCATTGTGTGGTATTCTAAAGTTAGCAATGTATTCACGTTTTAGTTTGGATATAGACCGTAAAACTTCATAGAGAAAAAGTAATGATAATATGTAAATGACAGGCTTCTGGCATTGCGATTGTCCAGGGGCGGCGATATTAGTTACTATCAGGTAACGAGCGAGGTAAACGAACCTCCTGCCCGTTTGCACCCTGTCTTATACAAAAACCATAATTTATTTATGTTAATATTATAAACATCAAAGTCACGCCTATTTCCCAATGCGGTCGGCGAAAAATGAAGACCAACCGACTCCAAAAAGATTGATTAGAGTCAACATTGAGCGGCATGAATCGTCGACGACTCTGCTCTCTCCAGTCGGCTCGATCGTCTGGCTTTGCATAGAGACGTGGATTCCCTCTGCATCTATTACCGTAATATCATGGGAAGTGCTCTGACTTATACCTACCTGCAGCAGCATTCTATCACCAGATGTCGAGGCAGAATACAAAAGTCTGGCGTTCCATAACAGAGTGGTTTTTCTGCCGCGTATATTTTGTGGAATCAGCGGACGTATTTCCGAGCCGATATTAGTCTTAGAAAAAGGGCGTACCTATCCCTTAAAGGCAGCCAACTCTCCTATTAGCCTCCTGGGTGTCCATGGGCGGCGGTTAGCACTCTACATGACTCGCCGTTTGCCTGCCTCATAAATATTTTTTATGAAACTGATGATACTACTTTAATAAATAAATTCGTTAATTCATGTATGTATTTGTTCCTGTTATGAAATTATAGAAAAACGGTGGTAGTATATATTGCAGAGTAATTGAGGGACTTTATATTTAGCGAATAATCGAACGAGGAACTAGATTTCCAAAGTTTAACAATTTAAAACTTCGACAAACGATTTCAGCTGAGCATTTCCCGATTCGAAGTCGAAGCAATCTGGTGTCTGTTATGGTTGCCATGGTTATCTACAACTATATAGCTCTTGTCTACAGTGTTCACAACTATCTGTAGATTAATTTTTATTATATAATAGTTACTTACCTTATGCGCAAAGTGATAGATAGTCTGACATTGTTTTGAGGTTACTCTATAATGGGACACAGACCTGTTACGATTTTTGCAATTATTTCTTATACTGAAAATGAAATGATGTTACGAGTAGAAAAAAATGTGCTACTTTCGATGGTCTTTTGTCGTAGTTTTGGCACCGACATCCAAAATTTAGCGTAGCTGTTTAAAAATGACTGTCTTTATAAAAATTGACTCTACAATATATTAATTGTCATTGGATGGTTTCTATTATATCCTTTTTTCCAACCATCGTATCCGTCACCATCCACCAATTATCCTTTTTATATCCACCTCAATCTAAACTATCATTCACTATATATGATTGTAAGATGTGTGCTTACTCTTTGTTATATTTCCCAGAACATAAAAATCTGGTCACCTTAAGTATGAATACAACTTGTTACGAAAATTGAAAATTCAGTTTCAATGTTGAATTCAGACCGCTGAATGATGCCTCATTAAATGTGATGCCGGCGCAAATTGCACTTTATTGTTAACGAAACTGTCGGTTGAAACTTTTATAAATTTATCCGCGTTAAATTATGGTCAACGCTTTACCAAGTATAATTTGTGTAATTAAACAGTCATGATTAAAATTTTAAATAATGTCTTGGTACTGAATCATTCAGAGCCTCCTCATAGAACTCTGATGTTATATAACGAATATTTGGACGGTTAAAATGAAATTGAAATTAAAACTAGACTGCGTTAATTATTAACTTTGTAATAATTGTAAGCCTAAAATTATAACATTACTCAAGATTATTGTCTTGTATTCTACTATAGACACAGGATCTGCCACACCCGCCTGCATTGCAGGCCTAAGGATTAAGTCTAGTCTTAACATAATTGTGCCCTATGGTTTTAACCAGGTCGCCGGTCGAAGCGTGGTACTTATATATGTCCATTATATATCCATACACAATATGCACTTCCTCGATAATTGGACTATTAAGGTCAATAGGACATTATTAGTATAAGGACAATTCATGATAAATTCATAGACCTTAGCCTAAGAAACGCTTTATAAGATAAAATTTTGCTATCAGCTATTTATGTATGCAGCATTTTTATTTAGGTCTAGATATAGAAACGAGCGGTATCCTGGCAAATGTAATGTTGCAACGGCCGTTAGGTCCGTGGATGGGTCCAAGCGTACTCTACTAATTACTAATGTTGTGTAATTTTGTAGCGCGCCAAAACTTGCCTTCATTTGTGAGCAATTAACGTTAATAATGTACTATTAAGTTTAATGTTTTTTGGTAGTCTTAATAAAGGACCAAGGTCCTTGCAATGACAACATGACTTTCAGTCAAGAACGAGAGTATTAAAATTGTAAAGAAAATTCTTGGAGACATACTAGCGAAAATACTTTGCTATAGAAAAGCCATGGTATTGCTGTGATTCAACCGAACTTTGTTGTGTTGTGAGGCGCACGCTGAAGCCATAATTTAATTTAATTTGGTTAAACTCAATATTTTTTATGAATCGAAGGAACAGGTGAATGACTCACTTAAAATGCTAACTACATGACACCTGCAACACCAGGATCTAAAGGATTGTACAGCCGTTCTTAAAGATGGAATATAGAGTGTTTCTGATCTGTATCTTTGATATACAAGAAGTCTCCAGCACATGTTTGGTGGGATAGTCAGTTGGGCTAGAGCCACGAATCAGGACGCACGTTTGCAGATAAACGACATATGTGTTAATGAGTCATGAGACCTTTGACACACGGCCCTAAGTTATATAGGGTCGGGACCATCTCTGCTGACAACTGGTTCCACTTCGCGTTTACTTATTTAATAATCTATTGTCAAACTTGTGTATTATGTGATTTCATAAATTTCACATTCAATAAATAAATTGTGTATATGTAGATGATATGTTTTATTACAATAAATTACCACCTCCACCCTCAGTTGTTTCACGTTACCGTGTCAGATTGCACGGAAGACCAAAGCAGTAATTTCGCTTATATCTAGTTAATTTCAACCCGACCCGACCCGTGCTATAATTTGTAAATTGTGCCACACAATTTGAGATGTTGTGAATTTTGTAACATTATTAATTAACTTGAACTGTGTCAGTCAAAATACTAATTATCCTTGCCACGTAGGTAATATTCCATAATTATTGAATATCAATAAATTTGTTACTAACGCCCTAAGCTCTTATTTTACAAAGCAATCATCCATATGGACGACTCAGGTAGCATAATCGTCACTATACCGAACGCCCTAAGAGGTTCAGTTGTTAATTTTTTTGATGAACATAACTGTTGGTTGTGGTCTGGCTGTGAATTCATTAATTCATGTGAGTTTATTATGATAAAAGTATATGTGTAAGCACCCTTAATACAAGCTATAGCTTACCTTGGGACTAACCATGTAAGTATTTTCATTGTAATGAGCATTAGGATAGAGAATGATAGAATTGTCGAACTCCATAATGACTTATGAGAAAGCAATGCTTGGAGTAAAAAAAAAAAAGTGGCGGAGAGTTTCTTGCCAGTTCTTCTCGTCCGTTCTACGCTCCTGTTTTGTGAACTGGCAGTGAATGTAAATTTTAGAAGCATTTTTTATGGACGTTCATAAGTGTACATTATGTTACCTATATGAATAAATGTATTTGAATTTATTAAACATATGTATATTATTTTTATGTGACAATAATTCGATGAGTCAATGATTCGTGGAGTATTGCTTGTAGATTGGTCTATAAGGGTTTTGTACTAGCAAAGTAACGCCTGATTCCATTAATTATCTGACAATCATTGAGAGACTGGGTTGTAGGGCAAAAGCAGAGATAAGAATAATTATTGGCAAAAACTTATTTACCAATAATTCTTGATAAAAACGATATGCCTTCGTTGAAGATAAATATCTGATACAGATGTTAAATCGAGAGAGCTAATGTTTCGCGTCATTAGCTAATGTACAGGAAACCACATTCGCTCCGCTTTTTACACACACGTCTGATTTGCCCTGTGTTCACATCCGACCTAAATTGAGGGCCAAGAGCCATTTTACCTTTTGTTGCATTGTTCTAGTTTGTTCTTGTATTCATCATTTAATGTTTTTAAAGGGATATTAAGTGTATATTTGTATTTTCGGAGTATTATCATAAGAAAAAAGAAACGAAAAAATTTATTAAGTTTCTAGATAACAAAGCCTGGTTTACCAATATCATTTAGACCGACGTTTTAGATGCTTTTCAAGAACCGTTTGAATACAAAGTATTTTGTTAAGAAATAAAATATTCATATTATCATTCGATAGAGATTATTTAGTCTTGTTCTCATTCAACCTTATTATTATTACATCACTCATGTCGAACAGTCTAGCTCTCCAATACCTTCTATTACTTGTTGATGTTCTCAGCAAACCCTATCATTTTATTTCACGTTGAATTCAAGATGACGTCACACAGATAAACACCCAAACTAAATGACAATGTACAACTAAGGACAATCGGTTCAATATTGGCTGAAGAATTAAGCACTTTTGCACGTAAAACTTGTGAACATACTTACATCGCTTTGTTCCAATTCTTCTTTTAATTAAGAAAACAGTCTAATTAATTGAATCAGGCGTTACTTTGCGGAAGTCCATTGTTCAAAATCCCAATAGACCAGTATGAAAGCAGTACTCCGCAAAAAACCCACAACCACTCGACGTACGTTTCGCTCCGACACCGGAGCATCATCAGGAGATGTTGCCTCTACGAACGCTGTTCGTTAGATCTCAGTCGTTGCTGATGGTAGGTGGATGCAGGCTAGGGTAAGTCACGCCCAGCTGGCAAATGTTCTTTACTTAAATTCATAAATGAACAAACTATGATCGCTAAATGTCCGCGTCTCTGGGTATATAAGATCTGACTTCCATAGAATGTACTTGAAGCATCTATTGATATTGTATGTGCGCAAAGCATTTTAATTCGACTCCGTGTTGATGTATAGCTTCCATATATAACAAATAATAAATATATAATATCTTTTAAAATGATTGAGTAACACAAGAGCCTTCCCCTTCATTGATTAGCTGTCAAAGATGGAGATTTTTTTACTCCAGTCAGGATCAAGGTCTGGTTTCATCATCCCATCTTGTATAGGGTCAACCTCGTTATCTTCTTCCCAAAGAGGTATATATAATTCCATACACTTATATACACTGTTTAAATTATTCTACTTCGCAGTATTTTAACCTTACAATGAAAACATATATTTTATCCTAACCTATTAACTTTATTAGCTGATTGTATATTTACTTATTTACAAAATAAAAAAGGCTCTGTTTAACGGGCAGCCTTATCGTCAAAAAGCAATCTCTTCCAGGCAACCTGCGCAACAGTCTCTTTCCTGAAAGCAAGGAAAGTTAGTAAAATTGTTTCATAATTCATGAAAACACCTAATTTGTTATAAGGTTTTTTTTCAATTATGTGTTTAAATATAAGCTCTAGTGAATCTTGATGCGAAAAAAGCGACAAAGCTTAATAAACATATTTTCCGTAATATTTTCGTGACAAAATGGGCGTAAAATCTCATTTCCCATCTCAAACCCAGATCCATTTAAATTTCATACTTCTCTTTACGAGTGACGTAAATGTTTAATTTATCTCAGCCGTGTGAGTTTTGATTACGAACGAGAAATTTTCGTGTTTAATTACTCATTAAAATGTTACATTAATTTCTGCCTGTTATAACTATGATATGGTGTAAAATACGATATATTATTTAGTATATGAAATATAATGGTTGGTTTTATACGAACTAATAAGCGTACTAAGGAGCGCCTTATAGAAAGTCAAATCCTCAGATTGGATCTGTTTCTATGAGTCAGCTTTTTAAGCATGAGACTAATTTGTTTAAAGATAAAAGACATTCCATTTGCCCAAAAATGGTTAAACATATATATAATCACTTACTGATTTCGTTGTATTGAAATGAAATGGCAATAATATATTTTAATATTAAGTTTAAATTGTATAGTATGTATATTATTATCTAATATATAAAAGAATGTTTTAAGGAATTATATACCTATAAATGTCGCAAAACAACCTAAAATCTGTTTCCTGCTTGTAAAAGTTTTGCCAAGTCTGCAAGAAAAATGTTACGCTTTAAGATGTACTAAAGTACTCTAAAATATTACCTTAAACCCTAAGAGAGATAAAAACGTCTTATGGCCGTCTAAAGATACGTTTACATTAGTATAGCATTTTCACAAAATTTCTATTTATGCTGTCCGTCATAGAAGCAATGCTATGATGAATATCCAATATAGAATTATTCATTTCTTACCAATGGAGACTATCGAGTTCAACCAAACAAACAAATAAACTCTTTTGTTTTATAAATACTCATTAAAATACCTCAAGAGCAGCGTAAAATGGTTTGTCACGAATTTAAACCCTTTTCTAACAAGAGTTCTACGAATAATTCCATCTATTAGCAAAATGCCTTACGGTTCCTTTGTCCTATGCGTAATTTGTAATTAAATTTAATAATTTAAATATATAATAACTTACCTTCAATATGCTGTAGGTGGGTAACATAGTTATTTTCAAGAGGAATTACTTCACAGTGTGTAATGGCCTTAGCTTATATTCGTAGGTTTTAGAAAGAAGTAATAAATTTTGTCAGTAAGCGAATTGAAAACTCACTTGTATTTATTGAAAATCGTATGTGCTACTTAATTATTCAGGCGTACGCGATATTTAAAAGCTATATTTTCCTTTACCAAGAAACAACAAATTAAACAATTATCGAGTATGCTGGTATAAATAATTTGTTTAGTATATATAATAAGATATGAATGTCTTATCTTGACATCCAACCCGATTTAATTACCGTTGAACCAACCTAAAACAATGATTACAATATTTTTATCATACCTGTTTTCTGTTTGTCGAATTTTGTAATTATGCCTTTGCTGTAAAGAGTTTAATAATTTAATCAACCTCTACGAGAAAATATAACGGCGTATCGATAAAAAAAATTTTAACATATAGAGAATTAAATTATTTTTACCATATAGAAATTTAACAAAATATCGTCGCAATAAATATTTCGATAAAGCTTCTGTAACTTTACTTTATTTTAAGTCTATTAGTATAGCTTCAACATTTTTAAGGCTTTTTCAAGTTTATGATTAAATTTGGTTCATTCAAGTATCAACGGCTACCTTTCTAAGTTAATTGTAGCGTTTCGCAAAAATACAACGTCATACTGAAAATCCATTACAAAATATACGGTGAGATTGTTTGTAAAGTTGTTTCAATTTTCAATTTTCGGTTGTTAAAATGCACTTAATCTGTCAATAATTTCAAGAGTGGTTAACAATATTATAGAAAAGGTCGATTATGGCCAGAGGTTTACTTTGTGTATATGTACTGGCTAACTAGTTGGATTTTTTTTCTGAGAGTGAGAGTTCCGCATCAATTCGGCATGAAAGGTCTTTCATCAGAAATCCGATATTTTAACACAATATAATTAATCGAATCATGTGTACTTATAAATATATTTTTTAATTTTAAGTCAAAATATTTGCTATCCAATTAGTCTGTAATAAGAGTGCAAAATTTGTTAGCACCATACCAACATTCAACAACTTATAATAGCTTACAGATATTTACTATTATTGGGTAAAAAATTAATTCAATAATTTATATTAAAATAAGAATAAAAAAATTGTTTGAAAAATGTGAAATGCTTATTAGGGTACTATTGCTTATAAATTCATATATAGGTCTGTGTGTCATCAGGTCAACTATATGTATGGCTATGACATCGTCCTTTAGCCCTATCGTATTTATCCTATAGCCGTAAGTCGCAGGTGTACCAACATAATTGAGCAAAATTGCAGACAAAAGTAGGATTATCGTTCAAACGACCACCTAAACATTTAGTGTTATCACTTGTTTATTGTGCGTTTAAGGAGTTGGAAAGCATTTTAATATAGATATTTAAGGACTTCTTTTGTTATCAACGTAATGGCGGCAAATGAAAACAACATTGTTAGTGGAATCAATGTTCAGTAAAGTTTATGGTATTTTTTTTAATTATAAAGTTAAATGTAATGTCTTCTTAAATTGATCATTGTTATGTTTAATGGTGGTATAAATCATGGTTTTTTATCCGTAATAGACGTGTGCTCAGGACTAAAGCATTAATGTGAATTGTATACATATTATATCGTATGGTTAACAATATTGTATTAAAGGTAATGTAATTTTTATATTATTATATTCATAAATATTACAATTCTTTAGCTAAAATTTATGTAATGGATGAAATTAAAAATAAAGCTCTCCATTGCAAAATTAAAAAAATTCAAAATACCAAATTTGGCTGACCACAAAACTGTACAGTTCATTGCACTAGCGTCGGCCATAATATCATTCAACGATAAATTATAACAATTGTTTGTGAATTATTTATGAACGTTCGTTAACCGCATTATTTCAATGGCTGCGTACCGAAATAATCTTTAAAATAATTGATGATTTTTGTTATATTAAACAAAGTTTTACATTTTAGTTAAGTTCATTCCTTATATAACTTATTTGGATCACAGTACTACGAATAGGAATAGATAGAGTATGCGTGAAATATAAGAGATTGAAATACGATGGATGAAGATGGGAAAAATTTATCTCTGAGGGCTTTGTATATAATGAAAGTAACACGAAAACCATTTTATATTACAGAATTGTTCCAATTTTAAAATGTATATATATATATAACCTATTGTATTATATATATTATTATATATTGTAATTATCCACCAGACAGATGTTTTCAGAAAGATTTATAACGTATTAAAATATAGAACAATGTAAAGGTCCAAAAATTACCGAATTTATATATATATATATATATATATATTATATATAATTTTTTTTAAATTAAATAAATTAATAAATTTGTATATATATACATATATATATATATAAATTTTAAAATTGGAACAATTATATATATATATATATATATATATAAATTTCTAAAGTCGGTAATTTTTGGACCTTTACATTGTTCTATATTTTAATATGTTATAAATCATTCTGAAAACATCTGTCTGGTGGATAATTACAATATATATAAATATATATAATACAATAGGTTTTTGGAAGTTTACCAATATATGCGAAACAGTCGTTCTAATAGAAAAAAATATGTAACAGCAGGATTACTAAACTTATTTTACGTATAATTACAAAAAAGTAAAAAAAAAACATAGTCTTAAATATCTTCTCTTGTTTCAGTCGCAGCGATAACTGTGGACTTCGAGGACAAATACAATGACATCCAGAGACTGATATTTAAACAGTACAGGTAAAAATGTTATCTATACCAATATTATTAATATTTTGTTTGTTTGAACGCGCGTTAAACTGGTGCAAATTGAAAAAAAAAAATCTGTTGCATGGTCATTTGTAGTGAAAAACTTTATAATACAAAGAGTAGAGCATAAATGATTTTTTTTTTTTCACAAAGGAAGATAATTTAATTGCTATTAATTATATAATTATTGTTATATGTAAGCCAAAACAATTGTGATTTTATTTTTGATTTTTATGATTATATTCTCATAAGAAATCTAAATTCAATTGAACGTGCTCTTCATTAATGTTTCATGTTATATTCCTATTGTTTCGTTCTTGAAATGCCCCCCAAGCCTGTCCTAAGTTGGAAACTTAATTTTTAAAATGTCTTCTTCCCTCCTTTTCATTTAATGCTAAACGACTATTGAGGGAGACAAAAGAAGAGAATCGTACTGAAACGCCTCAGTAATGTTGGACAGTGAAATAAAAAAGCGCTTATCAGCTGTTTTGTAGCAAAGTCGCTGCTTTATTGCCTTTAAAGTTTTATGGTTGCGACTGTACCGTTAAAGTCGGCGATATACTGAAACTCTGTAGTCGAGGTGATGTCTTCGAGTTTTGGTTTTATAAAAGTCATCAAAATATATACACGATCTTAGAATTTCAGGCTTTGTAATATACAACTTGCTCCATATAACTAAGAAATTGTATAGATCAACTCTAAAAGTAATATGAACCTATGTATCTATTTAAGAATTGAATTATTGTCTTATAAGTTGCCATATAAATTTCGTGACATAATTATTTAAACTGGTGAAACAATTTCAATTTAGAAGAGGAAGAAATTTTTTAACACAACTATTAGTTCTCTAAATAACACAGACATATGTTTGGCAGTCCCAACAAATTAATTTAGCAATTTTAACGGAGAAGGCACATTCTTGATCTCAATGTGCCAATGGCCTTCCAATTTATTATTATCAAAGTGTCAAAGTTACAACACAGCTTGATACTTTATTATGGACTATATTAAAGGATAAGTTAAATTCGATTAGACTCAGATTTGAAAACTCTGTGAACGAAATGTGAGTGTTTACTCTAGAACTGATTTCATATGTTAATGAGAACATAACAATGAAGATATGTTTTATTTAGTTATGTTATTAAACTATATATTTCAACAGTTAATTTGCTGTCTACAGTTACTAGGACATCCCCTCGACATAAGCTTCTAAAGCCTTCCATCCCTCGCCTGCTCTTCATGGCTATATCATTTGGTAAATAAGGAAAAGAAAGCAAACTGCACTGTATGTGATGCATACCTGATATCCGTATGTCAAATAATAACTATCTTCGAAATATATTTTGACTTCTTGTATTATAGTTGGAGAATGCTTTTTGTATTATGTCTGTCTTGTCTATTGATTAGAAGTCGAAGAATGTTTGTTTTTTACATTTGACTTAACCTAAAAATAACTACCACAAATTATACGTCATAGATTATGTAGCTGTTTTGTCTGCATGAGCAGTGCCTAATGATACTTGGCACAACACCGTTCTTTTATAGTTGTTGTGGGGTTTTAAAAAAGTTCTTTGAAGTAATATACCCCTTTTAAAAGTCCACCATTAAGTCGTATGAACGGAAACCCGCAAAAGATACGGCTTTTCCAAACGATTGCGTGCGATTAAAGCGCATTCGAGTAAATTTTAGTGAAAATGGAATATGTGACATAAATTGTTACTTTGTAAAGTTTGAATGTAACCGGAAGATGAAAGAAGTTTCATTGGTCGAACAGATTTAGTCGCCTGTCTTTGATTGGGTAATGGTCTTGTTTAAATGTCATGTTTCTGTAAAATTTTTAATACTTTTCTGTATGCAATAAGGTCGTTATTACAATACACGAGATTTCAAGTTTACAAATAATTCATGGGTTAATATATAGGATTGGAAATACATTTTTGGATTCTAAAAACATTTCAAACAAAAGAATACCTTATCTAATTCTTATGATTAAGTTAAGTGACTTTATCTTCTATCTAATTTTTAACGAGTCCAAACAAACTTTTTATGAAATATTTACAAATTAATGTAATCATAGCAAACAGCTATACCAACTGCTTCGTAATTTATTTGATGTTGGTCAACAATAGGCCGGATAGGAAAGATAATCTGCCAATATCCAAAATTCAATTACTACTTTCATCGAGCGGAGAGAAATTATCCGAACCTTTATTTTCTCGTCTGTTTCAGAAATCTCGCAATTCCTGAGGCCGGGATTAGCGTTATCCCGCCTGACGGACGACATTATGGTGAGTTACAAATGTATCATGAGATAAGGAATCGAAAACGCGAATACCATCTTATAATAAATATTTTAGGTTGCGAGAGCATCCTTTATTGTCAATTGAAATTAGCGAATCGTGTCGATGGTTAATAAATTTATTAAATCTGCACCAGAGCAGGATATATTTGTACTCCGTAACTGTAAGACCGATTTAATTTAAATTTTGGATACTAAGTTGGTACTCTATATCTCTGAGCAACATCTGAAATCATCCAGGAAGTTTTTCCCGTCTAGTTCCCGTGGGTTTATTTATAATCTATAGTATACGTATACAGATGTAATTAGGCATGTTAAAGTAACAGCATGCCAAAATTATTATGTTTATTATTTCTCAACAAACAATACGTATTTTATAATTTACAAAACCCCCAAAAGTGATGGGCTCTCGCGGGAAATTAAAACATTACAAAATCGGTGTTTAGCATAGCGTCCCTCATAATTAATGAATTGTGTAGCGCACGTCATTTTCATCTCGCCAAGAGCGGGCAAGATATCTATGAAATCGATAGATGGCACTGTTTTTAATAACATTAATTATGATTCCAATAAGATTTAAATTATTTGAATTAGTTGGTTGAGCTGTTAACCATATAGTATTACTCTGTTATGGTATTTTCATAAGCGTTTAATACTTCGTTACTTCTTAACGAAATTGTGAAATCCTCGTGAACAGAGTTACACACCGGCTATTATCTTTTTATTTGTCTTTTGACTTCTATGATATCAATATATTTTATATTCTTAACCAACTTCAAATGGGATGTAAGTTATTTATTATTATTAATTTAATAGATAGTATAATAGTGTATTATACAATGTGGAGAGGACAATGCGACAATAAATGAAAACACAAACAGTAATAGTCCCTAGTATAATTTTGAAACTATGAAATGAATCCTAACAACAAAATAAAAAAAATAAAAATTTCTAACAAACTAAATACAATATAAATCGAAACAAAATGTAACACCATTTGGAAATATGGGTTCACTAACCTGTGGTAAGAAGGGCGGCAACAGCGCGGCGCGCTTTTACAATCGCCCGACGAATAAACACAATGAGATACTTAAACCTACACTGAATACGATCGTCATTCACCTCGAGTAGTTCAGTCAATCCCATTAATCAAATTTTTAAATTTTTAATGTGCTCCCCATTCATACGGACACATAGTTCGCATCGCCTTATAAATTCCGTAAATTAAAATCATGTCCGTGTACTCTGATGCTGTATATCGGTAATGAGGCATTGTAAATAAAAAAACAAAACAAACATAAATCTAACACAAATAATAAGCGTCTATTTTCACACAATTCACCAAGTCACTAAGTAGACACTTAATTTATTACGTGTCGTATCACTAAATTAAATATCCGTCCAATTTGCTGATAAAATAAAACAAACGTAAGTCTAATACTAATAATAAATAAGCGTCCCATTTCGCTCGATTCATACACAAAACAAAAGAGCGGCCGCTCTTCAAAGGCGGCGCTTCAAAGGCGGCGCAAACGCAAACGAACGGCTAATGCCGTGACGCGAGCGACGTCACAGGATAACGGCGAGACCTTGACACACTGACACACTGTCGCAAACATGAAATAGAAACAATCAAACCTTCATTTCTCCCTTTCCCATATTGTTTATTTTCTGTTTAACTGTGTGTGTAGAACTATCTACTTTTTAATTTTTGGTAATATGCTTTATGACTTTCGTAATGGGCATAAGGTATAAAATGAATTTGGACTAATTTGACTAAGATTTTTGACATGGCGAGTTGAGAACATGTGATTTGTAAGCGGTCATTAACCTGATAGTGATGGCGTAGTAAACAAATACGGCATGTTGTAAATGTTGAAAACAAAAAATGATGTCCAATGACTAAACTGTTAGATTATTTGTAATGAATATTTGTGTACTGGCTAGGGACATGATGACTTATACGGTGTTTAATTTATTGTCGCATTGTCCTCTCCACATTGTATATGTTGTATATGATGGCTTCAAATAGTAACTAATAAAATATACATTAAACTAATATAAACTATGAATATGTATAAGTTATATGTTCAGAAACTTCAAATAAAATGTCCTTCTAAAATATAGGAAACACAAAAGTGTTTCTACTTAGCCGAAGCAAAAACTTAGTTCATTTTCTTGTTGCTAAAGTATAAAGTTGCGAGATAAAATAGGTTTTAAAAAAATTCCGAAACTTCATCTGCGCCAGTACTTTTCGCTTAACGTTTAGATTTTGGTTGAATTTTGAACCTTTATTTTTATAACTAAATTATGTTGGCGACTTCGGGTGGATTACTTTGAAAACACTTTTTCTTAAATTGATTTTAGCATGTATAAATGTTTCCGAAATCCCAATTGTTAAGCAATGGATTTCCAATTTGCGCATAATAATTCAATTTACTGGTCACATTGGTGACGTACCAGTATGCGGCATGGTCACAATGGACTGACAAAGGATGCCGGGGTGGATTCTCGGCTCGGGCAACGGTTGTATGATAGTCATATTTTTTGTATATAGTTTATATTATAACATGATTAGTTGTTATAAATAATTAATATAATCAGACGCTTCTTTGCGGAAGTCCATAGCACAAAATCCCAATATACCAATATACAAGCCATACTCCGCGAAAAACCCACAATCACTCGACGCACGTTTCGCTCCAACACCGGAGCATCATCAGGATATTGCCTCTACGAACAGCGTTCGATGAGTGGTTATTAGTTGTCACCAGTACTAGTACAAGCTAAAGTTAAACCTAGAAATTACTGTGAAAAAGATTCCTATAGAAGCGGGGTCTGCCGCGACTAATGCTGTAATTTGATTATCTATTGTTCCATAATGAGGATAACCTGTTTGCGTATAACACAACTATATCAAATAAAATACCAATAGTCAGAATATATGTATTAATTTGGGGAAAAAGGAATGTGCTAATTTTTAGAAACAATACTAAATGTATTGTAATGTGATGAATGTAATGAACTGCCAAAATCGTTTGGTGATTCATAAATGCTTTACTAAAACTTATATTATAATCATGACAATAATAAGCAAATAAAGAAACAGTTTCACCGTAAGCTTTCCGCGTAAAGCAGGTCGGAAATACAGTTACATAACAGTGGGTACAAAACTTATGAATAATCATTTATAGTATCATATTTAATATTAAACCAACAAATAATTTTGTGTATAGTTAAATACGTAATAAATACACATATTAACATACAAAGAAGGGAATAAATATATAATAAAACACTAAATTCTAGGTGCTGGTAGCCAATAACGTCGAGTGGATACGGCCTCCTATCAAAATGTCTGTTACGCGTCACGTCAATGTATATTATTTCTATCCTGTTCTAATATTATTCTACGTGTCTCATACGATAAGTGATCGTACTTGCAAATACACATTACATATAAAGTTATAACAATGTGCATATGGTTCACTAAAATACTATTAATTGATATCGTCTAAAAACATTCAACAACATATTTGGGTATCTCAAAAATAAAGTAATTATAATTTATTTTCTTAATATCTGAATTGTTATTTACACAACTAAAATGAAATCCTTTAAATGTATAATTTAAGAAATGAGAAAATTGTTAAATTATTAAAAGAAGTCCCTAGGCAAGATTCTAAAGGTACTGGCATAATTCCCCTTTTGAATAGGTGGGCTAATTCTTTTTTCGAGGTAGCTGCTAGCTCTTCGGTCTCCTGTGATGTGGACTAACCTTTTTCCTATTTCAGTTAAAGCCTGGCATCTGCGTCTCCACAATAATAGTAGGTTATTAATGCCAAAACTGGTCAAGAGATGAATTAATACAATAAAATGGTAGTCATCCAAATTCCAAAACCAGATTTGTTATAAGCTTTTGTATACAAAAATGCTTGAATTTTGTTCAGTGTGATACATTTGACCAAATATAAATTTTCCACTTAGACGAATCATTTTAACCGAGTGTTGCCAACACAAAATATTAATTACGCATTTTTATCTAGCATTGTTTAAAACAATGAGTTGTTTTTAAATGAGACAGCGTTGTTCAGAGTCCTAAAATTTTAAACAATACCGCTGTTATGATGCCCCAACCTGCGTTTAATATAAAACGCGTCTACCACAGTGCATTTCAACCAGTTTCTTATTCTAAAACTACATTTCTTTTTGGCTTTAAATTTTGTTCTAGAGTCATATGACGTATTGATTAATAAACGCTAGTACTACACTCTCCTTTAATTTCATATAAGCTTTGAAACGCGGTAAAATTTCGAAAAATGTTTGTAATAATAATCCGTCTATTTAAAGAGATTCTTTTTTTATGCCTCTCAAAAGACATGATGTCGTATAAAATCTAAATGTTATATTTGACAATTATTATAAATTATAATAGAAAATGTATGTGATCGAAATATAATTTAAAAGATTTAGAGAACCCCATAGATCTTAATATATAGTTACAAAAAACCTACTGTATTTACCTGTACACACTTGCAATTTTAAGTAGTTTGTAGTCGCTTATTAATTAACTACTAAAATATTACTAAACCTGATAGTTTTGTTGTTGAATGTTCGAATTTGTTTTGTGAATAATTGCTATGGCAGCCATTCCATTGTGTTTACGCTTTTGAATGGATGTATATATTTAACAGCTATTGTATAAACTTATATCAACTAGTGTTAAAGTAGATATAAGTTAAGTTGTTAACAATAATTACATTTCGATTTAAGTAATTAATTATTAAAAAGGGTATTCCCATTGAATCGTTACACTACATCACATTATACACTGCTGCTTCTATTAAGGTTTTTTTTATATAACAGCTACTTTATATTTGGTTAAAATTTCTTGATAAGCAAGTTGGGAATGTAAAACGTCACTGAAGATACGATGAATCGAGCTGAGCAAGCGCTTTTGTACCTCGAACCCAAACTTGATGAGGACACATCTCGAATTGTCTGTAATTTTCTAGCGACCTTTTCGTTCTTTGGGCCGAAATATCAAAGATATTTAATTTTGATATACAAATAAAACTCAACTATTTAATTACTATATTTTTTGATATATGTTGTATATCTTATAATTATATACATTCGGATTTGTTAAGTACTAAAACAACTTCTTAAGTTAAAATGCTTCAAAGTTTTGTTTATTTTCTAAAAAGCTCTCAATAGAGCTATTGTTCGAGATTTAGTTCGCTTCTGAACCCATTTCCGTTTTTCTATTTGACTTAATTAATCGTTTTTTGTTCAACTCTATCTGCCGCTTTTTTAGTTACGAGAGTTTTATTTCTTTTCCTTTTTTACAAATAAATGAGTCTCGATAAAAACTGATTGCAATTGTAAGATAGAGTGGCGTTACAAATTATTAGTATATGTTCATCTGGATATCATATCATAATATCGGCACACATATACTTTTTTACATGAGTATTATTTTATATATACACAACCAATATTTATGCTCATCACACAAACTCTACCGGGCATCAAATCTGGACCCAGTGTTAGGTAGTCCAGCATGATAACCAATACGCCTACTGGGACGTTGTTCGATAGTTTTCCAAATTGTTGGATTAGACGTTCGTGCGAAACATATCAAATCAAGGCTGTCAAGTGCTTACTTGATACTTTTCATACCTTTGGCTTTGAAATATAAAAATATATTTATATCTCTGGGTTATCCCAGAGAAGGGGAAGGAGGAGAAGGTAACCACGATGTTATCATCCTGGTTACCTTCTCCTCCTTCCTTCCTTTTCTTACATTTTATCCTCTATGGTTCCACCGTGAGAAATCCTCTTACCAATAAGAAAAGCATCATCAAAGTTGACGTCTCTCGAACACACACAAATACCTATACAGTCAAAATAAAAGCCTGCTGTTTTGAAGTCGCGTTTATTTGTGTAAACGCAACCACTCTACCATCCTGTTCCTAGGATTGGAACTCAAATAAATATAGGCTTGCTTTCTATTACGGTATAAAATATTTCATACAATTTTCCGTCATACACCCATGTGTTGCACAACTGTGCTCAACAAAAATTCAGACTTAGTGGAGTGCAACTCAATGCACTCCAAACTCAAACTTTGGCTTACCCTGTAATCTGCACCAGCAAGCCAATACCAAC
Source organism: Pontia daplidice (assembly GCA_963693355.1). Classification (NCBI taxonomy): domain Eukaryota; kingdom Metazoa; phylum Arthropoda; class Insecta; order Lepidoptera; family Pieridae; genus Pontia; species Pontia daplidice. The sequence goes on along the minus strand of CAVNZL010000011.1, from coordinate 1,104,421 downwards.
TTTAGCCCTCAACAATAAAGTTTAATTAACGGCGGACTTTAATTCGAAAGCGGTATTTCGTTCTTCGGGAGTTTTAAAACTGCTTATGCAAATGACTGGTACCGTTTGATTGAAAAAGTTTTAGTATTGTTTTTTTTTTCTTTAGTGGTGTTGTAGATTTTGTACGGTTGTAGAACTCAATAAATTTGGAAATAAGCGCAATTATTTGAACTGAATCTCAATATGGTTTTGGTTTGCTAACCCACACTGAAAAATTTGGAAGACAGAATGAATGTAAAAGTTTTTAGTTGACAATATCTAATCTATTTTTACTCATTTGTTGGTAAATTGTCTTATAAATACTGTAGGTACTGGTTAGTTAAGGCCAGACTTTTTTTTAATGCCATTTAAACGTAAAACATAACTTTTAAAGTAGGCTGCCGTACCATAACGGTTAAACCTAGCCTTTGAATGACCAAAATACAATAATATTAAATTTAATTGGAAATCAAATTAATGTGTTGCACCTGGGACTACACTGTAGCTTTAAATATCAAGTTTATATTTAGTTTAGTATCAGAGATTTTTGTATAAATAAAACATATTTTGGAATATATATAGGTTTATACATATCTTAGAAATTTATTGACGTATAAGAATATTCATTTATTTTACTGGCAACAATACTGGCGCCATTGATCGGTCACTGCGATGAACAACTCTAATGTCTGACAATTGACATATCTGTCAGTAGTGCGTTGAATAGAAGCTGAAGCGATTGTTTTAGTTCAGTTACGATTGAGATGACGCCTGCGCCGGTTGTGCTTACTGACTTACAAAGAAAAACAAAATGGCGGATAACCTACCCTACCGACCTACCCTACGATTTAAGTCCGTTTGAATCCGTAACGTATTATAGAATATGTTTGCAAAGCATTGGTACATTTCCTTAATATAAATAATAAATCACTTTCCAAAATCGAACCACGGCACGCACAGATCGCTCGTACATATAAAATGTGAAAATATTCTTAATTGGGTTTAAATATAAATTGGTTTAATAAGCGAAATTCACCGTATGTTTTTAATTATCATAAATTATGCGCCATTAACAATGTTAAACTATAACTGTTATATGAATACTGAAAGCGACAATATCTGATAATTAATGTTTATAAATTCATGAATAACTGTTACAGGTATACATGGATATTGGCAGAACCTGACGTAAGTATTGGTGTTCATTCAAATTTAATGTACAGCATCGTACCTCAGTTTGAAGTGGCGGATCCAAACGTATCACTAATAAAATATATGTTTTATAGCTAATGTTGTATTGCAAGCAATACTAACATAACATCTATCAAGTCACGATATCTTTATCTAACGTGTCTAAAGTCTATAATCATAATATAGTTCGATGATTTGAAGTAAATTTATTATGGTCACTTGTAACGTGTTTGCGTCCTGTAAAAGTAAGATTTAATAATTATAGCTGGGAACCCTGAAACAGATTTACTTAAGAGGGTTCCTACAGGTAAACAATTTTAATTTTTACGTTTATAAACACATAATTACTTCTTTATACAGAATTAACACACAACTTCAACAATTGTACGTTTGTATGATTCACGTAAAAGTTAAATGAGAACTATATTTGTGTATAGTTAAACCGACAGCCAATAACAAAAAGAGAAACAACGCGCTGGCGACCGTCCAAACCAAAGTAAAATAAAACAATGTAATTACATACACAAACATTAAGTAACTATGCATAAATTTAGCGAGATTAATGAAATTAGCAGAGTGCGTGGTTGTGCATAATCTACCTAGTTTTAGTCAATTTATGATTTTAGGTACGGTGTTTTTCGCTTGATTGAAACACATACAAAAACCTATGGAAGTTTCTTAGTGTAGTAGTGTATTATTATTTTACAGGTCACATTTTCACAAGAACACTAGAAGAAAAGAAGACAAATTAGGCGCACGGTTATGGAAAAATGGTAATATATCTTATATTAATATGATAGTAAAGTATGGATCGCAAAATATTACCACAAATGACATGGATGTCGAGATAGCATAAATGTTGGTAGCTAGAGATCAGTGTAGGTCGTGGGTCCATTTAATAAAGCTTATAGTGGACTAAATGAAAATAATATTAAGCTGCTGAAATGTGTTTCTACAGGTATAAGAATGAAAAGAGATCTGGGCTCTGGCAACATAATGATGACGCAGCATTTTGGTGATAAAATTGTAACACCAGGTGAAGATGTAAGTATAAACTTTTGAAACATATAATTGGAAAACTATAATTGGAATATTTTACTTTATTTTTATATTAATTTTTGCTTAAAATATATGAATTGATGGCATACGTGTTTTTTTTAATTACGAATTATTAACATATCTCGTAGGAGTACCTACAGTAGTATTAGGTATAATGTAGTTTTTCAGTAATTTGTAGCATATTTTATAATTATAAAAAATAAATAAAGGTATTATAATAAATAAATAAAGCATACTGCTACATGGATGATCTCACGAAGCTGACGTTTGAATTCCTTACCTCAACTCGATCAAATTACGAAAAAGCAATACTTGAATATTTACAAAGAAACACACTGAAAATAAAACCATTTTCCCTCATTGTAATAAGCTTTCGATATTTTCAGATAAGTCTTCACTGTACAGCAACTGGTGACAGACCACCACGGTTCATATGGGAAAGAGATGGCGTTGTAGTGTCAACTAATACAGACTCAAGGTATTCAATATAGAGAGTTAATTGTTTGCGTAATTTAATAATAAGTTATTAATATATACTTTAATAAATAAAACTTAATATTAAACTGGTCGTCTTCCGATTTATATGTCCAGGAAACCTTAGGTTTGCATCGGGCGCTCGACCATTGAGATGTTTATGTGCGACTGCATGAGAGCCGGTCTAATAGTGTTATTTTATTGAGTCTAAGATGTTGGTAGACATCGAGTGACGTCATAATAGGTTATTTGTGAATTCAACTTTAGGCATTTTAAGCAATAGCGGACCGTGTGGAGCGTTGATGTGTGAACTCGAAAGTGTGGTCGAAAGTCTTGGCATTTTTTGAAGGTAATATGATTGAGATACGGAAACAGAAGAGACCGAAAGAAAAAAATGAAGTTGCTTCTGTGCGTTTACAATTATAATACAAAAATATCGGAATTATGTTAAACTGATAAAGCAATGACTTCTTTAATATTGCCGGCGAAGCTTAAATCTGCAGCGAGGGATATCAAACAGCAAGTTAAATTTCTTCCCAATTCTCTGCTGTAGTGACGATAATTATTGGTGTATTATTCTTGACACGAACCTATTTGTCAGCACATCAGATCAGCCCTCGTCTATCAATACAAATTCCAAGTAATGTCTTTTCTTTTCATTAGGTTTGCTTATTTGACTTTTATCTTCACAGATACATCTTGGGTCAAATGATGTCATCATCAGGCGTCGGTGTGATATCTCATCTCAATATATCCAGGTCTCGCGTTGAGGATGGAGGTCTATACTCTTGTGTTGCGTATGAGAGCGAATCCTCTTTACGACATTCAGCTAGAATCGATGTTTACGGTAAGTAAAAGTTTTTAATTGATTTAGTTTGAAAAGCATCTGACATAGGCGAAATATCAGCGCTTTCGTTCCTTACATAAGTCATTTCAGATTAATAACAGTACAGAGAAAGTAAAACGTTACTAACCAAGCAGAACTCAGTTATACGTTCCTATTAGAACTGAGTTCTTTGGTCATCGATTTGCCGATAATATTGAAAACTTCAATTTATTTTGAATGAAAATCATCCTATACGTTTGATAAAATCTAATGTACAAAAATATATTTATGTCAGACAAGTGAAATTATTTGTGCCATATAAGAAGTTCAACTGGTTAGGTAAATTTAAATTTTATGTAATTTGATTTCCAGGTCCCCCCTACATAAGAACACTTCCCCCAATTAAAGTGCAGAGCGGTGATAGCCTCAAACTAAAATGCCCTTACTACGGATATCCCATAAGGTACACTTTTGCTTAACCCTTACGATATATAGATCTAACATTATATTTTTATATACGTCACGACCATTTCCTATTGGGGTAGGCAGAAACCACAGACCTCCTTGCAATGATCCTTGCAAGCTCTCGCTTCTTCCTTTTTATTATATTAATAATATATTCCCGTCGGTTATGGGTACTCTTGGACTGCCCTTTTCCCAGAACATTCTGAATCTGATCCAAAAAAGTTTGGGCAGCTCCATCCTTACCGTCCACATTCGCCTTGTACATTCACCTTGCCATTCTATCCTCATTAAGAAGACCGACATTTTTCGATTAGTTTAAGAAAAAGTTAATTAAAATTAATTCAGTAGTTTTTTCGTGTTAGAGTTGCAGTTAATACAAATTATGGGCACTTAATAATGGGCTATACATAACTCCTATAGCATTGTAAAAAAGAAGTTAAAAGTAATACTCGCGTAAAGTCGACTCAAGTTATGTTAGAATAGAAACGATTTAGAAAATTATTTGGCTAACAGTTCTCATACCTGTTCCAATTTATAGTTATTCAACCTATTTGGCTACGTTAACTATTCGCTGAGAGGTGCTATAAAGTTTCCAGTTTACCTGTACAAGCTTTTATTTGACAAATATTTGTATGATTTTAAAACTAGCAGCGAGTACGAGGATAATTAAATTATTTTCCTACTTTTTCTTAAATTTTATTGTATTTTACCGATTTTTAGTTTAGTTAAGTGGCAATTAATATGTTTTTTTTTATTAACTATTTTAAAGCATTATTAAATTGTAGCAAGCAATTTATTTATAATATCAAAACAATACTAAAGATATTTAACTGTATTTTATTACAGATTAGTATTACAGATTATATTTAAAAATAAGTATATATATACTTATATATATACATACTTATATATATAATAAATATGTATATAAATATATATAATCTAGAAAGAGCTTATATACCTCACCTTATATACCTAAGAGACCTCCACTAGTATACCTAAACTTGACACAAAGATGTCGTAATCTGGCACCGGCATTCTTAGCACCAAGTTATAAGTTATTGATTTAGTTAATGTGTTAATTTTAGTTAATGTGAACTTATATATTAATAAGTATTAAGTAACTTAAGTATGGTTAAGTTAATACAATAACAAGGTATAGGCCCTATATGATATAAAATTCACAAATACGAATATACCGAATACATAAGTATTTATATATTATTTAGGCACTCGCTTCAAATTATTCAAAACTTATTCATCATTTTTTCATTAAAAAAAATCTCAATTAGTTTGGACTAAGTAAAATTACTTATTTATTTTTGTTAAATTTTATTTATTATTTTTACTTATGATATGATTGGGAATTTTGCTAAGGGCCTCCTTTTAATTATATTTTTTTAGCTTAAGTTTCTTATGAAATTTCAAATATCTAAATATTTTTATCAAATTAATAGTAATAATATTTTAATTACTAGAAAAAAACTATTTATAATCCAAATTTTATTATTCATTAAAGGCTGACTGACAAGTATCGTTGATTCTATACGACCAAGTTTTATTTTCACATACTATATTCATACGTGCATAGATAGAGGCTTTCATTGTTCAACATCAAAAATTTCACGTTTAATAGTTAAACTGATTTTATTTAGAATACGTTTAGAATAAGTGTATGAAATAATGCAATATTAAAATCATATACATTTCAGTAAGCTAGAGTGGGAGAATAAAGGAAAGAAAATCTTAAGCGCAATACTGCCACAACATAGTAGATACAGGCGTACCAACATCAAGAAACGGCGGAAACGACAGATTTTAGATTCAAGCGAAGATGGGGTGCTCAACATACCTAGAGTACTCAAAGAGGAGAATGGGGATATGTATACTTGTATTGTGTATAGTCCCTCGGGAGAAATGGCTAGAAGGTATTTTTAAAGTGAAAATTCACAACACAAATGATAAACTGTATATGAACTTTTTATAAATACATATTGTTGCAACACACATATTGATCGGAACAAGAAACAAATACGGGACCGTATTTACAGCAGCCCGGTGGTGACCATTGCGCCAACAATGTTGATTAAGAGTGCGACCTTAGCAAAGCACTTGTTAGCATAAAATAAAAAAAAGAGCTATAAAAAAAATTTAAAAAAAAAATTACATTGCGCATGCTATCAGAATGTTCACACGTTGAAAAATGTCTATAAAATACCAATAACGAATCACGTATTCATTATCTATGCATATATATTAATTATAAGCATGTTATTCTATTTTAAAATAAGAGAATGAGTTCTACAGTGAAATATAGTTTCATAATTCCAAATTACAAATAGATTTTAATTTGATAAGTAATATTTCTTCGGCGTTTTCAGGTCTTTTGAGATTCAAGTGGTAGAAGCACCTGAATTGGATGAGCTACGCGTCGGTTCTGGACTGAAAGAGGGTCAAATAGTCCAAATAACTTGTAATATTATTAGCGGAGACCCACCTATATTCTTCTCATGGTTGAAGGATGGTATGAAAATGCCTCCTAGCCTTAAGGTTTGTACTTGTAATTTTACTTGGAGCTAATAAATAAGGTCTCAATTAATTATTCAAATATAAACAAAAAAAAGTATTTAAACTATGAGTAAGAGTTAGTTAAAAACATAATTGAAATAAACATTTAAACACAACATAAAAAGTGAAGAAATTTTAAAAAATTTTAACAAGTATGGATTCAATAACTGATCGATACTTAAAATACATCACTTAAGTAAGGTAAATTTAAATTTTGTAAAACTAAAAGATCAGTTAGAGACAAAGTGTAAAGGACACAGTAATTAAACACTTGTTAATAAAAATACATTGGTTCTGCCTTTGGTAATTATTTCATTTATTTATTACTTTATTATTAACACAAGGAATATTAAGAATGAGTGAAGTCTGCAAGGAGTTTGTATTTGTAAGTTTAGGTTAAGGTAGTTTATAAGAATGTTTTGGTTAATAACAGCCTTATATTAAATAAATAAGAAAACAAAAGTAACAATAAAACCACTTAAGAAAGCTAGTATATAAATAAATATAAGACTGGGTTGTGAAATCCTTGACTGATTTAATAATATGATAAAAATAATTAAGCTTAATATGATTCCAGATAACAGAGAGAAGCTCGGAGCTTTTCAGCGTGCTGATAATAAAACGTGTGTCATTAGAACATTGTGGGAAATACACTTGCATTGCAACGAATCATGTTGGTAAAGTGAATCAGTCAACAGAGCTTTACATAAATGGTACGTTAGTTCAAGAAATTTTTTTTAAATTGCAAAACTTATAATTCTCTTCTCCTGGCGAAATATATGTGATAGATAATTCATCCAACATTCTAAGCCACTGCGATACCGGCTGGTTATGCGTCGAACGAGTGCTTCTTGACTTAATTGATTCCACCTGAATCGATCTTGATACAATGTGCGTACATTCCTTTTGCTAGTTTGCAAGTGCGTGCTTCTATTTTGCTATGCTGATGACTGATGTTTAACTCCTAACGGTGTTTTGATTCTAACAATATTATAATATTATTAAGCGTATCACGGAGAGCAAGAAGTCATATAATATGGCGAGTTAAAAGAATGGTCTAACGCGTTCGCTCTACGCCCTTAATTTGTAAAATGGCAGTAAATCTGAACTTAGAAACATCGATAGATTTTGTTTTTTTTACATGACAGTTTTGCCTATGAATAAATATATCTTGAGTTTGATTTTGGATATTACTATATCGTTATTATATGCATTTTTACAAATACATATCAACCAACCAACTCGCGATTCTATAAGCGGGAATCGATACATGTCGTATATATTTGATGTATATAGCTATAGGACTACTTAAGATAAAATTTATATATTTTTTTTTTTTTATAGAACAGGGGGCAAAAGAGCAGGAGGCTCACCTGATGCCAAGTGACACCGCCGCCCATGGACACTCGCGAAGCCAGAGGGCTCACCAGTGCGTTGCCGGCCTTTGAGATGTTTATACGCTCTTTTTTTGAAGGTCCCTAAGTCGTAATTGTTCGGAAATGCCTCTTTTGGCAGCTGGTTCCACATAGCGGTCGTGCGCGGCAGAAAGTGCCTTCTGAAGCGCTCAGTTGTGGAACGGCGGACATCGAGGTGGTACGGATGAAATTTCGTATTCTGCCTCGATGTCCGATGATGGAATTCAGCTGCAGATATCAATCCAAACAGCTCCTCCGAACACTCTCCGTGATAAATGCGATAGAAGATGGAGAGAGACCCTACATCTCTACGCTGCGCCAAAGGATCAAGCCGCTCAGAAAGTGATTGGTCGTCGACGATTCGAAGTGCTCTTCTTTGGATGCGATCAAGGGGAAGGAGCTGGTACTGGGGAGCTCCCGCCCAGAGGTGAGAACAGTATTCCATGTGGGGCCGAATTTGCGCTTTATAAAGTTGCAAGCGGTGACCCGGTGTGAAATACCGTCTCGCCTTACTGAGCACACCAAGCTTCTTGGAGGCAATTTTAGCCTTACCCTCCAAATGATCGCGAAATTGAACATCGTTCGATATATCGACGCCAAGAACTCCGATGCTGGCTGAGGCTTTAAGAGGAGTGTCAACAAAAAGAGGAGTAACGACAAAGGGAGTTTTTTTAGCGGAAAACGCGCAGACCTGTGTCTTTTTGGGATTAAATTCGACAAGATTTAGTCGACCCCAGTTCGCGACATTACAAAGTAATGCCTCGACTTCAGACACAAGATTGTTCCGGCACTGCTCGACAATGACCCGAGAAATATTCGCACGGCCAGTGTAAATTGCATCCCCAGTGCTATCATCCGCATAACAATGAATGCTTCCAAGCTGTAGCATGTCATTGATATGCAGAAGAAATAGGGTCGGGGATAGGACACAGCCTTGTGGAACCCCAGAATTCACAAATTTAAGGTCAGAACATGCTCCATCGACGACGACCTTGATGTACCGATCCGCCAGGAAACTGTAGATCCAATTGTATAATTTCTCGGGAAGCCCATATGCTGGAAGCTTAGAAAGAAGTGCTTTATGCCACACCCGATCGAAGGCTTTCGCAATGTCCAAACTTACCGCTAGCGCCTCCCCCTTGGACTCAATTGCCTCTGCCCATCTATGAGTAAGGTATGCAAGAAGATCACCAGCAGAGCGGCCACGACGAAAACCGTACTGGCAGTCGCTAATCAGCTGGTGACCCTCTAGGTACCCTATGAGCTGGCCATTAATAATGGTTTCCATTATTTTGGAGAACAAGGAAGTTATTGCAATTGGGCGATAATTGGACGGATCAGAGCGATCACCTTTTTTAGGGATCGGGTGTATTGAAGCAGTCTTCCAGCTGTTCGGGACAATGCCGAGTGAGTACGAAAGCCGGAAAAGGCGCGTTAGGACCGGAGCCAACTCAGGAGCACAAGTACGCAGCACTATGGGGGGGATCCCATCGGGCCCGCTCGACTTATGTATGTCCAAGGAGAGGAGAGCTTTGCGGACAGCTCGGTGCCGAAATGTGATATCTGGCATCGAAGTATCACACCGCGGGATAGACGGTGGTGCATTACCCTGGTCATCCAAAGTCGAGTTGGACGCGAAGACGCGGCCCAGGAGATCGGCCTTCTCTTTCGCGGTGTGGGCCAGCGAGTTATCCTCCCTGTGCAAAGTTGGAATGGATGGCTGACAGAAATTCCCTTGGACAGCCTTGGTGAGGGACCAGAAAGCACGAGTCCCCGAAGGGAAGCGAGCTAATCTCTCGCCAAAACTGGCAATGTGCTCAGACTTTGCCATAGCAATCTCGCGTTTTAAGGACCTCTATTATTGTAAATTTATCCATTCATATATATATATCCCATCTTACCATACTTCCATCCATATATACTCGATATATATATATGCGCTTATAATATTAGTAGGATAATTACTATTACTATTGTCCTTACAGTTGCGCCAAAGTGGATAGAAGAGCCGAGCAACACGTCTTTGTTGTTAGGGCATCGGGGAGTTGTGTACTGCAACGCACAGGGCTACCCCGTACCACAAATACATTGGATGAAACGAGATGGTACGTAGGAAACGAGCAAGAAATCATGCTCAACATTATATATTACGAATGTGAAATGTTGTAACTTTAATTTATAATTTAAAATGACATCATTGATAATGGTCATGATGAAAATCAGTGACGTGGTTGCAAGGCTAGACCGAGTGCTAAGTTTCATATCAATATTTTCCATCTTTGTTCATGTTGCGTCCGTTGACAACTCTTTTTACTTGATAATGAAATGATTTTTATAACGGATGTTGTGTCCTTGTTTGAAACTTCTTTTACTTTGAAATGGCCCGGGTGTGAGAGAACGCGCAATCGCCTTGATTTATCGATGCTTACTGACTTTTTATAAAATAATGAAATAATAAGGGTGCGTCCAAAATGCTGACCACTTAAAATACTAAAACTGCTTAATGTACGATATGGATCATACAGTTCGTGTTTTGTATTATGTTTTTTTACGTCAAATTGATTACATTAAAGCTGTTTATAATAGCTTAAACAATGAATATAATATTTATATTCTAGATGTCTCGTCTGCCTTAGATTATGATACTAATTAATATTAATATCAGGTTCGCATTTTAGACTTGGTTGTTCAGCCCCAAATTATATATATCTTGTAGGAAGGATAGATTAAATTCTTATTTTTTAAAATGAATGTCTTCCAGCAACTCTCGGCATTTGGCGGCCGGTGTTGGACCTGGCCGGCGGTGGTGTCAGCAGTTACCCCAACGGAACTCTGGTCATCGAAGTGGTCTCACTTGCGGATGAAGGTCTCTACGCCTGTCATGCTGATAACGGCGTTGGGGAGGCGCTGAGTAATAATCTGTGGATTAGTGTTAATAGTAAGTGTGTACTGAAAAAAAAATAATGGTATTTATAAAATTATCACGTCGTGTTTTCAAATTTAGAATGTATAGATTATGGTGACAGTTCTAGAAGTTTGGGAAGGAAAATCTTAATATCTGTAAGAATAAAATATACCTGAAATTATTACAAATTATTATTTTTTTTGTCTCATACAACTTATTATGGTTCACATAATTTTTATGTATGTTATATTTTTTTTATGTCGAAATTCCTTCCTTAACGTTATGTTGTCTTTAAGTTTCTTTGATAAGTTATGTGTGTGTTGAGTAAACTGCTGGCGTTCCATATTTAAATGCATAAATAAAATTGTGAAATACTACAAACTACATAGACGTTCTACCTACATATCGTATCTAATGACATACTACCTGCATTTTAATATTTTTAAAAAGTACACGTGTCTTTATTAATAGTCCAGGGCTTATCTAAACGCCACCACATTTCATCAGTCGATAAAAAGTTGCCAAAATGATAATTACTAATGTGTGATCACTTACTAAGATTACATTACATTTATCTCCGTTTAAAGTCAAAATACATAATACAGTTTTTTATTACAGTGACGTATTGGTTTCAGAGCCAGTGTATTTTGAATCAGTGGGAACGAATTTAACTACAAAAGTAGGAATGCCACTCACGCTTACATGTAAACCGCTGGGGGATAGCCCAATTAGAATAAAGTGGACTTTGAATGGCAACCCTATCGAATTCTCCACGTCAAGGTAACAAAACTAAAAGTGTTTCTATGTTTGGTTCTAATTTAATAAAAGAATTTCATTTGTTTCTAATCAGTAGAAAGTAAGGCTTAGGTTGAACGTAATATAATTTAATCTAGTAGCAAATTTTAGTCTAAAATGACTGTTTCTCCTAATTACTGCCATCTCTTAACAAATACTGAAAGTATGAAAACGATGCTTATCATAGTTTCGCATGTATTCGAAAGATGACGCAAGAAAAAATATTTTAGCATTATAATGCAATTTACAGATAAATTTGTTTATTTAACAAACGCTTATTCGTACAATATTAAGGCTATAAATTTTGCTTCAGGGCAACACTCTCAGAAGGCCCATCGAATAATGGCGTGAAAAGTACAATCAATGTCAACTATGTGGAGAGCAGAGACGGGGGACAGTACCAGTGTAGAGCCAGTAACCCATACGGAGTCGCAACTTATGCGATACACGTGAAAATTCTAGGTGAGTCGTTCCTATTTTTTTATATAAATTTTAAAAATCGCTTACCAGATAACCTTATCTTTTTGATGGCTCATAAGTCGTATTGGCCCGGATACACCTCTTTTGGCTATTAATATAAAAGTCTGGACCCCCAAGAACCTCGGATATGGTCAAATACATTTTTTAATGCATTAGATTTGAAATTTATACATTAAACACAGTAAATAGTTAATATTGTCTTTATAACTTAAATCCCTTAAAAAGTATTTTGTTTAAACGGTAAATAGTTCTTAGTACAATAATTCTTATATACTTATAATAGTTGAGCGCATCTCCCTCTCCAAGGGACAGATTTACTCAATGTCTATCACTTCTGTATTTTTTGTTCCATCCCTATGGAAAAAATGTCTTTATTTTATCTATATAATTAAATTATTATTATTTAATTATTTTATCTTTTATTAATTTTCTATGTATTATCTACACTAACATTATGTAGAAAGAGCTTGTCTGTTTAGTAATCCCTAATCTCAGAAACTAATTACTGGTTGAGCGGCGAATACTGAGTAATAAATTCGATGTTTTATTTATTTTAATGAAATAATTTCTCAGAGCCGCCAACACCTCCCCTGGACCTTCAAGTTGACTCCGTGACCAGCTCATATGCGAAGCTGTCATGGCGCGATACAATAGTGGCTCATGTACAGTACTATACCATCCAATATACCTCAAACCACTTCAGTGGTTGGGATACAGCTAAAACCATCAACACTACTAGGTATGTAGACTTTACAAGAGCGATTCAAAATATTATTACAAAGTTTCTTATTAATGTAAGTTTCTTATCTTAAGGTAAACGGATGAAATAATACAAATAATCTTATTTTAATTTTAATGAACAGAAAATTGTCTAATTAATGGATCTATTCTTTTATAATTGTTCTGTAGGGTAATGCTCTATGCATGATTTTATAGTTAATTTTATATTCTACAATTTCCATTGCTTTATATTCTTAATTTGCGGATACAGAAAGTAGAAAAGTGTGAGAAATAGAAAAGTATTAAACTATACCGAAAAATTTTCTCATAGTCGTTAAGGAATTGTAATTATCCTTAATAATATGGCAAACTAGCTAATATTTGAAACCTCCATCATCCATATACTCATCTTACCATGGTCATCCAACAAAAACTTCATGTCGAATGTTAAACCTCCTCTTAAAAGAATTTTGAAGCCAATTAAAAATTATACAAAAATAAAAAATACTATATAATCAATTTATCTATCGCTATACATTTCAGACAAGAAACGGAGATTCGCCAAAGTATAGAGCTACGAGACTTGCAGCCAGCAACAGAGTACAGAGTTCGAGTATCGTCAGGAAACATGGTGGACCTTAGCCCTTTCACAATGCCTGTTCACTTTACAACGCTGCAGGAAGGTAAAACGCTCTTCAACCCGTGATGATATCTTTAAAGGCTGTAGGCTCAGTAGGCGGTGGTTTCACTTATCAGATAAGCTTTCAGCCCGTTTGCTCATACGATTTCTATATTTTTTATATATAGAATCTATTTAAATACCAACAATATACTTTCAATTTATTTTTTTTAATCGGAAGCTTTTGCGTTGTGTGTAACTGAGACAAGAGTTAATTTTTATATTTTTTAGACTTTAAAGTTCAAAGTGTGTTAATGTAACATTTCTTATATATAAATTAAGTTCAGTGATATGTGTGATATGACATGTGATAATGTGAATCATAAAGCCTTTTACGTGGGTCGTACTAAAAGTTTCCCGAATTAAAAAATACTACTCAAGTCCAAAAATGAATTGATGATTAACCTATTTTGAAAACCTTGAACTCTTCCGTGATGACTTTAGAATCTTGTTATTCATACTCTTCGATAACTTCTGGTGATGAAAATCTGTAACATAATCCACTTGCAGCGCCATCTTTGAATCCGCTGAGTGTGCAAGTACAACAGACGGACAATCCAGGAGAACTGCTCGTGACTTGGCTGCCCCCGCCAAGGGACTCCCATAACGGACCTCTTCAGGGCTATCATGTGAAGGCTGTTCCCAGAATAACAGGGGAATCAGGTATATTAATCAGAACAAATCCCGGACAAGTGTTAGACGTGTATTGGATATACCTTAGTATTTATATTATTGTGTTTTTAAGTGTTTTTTTCAACTCAAGCTATCAAAGCTCATGGCTTTTGAGATACAGCCTCAATAGAGTTCCGCTTTTACCATTTGGGTATTAAAATTATAATGTAAGCTGAAGAATTAATAAACACTGAGAGATATATTCTTTTCAATTTCCAGGTCCTAATGACACACAAACTAAGATGGTGAAGGTGATGTCTAGGAAGGGCAAACAGGAAACATTACTGACCGGCCTATTGAAAAATACAAGGTATATGTAATATTAATAATAGTTAGATAATATTACTTTTCATTATTAGCGGAATATATTTTTATTATTTATTTTAAGTTTTCAGACATTTACGGGATTATACCGAGGAGTATCCCGCTCATTTACGAACAAAAGGAGTTCTGCCTCAGAACTGTCAAAAAACACCAACTCATATATAAATAAGAATATAAAAAAATGTATTAGTGTTGGTGGAAAACCTTGATTTTGACTAGAGATTTTTTAATTTGTTTCATTATGCTGCTGTTAGGAATGAGAGTGTCAAGTTACCATTTCAATTATAATAATATTTGATCGTGTTTTTTTTCATTAACGAAATTAATCTAATCGAAGATCAAGCAGGAACTCAAGTTGAATTCTGACAAGCCAATGTTTGGGATGCAAACTTGAGAAACATTTAATAACTGTGAATAAAATAACTTATTTTTTATTAAATTTTCGGATTGGTCCTAATCTGTTGTATGATATGACAAGTGTTTTTTCTTATTCAGGTATGCAGTATCTGTAAGCGCCTTTAACTCAGCTGGAAATGGACCATTTTCATTAGCTGTGTACCAAACCACTCGCGAAGGAGGTAAAATTTTCGTTTTAAATGTCATTTTGAGACAATCTTGTCGCAGACTTAAAAGAATAACAGTTTAGTCTAATAAAATAACTCTTCTCCTTATTAATTACCGATAAAATGCTTTGATAACTTTCAAGTAATAATATTTTATTTTAATTAATATATTCATTACTTTATATTTATATACAAATAGTTTAAATAATTGCGCGTTAATTCGTCTTAAAATCTAACTATTTTATACTTCATACACGGAAGCCACAGGTAATTTCTTGTAATAAGACTCGATGAAATTGCTATATGTGAAAATTTTAAAAGACCGAAAGACCAAAGACCAAATCAAATCCATTAGCAATGAAACCTTTGCTTCATAAATTCAAAGCTCATTTAAAATTATTGATATAAATATTGTAAATAACGTCAATGTTTTTATTTCAGCCCCTGAAAGTCCCCCGTCAAGCGTGGAGTGTCGTGGGGTCTCATCGACATCGGTGAGAATTGCGTGGCAACCCATCACTAGTAAGGGAGCATCACTACTTGGATACTCAGTGTACTACAGCACCGATGGTATGCACTAAACATCCTAAGGCTTCTATACTTCCTCAAAACTGCAAATCTCAAATCCAATTTGTCCCTCCAATATTAGGTAAATTTCTATTAAATCTTACGGTTTTTAAACTGCTTTTGAGAATTTTTTTCATCACACACGCGTTATACTTCAAAAGTCTTTACATTTCAGATGGTCCATGGGTTAACATGACGTCACCCCACACAGAGCTCTACCTACAAAATCTTATTAAGTATGCAAACTACACCATCAAAGTATCTGGTTTCTCTAGTTATGGTATGGGGCCGTTTTCATACCCTGTCGTTTGTACTACTTTGCAAGATGGTAAGTTCAAGGAATATTAGCTGATCTCTGCGTTAATATTATACATTAAAATACGCATTATATTAATATATACGAGTTACAGCGATGCGTGAGCTATAGTGCAGTAAAGTTTCATGAACATGGATCCGGTAGCTTTTCTGTGAAATGGTAACGAACGTCGTGATCTTGAAATTGAAATTGGTGGATTTTTCTTAATTCACCCTTTTCCTACCTAAAGACATTTTGAAACTATTGTTTTATTGTTTAATTTTAGGGCTTGAAACTACAAAGACAAATCAAACCTTCATAATCAGGAAATAAACTGACACCTATACGCATATGCAGCACTAAGCTAAGGTGAAACATAAAAAAGTCCATGCGTTTTATATATCCTTCCATTTTAGTTCCAGGTCCTCCATCAGCCATAAAATTGGTGGTCTCTTCACCAACGTCAATTATTGTGAGCTGGAAGCGACCAGACCAACCGAACGGAGAAATTACGCATTACAACGTTTATGTGAAACCAGTTTCAAGGTAAGAGAAATAACTTGTGTGTATTCAGGTGAGCGAATGAGCTTTAAAGAAAAAAAAATCTTTGGAACTAAATTGAATTAAAGTTTGGAGATATATCTATGATATCAGTTTGGTTCGAAACAACCCTCGAAACGACAAAAGAGCGTATAGACATCTTAAAGGCGGGTCGCACTTGTGAGGCTTTTAGCATTGCGAGTATTCATGGGCGGCGGTAACACTTTCTATCAGGTGAGCTTCCTGCCCGTTAGCCCCCTGTTTTATATATAAAAAAACGTAACAGTACACATATGCTATCATTTACTACATACACAACTTTATACTTATCTATGAAATATGTGATAGTTACTGTGTGTGTGTATATTATTGTGTTATGTTTATGTCTCCTTATAATAAACTTAATGATTCCAGCACGTCATCACCACAAACATATCGCGTGGAATCGCAAGATAGTAATCCGTTGCGACAACACAGCTTCATAGTGAGCAATCTGCGCACTGGATCCCAATATGAGGTGTTCGTTCGAGCTGCGACCACGGCTGGGGAAGGCGCCGCTAGCGATAGGGTGCACGCTGAATTGACTAGCAAAGGTACGGAACTAGTTCCAATTGGCACCTTATTAAAGCAAGTTAAAAGACAAAAGCAGTAGAGACCGGACATCCCTGCAAGCACTGGGTCCGACCTCCCCCAGCTCAACAATACAGGGAGACAAGGCCGATGTGGACTTGGTCCTTAATGCACCAAGGATCATGCCACATCATAAATGGCTGTGGAGCGCCGATACAAGACGGCTCGTTGCGAGGTGGGAAGCGGATAAGGCCTTGCTGTTACCGTCTCCCACCTGTAGCAACTTGGTGACATCGTGGGGTTTTAGTGGGTATGCACTATTTGCGAGTCCCACATCACCCTCCTACACCAAGCAGCCGCGCCGTGGGAGGGTATGCGTAATGCATTTCCCCACGGAAAAAAAAAAAAGTAGAGACCGGACTATTAAATCGTAGTATGAACCTGTCTCTCCTATTTGGGTCACAGTTGTGTCTTACTGTACAACTATCCTCAAATACAGAGAACAGTTGCAATATAATATATCGCAAAGGGATAAAATGCGTTTGAAGTCCGTACTAGATACATTATTGTAATTTTTAATGTGGATGATGTTAATAAATATTTAAATTATCAATGCGATCCATCACTCAAATTGTGTGAATATACCTTATAACCTCAGAAAGTTTTTGCATATACATTTTCTTTACGAGGTGATTCAAATTAAAATTTGAAATTCGGTTTTTCCAAGCGGGATTCAACCCTTGGTAACAAAAGATACCTGTGAATTCTTATTTTTCACCGATGGTATACAATGTTGTAAATTTCAGTGGTTGCTGGAGTATCGTCCCTGGGTGGGTCTATATCAGTGGGAGTTGGGTCTTCTCTACTCCTGTCGTGTGCCTGCGTAGGGTCACCAGCAGCTCGTACGGTGTGGTACCACAACCATAACATCATCACACACCATCCACGCTTCACACGGAACCATGACGATAGTCTACTTATTAATAGTGAGTTTAATCAAAATGTTCTCATTTAACTGTCAACAGTTTTATACAAAATGAATTTTATGAAATATTTGCTTGTTTCTGTATAATCGAAACTTACCTCAAAACATTCATGTATTTAAGATATATAAAGAAGCCCAATATAAATGATTTTCTTTAATTAAGACTTATCTTAGATACAAATAAGTCTTGAATTAAATAAAATAAACGTGTATTTTTGATATATTAAGTATATCCAGTCCATACTACGAATAAGCAGAGATAGATGGAGAATAGTAACTGATAACACAACTAATTTAAATCTATACACTGTTTCAGTTGAATATTCCTTATATATTCATAAATATAACTTCAGATATTGACCACTCCCTAAGCGGCAATTATACTTGCCTGGCCAAAAACCTTTACGGGTCCGACTCCGTGTCGTATGAGGTGACAGTACTGCCTTCTCCAGATCCACCGATACTAAGAGTTACGTCACATAAAAATGCGATATTTTTACAATGGGATCATCCTAAAAAGGCTAATGGAAAACCACAGAAAATCAGTAAGTTGAATATATATAGCAAAAAAATAATAATTCGCACCAGTAATTGTGAACCAAACAATAAAATAATAGTATATCTATTAATTTTTATTCTATTTAACTTGCAGACTATAATCTCACCTGGAAAGAAACAAACGGTATTTGGCAAGACGCGTGGGCAGACAAGGGAACGTTTCTTCAAGGCACCCAAGAGTTTACTTTACAAGGCTTGAAGTGTGGAACGAAATACTCGTTGAGGATGACGGCATCGAACAGTGTTGGCACTTCACAACCAGCGTATGTTGACGCTACAACACTTGGAGGAGGTAGGGAATGATATTTCTCTTGAAATAGGTTGTTATTGAACCAACTTCTCAACTTTACTTAGTAAGTTCCTTAAATCAAATAACAGATATTTAATGTACAAGTTTCGAACAAGATTCTAGAGTTATTTATAGATCTGAGGAAAATGAAGAAATAAATTCTTTGAAAAAAAAACAAATAGAGTATATATTATGTTTAGCCTTGAAACTTGTACCACCTGAGTTTATAATTTTCACCTAAAAGCGGTGCTTATAAAGTTACCAATATCTTATCTGTACACTCTATTATATTTATTCGCCTAATAAACTATGTTTTTCTGTATGTTGAATTTCATGGACGTTCTGACCCAGGAAAATTACAAAAATTTGTAATTTTTCTAGTTTAAGAACATTCAAAGCACTCGTTTGAATGATAAAAGCCAATTTTTATGTAAATTTTTGTTTTAGTG
This sequence comes from Pontia daplidice, assembly GCA_963693355.1. Lineage (NCBI taxonomy): Eukaryota > Metazoa > Arthropoda > Insecta > Lepidoptera > Pieridae > Pontia > Pontia daplidice. The sequence goes on along the minus strand of CAVNZL010000011.1, from coordinate 1,085,014 downwards.
CCAATATCGCCAACAACGACGGAGTGGTTCTGGAGTAACGCGTCGCACATTTTCATACAACTCAGTGGTTGGGACGACAACGGATGTGAGATTACCCGCTGGGAAGTGGAGTATCGTGAGTACGGCAGTAAAATATGGAAACGAGCAGAAAATAGACTGGTACATACATATTTACTTTATTTTATACATAGTCACCATATATGAATTATTTAAAACAAAATATGAATAATTTTAGTACGAATAAAAATGGTATGTATTAATTAGGGAGAACGGACGGAAGAATGTCAATATCAGTGTGAATTAAAGTATTTAAGAGTATTAAATGTGTTAACTAATAAGTGTAATTTGATTCAAATTTGCCTACATTAATGTAAAATATATGTAAATTTTGTAAAAATATCATAAATCCGTAATAAAGTGATTTCCTTTAAATGAGTAACAGTTATGTTAATAAAAGATAATATTATCTTATTCCAGCCAATCCTGGATGCCTGGTCGTACACATCTCTGTTGAGCCAACCGAACTCCTTTGTTCTGGCTGACCTTGCTCCAGCCCAGTGGTACCAAATAAGAGTCTTAGCTGAAAACACGGCAGGAGTCTCCACTTCTCTCTACATGTACGCAACCACTACGCTGCATGGAGGTGATTATAAATACAATATTTCTATAATCTAATTTTCAGGCTTCCGTATCCAAAGGGTAACGGGATCTCATTGAGACTTTGCGGTCTGTCTCATAAACGTTAGGGAGTTAGGAAGTTGTAATTTGCACTGACAATGTATTTTGGGTGCTGCTATAATTATAAATATTATATTTAACATAAAATAAATATTTAATGGCTTCTATCTTCTATCTATAATATCTTCTTATATATAATGTAATTGTAGGCTTGGAAGACTGAAAAATAATTTCAGTAACTTCGACCTGATTCTTTTAATTAAAAACAAAATCAATAAAACGTTTTTATATATCAAAGAAAACTAAACCCCAAACTTGATTTAATAATAACATCCATAGGAGATAGTAAAATCTATAGTAGTGTAGACATAAAAACTATTTTGTCATGAAAACTATTTACCAACAGTAGTATAAATGTCCCAATATTACGCGCAATTATTCCTACGTTTTAAATTTTTTTCAGAATCAATCGGTCCGCCTTCGGAGTTGATCGATCTGAACATGTTGGTGATAATTTGCAGCTCGATTCTCCTGACAATTTGTTTGTTCACGTGTATTTATATTTTCATCAAAAGACATAAGTAAGTAAAGGATTGACTATATTTTATATCGTAAGATCTCTGCAATATTCCATGTAATAATTTATAAATATAAAAAAAAAATATTTATACCATTAACGAACTGAAATTATAATTAATTTGTTTACTCAGCTCTTATTTTACTTTTTTTGCACACACGCCATTAAAAATCTCGATTCTGTCTTATGGTTCTTCATTGTTCCCTATTCGTAATTACCAATTAACCTTTTCAGCCACCAACGCCTCACAGAGTATAGAAACTCATTGACCACAGAATGCAAATCAGAGCGTAGTAACGCAACTGTCAATACACCACAGAGCATCCCCGCTGACGTCAACAACAGAGTTTATAGTACGCCCGTTCATTTGACAGCTGATAATAAACATGGTGAGAATTTTGTCCTAAGTCGACAAAGGTCTTAACTGGGTTAATTTTTTTTTGTATGTTTGGCAATAATGTTTTTATTAATCAATTTTAATAATATGAAATGTTATAACTACATAGCTTGAAAAATAATATTCAATATTGTTAGGTATATTGTATTGTATATTGTTATTAAAATAAACTCGTACTTATTTAACTAAAAGAAACTTGAATAATATTTTATATATTAATTACATGATCAAGATACATATCATTATGTAAAATTTCAGATTTTCTGAAGTCCTGACTCGCTTATGTTACGAAATTCACTCGTCTTTATATTAGCCACACATATTTTACTACACTTGAAATAAATAATTAAATATGAAGTAATGTTAATTTTTTATATTATTTATTTATATTTAAAATAACATTATATTATTCCAGAGCTATATGAAATCAGTCCTTACGCACAATTCGCAATTGGGTTCCGCACATTCGGTCACGTGGACAACCAAGAGGCGCCTGCGCCTAGCAGACTCGCTGGGAAGGCGAGATATGATAGTGGTAAGATAATTGCATTAAAATTCATGTTAAAAATTTCTTTATCGTTACACAAAACACAACTTCTTAAGGATTTTCAGCCTTTTCTCATTCCAATTTTATTGCATTACCATATTTAATGATTTTCATTTTGCTTTAAATGTATAATAATAAAATGTATAAAACAAGAGTTACAAGACATAATCTAAAAGAAAATGTATCGCGAACATTTTTGGTATAGACAATTAATCCTGCAATGAATCCCATAAAGGCATCCCCGTTTTACTCGCCTCTTTTTTTATGGGACAGGGGCAAACGAGCAGGCGGATCACTTAGATTAGTGCTTACCGCCGCCCATGGGCACCTGGAACGCCAGGAGGCTTTACGTGCCGGCCTTTAAGGGATAAATTCGCTCTCTTGAAGGCACCCAAGTCGTATCGACTCGGAAATACATCAGCCGGCAGCTGGTTCCACATTAAAGTTGTACACAGCAAAAAGTGCCTTAAAAACCGCTCTGTTGTGGAAGGCCAGACATCGAGGTGATATGGATGAAATGATGAAATTTTACATTTTGCCTCGACGTCCGGTGATGGAGTGCTGCCGCGGGTAAAAGTCCGAACAATTCATCAGAGCACTTCCCATGAAATATGAGATACCTACATAGGAAAGGCTCCGGCTCATTCGCTCATAAAAGCGAGCTGTGTGTTTGTACCCTTGAATTTACTTAGACATAAATGATATGTTATTTAATACTTTATCTTGTAAACTAAAATAATTAATTTTCAGAAACTAGTTTCCAAATGCGATCAGAGTCCGAAGATAGTGATTGCGTGTCACGTACCACTACTTTAAAAAGTGTACCAAGAAGTAAGTTATTTGAAGGAAAATTTATGAAGTACTATTACAAATTTGTATTCATCCTTAAATATGCTGTTTAAATATACTAAAAATGCTTCCAAATGCCATGTGAAAAATATATTTTTTGCTGGCTAGGCATTATCAAATGTTTCGATTGAGTTTAGATATTCCGCTAGTATTATCTATATAAAGTTTTACGTTTATTATATGAATTTTACTTTTAATATTTTGTGTGTCCTACGAAGCCTAATATTATATAGCCTCGATAAATGGACTATACAACACAAAAGAAATTCAAGTAAGCACCAGTAGTTCCTCTTCGGTTTTAATATTGGTAAAGATTAATGATTTAAAGAAAACACTTTACTAACGGATTTAAGTTATGTATGTATGCAAAATTTAAATGTATTTTACATTGTCGCGTACTTTACAGTCTACCGTGACCACGCACGCTGTAAAGTACGCGAACCATCGGAAAATTTAAAATAATGTAAAATATATTTAAATTTTGCAAAAATACATAACTTAAATCCGTTAATAAAGCGTTTCTCTTTAAATGAGTAACAGTTATGTCAATAAAAGACAATATTAAAGATTAATTATCTTTGTACATTACAGAAGCCTGCCGAATACCTCATCACAGGTAGCTGAAGACTTAGAGCAGTTGCGTACAATGCATTTTATATGGGTTCATGTTCTTCTAGTCATTACTTTTTACAGGTGTCATTAAGATAAGATATTTGTGCCAAATTATATTTCTTAGTGATATATGTTCTCCAATATGTATATAGAAGCAATACTTTATATTATTCCAATATCATGTTATGGTGCAGACCACATCACTCTTGTTCAGAAGGTTTGACTATTGATAAAGAGATTTGACAGTAGTTTTGTCAGCTCTTCGCCCTTGATTTGGGAGCTGGTGGTAATTTATATTATATTGTTTTTTATTTATATTTTAATGTTCAGATTCCGTACATGTGTACATGCTATATTTTACGATACGTACACGTCAGAAACGTTAAAACGTGCTGCACTATAAGTTATAAAGCTAAATCTTACCTGTGTGACTTTATTTAAAACAGTTGTCATTTAGTTTTTATCAGAAAAACTGCAGTTAATATGTTTAAATCTGATATGTAATAACATTTCTTACAATATATAAATTACGTACGGAAGCGACTCAATATAATAATTCTATTGAACTTAAGTGCATAATTGTAGCTATATTAAAAATGTTGTTTCAAAATACTTCCTTGTCATGGACTTGGGAAACTTGACGTCATAAATGTTGTATGAAGTATGGAAATATTGTAACATAAAGGTGGAACATTTTATCGCTAAAGCTGTTTTGTACGTAATCATTTGACTGACAATTTTACCAACATCTCATTTTTTTGTATTTTCAAGTTGTTCCATTTCAAATTAAGTAGTTCATCTTCCAAAAGACTGATTGTTTATCGTTTGTTTTGTAATTATCTAACAATTTCTAATTTTAATAGAATGAAATTTTAAAATATAAACGTTAGTAAGATATGTTTGTTTTAAATACACCTTCTTCTGGACTGTTCAAATATAAGTATTTTTCTTGAAACTCGATAATTCCAAATCAATGGGATCTAAGAAAATAAATAGAAATAAAGAATGTCTGTTCGTCTGGGAATTTGCAAAAACTATTAGGCGTCCGTTATTGAAAGTCTACGACAGAAGTTATAGATGGCGATAGCATTTCTTGATAAGCGCCCTCTAGTGTTGAGTATAGAAAACGATGACTTATTCTAGCTGGCAAAAGATGTTATCAAGACAGGCTAGATGGTATTGCTGAGTATAATAAATTATTAAATGGTAAAAGTAAAAACAAGGTTATGGCATTGCGTTTAGTTTTGACATTAAAATAATTTAGTTTTTTTTTTAATATAAAGATCCTCGACCTCCCCTTCATTAAAAAGGGACCTTACTAGCATTACAACTACTCCGGAGATATCATTAGATATCTATGGGCGAGTCGCAGCCAGCGGGACGCACCTCGTCTACGTGCTTTGTACTATTTATTTCTTTCATGTACTTCACAATTCCGTCACAAAATTTTTCAAGTGCCGATTTGTGCTCGAGTAGCATGACAGATAGCCGATTCCGGGCTACCTCCATGCCAGTCTCGAGCTCCAGATCGCACCTGGCCCTTGCGAACGTTGCACAGTCAACAAGTAAGTGGTCAACCGTTTGTCGTTTCGTCGCAGTCGCACACGGGGCTTGTTTTCAGTTTAAATCTGTGTAAATAGTGTCCAAAAGCCCCATGGCCAGTCAGGATTTGCGCCATGTGGGGTGCGAAGCGCCTTGTCTGGATCTGTTTGTATGCGGCTTTTGCATCTTTAAAAAACATTTTTGTGACTGTGGCTGTTTCGCCACCCACATAGCGTTCGTTCCAGGTGTCTAGCGTATTGAGCCGTCGCAAGTAGGAAAGTGGATGAATTTATTTATTTATATTTATTTATAGACATTTTGATGTTTATTTTAAAACGATGGGTATTCTCTACACTTCATACTTAGTACGAACAAAAGAGTAAAGAAGAGATTGTTTTCTCTCATTTTGTATATATTTTATTTATTTTTGGTATTTATATATATTGCTATATATATAATTGCTGGAATTCAGAAATATTGATCACGAGGAATAAGAACACGCGTAAAACTTGCAAAGTAGTTTGACAACAACCTTGAACCTTATCAAACTGTCCAGACGAGGCTTCATATGGGATTTCCAACCCAATTTTCCACACGACCTCTTAGTACAATCGTATAGTTTGATGGGCAAACTTCGGAAATTTTATAGAGTTACTAAGTTTCGTATCATTACACGAAGCTATATACCAAGTATTGATATTCATTAAGATATTTAATCACAGTTTTTACTGTTATTAATTAATGTCACAGTATTGCAATTGGCACCAAAAGAAAAAGTGCATTACTTTATCATAAAACAACCTAATAAGACAGTATTAACCCGTTTTTTTAATACAATTATATATTGTTGACTTCACTGCTTTATGTTTTAATGTCCTACCAGTGTAGGACGATACAAATGCACAAATTTTATTTACTCATTAAATCTATATTAAATTGTAGGAATAACTATTACCGCCGCCCATGGACACTCGCGAAGCCAGAGGCCTCACCAGTGCGTTGCCGGCCTCTAAGATGCTTATACGCTCTCTTCTTGAAGGTCCCTAAATCGTATTTGTTCGGAAATACCTCTTTTGGCAGCTGGTTCCACATAGCAGTGGTACGCGACAGAAAGTGCCTTCTGAAGCGCTCAGTTGTGGAACGGCGGACATCGAGGTGATACGGTTGAAACTTCGTATTCTGCCTCGATGTCCCATGATGGAATTCAGCTGCAGGTATCAATCCGAACAGCTCCTCCGAACACTCTCAATGATAAATGTGATCGAAGATGGAGAGGGACCCTACATCTCTACGCTGCGCCAAAGGATCAAGCCGCTCAGAAAGTGATTGGTCGTCGACGATTCGAAGTACTCTTCTTTGGATGCGATCAAGAGGTAGGAGCTGGTACTGGGTGATTTCAACTGAGCAACAATAAATTTATCTTTCTATGCACTTCGTTACATAAAATATGGTACCTAAGAAAATTAATCATCATCATCAGCCTATATCGTCCACTGCTGGATATAGGCCTCTCCCAAGGAGCGCCACAACACTCGGTCCTCGGCCTTCCTCATTCAGCCAATACCGGCTACCTTCCTAAGGTCATCGGTCCAGCGGGCAGGAGGGCGTCCCACGTTGTGTCTGCCTGTTCGTGGTCTCCACTCGAGAACTCGTCTACCCCAACGGTTATCGGTTCTTCTGCAGATATGACCAGCCCACTGCCACTTCAGCTAGCATATTTTGACAGCTATGTCGGTAACCTTAGTCCTCTGACGGATAACTTCATTTGCTCTGAGCTCTGAGGAATAGCCGAGAAGAATATGCGACGAAATTTCCCGAATGCAGCCCAACCCAGTTGGATGCGCCTTGCAGCCTCGTTGTCGAAGAAAATTAATCAGAATGACTTTTTTATTTAAATTGTTACTTATTTAATCATTTGTTAATAATTTCTTTATTCCCTCTTCTTTATTAATTAGTTAATATACTATGACTATAATTGGGCCACCCATTGATTTGGAACAGCCAATTTCATACTTCATCGACTAATCCCTTTACGAAGTCTGTTACAGAAATTCTTACAATATATTATCTCGACACCTTAAATCATTTTGTATTTTAAGAATCGAATTAGTATTAAATGGTGAAATGTAATTGTCCTACAGGTGTAAAATGACTGTGGAGGATGCACAGCATACATGTAGTATGTATGTATCCTGATTGAGTGTGATCTTAAGGAATGTTAGAACAGCATTCTCGCTTGCCCCTCATCAGTAGATGTACGGGTGTTGAAGACACTGAACGATTGTGGCTTAAAAAAATGATTATAATGGGCAAATTTTTATGTGTATTTTTAAGTGCTGTTTAATTGTTCTTTTGGGCCACGTCGTCCAGTGTACTGCACAATTAAATCGCTAACCATCAAAGTCCCTTGAAAAATAAAGAAATGAAATATTGTAGTTGTGTTTACAACCGATGTATTTATTCATTTATTACAAGAAATCATCATATTTTTACAAACATACAATACAGCCAAACATATACATATATATGAGTTCTTAAACGTGTTTTATAGAAAATAATTAACGAGACACAAACAAGGCGTAAACATAAAAACAAAAGATGAAAAATTTGTACAAATGAAAATTAAAATACTATTTAAGTTTTAAAAACAATGACTAACTTATCTATTTTAATATTGTATAGTTCATTTATCGACAAATATTGTCAACATCTCCATACTATCAATAAGAGCTTATCATAAATGAAATGTGCATACGGAAAAATCTCTTTTCGCTCGTTAGGATGTGTAACAGCTTAAATATACTTGTATATAGTAAATGTATATTGTATAGTAATATAATATTGTTAAAATATTTATTGGTCTATCATCCTTTGATTCCGTTTTGACTGTATTAAAAAGTTGAGTATGCGCCTTAAAGTTGTTCAGTAGATCGCTTTGAAGAGATGTAATACATTATAAGATTAAATATACTCTATCTCTCATATTACATTTACAATGTATAAGAACATCTATCTCACTCTAACACTAATAGCATCACGCGATGTATCCCTTAGGAAATAACTGGCATTTTCACACCAAAAAACAAGAAATCCCCTGATTGCGAATGTCGTTAGTAAGTTTCGCTTACTTGCGAAACTCGTGTTAGATTTAGTTTTCACGTAGGTTTATCTTTTTTTTATAAAGCAGGGCGCAAACGGGGAAGAATCTCAATGTTAAGTGATACCGCCGTCCATGGACTCTAACAATGCAAGTTTGTTCAATCGTTACGCCCGTTTCTTGAAGGTCAGTCGCGATCGTGATGTGGGTGGAAATTTGTATCCTTAATCAATGTCCGATGATGGAACTCGGCTGTAGATATAATACCACCTCCGAATACTTTCAATGATAAATGCGATAGAAATTCAGACAGACTCTCCATCTATACGCAGTGCTAAAGCATCAAGCCATTCGAAAAAAATAACTGTCTTAAACGATGTGAACCACTCTTCGATCATCCCAGCTCAGCATCAGCTCCCGCCCAAAGGTGAGAACATTATTCCATGTGGATTTGTGCTTTTTTAACAATATATAAATAGATAAATACTCTCTGTACTGGGCAAGGCTGTACATATCTGCGTTGTCAAGCAAGCTTTATCAGCGCGACAGTATCTTAGATCGTCGGAGTTCAATCGGAGAGTATCGCCTGCCTCGGGGTCTCTCTGTATTTATATTATCTTCTCCCTGACCCACGATCACCATTTTATGGTGAATGGATATTATGCTTAAGGTTTTACTTTTTGTATTTAATGCAACACATATTATGTAATTTATTGTACGTAATTTAAATAATTGTATATTAAATATATACTACTATAGACGTTAGTACTCCTACTTTAATAAAGTCCGGATATAACGGCCGTGTCATCTATTCATAGCCTCACCTGAAAACTGCTACAATGCGTATGAATGAGTCTTCTCATGCATTTGTGAATGTTTTTGTATTTGTTTAATTTTAGTTTCTTAATATATATTACATCCGCCCCATCTCGATGGATGGAAAGTTCACAGTTCGCTTTACAAGACATTTTCTTTTGCGAACAAGTGAACTGCGGAGGTCTTTCCAACCACATACGACCTTCAAAAAGAGAGCGTACTTCTCCCTTAACGGCCGGGAACGCAACCATAGTGGATGTTTATCGGCTGCGGCTGTTTCCACTCAGCCCACCCCGCAAGCTCGTTTATAAAAATAATACTTCTCAGTATACTTCCTTTTTTAGGTTCATACTTATGGTGATAGAGGTTATATTCCCTTGTTTACACACAAAAATTTGTTTGTGATTTTATTTTCTATCCCTTTTTAAGAAGTATTAGGGTAATATGGTAATTATAAAGAGATAAACAATTTATTTTAATGTGTTCCAAGATCAAAATTAGTCGGTGGAAATAAGTACGTTATCTGTACCCAATTGTATTTATGGAATTTTATGATTTTGTTAAAAAAAGTTTAACTCAATACCAAAAAAACAGACCGATATTGAGTATCATAACTCCCTAATAGGGCACGCAATGGATACTTCTCCCTGCCTTCTTTGTCTGAAAACAATAAACAATTATTGTTTCACTAAAATCAAATGTATCCAACATCACAATTATGTAATCAACATAATGTGTTCAGTTGAATTAATACTTTTTTGAACTTTAATATCAGGATATACTGATTTTCCCTAAGACTCGCAACTGCACTGCCGGCCTTTTATCCTGCTTTTATCCTTTTAGGATTTTGATCCTAAAAGATATCCTTTTAAGAGAGGTTTACATATTTATATAAGAATAAGAATCAAATATCTATCACTTTGACTAGTACAATAATACAAAATATTTATTGGCAAAAAACATATATTTTTTTTCTTATGAATATAGTCTATAATTATTATTAATTTATAGTACAGTCATGGTTTGTATTAAAATGATATAAGGTTTATAAGTTAATTTACGATATTTAAATTCTTCTTTCTACCTTAAAATAATATGTATATCACCGCAAAAAACCACACACACAGACACAGTGCTCCTACCGTGTACATACAGTTCTACACAACGACCATGTAAATACAATGTTTCTTAATGTTACTTTGAAACTATTCAGTTTCTTTTATCTCAATTGCAATACGATTGAATACTTTCCAGAATATAATGAATTATACAATTAAATTAGTAAATTTTAATGAAGAAGTATTCACCAAAACATACTAGAAGATTAGTTTTTTTTTTACTTTAATTATTAAAAGAGATTTATTAAAATACGTTTTAGCATATAAATGACAAAAATTAAAAATCTTAACACCGTATAAGACCACGGCAAGCGCCGACTCTGAATAGGGACTACTTGCCTATTCAGAAAATAATTTCTATGCAAATAAGCTTTCAAAGCTCTGTTAATATAAGTCTTGGTTTCGCAATTCGCTATAGAGTGAAATTATTCTTTACAACTAAAATAGTGTATTCAATATTTGGAATGGAATTATGTTCGTTAAATACTGAAAATGAGCGATAAATAAAAAATTACCTAAAACTGGGTAGCGCGCGTCAAAGTTGACGTAATTATTTTGGGACAAAATCATTTTTGTTGTATATTTTTAATTTATTTTTTGTTTACAGCGGCAACAGTATTGCATCATCTGTGAAATTTTTAACTCTTTGTTTCATAAGATGTAATAGACTTACAAAAGAAGGTAGACATCGAAGTTTTGGGTTTGGAGGTTAAAAATTTTGAAAATACATGAAACTCCAACATATATTATAACCAACATATATATATATATATATATAATATCTTTCATATCGATTTGTCTATCGTAAAATTATCGAACCTTTTCAAAGAAACATTTAACCCAATTAAACAATAAAATTATATATTTAAATTTAGTATGTAAGATACATTAATTAAACTATGTAAGGATATTGTAGGTCACATATATAATTCACATAGTGGGTCAATAGTTACTTATTCTCAAGCACTCAAGAGCCGAACAATTAGTGTTCCTCAATCGGAATATATAATTGCTACGTCTTTCACACATCTGATCATCTATTCCCTTTGCTTCACGAAACGACATGAGAATTTCACCTGGAAAACGGCATTTAAACATCTTTATATAAAATAAAAAGGAAAAGCTATTAAAAGAAATAAGACTAAAAGACGAATTAAAAACAAAAAGTTGTGAGATCAGCTAGTTTCAGTATGTCGTCTGTGACATAGAGGCTGACTTTAAGTTGGTGAAATTTTGAAATCTATACTAAACAGTGTATGTATAAATAAAATGTAAACATGTATGTTGTTTTAGATTATACAAAAACGATGTTGTATGGCCAGCCAAGCATAGTAGTTTTTCTTAGCAAAGTTCTTTTGATTTGTATTTTTTTTAAATGGTACCAATTAATAATTCGAAGCCTCGATATAGAATTAACATAATCAACTGAAGTTCTAAGTGATGTATGGAGATTTACAAATCCAAAGATAATGAGAAGTGCGGAGTGACGTCGAACGTAAACGCGATCGTGGTGAGAATAAATTAATATCCGTGAGAGCTCCCTATCACCGTGGATACGGTAATACAAATAATCACAAAGCAAAAGGGAGTACACTCCATTTCCGTATATATCAAGAGAAATACAGGTCGCAATATATTTAAAAAAATTGTTATTAAAAACGAAACGAAATGTATTTATGTAAACTCTAAATTTAAAATTAAAGTTAGATGTAAGTTCTCCAATATTTAGAACTTTTACACTCATCCCTTAACGAGTATTATAATTTAAGTCCATGAAATTAAATGTGCTTAAGCTACCCTATCCAATTATATAAGCTGAGTGTAATAATCAGTGCGGCTGTCTCTCATACATTATTCAAGTAATGAGCACACACAGATGTCATTCAACTCTGTAGCTCAGGAATCTATTATTCACTCATCTTATTTACTCTTATTGTAGTTTTCAGCTTCTTTCTCTGTCTTTAAGAACAGGCTTATAGATTTCCTAAGCCATGCTTCCCAAAAAAGCCAAATTAATAACTATAAAATACAAATTCTGCTCATAACCCGAAAGTTTGTAAGTACGGTTGGATGGATGTTTGTTACGCTTCCACGTAAAAACAACGAATGGATTTACAGACTGTGAAACTTTATAATAATATAACTTACACATCAGTATAACACATAGGCTATAATGTATAAAGATATCGCGTCTGCTAGAAGTATGTAAGCCTTTCAAAATAGAGATATTGATTCCTTATTGAAAAAAGATTATTATAAATATAATTATTAGGTATACTACGTTTATAAAATTCATAAGACAATGGCAGATAAAAGATATCATATTCTAAACTGAACTGAAGTGTTTGTTTGAGGTTGGTGAGGAAGAACTGAAAAATCATGTTTGTGTGTCTTAAATCGTCAATTTACAAATGGCTCCAAATTATATAGCAAACAAATTATGTAACAAACAGAGAATTCATAAAATCTGTTGTATACTTAGAATAATACTGAAAAATGATGTTGCACGAAATTATTCCGCTATAAAAGTTCAACAATAATATATTTTAATTAATAACTAATTAATAATATCGTCGTTATAAAATCCGAAACAAAATAATGTTGTATACCTTTACGAAGTGCATCTTTTTATTGACGTTGGTTAAACCGCAGGCAATAGCTACTCTCTATAGTTAGAATAAAATACTTCGAGTTTGAAAAAGTGATAGACGAAAACGATTATTTCACACTTCATTGAAAGCGCACTAAATTATAGCAAGGCTTTGTAATACGATACGACCGTTATCCAAACGTTTTTAAACGATCTCGTTTTCAAAAACGTGACGATTTAGCAATGGAAAATAACAGATGACATTGATTTCATTTGCGACGTCGGGTTATATTCACGAAGAAAGCCTTCGTCTTTATTCGTATAATTTAAATAATCTATTAAAACTCTCAATTCTGTACTAACAATCAATACAAAATCCTACAGACTATTCTTCAACATGTAAAAGCAAAGTTAGAAGTACTTTGTTCAAATAGCCTGGGTGTGATTAGTTCTAACGTAATTAAAGTACGTGACTCACTCTTTATTCGATTCTCTTAAGGAAGCTTTTTTTCATGAAATGCCCCATTGTATGTTTATTCCTGAAAGTTTTGAGAAATTGTATATTAGTTTATCAATGTATTGAGATTACACAAATTTCAGTTATACCTGAAAATCAATAGGGGAACCTCTCTGTCGCGTTTGTTTATTTCAGTCTCATTGTGATATGATTGTTAAAAAAGAATTGTTCGTGAAGTGCATTGTAGTTTTGATGTTTACATTACTGTTAGGTAATTTTAGTAATTTAAGATTTAACTATAAGCAAAATTATTTTGTCATAAATATGTAGTTTGATATAATAAATTATTTAATTTATGTATTTAATTATAATTATTACCTAAAAAGCTGTTTAAGATTTGTAATATCAAGGTATGATAAGTATAGGGTTGCCATCCGTCCGGGTTTCCCCGGATTTGTCCTAGTTTAGAGGGCATCCGGGGAGCGTGCTGGGAAGTTTTCATTTGTAGACCTGTAGATGTGATCTGTAAATCTGTAGTTGAGTTTAAAAAAATTAATTAATAAAAAAATTTTGGGCCGCCCGCGAGACACGCACTATGCTCGCACACCACGATCAACCGACGAACCAAGTATATTCACCGTTCCCCCACCCCTCAACTGTTTTTTATTATATTGAATATGTTTAAAAGATCTTGTTGATATGTCCGGCTTTCGGACTCTAAAATCCGGGGTTTTCACGCGTCTTGTCCTGTTTTCCAAATTTGTGAAATGGCAACCCTAGATAAGTATAACTATAAAGATTTTACAGCATAACGAGAAGTTGAATTTATTTCAACCTGTTTCTATCACTTCCGCGAACTGGAAATAAAATTATAAAGTTAAATAATTAAATTAATTATATTTAATTAAAATAATTATTTTATTTCCACGATTTAAGCTAGAATATTACATGCATATATAACTTATGAGTTCTGAGTAATCATTATTGTGTTTATCAATTTTAATCAGAGACTAGAATCAAATAACTCTCAAAAGCGCTGAAAAAGCATTCGATAAAAGCTAACGTACTGAGGACAACCGACCTACTTTTGAGACAACTTTAGCTCGCTTTTCCAATAAAATTAACATATAGCCATATAACTTCTGTCAGCGATAGTTTTAAATCCAATTTTTATTTCAAACAGTATTCCTTTTCGGAAGCGATCTAAAATCTTTTTTCATTAAATTATTGACTTTAAACATACATTTTGGATGTTTTTTTATTGAATATTGTCAATCACATTGTGTTTCTCCCTAGACATCTAGAAGTATAAATTAATTATTAGTGATAGAGCTAAAATCGGTGCTATTATATATTTTTTAGTTTCTGGTTCGGTAAATAATACAACACACCTACTTACACCAGTGGAGCCGGCACAGTGGTTGCCAAGGAAATGACCTTTGTCCAGCATCATAATGAACCATTCATTGTTTTCTTTGATCGTTATTTCTTTCTTGATCCGGTATTTATTGTATACAGAAATCATATTTTTATTATTAATTATTTACTCATTCAGATTGTGTATACTGCTAATATCTGAAATGTATAGTAAAATAATCTTTGTGAACAATATTTGCTCTGCTCTAGTTCAATTAAAAAACAAAATAAATGATTAACCGCATTGCGGCTAATCACTTGATAAGGCCGGAAGTCGGAGGATCGAGTACCGGTGAAATGAGTTACAGTAATTATAGAAAAATTCATAAAGCACCCATTTATTTATACCTTTTTTTATATTTATACCTTTCTTTTTATTTTAGCCGTAATTAAATACTTATTTATAAAACTAGTTGTATAGGACGTCAAAACCCTCTTTCCTCGAAAAGCCGATGAATAACTTAAACATGGAAGGAATTATTATGTACCTCAACAACTTCTTTTAGTCAGCTAGGATAGAAATATATATAACACTGCGCAGATAGATTTTGTTTGTAACTTTATATAATGTTTGTAAATCAATGTCAGCTATTACGATATCAGTTTGAATACTAATCTCATCTCTGTTGAATATATATAGAGATGGAAATTGTAAGCTTTGGAAAAATCATTTTATCTGTACTCATATGTACTATTTTAAAGGTCCTTAAGTCGCATTGGCTCGGAAAAATCTCTATAGATGGCACTTAAAGGTATTTCTCGGCAGAAAGTTCCTTAAAGTCCTGAAACACTCAGATGTGCAACTGCGGACATCCAGGTGATATGGATGGAATTTCGTATTGTACTCTATGTCCGGTGATGAACTACAGGTATCAATCCAAGTAACACATCCAAACACTTATGCGAAAGAAGGTACAGAGAGGTCCATGTCCTCTCTACGCTGCGCTAAAGGATCAAGCCGCTCTGTTAGTGACTGGTCGTCGGCGATGGGAACCGCTATTATAAATTAAAATTTAAATATTATGACGCTTGCTGGTCAATATATCTATGAAAATATCATGTATGTTAGAAAACACATAAATCGTTTTAGTACTAATTGTGACTTTCATCAATATAATACCCGAAATAGAAACGATTTATGTGCTAAATCCACAAGACTGCATAAAATAAGCAATTCATTTCAAGGAAATGGTGCTCGCTATTATAATAAAGTCCCAAGCAAATTCCGAGAGCTGTCAATAAACAAATTCAAAAATATTATTAAAAGAAAATTGATTGCTAAAGCCTATTACAGGACCGCGGATTATCTGAATGACAGAAGTGCTTGGGACTAAATTGCTCCTGTTCTAAAAATTATAAGTTGTAAGCATGATCAAAAAAAAAACAAACCCGACTGAGTTTCTTGCTTGTTCTTCTCAGACTCGGGCGCGTTAGTGAACAAGCCTTTTTTTTTTTTTTTTTTTTAACCTGGGGAAACCCAACTACGGGCCCCCGCGCCGGGGCATTCGGAGAATAGCGCGGGGAGTGTGGGGCTCGGCCTAAAGGCGTTCGGCCTATACCCACTAAAACCACCAGGACCCCATCTCAGCGCGTATTGGACCGGCCATGGTATCAGCCGTTTGGCCACAACCCACGACACGGCCCGCGCATACCGTATGAAACGGTTCTCCTATGCCGTATTAAACGGCTGCCGCGTCCTTCTCGAACCTTTCGGGACGATCAGGTGCAGCTCTCCTATGTCCTTTGCCTCACCTTCGCGATCAACGATCGCTCCAGCTGACAAGGGACGTGCGGGAAAGATCGTCCGCTGAGCGCTGATGCCCCATATCAAGACCGGCGTCCAAAGTGGAGGCCGGCCGATCCTTAACTATCCTGGTGATACCCGATAAGGGGCCCCCGCGCCGGGGCATTCGGAGAATAGCGCAGGGAGTGTGGGGGTCTGAGCTCGCAGTGCGATGGCAACACACCCACCACTTTTACCACCAGGACCCCACCTCGGCGCATCATGGACCGAGTGGTGGTGTCAGCCAGTGGCCTTAACCGACCACCAGGCCCGCGCCAGCCGCGCGTCGGTTGACGCGCGGTTCTCCTTGGCCGTCATGGACGGCTGCCGCGTCCTTCCCTACTCTTGCGAGATGGGATGGAGCAGCTCTCTCCTATGTCCCTCGCCTCACCTTTGCGATCAACGATCGCTCCAGCTGGCAGGGGACGCGCGGGAATGATCATCCGCTGAGCGCTGATGCCCTGTATACAGACCGGCGTCCAAAGTGGAGGCCCGCCAATCCCTTATTCGCTTCCCCTTCGCGACGGTAATACAACGGTCGCTCCAGGTACTGAGCCCCCCCCGGCACGACAAGCCTAGGGAGCCGCGGGTAAGTTCGTCCGCGGTGGGGGCGGTTAGTGAACAAGCCTATAAATTTAGTTTTTAGTGACGTCCAAATGTGATCATGTAACGATCCTACTTGAATAAATAAATTTGACTTTGACTTTGACTTTGACTTATATGGAGGAAGGAGCTGTGAAAAGCTACAAGCTTTGTAAAGCGGTGACCAAGAGTGAAATGATTCATAAACTGATTAAAAATTATTTCGGAATGATAATTTAACTGTATACCACAAAAATTAGTAAGAGGTTTGCATCTTTGAATGTGCTGTTGGAGAATAATCGTTTTGCAAAGCGATCATAAATTAATATTGGTGAAACCGAGGTGAACAACTCTAATTCTAACATTACATTTTTTAAGTTTTAAGTTGATGAGTAAAATAAAGGTTCATGAACCTGACTACTAAAACAAATTTTTGATACTTAATATTTAATCAGACTAAAATGCCCGCTCCATACGAACCAACAGAGCAATAAAGCGGTTGAGTTAGACCGTATGCTAATATGGTCTTTATATTCCTCACACGGCCTCAATATTTCACCGAGATCTGCTAGCGTTCAGATAAAGCGATTATTATAGGAAGCCGGATTTATGTGGTTTGAATCGTGCAAAATTAACTTCAAATTGTTTTTATATCTAATATATTATCATCATCGCAACTTAAATAATTTTAAGGTGGTTCGACTGTCATGCATTTTCGGTTTCCATAACCACTAAGTTATGGTAGTCGAAGAGCTCAAGATTTTTCATCGTATCCCGATTAATCAGATAATCACTTACAAAATTGTCATTATCGTGTTAGCATTTGAAAAAAATGAAAAAATCTCGAGGGACTCTTGGTATAATGCTTACTACTCTATGTTTTCCTTTAATTATTGTGAAACGTTATTTTTCCTATAGAGTCTCACGAGTCAGTGCGGAATTGCAAATCATGGCGTAGCAGTGCTACGCGGTAGCTCACCAAAATATTTTTAACCTATCAAAAGAAATAATCGGGAATCTCTCACCAAAAACATATCCTCAACGATATATATGTTTGGAAATTTATTATGAAATTTTTCGAAGTTGTTCTAACAAAAAATCTCCCACAACCTGTTTAGGCAAAAAAAGTCCCGCAGATAACAATGCGAAAATTTAATAGATGAGAAGAGCCATCTCCATACATTTCAAAACACCTGGATATCAGACAGATTGCGGCTCACACTTACAACGATCCCGGTTATTTCACGCTCCAATGCATTTCTAGTATTAGCATTGCAAATAAAAAGACACCTTATTCCTTTAAACTAAAGGTTCTTTTAAGCTGAACACAGTCATTTGGTTTTTGTAATGAAATATTTGTACTCTACCTCGATTTGCAGCAATGTGAACTTTATGTGGTAGCAATAAGGCTTCTGAAAACGGTATTTGAAAATTGTTTCTATCTTTGTACGTTATGGCTTTTAGCTTCAAATTACAATACTGCTTTGCCAATATCGCTTCTATAACGATAGACTTAAGTATTATAATAAAAGGTAATGATAAAACACAAATTGTGATAGGTTTTTAATAGCGTGTCTTTTATTTGCTTATATCTTATAGATAGAGAAATATAATAATATTATGTAAAATAGCTTTGTTCTGTGTTAGTTTGCTTTGCGTTGACCATGGCTTAACAAATCTTTACAGTACATTGATATTTAATAACATTTAAAAATAAGCTTAATATTATCTTTGAATCTGCTACAAAATTAATTTTAATCTACATTGACATTAAACTTAATTTTCATTTATACATTATATTTGAAAGATTTTGATAAAAATTAAAGCACTGGGCTTTGAGAAAATTAAACAGTTTAAGGTGACCTCTAGAGTTGATACAGTTGAGCGCTATTATTTTTAAATTTATAATTGTTTGAATATTTTCCCTTAGGGCTGAGAGAGACTGTCGCTTGTTCACATACACCCGATTTTTTAAGAATTTCTTGAGAAAAGAACGTAACGTAAAGGCCGTTCACGCGCTTGTGAGAAACCCGTTCGACCCCTGTTTAAAAAAATGACTTACTTTTGCGCCACCGTTTATTAAAGTTCAATAAAAGTTTACCTCTTCAAATGTTCGTTTGGTCTTGCCTCTTCAGACATACTTGATAGCAGTCAATATCCGAAATCTCTCCCAATAAAAGCTGAAAAGGTAAAGCACACATATATTATAATAATATTGAAATCACGTAATTCAAAAATGTTAACGATCCTTACTTTTAAATAAATTTCCAAAGCAAAATCGTTTGTAGTTTAACTTTGTATGATATCAAAAAGCTTCCAGCTTCATGCATTCGCTCCAATCCAACGAAAATCCCGCCATTTGCTATGATATTTAGATCCTTTTGATTTATCTGTGTGGAATCGAAGTGGATTTTGTGAAAGAGGTTTCCCGTTTCACCGATTTTAATATTTTCATATCACAAGTATCTTTTTCTATACGCTAATGTAAATGGATGAAGTATGTATGCAATATTAATGTATAGAACTATATGTTAAGACTTAGTTAATAGTCACTACGCAGGACTGCCGAACAAAGGTCCTGGGTTCGATATTGTGGATTTGTTGACTCTCGTGTGTGTGTGTGTTATACGACTTTCGTCGCAAGATTTATGTACTCGATGAAATATATCTCATGATTATTATTATTACGATGTCAAAGTCAATGGTATAATTGCTCATGAATATTTTTCGAAAATCTGATCACTACTTACAGGAATTTCTTTGCCCCAACTAACCTATTAATGCCTTGTGAGACTTTACGGGACTAACGAAAATATCAAAAATACATAACACCAATAAAATGTTAACTTCAAATATATTTTTTTTGGTTTTTTGTTACAACACCTGTGTATTTGCAAAATTACAATACATGTAGCTATAGCTATATAACAAAATAATACGTTTTGGAACAATGCCAAACAAGATTGCGGGGAAATTACAAAAATGTATACTGAATATATAATTTATAGCTAAGATTTTCGGCTTGGTTAGCCAACTCAAATGTATTTAATCTAAAAATCGTTATTTATAATTTTACTTTCATAGCTGTAGCATAAGTGTATATGTATATTAACTCTATTGCTGAGAGGTTGACAGAGTCTTGACAGAGGCAGAGTGTCCACAGTTTCATTTCGGCCTTGAGTTTTGTTTGTCTGCCGCCACTCTTTTTCTCATATGTAACTATGCATCGCCAGGTTTGTCTAAGATGCTACGATTCCGATTCTTGAGGATTCTCGTCCAGCGCCAGCTAACGGATGTGATTTAAAGCGAATTTCCACTTGTGATGCTTGAGTTATATTAATTAGATCGAAATTTAAAATGTTATATAATAACGTATCGTCTATGTAGTATAGTAGTATAGACAAAATTTTGTACTACCTTCATTTTTAGGTTTGTCCAAAAACCTAAAATTCTAATAAAATAGACCGTATACGTGCATCGGAGAGCTTGAGTTTGATTTGAGATATTTAAATAATATTAAAATTTTATACCTTTACGATCATAAATATACAATATGAATAAATATCATTAGAAATTGACAGTGCTATAGTTTAAACATTTAAGAGGTAACTTCATCCCTTTCAATACATACAACTTATTAGATAAATTTTCACAGTTAACAATACAAACGTTAATTTGAAACGTAATTTACACAAAATATAAACAGATATAGTAAATAGAAAATAAACATATTCCGAGAACTAGCGTACAATTCAAAATCATAACTGCCAAAATGATGTCGGTCAAAAGTTTCGTCCAATCCCTTACTACATACAGTAAATCTGTATGAAAAAATTTCATATTCGCCCCTTCACTACCGATCGTAAAATAAATATAAATTCCTTTCCTGTGTACAGCTCAAAAAGGAGGAATTACAGATACTCCTCATCTCCCATACTAAAAGCGATTCCGTTTTTGAAGGATTTTCTGCTCCAAACTCCATACTTGGCCATGCTATTACGAGTTATATAGAAAATAGTCGTATTTTTTAAATAATTGTGGTGTATGAGAACAGAACGCGGATACTCAGAGGAAATTAAAGCGGCAACAGATGTCATTCCGTGCTATTGACGTTTCTAATAGTATACGATATAGAATTATATTAAAAAAGGTAATGTTCTTATTTGACAATATGTTTATTGAAGATACCAAGTATTAAAAAATGAAGTTTAAAGAACTTTTTATAATGAACTATTTTCTCGCTATTTTGACATACCCCGTGTTCTATACCTAAAATAATGGTGAGAAACAGCTGAATATATCATAAAAAATACTTCAACTGTTTTCACATAAAGTAGGCTTATCAGGACTCCATACAGTTGATTTTAGTGCAGTTCCACAACTGGGTGCCTCATAAGGCACTTTCTGTCGCAAGCCACCGCTATGTAGAACCAGCTACCAATAGAGATATTCCTGAAACAATAAGACTTAGGAACTTTCAAGAATAGAGCGATCGTCATCTTAAAGGCCGGCTACGCACTTGTAAGTCCTCTGGCATTGTGAGTGTCCACGGTATCACTTACGATCAGGTGACCTGCCCGTTTAAGTTCAATGTGTATATGATAGAATATAGAACGATAAATAAAGACGTTTTTCTCAAAAATTACTTAATGCTTTGTACAGAACAATTTTACAGTATCTTTCAAACTGTCCAGTGGACGGCGTGTCCCCAATTAGTGTCGGCTTAGTGTCAGTGTCGCAACGCGTTTCTCGGTCACTGGATTTTTTAGTGTTGCACACCAAATTGAACGTTCCTTCCATGTTTTGTTCTGTGAAACTATATTTATTAATTGCATGTTTTCAGACATCGCGATTCCGAGAATAAACTGCGTGATTTTGAAATGAGTTTTTATTCGGCCAATCGCTCTTCTGGACCGTTTTTCAATATATTTTATATTTTCATTTGCAATTGTAATAAATCCTATCCTAATGTTTTAGTCAACAATCTTTGCTTTAATAATTAAAACAAAACAATTCAAATTCGTCAAATAATTAAGAATAGATATTCTTCTCTGAACAATGATTATACGTATTTTGTAGACAAACGTTTCGGATTAATATATATTTCTGTAATTTTACTATTTTACTTACCGTTTGTCTAGATAACGTTGAAACAATCCGTCTAAAAATTGTAACTCATCGGCACTCGTTAACTTGTTTGAGCGTGAAATACCTCAGGAAATACTAGTTCAGATTTCAAAATAATTTGTATATAATAATTTGTACTGGATACTTCCCTTATTGGAGGTAGCATAGATGGAAAGTTTTTTTTTCAAAGATTCCCATGTGCAGCCTGTAAAAGATATACAATATAGTGAAACTTCTCCGTTTCATGGATCCAAAAATTCAGGCACATATTTTTACCATACAATATGTACATTTTTACACATATTTCTATCTAATATTTTTAAATTTACCACTTTAAAAATGTACATAAAATCCAGATATATAATGTAAATAAGCTGTTAATCCAAATAAGGACGGTATTCCAAACTGTTAACTTTTTTAGAATTTGAATTCAATGAATATCTTAGGAGATATTGTTATACGCGCATTTACGAAGTGTTTGGGTTTCTAGAACGCAACTTAAATTTTGTTTAATAAAAGGGGGACAAACGAGTTGCGGGTGGCCTAAGTCGGAACAGCCGCAGCCCGTAAACACCCATTAATGAGTGCGTTGCCGGCCCTTAAGGAAGGAGTACGCTCTCTTTTTAAACAATTGGAGGTAAAATAACTTAAATGCAAAATAATAAACTTAGAAATACATACGAGTCAATATACCTATTTGCTATCTTATTTTAGTACGTCAAATCAACATTTGGCAATTTGAATGGTGTTCATTAAAGCGGAATCAGGTCAAACTTTGCATAAACTCGATTCTGTCCTATATTAGCATTTGAAACCAACTGAAACTTTCAGTTTGTGGTTGCATCAAAGGATCAACAACTTTTAATGGTACTTACGTCTCTCACATTGTATCTACGGTTCTGTCTCAGCTTTGAAACAGGTATACAAGTCTTTGTCAAGCTTCTATAAATGGATTTTGTTGTATTAAAATTTACCAGGCCGTTGTATGTATGTGTGACGTCACCTTTCGTGAGCCGTGAACGACCCTAAAAGGTGTATGATTTCGTTGCTGTGTGTCATGCTGACCTAATCTCGTGCAACGAAAAGCGTAATACATACATTAAATTAATATTTAGGCAGAGAAATGCCTGATTAATAATTGCTAACCTCTAAAATCGCAATGGACCATATGCAAGCAATGGTCCGCGGAAAAACCCACAACCACTCGACGCACGCACATATTAATAAAGCAATATTTTTTTGATAAATCTAGAATGTGATTGCTTGGCTCCTTAAAGTGACTATTCTTTCTTCATAATTAATTTAATATAATATATATATTCTCAATCTGATTGTTTCAGTCTGTATTTGATTTTTTCTGGGATATGGCTCGGCAGGTGAAAGTTTAAAGCCCCCAAAGAACATTTTGGTATTTACAGATAAAATAGTTGACTTATTAGTTCTTAACCATTTTTAATATGTATCTCTTGGCAATTGTAAAAAAATCGTAATACGTGTATATGGGCGCAAATTAATGTATTAGAATTATATTTTTACTATTATATTAATGATATGTAATATTATTATTTAAATAACCATTGGTGATCATAACGTTTAAAACTTTTATATCCTAAACAATATAAGACACTGTATTGACTCCTTAACTGTTTGTAAAAGATATCTTCACTTTATCATCTTATTGTTAGCGCCATCTGTTGACGAAGTTTGTAAAGTGGCGTTAGGCTATTGAAGTTATAATAAATCTGTACAATTTGTTAAAAGGAAATTATTTGGTGTTGTATAATGTAAAATTCACTATAATATTATTGCTGATTATTTAACTTTATATTTAATTTATAGTTTAATCAATTGTAGAATTTCATGTAAAGGAAGTTGCAGTTCTAAAACGTTACTTTGGATAGCGGTTGGTCTATATAAAAACGAATCGCAACTAGCCTAGGCTCATGCATTTTGTAAGAGAAATCGTCTTTAATTAAAATCAAGTTATTGTGTGTGTTTTAATGGAACCTGGACCCGATATCCCCGGCTTGACGCCGACATGTACATACGCGTATAACGTAATAAATACGTTTAAGGCTAAAACAGAAAACGCAATAATTATTGTTCAGTAAAATTTATTAAGTGTCGTTCAATGCATGTCTTGGCGTTGTTCCAAAGCACTTGTGGTACATTATCAAGAACAAAGACTATTGCAAAGTAATTTTCGGATTGTATGAGAATGAGAATGAATGTGCCTGGTTGCATGATTTCAGTTTTACATAAAAAAAATCTTTAAGACAAATTTAAAATTATAAGATACTTTTGAATTAAATGAATTTATTTATATTAATTTAATTTTAACTTCAAATACGCATAACGTAGTTTAAGTGACAACTACTGCTTGTTACACGTGACGTTTGACATATGACGTCGGGATTTGACAGGAGCGAACAAAATTATTTTTCAATTTTGTTACTTCAACGCTTAATATACAACAATAAACCACACAGAATAAAGTACATAGTCGTTTACAATGTGACTGGTTGAATTTTGATAGGACACCGACCACCATACTTATACTATGTACTATCACTTTGGCCGATGAAATCCAATACAGTTGACAAACTAAAAATATTACATAATACGACAACCTGGTATAACAAATCTGATATTTATCTACATAATGTATCAGATTGTGTCGACTGTATAATAAAACTATTAATAAAAATGATACGGTGGACATTTTTAGAGACTCCATAGAGGTCTACCACCGAAGAGTTTTAGCAGTATTATCTTCTGATGCTCGCTTGCTTATTTTTTGCTGTCGGGTATCTTGCTACTCTTTGTTAATATATTTTAATAACTTTTTATAGGTTTGTATAAATGCTGCGCTCGGGGGATCCGTCCTACCTTGGATTGATGTATGAGGACTTTGGTTGTACCTGAGAGAGGCGGGCGGTTTGTAGGTTGGGCAGCTCCGTTTGGTCCAGCAACTTAACTAATAAGTTCTCATGTAATTGTTACATATGTATAGACTTTTTTTTTACTGTATTTTATTTATAAGTTGATTATTTAACTTATGTAATGTTTGAGAACGTAATAATAAAAAAAGTAAATTATTTTGATTAAATAGCCTAAATATAATTACTTAATGTAATCTTTACATTGTAATAATAATTTATCTTTATTTGACGACCTAGTTGGCGCAATGGTCACCATACAGGACTGCCAAATAAAGGTTTTAGGTTCAATGTAGGTTCAAGTATGGTTAAAATCGTTATCTCTTGTGTTAACATCAATAACACAAGCTATAAATAAATTTTCTCGGGGCATAATATAAAAAAATATGTTTTAATCTAAATCCTTAAGTAAGAATTGTGGGCAGGCATACTTAAGGTACCTAAAAGAAAGGCGAAAGAGAGGCTTTTGCCAAAAAATAGCACACAGATACTGACAAACAAGTAATGTATACAAAAATAATTAAAGATATAAAATGTAATCTGATATAGATTAAGGTGAATAATTACTTTCTGAAATAAATGGCTTTTATTATATACTTAAGGTAGTTATTCTAACTCGTACCATCACCGTTTATTTAAAAAAACCCACAGTGCATCTACCCACTATTCAGAAATTGTTCCAAATAACAACATTAGGGATGAACATTTCCCGAATTCGGTATTTCTGATGGCTTCCGTCCGCACACAAATTACTATGTCCACATGAGATTGCCCGAAACACATTGTGACACCCCTATTTAATACAATTAAACTATTATGACACCTATCTCTTTACGTTAAGGTCGATAATGCATCGCTGAAATTGAATTTCGTACTCAAATGAAAACAGTATAGTAGTACTAGTATATGGTGTGTTTAAATATTTGAAACGTCGTATTTGACGGAAAAACTATGCAACAGTTAATTACGGTGTAACTAAAATCTTTCTTCGTCTATAAATACGCTTTGAGAATCATAATTTTTTTTTTGATATCTCATGTTTTTTACATACTAAGTGTTAACCTACTTTGCCTTGTATAACTTCTTTATTAATAATATTCTTAATGTTTTCGGATATTTGTAACTTTGGTTTGCCTATTTTAGTTTTGTTTTGTTGCATTTTGTAAACGCAGATTGTTTTATCACAAACAGTGCAAGTTGTGACCGCCTTCAAAGGGTGTTACTCTTAATTTATTTATCGTGTATTTTATTAGTCTAAGTTCTATTGTAACAACCACTGGCTGTCCTAATAAATAAATAAATAAATAAATAAATAAATAAATAAATAAATAAATAAATAAATAAATAAATAAATAAATAATTGTTATAAAATAAACAGTTTTTACACCGTGTTTATTATATCTGCATCTAAAATGGTCATGAGCTGTCATATAATAATTAAATAATAATGAATTTTAACGGTGTGTGTTGTTAAGAAAATTTAATATTTTATTACGTGCTCGTGATATGAGAAATAAATGTCACAAAATGTACCTTATATTCTTCTACCATATATCATGAATATGTTTGGAGCGAATGATATCTGGGGAAATCTGCTCAGTGTGATCCTGAACGCGAAAGGGGGTGGTAGTGTTTGTGACGTACCAAACTTCCCGAGTGTATTCGAAATTTAAACTTGTGCGTGAACTGATATGTGACTTGGATTACTGAGGTTTGTTATTATAATTATATTAACATTTGGATCTGGACTAGGCTAGGCTACAGTTAGCTCTTCCTTATTACAAACTTTATCTTTATTTTAATTACATACGCGTGTGTATTTAAACCTGAATATCATTGTCATTAATTGCTTCCTCTTATAAATGTCAGTTTTGTATATTTAAAAATGTTTACGATGACATATTAGAACAATGTTATTCACTTGTTTCAATAAAGTTTTCTCTCTCAAATTGTAATATTAATCTGACTTTAGATAGTTGAATTTAACTAAATATAATTATAGATCTGACAATTATATGAATTTGATATTATCTTTAGTTTTAGGTTATGTTTAATGAATTTAATCTACGTAAATTTAGGGACGAAATTTAATACCCTATCAAATCTTTACTGAAATATACATACAGCTTTGGATCAGTACGGTTTCTACATTTATCATTAAGAATTTGAGATTTGCATTAAGATTTCCAATTTAAGTTATATTACTTAAACAATGTTTAAAGCTAGTATACATTAAACAAAAAGAAGCAGGTACTCTAAAAATATTAATATTTTTTTGGAGTAGATACGGCAAATATTCGCGTAATCGAAAGTTATTCAATAATGAATGTTTTTCATTATTTCATACTTAAATGCTAAGTCTATATAACTCCACTTGAGATATTTTAATGTGTTGCAAGATGGCCTAAACCCATTAAAATAATAGTTCATATTTTTAAAATATTTTAATGTAATCGTAATATGTATAAATTTCCTTTAAAGAAAAACACTTTTTAACGGATTTAGTTACATATTTTTTTCAAAATTTAATATAATTACATTATTTAAAATTTTCCCATTCATTTTAAAAAAAAATTTTCATTAAAAAAAAATACAGCGAGCGTGGTCACTGTAAAGCACGCGAAACGTCGGGAATTTTTTTTTAAATAATGTAGTTATATTTAAATTTTGCATAAAATACATAACTAAATCCGTTATAAAGTGTTTTTATTTAAATGAGTAACAGTAATGTTAATAAAAGACAATATTATATAAATCTCCTGTCACGATGTTTGTCCGCGATGGACTCCTAAATTACTTAACCGACTTCAAATTAAATTGGCACACCGTGAGCAGTCCAACGTAAGATATGGGATAGCTTAGATCTTTAATTATAGTCAAAATTTTATTTTATTTCAAATTATTCGTCTACAATTAACTGACAATCACAATTATGTGTTAACTCCAAAAGATTCCAACAGATGTCGATACTTTTCGACTAGATTGAGTAAGTAATCAATAGATACCACTGCTATGGTGAACCGACAAACGTGTCATATAAGCTACCAATTCAATATCATGGCTACCACGTGTTATTGAGGCTAAAGTATATATTTAATTTAATTTTTAATTTTTAGGTGTTAGCATAGCCAACCACGTGTCACTTAGACCGAAGTGTAAATCAAAGTTCTGTCAAAATTAAAGTCGCGGGCACCAGCTAGTTTTATATATATAATCCTTGAATAAAACTACATTTTGTTTGGAAACAAAGCTCAGTTATACCACACGGGGACGTGCTACAACATCGTATTGCACGCTACGTGACTACTACGTGACTGCTACGCGCTCGACTCTACTGAAATACTGTAGAAGTTTATTTGCGATTCTCATGATTTTGTTTAATCTGAGTCAGTTAAATGTATTTTCGCGTTTCCTATTACAGTATCGTTATTAAGATATATCAGAACTCAATACAAATGGAATGTCATTTGGTAATTCACTTATGAGTAAATAAAAATTATGATTGTCCAAACTTTGTCCATCAGTTCTGAAACATACAAAGAGCGAAATATGCGTACTAGCAATAAATCTCGATTTTCACTATGTAATTTTTAAAACATAAATACGAGAATAATAAAAATAAATGGTTAAATAATCACACCATTCAACATCATATGAGAAATTACGGGACATAGATTATATACACATAATATTTAAGACGACAGATATACATTCCTATAGAATTATTTCAAATAATGTCTATTACCGTATATGAAATTGCAGGTTCTACTCATCGAAACAAGTAGCACCTGTTTTTGATAGCAACCGTTGGCCAATCGCACACGTCATTTCCACACCGCACTGTGTAAAATTTGTTTGGTTTGTGAGGCTCCAACTCCGTGGCAGAGAAAACATCTGTGGTAAGAAAAATTTGGCTCATCCCATCGAGACGAATAAGCAACAAGTATTGAAACTAAAACCATTTACTGATTCATCAAATAAAAAAATGGAAAAGAGCCAGAGCCAGGATTTTTAATTTCTCTTAGTGTTACATATCTCTGTAGGTTGTGAATTAAATTTTGCATCGTATTTCATTCGCGTGCGTTAGCATCGCCACGTACAAATGTTAAGATTACGTATCGGAATAAATAAACAAGCTTAAATTATCAATTAACTTCAAATTACATATTCAATTCAATAAAATATTAAACAGTTTTAGTGAATTTTAGATTTGTTACTGTTTACTACAAAAAATCCTTTGTAGAATTTATAATTCCTGAACAGATAAAACAAAGCAATACATCCAAAATAGTTAGTTCCATAGTTTTACGGTTTTATTCAATATTTATTATAATGCTTTTATAAAAATCATAATTAAATACGGCATAAATTAGTCAAGATAATGAAATAAATCCTAACCAAGCGTTAAAATAATTGCAGCCTAGCATTAAAATGTTCAAACATCACTTAATTATATCCGCTAGTAACGATATCAACATTTGTAATTGGATTTCAGTAAATAATGCATCTCCAATTAGTTAATTTAAAAATGGAATTTAAATAAATCTAATTATAAACAACTTTGTTGGATTTTTAGTTTGTCAAATTTGATTCATGAACTAATAGCCAATGGAAATATAATATTAACAATAATTATACATTTCAAATTTGTTTGGACGTTGAAATCAAACAATTTCCTGTATTTATTTCTGAGGGCTTCAAAAGCAGATATTATACAAAATGGAAGCACAAATAACGATTTATATAAATACATTCGGCTGTAAAAACTTTAGAAGAAAAATAAAAACTATCTCTGTTTATTTTATCATTGATTTCAGCGTATATTAGGGTATTGTGTTACATGTAAGAATACATATTCGAGGAGTGAACACTTATTGACAAATTTTTACCATTAATTTTTAGCAGGACAATTATTACTTGATATATTGTATTTAGAATTATTGTCGTCGAAAATACATTCGATACTTGATGATTTCTGCGGCTTCATGGACGTTATAATGGCGTGCACGGGACAAGCCATTAAAAATAAATAGACATTTTATATGTAGTATGTTATATCTAATATATAAAGATAAAGCTTTCATTAGAAAATTTAATTTAGTACTAGCAAATAACTTACATGTAAGATATGAAATATATATTGTGGCGCACGTTTTTGTAGGATTATATAATATATAGGTTTACATAATATATTATATAAATGTATCTGTCCCGGTTTAGGCAGCTTACCCCAGAATAGTGTATTTTAGTTACTTGATATTATTGTCAATTCACACAATATTTTTATAAACTTTTTTGCCTATCTGTTATTCTGATATATACCCTATATTATTGTAAAGTGTTATTAAAATCCGTTTATAAGTTTTTAGAGGATAGAGTAACAACATCAATCTAACAATACTCGAAACTTTCTTCTTTATAATTAGTATGATTAAGTACTCCTTAGAAAGTATGAAGACCGACAATCAAATAAAATAGAAGAGTATATCATGTCTTGTAACGCGTAATATTTTTTCACATTTAATATAATAAACAGTAAAATAATTTCAAAAATAAGGCCTTTGACGTAAAGAATTTTCTTACAACCTTTACACTTTTTTTATAATCCAAAGGAAAATAATTCACCATTGGTGGATGGTTTTTGTTTCTTAACGTTTATTTTCCCCTTTGCCATAAAATAATTTCAAGCTCAGTTTTAGGTAACTTCTCTATGGATACTTTATTGTTTTTTATTTATAGAATCAGGCGTTACTTTGCGGAAGTCCATAGTATAAAATTGTAATAGACTAATTTCTTAACAATACTCCGCGAAAAAACACTTAAAACTTGACGCACGTTTCGCTCCGACACCGAAGCATCCTCAGGATGTTGCCTATATGAACAGCGTTCATTGAGTCAAATTTGTAATATTTTGTTAACAAATTAATAACCGAAATATGTCCGTTGTCTCACTATAGGTTTAAAACGTTCGATGTTTTCATACTAAAGTTGTACAACTCATCCTCCTTAATAACATATTAATAAAAAAAAATTGATAGTTCTGAAGAAAAACAATCTCACAGTAAGTATTGAAACTCGATATATTTTTAATAAGTTTTTTGTTCGCTTTCGAAACTTTGTCAATGAAAAGTTAGAGAAAACTTTTGCCATTATAGTGTGACAGTTTATTATATAAGTTTTTATTCACATCGAGCGAATATATTATTCTTACGACCGTTTGTTCACTTGTATGTGCACAACCTTAGACTGCTACTGACGAACGAGTCATATATCTTAACAGTACTCAAAAAACTATATTAGGGTTTTAAAATCAAACTTGGTTTTGTCATAATATGAGCGATTTGATGTAATGAATTGAATTGACATTTTGGCAATATTTACTAATTGAAAAATGTTTCACAAGTACACAAAAGTCATAGTTTATTTTGAAAATTTGTAAAAAAAATCTACTTGAATGTTATAAAGTGACTGGACTTTATTCTTCATTAGAACACTTAAACGGTCGCAACTTTTCAAAGGCTGAAAAATATTATACAAACTTCTAAGTATTGAACTTTTGCCCGGATACATTTGAAGCTTTTTGCAAGCTTTGAAGTTTTATATTTTAAGAGGAAAATAATTTTAAACTTGTTTTATAATTGTTTTACGTAGTAAAAGCCAACTGGAAAATACAATTTAGCAAATACATTTTCTTAAACTATTGTTTAAGAACTGGATTACTGGATGTTTAAAAAACAAACATGATTTATTAAATCAACTCGGTTTTTTTATGATCCATTTATTCTATAAATATCCTTGGATATTTAAGTAATTTTTGACTGAAATCGCCACCCCTCCTATTCACAGAAGATAAACAATACTTAGTGCAGCCATGAATCTAGACTATGAATGCAGCACCCAAAAATCTTGCTCACATTCTGTCTCCTAATCCAAAGCACTCAATTTGCGAGAGTGGTAAGGCATCTTCAAACCAAATCACAAACATCAAACTCCGAGAAAATCTCTTAGTGAACGTCTATAAAGTGCCACCCAGCCAAATTTAATTTTCCTACCTTATCTTAAACGATGAGGATAACATTATCAGTAAATTTTGTATAAAAACTTCCCTTAACCTATTTCCATCTTTATCAACTAAAATTTGAACAAACTGAATCCACTTTTAAAAGTCATAACGAAATAAACAATTTGCGTTCCCTTATTAATCTAAAATAAACAAAAAAGACCCGATGTTAAAAGTACCAAACTTTACAACCGTGGAACTCTAATTAGCAAAGTTTTTACCGCAACGCCGACTCAACACGTGTCCAACTTCCTTTGTGTCCATGACTATGCTTTTTGTTAACCTTTTTATACGAAATAAAAGTCAAACTTTCATCAATAAAGGAAAAAGCTTATTTATGTAATTAAATTGCTTCGATGTAACTTAAATTATAATGAATTTTTAAAGTTCCTTGCCGTTGTTTATCCAAACATATGTAGTAATTTTAATCCATATAAGTTTTGTTTTCTTACATGAATTAAGCAAATTCATTTTTGGCCCGAAGCCCGAAGAACGTATAAGTATGTAAAAAGTCTATGATCGTGATTTGGCCTACGTGTTGGCCTTGAGATGGTATTTATCATATCGTCCCGCATCGTCTTTATTTTATTTCATTCTGATTGCGTATATATAGCATCAGCATTTTCCTTGCGATTTTTCTTAATCTCTATATTTGTGGCGTCGTAGATTTTTGGATTCCAAACATAACGATTTCCCTATTATACGAGCAAGCATACATTTCATAGTGTACTAACGTTATACAAAGATATATATATATAAGTTATCTTTGAAGCATATATTTTGACTGGAGTGAAAATCGCATGATTTACCTATTACTGATATATTCGTCTCATTACGAGTATAATCTAAAGCAACTTCTAAATGTGTATTTTACATGGAAATCGTTACTAACTAACAAAAATAAAGCGAATACTTTTTCGTCCCTTAAATTTTAATAATGGTGTTTCGTTGTTTGTTAGTTTCGTCCAAAAGTTGTCATCGAAACAAAGTTAGCTTTAGCAGTGTTGAGCTTCGGTAATTAATAAAGTTTATTACCACACTGGCCATAAATGGTTTATTTGTTTGTCGATTGACGTGTGGAGGTATTTTGTGATTACACTATTGCATATGATTGTATATTTATGTATTAGCATAGGCTTTTAAAGTTAAAAGTAATAATAAATTACTATTAATCTGACGTCTCAATCATTTGGTGGCGGCGGGATTTTCATTAGTATTTCCGTGACGTATATTCGATTAGGTAAATTGTTTTATACTGACATAAGGTACGCGTTCGTCATCATTTTTAAACATATCAATATTTTTCCGCATTTATAAAATAATTTCATAAACGTATTATGGAAGAAACTGATGAATTAAATTGAATTAAAATAGCAGGGCAGATTGGCAGATAGATCATGCGCACGATATACTTGAGGGAACCCCGATTAGGAAAAAGAATCGTATATAGACCGCGACGAAGGTGCGCAGATGATATATGAATAGACACATCTGAAAAACAATGGACGATCAGTTCACCTAATTAACACTACTAATCTCATTTAAGTAAATTTTTAGCACTTCTTACCACCACTAAACAATAAAATAAAATAAAGTACGTAATTTAAAGAATATAAAAAAAGTTTTATTATGATTATTATCACAATCCTACAAATCTCGTTACTAATCATTTACAATTATTAACAAACAAAAGGTGACCTAAATTAGCCCGCTGAAATACTAATTACAATTAATTAAAACATAACATATATCAAAAGTAATTGTCTAAAGCGCAAATGAAACAACGCCTCATTTTCTTAATCGTTCTGGGAATTGACAAATTGTAGGTCTTACTAGAAATCTCGATAAAATAAAATACTCATATCCAAAATGTTATATTAATGGCGCCGAGTTTCTACGTAGGTTGTATATTTTTCGTATTTGATACATACAGAAGGATAAGTAGTCCTAAAAATAACATCGGAAAAACTTTTTGAACAACATATTGGAATCATTATTTTGTGAAATGATAATTATATTTATTCAACAATATATCCATTCATAAACAATACTTCACAATAGAATAATTATACATTACCGAAAAGCATTCAACTCCAGGTAATTCTGGAATTAATTTGCAGACCCAGACGTAAAAGAGCTGTAAAAATGAGGATTTCAAAAAGGACACGGCATCAAAGCAGTGATGTGAAGAGGGGCTTAGCGTTTAAGTACCACTCAAAGTCTTATTTTTATGTTTGTTTACTTTACAGCTTAAGATCCCTGCATTTGAGACCCTTTGAGGGATTAAAGATTAATTCGAGATGAATAGAGTAGATCCTCTTAAGCTTTTTATAGATTAATTATACACGGTATTGCTTGTGTTATTATTGGTTGCCATGGTAACCAGATAACGTTAGAGATGCAGGTACTCAATTCCTGTACAATTTTTAAAATTTTATTACGTAGGTGACAGGACACTCAGGCTATGGCTACGATGACAATAATTGATTAACATCTGCATATGCAGTATAATTCAAGAATTCACGCACTTAAGAACAGATGGGAAGCGAATTTTAAAAATTTACTATGTGTGTGTCACACATACATTTGTCTACTTTTATATAAAAGATGTTGTGAATGTATTCCAGCAATTACGATTGTTTTTCGAAGCCTTCTAAAGTACTTCATCTAAGATCATCTTCATCTAATTCGATTTATATAATTCATACAATAATATCAATATTAAGTAACTGCTGACTTCATACGAGTTAATTTTTTATTGACGTACCTGTTACAAATAAAATATACCACAAAACATAAATTTAGTATGCATTTACCCTTATCTCCTTGTTTCAGAATGGCGGGTCGAGCACTCATTTTATTGGCGATATCAATATTAAATACCGGTGAGTAAATAACCTTCTTTTGCATATTCCATGAGCGCTCGCTTCTTTGAGATAAAAATGTTAAAACATTGAAAAAGTATGAAATTTTATTTCAGGTGAGAACTTTAGCCTTCAAAGCGTGAAAGCTGTTAGTGCTTAAGTGTTTGTGGAATGTTAGCAATTATTTATTCGATACATGTGCTAGAGCTGTTTTCCGACTGGGATCTCTACATACCAGGATTTATAACGTATAAATTTAATAGTGATAATAATAGAGCTAATTATTCAATTCATAAATAAAAAATAGGGGTTGATCGTAGAGGGGTAAAAATTTAGGGTTGTATGTAGTTTTGTATCTTGTAATATAGAAAAAAAAAAAATAAGAAATTTTGTCAAAAAAAAATTAGGGACATTTAGGCGGATGAAAAATAGATGTT
The DNA here is from genome assembly GCA_963693355.1 of Pontia daplidice. NCBI lineage: Eukaryota > Metazoa > Arthropoda > Insecta > Lepidoptera > Pieridae > Pontia > Pontia daplidice. Next base: position 1,049,526 of record CAVNZL010000011.1, on the reverse strand, counting down.
AGCCAATTCTCAGATCTACTGAATACGTTATGAAATTTCATAAAAATCAGCCTATATTAATGTAATTTTTCATTAAAATGCATTTTTTTGGTTTTCTTGGAACAAAGCAGAAATTCAAAGTTTCGCTCAGATCTACTTTAGAGGATCTCGGGTTCATTACCGGAACATCTAACAATTCTGTGACGCTAATGCTAGCTCTGCTCTGGTTCTTATATGCATAAAAAAGTATCTATACAATATACTATCTATTTAAATAGCTTACTTTGGGTCATACCGACCATATGTAAATATATGTTCTGATAATATTATTATAATAACAATCGTACGTCGAGGCGAAATTCCATCAATCTCGATGCCCGCCGCTCCACAACTGAGCGCTTCAATGACATTTGGGGGATCACATGTAGTGTTATCTATGTATTTATTTTTATATATTCAAGAATAAATTATAGGATAAAAATATATTTCATTATATTCTGTTCGGTTGCATACAGCCATCCTTCGTTGTTTTAATTACGCCACCAAATTAATTTCGGATTAAGTTCGGACGCCAATTTGCGTCCCACTGACGTTTGAATTGTAGAAAACCAATATTTAAATGTAAGAATTTTAACGCGTCATATGAATTGTAGGTTTAACAATAATTGTTCAATCTAATGATAAATTTTTAATTGAGAGAGAAAGAAAGAACAGATCGAACACTATTCATAGATTTTTAATTGAATATGTAATTTTTAATAGATCCTTAAATTTCTTTGTTAATTCTGAAATTTGTTCTTCTAAACTCTATTAGCACTTGAAATTTAGATTATGGTAGTAAAGGTCAAATTGACAATTTTTCAGTTCAACGTATGAGTGTCTACGTATTTAGACGAATTTTGGCTATTGTCTCAATAGATTATAGATATTTCGATTAATATAGAATTTGCATTCTATAAAACATAATTCAATGTCATGTTTGAAAGCTACACTAACAAAAGAATAAGGTCAGAGAGTAAATCAGATTATTTTTTGATTTACAGATATTATAATGAGGAATTAAAATTCAAACAAACTGAAATCCGAAGGAATGCTTAATGTCATATGATCATTACAGGAATGTCATAAAATGAAAAAAAATCTAATTAAGTGTAGAAGCACTTTCATTATGATCAATTACTTTAGAATTCTACCATCTAACATCAACAAAATGAATGTTTGTTATGAGTTACTTAGTTAATATTTTATTTCGTCCACTCGTATTATTTTTATATAGATAATATATTTAATATTCCCATACAAACATCATGATCGATCTCTGTAGTGATTGTAATATTTATTAACAGGATACAAATTCTAATTTCAAATCATCCATTCGTTCAAACAGATGTTTTACAAGGATAAAACTCATTTACATATAAAGAAGAAGAAGGATACATTATGCCCAATATATTTTTCTGTTAACATTGAATTCTATGACGTTACATTCGATCTGTTATAATCTGAAACAATGAATTACTATGAAAATCTATTTATTTGTGTTCACATGAAATTATAAAAAACCACAATTGTCTACTATTATTTTTTTACTATTTTAATTCATTTTAATAGATTTATTAAGATGTAATTATAAAAAAAACAAAGCACGGATAACCAAACATTCTTTTGATAAGTAAACAGAACAACGAGGTAAAAAAAAGGACTCATTAAAATTTATATAGCCCGATGCTTCTCCGAGTGTTGTGAAACAAAGAATATTTTTAGCGTTTGTACAAAGATAATTACAAATACAAAGTACAAATTATAATACCTTTTTGCATAGCAGTTCAATTAAAATAAAGTGTAAACAAAAACGTGGCTAAGATTCATTTTATTCAATCTGTTACTAAAAAACGAAACGAATAAATTTGTCATTCAAGAGTGTATAACTTAATTACGGATATACCTGGTACCAAATTGCTTAGGATAGTAGAAAAACAGGTGCTTCTATGATGGCTACACGGGTGCCAGAAATACTGTCGGGAATTCGGATAACTTGATGGTGTTAAACAAGAAACCTGGCTATATTAAAAGTAATCTTATATATAAAATTCTCGTGTCACGGAGTGCGTAATTGAACTCCTCCGAGATTGCTCGACCGATTTTTATGTAAGCTGAGAATCGGCTAACATCTTTTTTTCATCCCCCTAAATGTTAAGGGTGGTCCACCCCTAAATTATTCTTTTTTGACAAAATGTCTTATTATTTTATTTTTCTGATATCTTTCTATGATACAGCATACAAAAATACATACAACCCTAAATTTTTACCACTCTAAGATCAACCCCTATTTTTCAATGTAGGTAAAATATTTTAAATTTAACTAAAAATGATTTCCAGAAATCACATGTATGACAAAACAACATTTGCCGGGTCAGCTAGTATTCAAATAAATTGGAAAATTTAGTAGGAATCCAAACTAATTCGTGGCATTTTTTTAAAGCAGAAAGTTTCACATATGATTAAACTACATATTTATTTGTCAAACTGCACGTAGTCATTTTATCACGCATGTTGAATTTAAAGTGACATTGTTTTATCGATGGGTCAAGCGTGCGGAATTTCTCATGTATTTAAAAAGGATTTTAAATGAAAAATGAGACGGGAAATTAACAAAGTACCCGCTCAGAGAGACGGGTAGAGCATTGAAAAAATGCCTTTTAGATGGATCTCGTGCCAATTCTTCGTGCATTAAAGCTTTAAATTTTAAATCTCCGTTTGGATTTGGGTGCACTATTATGTGTCTTAAATTACAGTATATTTAGTGCTTAGTGGTTAGTGCTTTAAGCATTATCAGCGATTTCATTAAAATATTGGGTGCAGCGGCTTTGTTTATACTTAGTTATGATATTACACCTTTATGATTAGTTTACAATTAGTAAATAAATTAATCGTATTATTAATGAGCTGCAAAGATAGACTTATATGTGAAAACAAATAAATTAGGAATAACTCACTTACATTCAATACTAAGGAGTGAAGAACATGGTATATATTATTTTAATCCACCCCCACAGGAATATAATATTAAGATCAGCTGGCTTGGCTTAAAGTTATTCTACAGAATACACATCCTAGATTGGTACGAGAAGTCATTGAAATCAAAAAACAACCTAATTTCAATAGAGAAGATGGCTTAAAATTATCAAACACCAATAATATCTAAACTAAAATCTCATGCAAAACAATCCGGGATAATGGAGGACACCGTGAGCTAGTTTTGTAAAAATCCTTCCGGTTTTAGTCGATACCAACTCCGGGGCAATAAATACAGATAACACATAACCTCTCTGCAGTTGTGACACTTATTATGACAATTGACACCTTTTGTTTATGTCTTCAGTCTACCGTGACCACGCACGCTGTAAAGTACGCGAAACGTCGGGAAAATTTAAAATAATGCGATTTAGATTTTATACTTGTGGTCATATTTTATGTTATTTCAAATTTGGAAAAGCCGTGATTCCATTTTTAAAAAAAGCATATACATCACCAGTGTCAGATGCAGGTTTGAGCCGAAATATGGCCGGAGTAGGTTCATGCATTTTAATGAGCCCATCTGCTGTGGCTCAGATTTCCTATTCCATTTTGATTTGGTATTTTTTAAAATCTTTTATAGTAGAGATACGGTAAAATAAAGACGAGGTGAAGGATTTCTGATATTGAATATATTAAATAAAATCACATTTAATTAGGTATAGTAATAATGAAATATTATGTGTACATTTAAATCTATATATTAACTGTATTTTTTTATTACAGATGCGGAGGAATTCTTAAGTGGCATCAAAACGTAAGTATGCTCTAATATTAGTTGGTAGTTTATACTAAAAAACTAAATAACTCAACGATTCTTTTCAAGTATTGAACTGAAATTTCACATTATTAAAGGTTGGTGATATTTCTTTCAAATGTGTATACATCTATAACAGAACCGTATTATATATAATTACATTCCTAGATAGCTTAGCACCAGAAGTACGAACGAATAGTACTTGTGCACCTCCTTTTTATGTTATTTAGTATTTCCTCCCAACCCTGGAAGAAATAGCTATCGTAGTTATAAGACCGCCCTCTGTGCACAGATATTAATTATAAGTTCATAATAAGTTTTTTTTATGTCTACTATCAGTTTCTTTCTATAACTATAAGTTTATATTTATAAGTTTATTATTATAACTATAAGAAGTATCAGAAAATATTTTTACATAAGGTCGGATAGCCCCAAAGTAACTTATAGCTTATTATTTAAACTGGCTTAAATGTATGTAAATGCTATTTTATATACATATACAATTGTATATAACAATTAACATAATTTCTTATGACACAAATGCTGACGGTACCAGGGATTTGGGATTCCGAGTCGGGCAAGGTGACCATTGGGTCGTCAAAGTCAGTCACCTTTCTATGGGCCGATACCAAGTCCATCGTTTCATTAATGGGTGAAACCGTACAACTAGTAACATTATAACAACATATTTAAACAACTGTTCATCTCTCGAACAAAACTGATTTTTTTGTTTTACAGTTAGGTCAACAATATCTGGGTACGAATGTACGGACTTATACGTAAATATAACCATTAGTATGAATATACACATCAATATAACTCATTGAGACTACTGTGCAAATAGAAAAAAAATCCTAGGAAATGCATATTTATGCCTCTAACATAGAGGTCATAATTGTGTGAACTTTTAATCGTTTTAATGGTATAATGAGGAACAATGGGGATGTGTGAAATGCATCCCTTTCTGAATGGAGTTTTATAATTAAGAATGAAAGCATTTGTTAGCACATATGGATGCTTTTTCCTGCTTTATTCCCATATATTGTTTACGAGAATTTCCAGGGTGAATAAATAATATGAAATAATATTGTATATATGTTAATTTATTGACGTATAAGAATATTCATTTATTTTACTGGCAATAATACGATAGTGGCGCCATTGATTGGTCACTGCGATTAACAACTCTAGTGTCTATGACAATTGACAAATCTGTCAACGCAATGTTGAATCGAAGCTGAAGCGAGTGTTTTAGTTCAGTTACGAATGTGGAGACGCCTGCGCCGGTTGTGCACACTGTCTTACGAAGTAAAACAAAATGGTGGATAGGGACGACCTACCCTACGATTTAAATCCAGTTGAATCTGCTACAAAAACTATAAAACGGTAATAAATAATAAAACGGTAGTCATGTCATTTGAGGAGAACGATATCACCGATGAAACTTTCTCAATAGTTTTTTTTTAAGTTTGTCTCGTCGTACTTAAAAGATGTGTCTCATTTATCTTTTTTAAGGCAAGCAGGCGATCAGTCATTTAATATCAAGATACTGATACAAATGTTCAGTTTTTTTATAAAATCCCTACAATAAAACTAACTGTACTGAATAATTCTGGTAATTCTAAAGGAACATTAATCATATTTTTTATGGCTATACAAATAATAATGGTCCATTAAAAAGTTGAATGTTATTGTCATTAAATTTTTAAATCTTGTGTTGGTTATGTATCCCTCGATTCTTCAGTCAAATCGTAGAAACCTATAATTAATAATAAATAATATTTTGACTCAATTCTTAGTCAAAATATTTTGATAAGCTTATAGCATTGGATTTTGTTTTGATGGTCGTCTTTGAGCTCAGGTTCTTTTTAAGGTTATGTTTTGTTTTACTTCTGTGGTCCAATTAATAAGATAAAAAAATTGAAAAACATTTAATTTAATTTATTTTATTAATTTTAATGGTGAAAAAACTGTTACTTAAATGCCAATAGCTACAGGCTAGCCATAACAGGCGAGACAGCAATTAACCAACCTTATTCCAAATGATGGCTTCCGTCATGTACATGACTTTAGGTTATTACAAACGTGTTGCGTCTTACAAAACATTTGAAATACAAAATTTTCATTTAAAAATATTTCCCTGCGGTTTCACCCACAGTTAATATGTCCATCGATTCCCCCGTTCTCCAAACCATTTTCATCGATGCTATATGTATATAGCCTATATTCCAAACATAGACAAACCAACACAACTTTTCGAATCGCACGATTGAGCGTTGCAAGTCAAAAAAAAAATAAAGTCTTCAGCTTCAAAATATCGGTAAAATGTCAGCTTTCAGTCTATCTTGTTATATTATGTTCTCACTGATTGTTGCAAATAAAAACAAATAAGGTTATTTCAATACGAATTGTTAAACAAAAATATTTCATTATCACACAGTAATTTTCTAATTGCGACATTTTTGCTTTAATCAAAGTATGAAAGTTATGAAAAATTATTAATTTAATTTCAAAGAAATCTCTTATAATTTATAAACAGTGTGATTAAATATAGAATATAATTGAAATATATTTTTATTGTTTCAGGTTTCAATGTTGCCCGGAAGGTACGTCACATATTTCGTCGAAAGGTGAGCATTAGTTATATATAGTAGTATATATAACTATATATACTATTGTAAAAATATAAGACACATTTTGAAAATATAGTTTGTGGTATAGTATTATAATGTAATAAGGGTTTTAAACACACTTAAGTATATTCTAATTGGATCATAGTTTAGACAAAAATAAGGTCTTTGTTTTGTTTCCGTCAAAAAATACATATATAAAATAAATTTGCTTTAGTATATAAACTTATTAATATTCAACAGACATCTGAAATTTCAAATTGAATGTTAAACGTGACAAAAACGAAAAGAATTCTCATTAGTCACGTTGAATATTAAAATGCAAATCTTTGGGATGACTTTGATTGCGTAAATTGAACGTTTCGCGTTTGAAAAATTTAATCTAATTTTTTAAGAGTATGAGTGTAAATAAAACTTCAATATTCTGTTTACGATGATGTATTAGAATTCTGAATGCTGTGAGATTATAACGTCTTTTATGTATAATATTGAATACACTGTATAAAAACTTTATTTAATAATAAGTATTGTCAGTCATAATCCTACCATTGATAAAAAATCAAACATCAAAAGTTAATTTAATTTACATTTACCAAAATACAGGCGTCAAATAAAATTATATTTAGAGAAATCATATAGATTTTAATGGTCCGGTATGATTATCTAGTTTAAATTCCTTTATATGATAATATTATTATAATGGGGGATTTTAATACATGTTTAATTAAAAACGATCATAGATCCAAAAAGCTTATTTCTATCACAAATTCGTTTAACTTGCACTGTCTTCCTCTGAATGCCACACATAATGTACCCTGTTTCAATTCTTCCCTTCTCGACCTCATCTTCACCTCTTCTCCTCGGCTTGTTTTCAAACATGGTCAAATACCTGCCTTATCCTTTTCACACCACGACCTCATTTACATATCCTATAACGCTAAGCCACCTAAACCCAAACCCTCAGTGGTGCTGCGTCGCAATCTTGGCGGGATGGACATGAAATCCCTCGTTGAAGATGCTTCATCTGTAAACTGGGATGCAATATATGATGCTGAATCCGTTGACAGCAAAATTAACCTTTTCAATTCCTTTATTTCCAACTTATACGATAAACACGCTCCACTCCGTCCTGTTAAACTTAAACATTTGCCTGCACCCTGGCTCTCTGAGGAACTCAAGTCGCTTATAAATAAAAAAAATCGGGCTAAAGCTAAATTAATTTAAATTTATCAGAATGCCCTTCACTATATCTCTACTCTCCCACCTTGCAACTTTGATCCCTTTTCATTTAAACAACTCACAGATTCTGACGTAGTGAAGTGCTTCTTGTCCATAAGTTCTAACGCCGTTGGTTCTGGTCTGATTAGCCGTGCTATTATCTCTCCTATCCTCCACGTTATCTTACCTGCTCTTACCCATATGTTCAATTGTTCTTTATTGACAAGTGGTTTTCATTCTTCTTGGAAGTCCAGTTTAATCATTCCTATCCCCAAAAAATCTAACCCTTGTAGTTTTGCTGACTTCCGACCTATCTCTATTCTCCTTTTTCTTTCAAAAGTTTTAGAGCGCATCGTTTATCAACAGCTCAATAGTTTTCTAATTAAAAATTCCTTACTTGATCCCCTTCAATCAGGTGTCCGCCCCGGTCATAGTACCACTACAGCGCTAATTAAGATCACGGACGATATACGGCAGGGCATGGACAACAAGCAAGTCACAGTTCTCACGCTTTTAGATTTTAGTAATGCGTTTAATACAGTTAACCATGCAGTACTTCTGAACCTACTTCGTCGTATTAACATATCCTCACCTGCTGTCAACTGGCGCTCTTTATATCTTGACGGTCGCCAACAATGCATTTCAATTAATGGACTGCAGTCTGAGTGGCGCACTGTTACCTCTGGAGTTCCCCAACGGGGTGTATTATCTCCATTGCTTTTTTCTATTTTCATTAACTCTTTAACTTCTCGTCTCCTATCCTATTATCACCTATATGCGGATGATTTACAAATCTACTTTCAATCCTCACTTGACGATCTTCCTCTTGCGATTCAGTCGACTAATGACGAGCTGAATAGGATCTCGGAGTGGAGTAGAGACTTTGGCCTTAAGATTAATCCTACTAAAAGTCAAGTGATTGTTATTGGAAGCCCTTACTTCACTTCTAGAATGAATCTGGCCCTGCTTCCCTCAGTAACTATTGATGGTGTGATTTTGCCTTTTAATGATACTGTGCGTAATTTGGGAGTATTTTATGATATAACCTTATCCTGGGCACATCATGTGGAGCAGGTTAGTCGCAAAGTGTATGCAGCTTCAAGTATTCTCAGACGCCTCAGTCACTTTCTTCCGAGGAGCACTAAAACTATCTTAGCGCAATCACTTATACTCCCACTTCTTGACTATGCCGATAGTTGCTCCGCGGGTATGACTGAGGATCTGTTAGATAAGCTGGAACGCTTGCAAGCATACGCTTCATTTACGGACTAAGAAAATTCGACCACATTAGTGCATATCGCAAGCAACTAGGCTGGCTCCCTATACGACTGCGCAGAGATGCTCATATCCTCCACCTTCTTTTTTCTATTCTCCATCATCAGCATACTCCCCCCCTACCTCAAATCTAGTTTTAATTTCACAGGGCCTTATAATTATAGTTTGCGCTCTGTTGATCGATCTATTTTGGAAATCCCCCCACATAATTGTAATTTCTACGGCAAATCTTTCAATGTCTCAGCAGTAAAGCTCTGGAATTCTTTACCTGATGCAATATGTCAAGCTCCCTCTCTCTCTTCTTTTAAATTTCGTCTTTACAAACACTTCTTGACTATTGCATTTCCTGATAATTTATCCTCGTAACTATCGTTGTTGTTCCATGGTTTAATTAGCTCTAATTTTTATTAAGTAACCAATTTTTTTTATTATTATTTTTTTATATGTATCATAATTTATTTAATGTATATGCACGTGCTCCCTCTCCTTAAATTTTTTTTTTCTCTTTCAAATAGGGGTTGCCTGGTAGAGATCGCTAATAGCGATAAGGCCCTTTACACTCCATATATCTTTAATGTTAGTGCTTGTAAATTTCGTGTCTTGTCTCTTTTCATTTCAAGTGCGATTTCTATTTAGTTGGATCTCTTTATTAACGTGGCTATAATTATTTATATATAGATTTAGATCATGATAGTCAAGGAAGTATAAGGATTCGTATAAGTTATATATGATCAAGAAATATCTCATCCCAACAGTTCTATTTTCTTCTATAAATTTTTTACTATATTTTATAATTTATAAATTTATTACATTCATTTAATTATTCTTACAATAAGCAAAGTAATACGTTTTTCGTTGATCGCGTTATCCTATGTCTTGAAGTTGCTAATACATAATTCACGATACCATTCCAATAAATTAGACTGGCTCGCTAAATATTTATGAAACACTCTCAATTACTAATGATCCGTTCTTGCAATTGGGGATATCACTTGATTGGATTTGGTACTCTATAGAGTCGGCAATGCACTTACGAGCTTCACTGTGGGAGTGTCCACGGACTGCGATGTTAATTATCAGCCTGATTAAATAAAAGTGTTCAAGGAAGCGAAACTTTTCATTGTAAACAGCTATCCTGTTGGCCCACATCATTCCTACTACTAGTACTGCTTTTTATATGAAAATTCTATTTATATTTTCATAACAATCCATTCGTACCTGTGTGAAAGGGAACATCTTTATAGTGCAACAGATTAATGCTAATTAATTAAATGCTATGAAATTGTTATGCTAACAATAATGTTTAGAGTCTGCAACTGGTATACTCTTGGGACATATCTCGACGATAATCTTCGTGCTTATAAAACTAAGTCCTAAGAAATTTTGGGAAATTCGGATTGCAATAAACATGTTATCCGACTCATTTAATTATTTCTATACCCTTTAGGCACGAGATCCATTTGTATTTTTAATATGTATATTAATTATAAATATGAATATTTGAATATGACTTTTTGCATTATGTTGAATGTTTTACCAATACTAACCCAGATTGTAGCAATTAGATTTTTAGGGAATCACAGACTGAAAAAAACGAATGGCAAGAAAAATGTGTCTTTGAAGTGTCGATGGCCAGGCGACAATTTCATTCACATTGGTACACACATAGAAGTACCGTTTATAATTCAAACATCCTCTGGGTTAAAAAAACGCAAAACGATTCTATGACTAAATATTATTTTTAGTGGCTATGTTAATAAAAGTAGCATTTTCCTGACAGCGGCTCAACTAGATGTATGAAGTTAGTTTGAGATGTGACAGCCTTTGTGTACAAACACAATAATACGACCCACGAATAATACTTTCTAGTGAATGGCCCTTAAATATTTCTCTGTTTTGTTAAAGAAGTCTTTGTTCGTAGTCTTTTTTGGGCGCAATAGTGTACGCAAGCATTATAAGTAAGTGTTTCACAAAAATAGTTTGAAAATTTACAATTAATAATAAAAATTTACTATCAGAAATGGTGAAATATGGACTCCGGTTCCACTGAGTTCCTCAACCATTGACAATTGAATATTGTCAATTTTGTCAAACTTCATGTAGGAAAATGGTTTTCACAGGTTGAAACTGCAATTTTTGTCGCTCAATCTTCTAAATGAAACTAAATATTATGCTATAAATTATTATTATTTGTTACAGATATGCGGTTGGAGGCTATACACGGTCAAAACGATTTTCACACACGGTAAGTTTCATATTTTTTAACAAAACTTAATATATACAAAAAAGTAAGTAATAATTCTTAACATTGACACTTCATTATTTTGAAAGAAACAGTTTTTGAAATGTTTCAACTTCAACCGTAGTTGCCAACTTTGGACTAGTCGACACTATATGTACTCAATCGCGTTCTTTAATTCCATAAATATGAAAATTTGTGGAAATCCTATTATAAAAATATTTTAATAATAATTTTAATTTGGAATGATAGTAAAATATTTTTTTATATCAAATTTAAATAAAAGCTCGCAATTTGTCTTTAACTTTTTGAATTCGATTAAAATAACCAAGAAAAGGCATCTAGTGTAATGAAGAAAACGATCCCCTATCCCCAAGACTAACACATATACCTAAGTGTATCTTAGAGCAATACGGCTGAGTGCTCTTGCGGTATATCGAGACATTGTGGCTTGCAAACACATTTTTTAGAAAGCTTTCACGTCATTGAATTTGCAAATGCGTATATCCCTATATTTATATGTATGAGAAATAATCTTTTCTTTTACATAAAATGTATTGGAACCTCTTTTTCGCTGTCTTTCAATTAGAAAAATGAATTTGGGTGAGGCTTCTGCGGTAGTAAGTCTGAACACTATGTATCTGTATCACTACAGAGTGTTTCTTTTTATAGAACAGGGGGCAAACGGGCAGGAGGCTCACCTGATGTTAAGCGACACCGTCGCCCATGGACACTCGCAATGCCAGAGGCCTCTCCAGTGCGTTGCCGGCCTCTGAGATGCTTATACGCTCTTTTCTTGAAGGTCGCTAAGTCGTATTGATCTACGAATGATTGCCCGTTAAATATGAATTATTATAGATTAATTAAATCTGATAGAATATTTACGAATTAATTAATTTATAAGATGTAAATGAACTCGAGTTCTAATGTTTACCGTATAGTTTTCGAACTGAACTTCTCACACACACACACACACCTTAAACAACTCTGCACCAAATTTATCAGGTTTTCTATAAATTGTATTCTACATTATACTTTTAAAATCTGAAAAGCACAAGTAAAGATAAATAATATTCAGAATTTGAAACCTAACATAAATAATAATTCTCTACTAAATTTTACCAGTGTTACTCACTGTATGAGTAACATTGATAAAATTTCCATTTTAGTCAACTGTCATAAGGAGACCAAAGAGTATATTTCTTAAAAGAGTACCGCCAGGCTGTTTTAATATATGATATAAAAATAGATTTCCATAAGAAAATACGTAGGACAAATATCCCGTGAAATTAGTAGTGCGAAAAAATATAGTTCTTAAACACCAAAAGTTATGCGATCAAAAGATTTTATCTAATACTTAACCTATTTAGAATACCTGAAATGCCTAAAGTGCCTAAAATGGCCCATTCTACGTATTCAAGAGGCTGCGACCTAATCTTATTAAAATAAATTCAATAGTTAATGAAAAATGTATAGAAAATGTAATGAAAACACTCGTTTCGAAATGTTTCATTCATTTTCATAATGACATTCGTTGGATGCTTTCAAATGGGCATTTGAGTCTCATCTTATTTCTTTTCATAGTGCTTTGAAAAGAGTTCCTTCATTTCGGCATATGCAAGGACCTCCTCTCATTAATTATACTTTCATTTCATACATAATGCCATATTTGTTCATAAAAAGGATTGTATGTTTGAAGAGAAAAATAGAGGCCATCTTTTGCCCGCGAGTTTTTTTGTTAACAATTTGGTGGACCTGTATTTGATCGTGTTATTTACAAATAACCTAAAGCTTTAGACAGTACCCAAACAATATTTAATTACTTATCAAAAGTACACGATTAAATCATAAAAAACACAATTAAAAAAATACTCATATTTGTTAAAGCTATGGACGAGAGAGAGAGAGAGAGAGAGCATATGCATGAGAACATTTGAGATAAGAGTCAATCAATCTTAATATATATATAAATCTCCTGTCATGATGTTTGTCCGCGATGGTCTCCTAAACTTCTTAACCGATTTTAAATTAAATTGTCACACCGTGAGAAGTGGTCCAACTTAAGAGATAGGATAGCTTAAATCTTTAATTATAGTCGCAATTTTATTTTATTTCAAATTATTTGTCTACAATTAATTGATAGTCACAATTATCTGTTAACTCCAAAAGATTCTAACAGATGTCGATACTTTTCAACTGGATTGACTAAGTAATCAATAGATGGCACTGCTATGGTCAACCGACAAACGTGTCATATAAAGATAAATTTACTAACATAAATAAAGCATACTTTTATTGTTTAAAACGCTTTCGATTATGAACATATCCCCGCACACTTAAAGCTGATAATTATTTTTAATGAATTAAAAAATGATTGCTACAAATCACATGTATGAAAAAACAACGTTTGCCGGATCAGCTAGTAATCTATATATAAATAAAATAATTTCTTAAATTAATTATGGCAGATCTTTTAAATTTGTTTCCTTGGGCTTACAGGTCTGATCGATCCTCCACTAAGCATGGTGAGTAATTAGTTTTTACTATTTCCTTAAATTATTGCCTCAGATGCTGTAGCAGATTTGTAAAGTATCAAACTTTATCGTCTTAGTCGTATGTTTTAATTATTTGTAATAGTGTTTTTAGCCAGTTTATTTCTTTTGTATTTAATAGATAGGGATTCAATGTAAGGGATATCTAAGTAATTGTTAAGTAATTGGACTCCTATAAACTGTGACTTATAAAAAACTCTTAATCATAAGTGCGTTACATATTACATTCGTATTTATATGCGATAAAAATCAGTTATTATAACATCACAATAAATGCTTAGTAAATTCAATGTCTTTTGAAATATTTTCTAAGCTACATAAGTAATGGAGCTTTCAGCTTAAAAAGTTCAATAAATGAAAAACCTTAGGGACTCTCGAAAGTGATTGAGACTAAGTTTTCTATGTGGCAGCGATCGTTATTTTCAATCGGTTTTAATAGCTATATACGGTAGATGAATGTGTTCAATGGTTGACTTATAACTGAAGAGATATTTATAACTAATGTTCTTTGTTTTCGAAATTATTAAATTTACAAGTTATTCTAAATTAACACATACGTTTGGTTGCGTGTAAAATTAAAGTAACTTTTTATAGAAAAAATTTACCTTAAAAATCTGAGGATATATGTTGTACAGACTATTTATACTTGTATATCTATTTATACAAACATATAATAAAACGCAAATTGCGGTCGAATTTATGAAAATTGAAAAAAAAAAATGCGGGACATTCAGACTCTTCTTAAATTGTTTGTTTCTCTATCTGTTTGTTTGCTCGTACTGGCTAATCTCTAATCAGATGGGCCAATTTAATAAAATTGCGCCCTTTAAGAATCTTTTAGCGTAAAATTAAATATTTTCCGTGGGATCATTACAAAACTATAATGTTGTGCTATGTAGTCAAATTTAGCATGCTGCTTATGTCTTATACTGTCCCAAAACAGGATGTGTTAATTTATTGATCATATATATATGGGTGGATAAATTTTTGCGGGATTTTTTTTTAATAGTGACCCGCGTAGCAACTTGAATACTAAATCATTTGTGTGCGGGTGCTATTTTCAACCACAACAAAGAGGCATGGAATGGATTAGTTCAGAAACAAATAGATTGGTGACGCTGTTAGCTTTTAACAACATAAGTCAACAGTTATTTCATTACATGTAAATTGTCTAAACTTTTTTGAATTCCGTTAAAGCTTATATTGTTAGTAATAGATTATAGAAAAAGCAATAGTTAAGAAGTAGTTGACTTTAGTAAGCACTAAACATTGCTTTTATTAATTTTCTTCACCAAGAATATGAAATCCAGCAGAAGAAGCGAGCGGGCGTGCTATAAATAAATATAAAAATTAAGTGACTATTTAAATAAACGCATCATTGAAATCTGTTTTATTATTTACTTCTAACTTCCATTTACTTAATAAACAAACATATAGCAGTAAGTGTAGCATATAAAAACGTTTTAAGTAATCCTCATACTGATAAAATCAATTAACAAAGTTTGTATTAAATAGAATGTTAAAATTAATTGGAAAAAACTCCCTAGAACACTTTGAACCTTTTTCGCTTCGACATAAATCACTAATGGCCAGCAATTCTGCAAATCAGCAATTCCCTTTTTGTTTTCATGGAGAGCTGGCGATTCCTAATTGTATTGGTTCTCGCGATAAAAGTTATATTGAGTTACCAATTTAACAACTATTCTCTTCTATCCATGTTTGTACAAATATCATTAAGTTTTTATATATTTTTATTAAAAACTATTGCTGTACTCTTAATTATTAATAATGGTATTTGGTATCGAATTCCAATTTTATAAATAACTTGTGGTACTATTATGTATATTTGCAATTAAAGCTTTATCGGGAATATCTGATAAGAAGATAAATGAGCGTTCCACTTTTTGTGTAAATCAATCGTTAAATTTTTAAGTTAACTTTCGTTTGTGATACTGCAAAAACATATTAAAAATATTTGATAGATAATTTCGAGGACAATTAGTATCGCTGATACGTTGGTAATGTTTCATTCATATACTTTGAATACGAAGTTTCTAATACTTTACATTATTCAGCAGTTTAGAGACAAGCACGCTGTCTAATTGGAAAACAAAAATGTCAATCCTCCTCCTTCTCTTAACTTTCTACGCGAACTCTATCTGTAATTTGTATTGTTCCAAATAGAAGTAAATAGATTTGTACAGATCAATGTATTTTATGTTGCAATGTGTGATCTATTGCAATGACATTTAGATTAGCATTCAAACATTATATTAAGTAAGATATTTACTTTGTTCAATGGTTTAACAATTAAATTTGACAGCAATCCAGTTAATTATTTTCCAGCGACCATATTTTAAGACAAGCTTCCTGCTTATGTTTAATTCACTGATAATTCTCTTGAATCATTATAAAACAACGCCAACAATTGGTCCAGCGATTTTTGCTTTTTTTGACTGACTAAACATATTTTAAAAACAGATCTCGATTACTTTCTTTTGTAATACAATTAATTCTGTAAATTAAAAAGAGGACATTACTTATATAATGTAAATTCCAAGATTTAGCTTTATAGCTTTATAGCTTTTAGCTTTATAAAATTTTATAATTCTAACTAATCCCAAAATTATAACGACGGTTTTGTACTTTTATACAAAATTGTGAAACATCGAGTTATCGTACATTATCTTATGCTGATATTATGATTTAAATAATTTAACCAATATCTTGTTAATATAAATTTAAATTTTCAACGTGTGACCACTATTCGAAATCGTTTGGAAATAATATTTTTATGAAATACGTCATTCAACTTTCAATTCCATCAGATAACAGGTTTTGTAATTAAAACGTTTTCACCCGCCATTTTGTGACACTATCAATAGGTTCCCTCCATTTTCACGCTAATGGAAATTCTATTTTGCTATTTTTGTAACGTGTGGTATTCAAGGTGTTCCTTGTTAAAGCATTATTATTAAATCACTGTTTTTTATCTTTACAGGTCTTATTGGCGGTGACCCTAACAACCAAAGGTAATTATCAAAAATAAATAATAAAATTAATATTTTTTATTGAATTTTAACCTATAAATTACGACATCCATCATCTTTGTGTACAGTATTTATACAGATGCCTCAATTATACAACTATTGAAATAAAAATTAAGTCATATCCATATTTAAATAAAAATTTAACTATATTTTAAATACGAAGATTTACAAGTGAATTATTCAAATATATGGAACCTGCACCTAGCTCAAGTAAAACACCTTGGTTACATTCATAGACATTGCGGTCTACGAATGTGTCGTAACCCCTGCATAGTGTTTCGTAGCACCGTAGCACTTAACATGATTGCTACTCTGGCCTCAGATGATCTTGCTTTTGATATAAGCTTAGAATATATGTGTCTTGTATATAATATTTTACAATGTAACCTAAATAAATATTTGTTTTCACTGTAAATATAAATAATGTTATGCTATATTTTGTTTATAGCATCTTATACACATATGGACAGAAAATCATTGCGATGCCAGCGTAAAAAAAGTTCCTTTATGTTTTAAGAATTAACCTTAAAAAGGACTTCGTTGACGCGTGAGTTGCTTGGCAACTTTGTTGAATAACTATTTACTAATATTCTAAAGGATATCCTAGTTGTAAATAGTTGTTTGAATATCCTAGATATTCATTAAATCAGCTATTATTAATGTTTTTATATAAACAAGCATATTCTTTGATTTTATGATATAACGTTGTACACAACCAAAAGATTTCGAATATATAGAAAATTATTTTTCTGTGAATTTTTATGTAGTATAAAGCAAAGCTATTATAACATAAGATTGTAGTAACCTTAACCCCTGTTATGGTAGCTATTGCAATATTTTCCAATTTCCTCGCCTTTATGTTCATACATAATAGTTAGCCTTATAGTTATTTCCAGGTTAACCTGAGCTTACATTGTTCAAGCGCTAAGCTGAAATTATTTTACTTTATTGTACCTGAATAATAAGCTACCAGTCATGAATATTTGATGTTTAAATAAGATTATAGAGGATAAAGTCACCTGAAAATTCCAACGACTTACATTACTTCATCAGATGAGTCTCCTAGTTAACAACCTCCTAAACATGTGTTTCATTTGTTTTTTAATAGCATCTAATTTAATTAACCTTCTTCTCTCTCATTTTAAAATTCAAGAGATTTCCAAGAAAACTTAATTCACATTGAATGATTGAAATAAATTAATTAGTCTATAATTAATTACTTTAACTAGAATCACAGGTATGAATATTCAAATTAAGATTGAAACATTCTGTTGACGTATCAAAACAGCGAATAAAGGGGATGTCGTTTCTTTTGTTTTACATTCACACGCCATTGTGTTGTTTCCATAAGGCACGCATTGGTTATGGATTGACTGTTTTAGCAAGAATCGCAACTTAATGCAAGCTTTTGGAGCTTAAATTTAATATGCGGATCAGGAATATATCTCACATAATAGGACACACATAACTTTAGAGATTATATTAAAATTTGTAGGCTAAAGATACGAGAATGATTTCCCAACTCCGTGATTCCACAGAGCTCTAAACTCATATCGTATTGTGTCCCAGTTCTATCATCGTTAGTGGAAACTGCATGCTTAATGAGATTTGTTACATCTGGGTCGTAGTGACTGTTTTAATTCAAGAACATTTCGGAAAAAAATTATGTTCTATATCAAAAAATATTCTTTTTTCTTGAGAGCGTATTAGGTTTTAGCATTTTTTGATTACTGTCTATTACTATTATAAGTTTTATGTTTTTATTTGTAGCTAGGAAACTAACATATAAGCATATTATTTTAGGGTCAAAAGGTAAAATAAGGTATATAGGTATAATTAGTTATGAGTAATAGATAATATAGGTAATATAAATGATTATTTACTATGTCTCTAATATGCATCAGTTTCGTTTACAATAAAAAATGCTAATTACTTGACTTAGGTAGAGTAGAAAAATAAAATAATTACGCTTTTATTATTTTGAATTAATACTTTGACACACTGGTTTAATGAAACTATTTCCCTCTATATAGAGACAGCACTTCAATCTGTAAACTGTGATTAACAAACTTGTTCCAATATAACTTTGCTGATTTAAATTAAATCTGGTCCACCAATATTATTTAAACTTAAAGAAAAACATGCTTGTTGAATAAATTATTTTTATGAATTCATAGATTATAGAGGTACGACTCCTTGTACTTAAAATTATTTTTTAAAATTATATCATATATGAATATTCATTTATTTACAAAACTGCATTTAACAAATTGCATGTAACTGACAAATCCAAAAACACTTCGTGCTTACGTAAAACATGATAGAGAAAATGAATGGAATTGAATTTTTGAATAAAACCTGGAACACTAGGAATATTTTAATGAAAATAAATCTAAATCTCGGGTCACATGTAGCGACTCGTATCTGCTACAGTTTTCCGACCCAGCGAGCCGTTTGTGGGCTGACGTTGACAAGGTGACCAAGCTACAGTTATAACTAGGACATGAAAATAAATTTCAGTAATTCTTGTTTAGTTTTGTAGAAATATTATTTTACGTATATAGACCAGAACAATTGTGAAAGCGACTGTTACAGTTTTCCAGATCAGTGAGCCAGCATGAAGGGATTACTAAGTAATATGTAGAAATAAAACATTGCTCATTTTCTATGAGAACTTATTTATATCGCTTTATTTCATTATACAAGCGAAAACTGAATATATATGATAATAATTTCGGTATATTTTTATTTTTTTATAATAGTAAAATTTATTTTGTCTTTTCATGGGTTAAATAAAACGTAAATATCGTTAAAAAAGATTTAAAACTACTACTTACGTAACGTATTAATGTCAAATTGTGAACTCTTTACGGAAAATATTAAACATTTTAATTAAAGAATGTAATTGTTTAAGTGATTCAGGAGAATTTAGTTTTTCAGTTACTTTCCGTCTCTTAATGTGGAAAAACATTTATATTATCATTTACTCATGGATATTGTAGCTTTTCAATTAAAAGAGTTGCTTAAATTACATTTATATTAAATATGTTACCCAAAAATTGCTTATTTAGCTACGAAAGTGTTGTAAAATCTGCCAAACGAGATGAGGATGAGATACGCTTTGAAAATATATCTAAATTTCGGGTTCCAGTTTGTATCTGCTATAATTTTCCGGACCAGTGAACTGTTAGAGAGCCGACACTGACACAGTTTCCATGTTGCGGTAATTATTAGGATTAATTTTGATGTAGCCTACTTCCTCATATATGACATTTTTTAAATCTTTGTCTTTTTAACAAAATAACCAGTTGACAAAAAGATCACAGAACCCAGGGCACAGATTCGATTTCCGACATGGTCAATATTTATGTGAGTGGACTAGGTGTGTTGCGTATAAAAAAATAATGTCTATCAGTTACGTGTAGGCTACAATTAATGTAGGTGTTATCCAATCGTGTGTGAAATGTGTCCTGATATTATTATTAAATTTGATTAATATTACCGACATGAATATCATTTTCTATAATATTCATTAATATCATCAATTCGTTATATTGTTATTTGAAACACATGTACATTTATATATCTGAGATTATCAACGTTTTAAATTACAGCTATTTTACGAAACTCTTCTACAATATTCGAGTTTAAGACAAATGGTAAAAGGTTACACAAACTTGATACATTTTAGAATTGCAATAACAAATGAACGACACACATTTCTTTCTTCATATACACCCTTGTGCCAGATTCACTCGGTACTTATTGTCGAGGAAAAATGTTGTTTTGAGCATTTAAAATGTATATTGCATCTGACCCATCTTCGGATGTACGTGGCGTTATTGTTTCTTTTTAAAACCATGCTACCATATATATATATTGATGCTTATCGTTATTTTTGTTGTTGTTATAAATACAATCGTTTAAAAAATCTTATATATAAAATTCTCTGTCACAGTTTTCGTTCCCATACTCCTCCGAAATGGCTTGACCGATTCTCATGAAACTTTGTGAGCGTATTGAATAGGTCTGAGAATCGGCTAACATCTATTATTCATCCCCCTAAATGTTAGGGGTAGTTCACCCCTAAATTTTATTTTTTATTTTTTAGACAAAATTTTTAGTTTCTATTTTTTATGATACGACACACCCTTCAACGATCAACCCTTATTTTTCATTTATTAATTGAAAATTGAAATCACATGTATGGCAAAATAACGTTTGCCGGATCAGCTAGTATTAGTGTAAGCTTTTGAAATATGACATGGACCATGAATGTATATGTAATGATGAACATATTTCTGGGTTAGGATCCGTATTTTTATATGTAATTACGAATAGTGTATATTTATTAGTCCTTAACAAAAACTATACATTTTTTTGGGTTACCAAGTGTAATTAAATAATATTATTTCAATTGGCACCGTTCAGCTCTATATCTATTTTATAATATTTACATACAAATATTTTATGGTGAGCTTTAACCTTTTTTGGCTGATAATATGGAGCTTTCTCATATTATCTTGATCACATTGAAATAAATGTTTTTTAATAGCTGCTGAACTGTTTACTAATGTCAAAGTTTTAGTCCTCATTAAAAAAATTCGTTTAGTATCTACTATCCACTTTGAGATTAATGAATGAATAAAAAAGAGGCCTAGTACTAAATACATTTTCTATAGAACACGTTTATCGCGTATCTTCATCCACGAAATAATATTTAAAACAGAACCTGAAGTCCCTGAATAATTCATAATTCCTCGCTTCACGTATAGCCACGTGGCAAAGTCCGTTAAGTCAGAATTTACATAATTCTACATCGTCTCAGTGGGATTTCGAATATTATAAAGTTCTAGTTTCGTGATCAGTGAGTCATGATTATTCAGTTCCTACAGGCACCGAGCTTTAACCACTCTGCGGTGTTTGTTGCTTGTAACTTAAATGTATATTTTTATTTTTTCAATAAGAACGCGGTTTATTTTTCATGAACTTTAAATGAAATCTTTAAATCTGGCTGATCAAATCGACTTTAACAGAAATCCATAACAAGAATTGAAATATTTAATTATATAAGAGAATATTTATTATTATAAATCGATTAAGAATTTTTTTATTTGGTTGAAAAAGCAATTTGTTTTAAACCAAAAAAATGTTTTGTCTGTGCGACTCGTAGATGCTACGTAAAAGAGGGTCTTAAAAAGTTGCCATTTTGTGTTATTGCAATTTGAAGATTATTTTTGGTTGACAATATCTTGTTTTTGTTTCAGGTTGACGTCCTCTTATGAAAGTAGCTCAAATGATCGTGGTAAGTTCATATTTTTATAGGTATTTAGTATATTTTTGGTGTAATACAACCTCTTAAGATTTATATAATTAAAAATTCGTATTACAACACTTCGTTCTTAGTAAGAAAAAGAAAACTCATATTTATATGAATATATATGTTGCTAAATACATGTGCAACTAAAACCTATATATATATATATATATAGGTTTTTACATATGTAATTGCCGTTTTGTATGACGAAATTCTTTGTCAACGTAGTGGCAGCTTAAATTAGCTGCACGGGAGGCAACAAATTCTTCAAAGGCATTTTGTTTTACGGGTATTGAATGTATTTCTCACCAAGAAGTTATCCAAATTCTGTACGTCTGGTAAGTAGGGTGGATGACGGAAAGCTTCCAAACCCACTTCTGCCACTTGGTCTACTGTGCAGCGCGCGTTGTCATGCAGCGTAGTGGAGCGAGGACCAATGCAACCAGCATTAGATGTCCCACTGTGTATGATTAACACAGCTTTCGCATTTATTGCATGTTTAATTAAACATCCATCCTCTTTAGTGGTATATAACTTTGAAGCCCTAAGTCAAGTGCAGTCCAGTAGTTCACTAACAAAGGAGTACTAATACACAGAGAAATCATTATCTGTAATTGTGGAAAACCACACGCAAATTGCTACGAGTGTGTTGATTGTTCGCTCCCTCGTATTAGTGTATGATGAGAATCAATCGCAATATTCCCTCTTTAAAGGGGTAAGCCATGATTATATATTACGTTTAACCTTAAACCTTAACCTCAATTAAAAAAACTCTATTAAGGGAACCTTTATTTATTTATAATTATTTTATTTTGTTGTATCTGTGTTTCAATTGAGATACCTACTGTTACATGAGCATATAAGCAGACTTATTAATAGGGTTTGTTTTTAGCCCTTATGCAACTGTGATAAAGCAATCTTCCTTAATCTAAAAACTTCTGTAGAATGTACCGAAATATTTTAAATATACAATATTTTATGCTTCCAATGTTATATACTATATGCTATATACTATTTTTAATTAGTATCCGGCAATTGTATTATTATTTCCATAAACTTTCTAATAAAGTAATAATTGATATTTGTAACTAATTAACGCTCAGGTTGCAATATGCTTCCTCAAATGATCCACCGTAGTTTATGTGGACTAGGGTGACAATATTGTAGAAAAATTACAATGTCAATTACAATATACATATAAAAAAGGTATTATTTACAAACGATGTATATAAAAATTGTATATTTTTTTCTATTAAATAAAAACTACAGCAAAAAATTAATAAATAAAGAACAACACTGGCCCTGATATGCATTAGTTAGGGGAAAAGTAGTAGCTCCACGGCCCCGGGGCGTAAGTCGCCGGGGATGGTAGGCCAAATAGGAAAAAAAAATGTCAATTATGATCAACTCATATAAATACGGAAAGATCCGATGACTGTATAGGCCATGTCACAAGAGTGAGTAGCAATATAAATTGTGTCGAATGTAAAGTATATATACTTTATGATATATATTTTTGTTTTCAAATAAATCCAGCACATTCAGAAACATAACAGAAGTTACAATGAATTCCGCTATTATTATTGCTCACTGTTATTTATTTACTGTTCCATTATTCATACATTAATATGAACAACAAAAACATAATAAGTATACATCTTTTTTTACATAACGGTAAACAGGGTTTTCTTTTCCCTACAAACATAGTCACCCTATTTAAATTAGTCATAACGAAGCTGGTAATGAGAGCCAGTGGCTATTTCGTTACAGCTAACATCATTCCACTAATCGCATTCGACCCTAATCTAATATGATCCGTAATTTCCGTGTTTATATTAGCAAGGCCTTGAGAGAGTATAGAAATCGCATATGTCTATCCTTTTTCAATGAAGCGTGATCACATTAAGACAGAAGAAGACAAAGATACTTCTTTTTATGATCACGTTAGCTCAGCTTTTAGGGTTCTGAAACTAAAAAGTTAAAATGGTACCCTGTCTCTGATACTACACTATCCGTATGACTCTTCATTGGTCATGAGACTGAATCTCATGGACCGATACATTTGTAAACTTTACTGTAAATAAAACTGTATACTGTATACAATCAGTCAGAATCGCCAGAACCAGTGTGCCCAAGTAATAAACAGAGACAAGACAAACACACAAGACAACCATCGAAGAAAAATAAAATCAGTAATATAAAAAATTATGTTATCCAAAAACAAAAATTAAACAACAACCAACCAACTTCCTCTGAAAAACTCGATTCTCAAAGTATAGAATAGCAACCACTAAACCCTCCAGATCTCCCAGTACGCTTGGTCAGC
This sequence comes from Pontia daplidice, assembly GCA_963693355.1. Taxonomy (NCBI): domain Eukaryota; kingdom Metazoa; phylum Arthropoda; class Insecta; order Lepidoptera; family Pieridae; genus Pontia; species Pontia daplidice. The sequence goes on along the minus strand of CAVNZL010000011.1, from coordinate 1,025,108 downwards.
GTGGGAGAGATCGACCAAAACCCTCCAATCAAAGTAATTAAAGAGAAAAACATTGTAAATATCTGCACTTTCAACGCAAGATCACTGTCAACAGAACTCAAATTATTTGAATTAAAAACAGCATTGCAAAATATTAGACATGATATAGTAGGTTTATGCGAAGTTCGGCGATTAGGCGAAAGCATTATTGAAGATGATGAATATATTATGTATTATATAGGACAAACTAAAGGCTTGCATGGGGTAGGATTTTTAGTGAAGAAAAAGTATAGAGAAAAAATTAAACAATTCAAAGGAATATCTGAGAGAGTATGCATGCTAGAAATTGAATTGCCAAATATACCACTAGCAATTATCCAAGCCTATGCACCTACTGAAAGGTCTTCCGATGATGAAATAGATGAATTCTATGCTGACTTGGCAAAAGCACATAACTCAACCTCCACGAATTATATTATCACAATGGGTGATTTCAATGCACAAATAGGAATGCCAAGGAAACATGAAGATACAATTATGGGAGAGCATGGATATGGTAAGAGAAGTATACGCGGCGAGAGACTCATACAATATGCTTTTGAATACAACTTAAAAATTATAAATACACTTTTTAAATCAAAACCTAAAAATAGGTGGACATGGATATCGCCTGACAAGAACACCAAAAACGAGATCGATTATATAATGACCTCAAAACCTCAATTATTTTCTTGTTACAAGGTCTTAACTTCATTTCCCTTCGGATCAGATCACAGATTAATAAGAGCTACTATCCAACTAAAACAGAATAAGAAAAGCCGATGCAATTATTCAAAAACAACCAAGAAACTGACAGCAAAAATAGAACAAGACCAATACATAGACAATTTAAACCATATTATACCTCAACTCATAGAAACGCATGAAACATACAACGTCGAAGAATATTATCAAAAAGTACAAAATACCATACATGAAGGCTTGAATATAAAAAAAGCAAAAGTAAGACATAAAATACTATCAGAAGATGCACTACGGCTCATGAAGGAAAGGAATAAGGTACAAAATAAGGAACATCTAACTAAAGACGATAAAGAACATCTTAAGTATCTCTATAAAGCTACAAACAAAGCTATAAGAAGATGTTATGAAATCCACAGATTTAAAACAATACAATACTACCTTGAAAGGTCTAGATCAACTAAGAAAGCTTATAAAGAACTGAATAAAACAAAGAAGTGGATACCATTTCTTGCTGACGGCAAAAGAAACTGTATACAGCGAAAAGAAATCATAAATGTAGCTACAGAGTATTACCAAAACTTGTACAGACAAAATCGCTCGTTAGATCAATCGAACACTGTCCCGAAAAAGTCGGAAGTTTCATTAGTGCCAGAGTTTACAGAAGATGAAATTCTAAAACAAGTTATGAAGTTGAAGTCAGAGAAAAGTCCCGGACCGGACGGGATCACAAATGAACATATCAAGTTAGCAAAGATACAACTACTGACTCCAATATCCCTTCTATTCAACAAGGTACTAGAAGAAGAAGTTGTCCCTTACAAATGGACTGAATCTGAAATCGTCTTATTATATAAAAAAGGTGATCCGGCTGACATTGGCAATTACCGACCCATAAGCCTCATGCCTTGTTTGTATAAACTATTTGCATCCTGTCTGTTGGAAAGAATGGCTGCGGATATGGACGCTCATCAGCCAATAGAACAAGCAGGCTTTAGAAGCGGTTACAGTACAACTGATCATATCCATGTTGTCCAACAAGTTATCGAGAAATATTCAGAATTCCGCAGACCGCTATATATAGCCTTCATAGACTATAAAAAAGCATTTGATTCTATATCACATGCCAGCATTTGGGAAGCTCTGAAGTCACAGCAAATTGAAGAAAAATATTTAAATATTCTAAAAAATATTTACTCTAACTGCACCAGTAGAATCAAGTTGGATAGGCTTGGAGAAAAATTTCACATACATAGAGGTGTTAGACAGGGAGACCCGATTTCACCAAAAATTTTTATAGCTGTCCTACAACACATAATGATGAACTTACCATGGTCCGAGCAAGGCATCAGGATAGGCGGCGTTTTTCTGAGCCATCTCAGATTCGCCGATGACATTATTCTATTCTCAGAATCTTCATATAGAATGAATGAGATGATAAACGATCTCCACCATGCCAGTGATAGAATTGGACTAGAAATGAATCTGGATAAGACAAAAGTCATGACTAATCACAAAACGACAGCAATCTTTATTAATGATGTTCCCATAGAATATGTACGTAAATACGTATATTTAGGTAAACAAATTTCCTTTAGCAAAGAAAGAAGCGTTGAAGAATTGGATAGAAGAATAGCGATCAGCTGGAAAAAATACTGGGCACATAAGGAACTCTTCAAATCGCAGCTTCCGCTATCTGCTAAAAAAATTGTTATGGATACGGAAATTTTACCCTGTTTAACCTATGGCTGTCAGACATGGACATTCGATCTCAAAACTAAAAATAAAATACAGACAACACAAAGAAGAATGGAGAGAAGCTTCCTTGGCATTAAACAAAAAGACAAAATAAAGAACACGGAAATTAGAAAAAGAACAAAAATAACTGACGCATTAACTTCCGCTCTCAAGAAAAAATGGAGATGGGCAGGACATGTGGCCAGGTACAATGATGATAGGTGGACACAAAGAGTGGTAAAATGGCCTGGGCCACGAGGTACAAGATCCAGAGGCCGACCTCATACGAGGTGGGTCGACGAAATTATAAAGATAGCAGGTGAGGGGTGGTTGACAGCAGCGACAGATAGAAGGACCTGGAATTTTTTGGAGGAGGCTTTTACCCGAGAGGGGTCCATTTAATACAAACATGTTTATATTTATCTTATATTTTTATAATTTTTATATCGCTATCATGTTGTTCTGAAGATGTTTGTGTTTGTGGAATTAATAAAGCTATTATTATTATTATTATTATTATTATTACTGTATACAATAATTGTGTTTGTTTTGTTAACAATTGAAGGTATAATTCAAAGGATACGGCGAAGTATGTCCGATGGCAAAGTATTAATGACTCAACACTTCACGGAGAGAACCCTTACCCCAGGTGGTGATGTATGTAATTTTCTATTAATTGAATTTTAACTTTATTTTAATTTATAGTCTGTATCGATTACAAGAAAACTGTTCAAATTAATACATGAATTTTATGAATAAGATGTTGTAATATAATCTAATTAAAAGAATCAGACGTTACTTTGCAGAAGTCCATAATGTATACATAGCAATCTCTCGCTGATTGCTACACAACTTGATATTTTATAATATAAATTTTCATCAGATTTGATTCTTTTCTTTGATCCGTAACTGATCAAATTTGTAATTCCGTAATTGTGTTGTTTTCGTTATCTGTTACGGTCAAATTCTGAATTGGCGCATTTAATTTAGAACTGTATTAAATTTCTAAATTCGTATTTAATTTTAATATTCGTTTTTTTCTTCTTCATACAAATTGCTTATCGTTTTCTTCCTTCCTAAATGGCCTTTCCCAAAGGCCGGTGTCTCGGGCTGAAAATTATAACCGTAACATACGAGAAAATAAATTGCATCTGTTCTTCTTGAACTATTTTTTAAGACAATGTATTAGTAGTATAGTAATTTATATGTACCGAACAACTTTGTCATCAATAATTATTCGTAGAAATGTACGTCCAGGCGTTCACTCAGCCTTTTTTTCTAACATATATTCTATATATGTTTATTATTATTTGTTGTTGTATTGCAATGTTTACCTGCCTCTCTTGACATATCCACCTTTATTTAAAGCCTACATGCTAATTACAGCATCGACATTTGTAATTTTGGATTTTCTTTGTTTCTCCTTCTTTTGTTGCAATTAATATTAAGCGTACTTTATGCAGCTCTGTGAAAAATATTTATTTATTGATTTCTTTCGTAAATGTCCAAGCTTGGGTCCATTCTAAAGAGCCTCACATCACCATTGCTATGCGTTTTGGATGACTTGGTAAAGTCAATTTAAATAATCCCTCATACTCACGGTTAAACTCTTATTAAAAAAAATGATTTGTCCAAAATATAGTTATATACTTATCGACATATTTCTCCATAGATGGGCGTTTTTAAAAAATACACAGTTGAAAGTCGAGTTTGCTAATTGACAAAATATTTCTAGATCAGCATGCAATGTGCAGCTACAGCTGATAGGCCTCCACAATTTACTTGGCAACGGGATGGAGTCGTCATATCTAGCAACACTGACTCCAGGTAAATGAAGAATAATAATATTACTTTACAAGTTTTCTACATGGAAGCCATCGTTATTTTCCGATTTGAAAACTCTATACTGTAAAATAGATAGATACGCTGTTACTTCTTAAAGACGATAGCAATATCGATTCAACAGTTGTTTTAGACGTAAATCATATTAATATTTATGTGTAGGTTGAGCAAAGGAAAAAACTTATCGAAATAAGTATTCAATTTGTTCTTGTGTACAATATTTATATAACTTTGTTTTTGTTTCATTCACGTTATCTTAGATCCGTGCAGGTCGTAAAATTTACACTGTTTTAAATATATGTATTTTATATATGTGTCAATTTCGAGTTAATTTAATTAAAAGTTAAATTATTTATTAAAAGTTTACAAACGGTTTGAAAATTCGCTTTAAATAATAAAATCGTTCCTTATTTAGATATTCGTTGGGACAAATCATGAGATCCGATGGCACAGTGTTGGCTCAGCTGAATATATCGAGGATTAGAGTGGAAGATGGTGGATTGTACTCCTGCACGGCGAGAGAAGGTGATCATGTAGCTGTCCATGAGAATAGACTTGATGTATATGGTAAGCTTAAAAAAATATGTCAAAATATTTAGTAATTAGTGTTAAACGTTGTAAGTTAAAACATTCACTCAATATTTATCCATAAATTAGGAAACAATACCCATACAAGAAATTTATTTTTCCGATAACTCTTGGGTCAAATCTAAGGCATAATGTAATAATAATTAAGATGTTTTTATCACGTGTGAGTTCAAGTGAAATGCAACGATATTATTAACTAACACAAAAATAAAGAATAAAAATATACAAAGACGCAAGTAGAATAAATATATTTTTGTCTTTTTAGGACCGCCGTATATCAGAGCACTACCACCATTAAAAGTACAGAGCGGCGAAACAGTGAATCTAAGATGTCCATTTTATGGATATCCTATAAGGTAAAAGTAAACATAAATTACTCACTAACAACGTATAAATTTTACACTTCAATGAAATAATAAATAATAAAACCAAATCTAAATTTGATTTGTGTATATGGATGACATAACTATCACACATTAGATATTATTTAGGTATTTCGCGAATACATACTTATATAATAATAATACATATATTTATATATACATCTCATTATATATAGTAAATTAAATTCATTTCATATAAGTAAGTTTAATTTCACACTAGTAAAATAATTTTATAGATAATTATAATTCATCGGAATTTTACAGCAAAATAGATTGGGAATACAAAGGCAAAACAATTAGCTCCGACAATCTATTCCAAAGATACAAGCGCAGTGAATATAAGCGAAAATATCGCAGTGTTCCCAACATACATGGAGTGCTTAGTATATTAGACATTACTAAGGACCACGAGGCCCAATACACCTGCATTGTGACCAGCCCATCTGGAGAAATGGCCAGGCGGATGTTTGAGATACAGGTCATTGAAGCACCAGTATTGGAAGATCTTTTATTCGGGAACAACCTTCAGGAAGGTCAAATCGTCAACATTTATTGTAATGTAAGGAGCGGAGATCTGCCCATACACTTTGAGTGGCTTAAGGATGGGAAACGAATCCCTAGTGGATTGAAGGTAAATGTTTGAATATTTGTTTAAAATGTGAATTAATGATTGTTTATTAAAAACGTTGGATTACGTATTGTCAAATTGAAAGTATTAGGGGTAAAACGTAAAACGAATGTCAAAAAAGTAGGTTTACGGTCAGGTTTTAAGTTTTAAAATCCATGAAAATTTTAATTATTGTTGCAATAGCAATGATTCAACCAAGCAAATATTTTAGCAAGTATTTTAAATATAATAACTCAAAATTGTAAAATATATTTCTCCTATTATTGTCTTTTATTGACGTAACTATTGCTCATTTAAAGAAAAACACTTGATTAACGGATTAAGCTATGTAATTTTCCCTCGAGTTTTAGTCGATACCAACTCCAGGGCAATAAATACAGATAACACACAACCTGTCTGCAGCTGTGACACTTATTTTGACAATCAACACCTTTTGTCTTTAGTCTACCGTGACCACGCAAGACATAAAGTACGCGAAACGTCGGGAAAATTTAAAATAATGTAAAATATACTTAAATTTTGTAAAAATACATAGCTTAATCCGTTAATAAAGTGTTTTTCTTTAAATATTTTTCTCCTGTAAAAATAATATTTACATAATTTCACTCTTTTGTAAGTATGAAATAGGTTATGCAAAATGCAATTCTAATTTTGAATATTGACTTGTCTATAAATTACAGATTATTGAAACAGGCTATGTTTTTCAAAATGAATTTAGAATTAAATTAATAGAAACCTATAAAGTGGAAAGTATTGAGTCCATAGATATTCACAAGTCACTTATAGTTAATAGAATCAGGTGTCAACTCTACGGAAGTCCATAGTGTTCAAGATTCGTATAGTGAAACGCCACCTGATATTCCAAAATTGATAGACATTAAAAGTGTGAAGTATTCCTTTCCTACTTGTGAATCTGATAAATTTTAAGAAATTATACTGTAAAATATTGCGAATTTATTAGCAATACTTTCCAAAAAGAACCTCAAACACCCGATGTATATTTCGCTTCCACACCGGAGCATCCTCAGGATGTTCTATAATTCATAGTTCGTAAAAGTAAAATCTTGAGTTCTATTATTAATTTTTACTATTAACTTCCGCAAAGTAACACCGAATTCCATTAATTTATATGAATACTTCTAAATTATATACATCTAGTAAAGAAATACCATTTTTAAGGTGGTTGAGCGGAGTTCAGAGCTGTTCAGTGCATTGATAATAAAAAAAGTATCACTAGAACACTGTGGTACCTACACGTGCGTTGCAACTAACCACGTCGCAACTGTCAACAAGACAACCGAACTGTATATAAAAGGTAAGGTTTTTATAATGCTTGAAATACATGCCGCATAATTTAAAACATAAGGTATGGGAGAGCTGGAGCAAGAAAAAACATCGAATTAATATATATAACATAAAAATTACGATAGTTATACGATGCAAAAATAGTGGCTTGGCAAATACTGTATTATGTTTACAATACCTATAATGTGCCTAAATTCCCAACATTTATTTTCTCAATAAAATACACAAATCACACATAATTATGTCACTCTATATCACTAGTATAATTGTTAAAAATGTTCAGTGTTATTCAGTAGCAGTATTTAAAAATTAACATACAATTTTACAAGGAAATATTATGCATTTTTAAAGTACGTTGCTAATACTTGTACTCGGTGGTTCACACCTGCTCTGTGATGTTTATGATATTGAAGATTACCCTTATACGCTTAAAAAAATGAATGTTACAAGATAAAATGCTCACCTATTAACTTGCAGGTAAAGCGAGGCGTTGCTAGGTTTCTTAATAAATATGAAAGTTAATTTTTACTCCTGGGTTTAAAAGATAAAATACGCTGTTATTAATTTTTTCAACTACACAGTTACCCGTTTAATAAGCAAATAAATTTAAAAATCTATTTTCATTACGGTTCTCGACGGAAGAAAGTTGTAGCAGATTTTGAAACTATAACGATATCAAATCGGTTTATAGAGCTTTATGGCTACAGTTATCATTTATTCTGTTTTAAAATTGCTCTTTTCTTAATTGGGTCGTACGGTATCTCATAGAGATGCTAGAGATTTATGTAATAAAATATGGTATTTACTTTTTTAAAACCAATTATCGATTTTACAAAAATCTATCAGACAAGACATGCAGACAATAATATAAATGCAAAAATATATGTATATATAATTAGATATTTATAATTAATTCTTATATAAGAAGCTTTTTACAGTTGCGCCGAAATGGGCTGAGGAGCCATCAAACTCTTCTCTTTTACTAGGCAGACGAGGTATAGTCTCCTGTAGTGCCAGTGGGTATCCAAAACCTCAAGTGCATTGGATGAAAAAAGATGGTGAGCATGTCCCATTGCCCTAATTTTAAATAAGTCTTCACGTAGCTTCTATATACTTCAAGATGGTGAGCATGTCCCATTGCCCTAATTTTAAATAAGTCTTCACGTAGCTTCTATATACTTCAAGATGGTGAGCATGTCCCATTGCCCTAATTTTAAATAAGTCTTCACGTAGCTTCTATATACTTCAGCACTTACGCATTAAAAATGTATTGGTGTAGGTTAAAAACTTTCGTAAATTACAACCAAGGGAACAGGTATAATATATTCAAGTTGGAGATAAGATGTTATTTTTATACCAAAAACGAGTTTTAAATACCTTTAATACTTCATGATAATGAAGTGTTATTATTCTAATGTTGATAAGTTTCCAGCGATGAACATAACTGTATAGATAAATGTAATGTGGTTTTAGCAATCCTGGGTACCTGGCAACCGGTACTTGAACTGGCTGGAGGCGGCATCCTAAGCCTGGCAAATGGTTCTTTGGTAATAGATGAGGTATCGCTTGCTGATGAAGGACTATACTCGTGCAACGTTGAAAATGGCGTCGGAATACCTCTCAGCAAAACTGTTTGGATTACTGTCAATAGTTGGTATTGAGTCGTTTTAATTTTGTAATTAAAATTGACTGGATTGTTTCATGCATCCGTTTACATGCATATGTTTTTAAGATTTATGTAATTCTCGTTCTGTTTGTATATTTTCTATTTCTTTTTTCTCTTCCTCCCTTAAATTTTTCTTAGTAGCTGGAAGAGATCGCTTATAAGCGGTTTCGCTGCCGGTAGCACTTTTCTTACGGAATTTAAATATTGTTTTTTGTTATGTACAAACAAATATTAATTAATAAATATAGGTATATTACATTAAGTTAGTATTATAGTTATATTTTTATGAAAATTGGTGATAGGGTAGATTGTGCTAGGCGTATAATATATAAATTATCCCATTAATCTAACACTTAAGTCCTCCATATTTGCTAGCAAAGACACTAGGCATTATGCATAAATTACTATTGCTAAACTTGAAACTAATGCTTCCTAAATTGCAAAAATGTAGCCATTTGCATAAATAGTTATTTTAAACATATATAACGGCTGTTTTAAACTACAATGGATGAATGGCTCTTATTAAAATATAATAATTAAATAAAATAAGAATTGTTAAATAAATTGTGTTATTGTAGAACCAGTCCATTTCTCGTCATCATCAGTTAATGTGACATCACGTTTGGGTCAATCGGTAACTCTGGATTGTCATGCTCTCGGGGACACTCCCATCACTGTACAGTGGATGAGGCATGGGCACGCCTTGGAGCTGCATTCTCATAGGCAAGTCGTAGGAAATACATAACTCTATACTTATATTATTACCTTAAGAGCGCGCTGTGAAACGTGCGTATCTGAATCGAACTGAAGATATTTTGTGTTGGATAGTTGGATTTATCACAAAGGCTATAACTACGCGAGCGATGCGGTAATGAAAATGGTTGTAAAACGTAGAATTTTCCCTTTTTTCCCTTGTCCCTAATTAACGCGGATGAAACCGCGGGGGATAACTACTAAGGGTTATTTCCCTAGGGAGTCGCTTAGCACGATCACGGCAAACATGCTTATACATAAAACGATTTATTATATTAGTCCCTGGAAAGCAAAACTGAAATGCAAAAATATTAACAAATGGTATTCGATGATATAGTGGTACCAAATGTTAAGCATTTTCTATACACCGTGGTTCACCCGCGATACGCATTTAAATTTTCCGTTTTTAAAACATTTTTACCGTGTAACTCGTTCATGATTTTAAAGAATATTTCATAGCGGTCCAAATTTGAGTTTATTCCTAAAAATATAAATATATTTCTCACTTTAATTAATAGAATCAGTGCTACTTTGCGGTACTCCGTAGTATAAAATTCTTCAAACCCTTGAACATTCGAAGCCAGAAGTTGCGTATAGTTTTTGTGTTTTGGTGGGGGCAATAGTGTTAATTCAACGAACACTAGAGTAGAGGCAACATCCGGAGGATACTCTGGTATCGAACGGGACAAAGTTCGTAGAGTGTTTGGAATTTTATTTACCTCATTCACTTCCCTGTAGTAACTTTAGCATGAGCATAGATAAGCTATTAAAAAGCTATATAAAAGTGAGCGTTAAACATAATTTATTTCAGATGGAAACTCTCCGAATCAAAAACAAACTCAGGTTTAAGAAGTACAATAAGTATACAATACGCAGAAACAAACGATGCAGGGTTATACCAATGTCGAGCTAGCAATCCGTTTGGGAGCAGCACTTACAATGTATATGTTACTATATTGGGTGAGTATAAAAGATGTTGAATTTATTCACAGAAAAATATGCAAAATTTTACCGCGCAATCATTAAGATTGCAACGCTACTGAAATTTACAGAACAACATCAAATACGCAAACGAAGTTTCGTAATAGTGCATTGAAAATCGCTATCTCTGTATACATATGTATGGGCTATAGTTATGTACTCACCAGTTTAGTGATACCAAAATAGGCCTAGAACTCATTGCGCGCCAGCCGTGATTGAGGGTTTGCGATTTTATTTCAAAACGAAATGCGGGCGATTGTGCTACAAGTTATAATACAAAATGGCGTCACATCTAATGATGCACGGCACGTGCGATTCTACAAGTAATCAGTCGGTGCAATGTAATCCGCATACTATCGCTTGCGTAATTTGTTGCCAGCTCTACGCTAGCCTACTTTCTGTTGCTTAACACTACGTGGAACCAGCTGCCAATAGAGGTATTTCCGAATCAATACTACTTCTGGAGCTTAAAAAAATATATTATTCGCGTAGTACAGTAGTATATAAACATTTGTTTCGCTTGTTTCAAGGAAACTTTTTTCAGAACCGCCCACACCGCCTACTGAACTTCGTTTGGAGTCACTTAAATCTCGCATGGTGGCCATATCATGGCGGACCAATGATCGTGTGAACGCCAAGCACTATACCGTACAGTATGCGCCTGCGCACCTCAGTGATGTTCGATGGGAAATCGCTAGTACATTTAATGTTACAAGGTTTGATATAATAGAATTAATGTTTTATGTTAACATATCTTTTCAAACCACTTCTTATATTTTAAATTAAAAATAATAAACTAAATTTAATTTGTTCTAAACGTATTTGACGTTTGATATTTTAATACTAAAGAAACAATTTCCTTTAGCAATAATGAGATTCGCCAAACATTCGACCTTCAAAACCTTCGTCCGGCTAATAGTTATGCAGTTCGAGTCGCAACTGTCAACCAAGTCGCTGTTAGTCGATTCACCGAACCGCTTCATTTCACTACACAGGAGGAACGTAAGGAATATTTAAAGTAATTTTATAGAACTATCTAATAATTGGTAAAGGAAATGTGATTCGCTAAATCAATTTCAAAATCAAAATAAAGAAGAAACGCTGATCCATACTAATTTTATAAAGCTGGTTAAACGGGCTAATATGCAAAGTATTTTTGGGTTGGATACTCAAATCGAGGAAGAGCGGATTTTAAATGAAAAATGTTGTGAAAACGTAGAAAATTGTGAGGGACTGTAATTTTGTATATTATTTTATTCTAATTAATGCAGATGCATAATAAACTAGATCTATATATTTTTATTCAGCCTATAGTAACCTTCCTCCAAAATTGGCGTGAGTCTTAATAGCGATGTTGTTAATACAAAAGCTTTGAGAGGTCTAATATTGTCATAGCGCCATCGTCCCCTCCTCTGCAAGTACGGGTGTCACAAACAGAGGAGCCTGGTCAACTAAGAGTGTGGTGGTTACCACCAGACTCACTCTCTCATAATGGTCACATCACAGGGTACCATATTAAGGCTGTTCCGCAGAATGTTGGACCAAGTAAGGCTTTATTTATATTTTCCTTAATACTATTTCCTCATATGACCGCAAATCATAATTCTCGTTACGTTACTCGGAATTCGGTTCGTATTGGTAGCCTAATCAGTAGCTGATCCAAATACCTTTTCCATATTTAAACTTTAATTTAAAAGAGAGCGAAAGTGTCCTATCATTTAATTAAATAAAACTTAATTTTTCATACTTATTTTAAGTTCAGATTTTGCTCAGGAATTATATGGAATGAAGCCTTGAACATTAATATGCCTTTTGCAACCAATACAATGATGATAAATTTTTTTGGATTACCAAAATAACAACATCTCTGTGCCACACAAACTTTGGAGCTGGTAAAAATTAATATATTGATTAACTCCACCAAATTGCTATTGTTTTATAAGTACCTTTCGATTTTAATAAAAAAAGCAACAGGAAAACACAAAGAAGCTTTTATTCTGGTGTCGTAAGACCACTATAAAAAGTTCAGTTCACTTTTATCGCCATAAAAGTCATATAAATTTTACAACTTCGCCTTTTTCACTTATTTTCGTGTACCTTAAACTTTTACGGTTTTCCAATCGAGATATTTTAGTGATATCACTTTCGTATAAAGACTTTTCATACTATAGGAAAAAAGCATACGCGCCCAATTGTAAAGTAACACTTGTATATTGTATCTCATATAAGTGATTGTTGTGATCTTTTTTGAGAAATAAAAGTATCAATAACCGCAATGGTATGCTTCAAGGTAATACACGTAAGAATCGATTATAGGGACAATTTTTTTTATTTTTATTTTTTATTTTGAAACTTCAACGGAGACACCCAACATATATTTAAGACTACACACTTATCATACCGCGTGCATCTCCAATTATAGGAGAGTACAGCTTGCACAGTTAGCCAACATACACAGAACTACAACAGCAACTCCTACACTAATATGCTAATGAATTAGACTAAGGGCCCCTCAGTAAAAAGAAAAAAAAATAAGGAAAAAAAAATATCTTTACAAATGTATATAACAATGACCACAAATTTTAAAAGAATTAAAAATGATACACTAAAAAATAGACGACTATAAACAAAATATAACAGTTTTTTTTTCTTTTTTCAGCCTTAATTTTGAAGCCCTCAGTCCCTTTAAATTTATAATTTATATTGAACTAAATATTTACTTGCATTACCCAAAATAGAGCTTACAATAATAGATTAAATCTCTTCAGAAAAAAATATACATCCATGTGGTTGAACGGGCGGTTTTACTAATAGCAGTTTATTCCAGACAACACAGAAAAAAAAGTTTAATGTGTTAGTTTCAGAAGAATCAAACACAAGAATAATAAAGGTGCCACACCAATCTGGAAAGCAAGAGACTATAATCAGTGGGCTTTTGAAAAATACAAGGTACGTGTGTTCGTATTCAAGCTTCTAACCAGGGTTGGTTAAACTAAAGTAATTCTTCTTCATACGAGTCAAAATAAAATGTAAATAACGTTTAGTTCATATAATATTGTCTTTTATTAACATAACTATTACTCATTTAAAGAAAAACACTTTATTAACGGATTAAGTTATGTATTTTTACAAAATTTAAGTAATTAAAAAAATTTAAGTATATTACACGGTAGACCGTGACCACGCACGCTGTAAAGTACGCGAAACGACGGAAAAATTTAAAATAATGTAATATACTGAAATTTTGTAAAAATACATAACTTAATCCTTTAATAAGGTGTTTTTGTTTAAGTTACATATAGGTAATTAATATAATGGCAATTATGCTACTAGAACTAGAAATATTACTTGTAAGATTCTTCTTCTTCTCCTTATGGTGCCGTCTCTTTTTGAAGGTTGGAGATTTGGATGCCGCGTTTCTGAATAACGACTTCGTACTTTGACCACTTGTAAGATTGTGAATTCTTAAATATTGTTCCAGGTATGCTGTAACAATCTCAGCATTTAGCAATGCTGGTACTGGTCCATTTTCCACACCAGTGTTTCAGGAGACTCGCGAGGGAGGTATGTTATCCTATTCTATTATGGGAACCAAATATAAATATAATATGATATCTCAATATAAATTGAAATACTGTTTATACGTACTCGATACATAACCTTGTGTCTATATATTTTGAAACATTTGTATTTCCTGATATCATTTTATTAAAATATATTTTAGCTCCCGAAAACGCTCCGTCTTCAGTTGAATGTACAGCTGTGTCGTCCACATCGTTACGAGTAGGCTGGCAACCCTTGACAGCACCAAGACATGGAACTGAGATTTTGGGATATACTATTCTATATGCCTCTGACGGTTAGTATTTGTCGGCAGGCGTATACGTCGACATCGAGATACATCCATTGATAAATCCATTGAATTTTTTGTGACGTCTGATCGACCTAGCCATTGCCTTTCGAAGCCGGGGCATGGTTGGATCAGCACGTTTTTGATTTTTTTTTAATTCTCCCTTTCGACAATTCTGCCCAGCTATATATTCCTGATAATTACAATTGTCCTTCTTGCGGTGAAAACGTGGAACACTGCCTGTGACAGCCAATACCGATATGTGACCACACTGCCGTTATCTAACAACCTTCAGAAAAAAATAGTTATTTTGTCTTAAGATTATAATTAATTAAGTTTAATAAATTACTGATTGTAGGATGTAAACAAACTTATGTTAGTCTTGGACTAAAGCTAAATGCCACCACCATCTAAACCACACAATACCTTTCCTTTTGAGGACTGTGAAGATTATATCCATTAGATACTTGAAACTGTTGTAAATAGAGAGTTTCTGTGTCAAAATGACATTAAAGCCGTGTTCGCTGTCTGTCAAGTGCCTGTAATCGTCCAATATACGTATTTAATTTGGTTTCAGATAGTGATTGGCAGAATCAAACGTCTATTCATACGGAGCAGTACTTGCAGAATTTACTGAAATATGCGAATTATACAATTAAAGTTGCTGGTTACTCCAGTTATGGGGTGGGTCCGTTCTCCTACCCAATCGTCTGCACAACTTTACAGGATGGTAATTACTATTTTCTTAATAGTTAATAGTTCCTTCCAAGATATATGTTGGTCCTTAGTTCCTAGCAAAGAGAGCAGTAGATGACATGTAACTTAGTAATACTTAAGCTGCTATATTTTTTCTATCATTTCCGTTAGTTTTTGTTGTGTGCATTTAAATTCACATATACTATATATTTATATAATATTTTCGGTGTAGTTCCGTCTCCGCCAGCAGACATAAAAATGCTGGTGCTGTCACCGACATCTTTGCTTATCAGCTGGAAGCCACCGGACAGGCCGAATGGAGAAATTGTTTTCTACACAGTTTACGTGAAACCAGTGGGGTAAGCGTTATAACGCAAAACATTTGCCTACAAATCAAAATCAAATAAGACAAGAAAAAACATTAAAGCTAAACAAACCTTCGAGGGTCTTCAGAGCGTGTGTGGAATGTAACTGTCGATAAATTGTAAAACCAGTCAACAGTGGTTGACAAAATATGTTTAAAACAAGAATGAACATAAAAACCTACAATTTAATAAAATAAAAATTACTTAGTTTCAACCAATGCCTGTTCAACACTATTAGAAATATGTAATAGTAGTAAAATAATGCTTTCTATAACTATTTCGTCATAGAAGTGCTGGCGACGCAGTCATAACACAACGGATAGAATCTAATCGTCATACTGCAGAAGTTAAAGATTTGAGCACTGGCCGGACTTATGAGGCATGGGTGTGTGCTTCCACGCATGTTGGAGAAGGTCGTGCAAGCAAGAGACTCACTCAAACACCAACACATAGAGGTAACTTATAAAGTGTTATTATTTACCTTTTTTGGCGATGAAGCCACAGTCCACAGGTGTATCGTCCTATCGTAACATTGACACAAGCCAGGTACACCAGAACTTGTATAGACAAACTTCTGATCTATACGACGTCCTCGCCATGAAATTATTTTAATTCTCAATATTTGTACATATGTAAAATATATAATTGCATTCAATTAAACTTCCCCTGCAGTTGTGGCTGGCGTATCCTCTCTAGGCGGTTCTATATCGGTGGGCGCGGGATCCTCTCTGCTTCTGCGTTGTGAGTGTGTGGGATCACCAGCAGCTCGTACGGTGTGGTACCACAACCACAACATCATCACACACCATCCACGCTTCACGCGGAACCATGACGATACGCTCCTGATTAATAGTGAGTTTTGTGAAATCGTTCGTTTCTGTGCGACCCAATGGGAAGTTAGGGAGATCTAGTGTCTATATTATTATGTAGATTTAATTTATTGAAAATCACTGCCGACCAGATCGTTAACAGTTGGTGGATACGCATATTGTGTAATCAATTTGCTAAGTCGTATTCAAAAGTTGATATTTTAAATTAAATACCTATTAGTATATTTAAAATAGGACCCTATTTGGAATGATTAACATAAATATGGCTCAAATTTAAAACAACTTCAAATACTTACGATGAAATTAAAATGAGGATATTTAAAAAAATCATTCTCATTTTATGTAAAGGTTTGTAGTTTTGGAAGATAATTTAATGTTCCATATATTAGGTTCATAATATTTTATGATTATTATTTATATAGAGAATTGCAATTATTCCTATTACTTTCGCTCTCGATGAGACAATTATTGCTTTAGATCATCTTTTTTAGATATTGATGAATCTCTAAGCGGGAATTATACATGCTTAGCTAAGAACCTTTATGGTTCTGATTCAGTGAAATATACAGTGATCGTTCAACCATTACCGGATTCGCCAATCCTAAGGGCAACGCCATACAAAGATTCTCTTGTGGTGGAATGGGAGCAGCCACATTATTCTGTGACGAATAAGTCGCTTGCGCAGAAAATAAGTGAGTTTTTAAATAATATTATTTTATTTATTAGTAGCTCCTAAAATAACTCAAAGATCTTCGTTGAAGTTTTGCTTTCAATTGTTCTCAAAACAGTGAATATTTTCCCAGAAATAGGGTGAGCAAAATTCATTGAGTCGTGTAGATGCGAGCTGTAATGATTAAGTATCTTTTATGTTAAAATTTACACATACTGTCAATCGGATTTTTTAAGGAAACAAAAACAAACAAACAAATAGGTTGAGATATGAAGAAGTACACTTTATTGTTCTTAAATTAATAAAAGTTACACAATTTCATTTCTAATGTCGATAGATTCTGAGCGGTGTGCAAACTATTTTTAGCATATAGCCTTACATGGAAAGAAGCAAACGGCCCATGGCAAGAAGCTTGGTCGACAAATGAATTACCAAATACTTCTATTATCCAAAAACACACGCTTACTGGACTTAAGTGTGGAACGAAATATTCCTTGAGAATAACAGCCACCAACAGAGTTGGAACCTCGCAGCCTGCGTATTTGGATATCAGCACATTGGGAAGTGGTAAGCGATTTTAGTATAGTAATACCATTTTAGTTGTACTAAAACTCAGTCAGTTTAGTTGAACCAAAATTACATTAAAAATCCTTAGTCTTAAATACCTTAAACAGAATGAAAACGTTTTATCACCGCCATATGTCGTCGTATTCCCTATTTTCCTTTTATAACTTTCATTTTGTGATATGTTTAAATTAAACCTTCAAGAAATGCTAAATCATTTTCCACGTTTGGTCGTGCTCAAGCGGAGGGTGGATTCAAATATTTGATACGGGCCTTAAAGAAGAAAAGAAAAATTATTAATTTCACATAAGATTTATATTTACAACTAACTGTACCAGCGACTTCGTCCGCATGGATTAGGTATAACAACTTAAAAATACTTAATTTAGAAAACATGTGCTATCTACGTCACGAACTAAATAAACACAAATGTACTTTATTTATAATTATTACTTAAAGACAAAAAAGGAAAGCAGCAAAAATTAATCACATTATTTTGAATTAGACTACAGTATTTTATACGTTTTTTATTGCATAATTTTATTTTAGCTTTTTATCGGCGTAGTGATAAATACACATGTATCCGTGTAAAGTTCCATCTTTCTAACACTAACCGTTTCGACGCTAGAGTGAGAACGGGCGAATGAACGGACATGACGAAGGGTTCCTTTACGTAGAAACTCTAATAAAAGTAGCGTAAGTGATTCCTTATGACATCAGCTACCAATAAAAAAAAGTCCCGTCAAAATCGGTCCAGCCATTTCAGAGGTTAGCCTCAACAAACAGACAGGCAGACAGACAGACAGACAGACAGACAGACAGACAGACAGACAAAATTTAAAAAAAATGTCATTTTGGTGTATGTATCGTATATATATTCATATGCATGTAGTAAAAAACAGTTATTTCAATATTTAAAACAGACACTCCAATTTTATATATTAGTATAGATAAAGTTAATTTAAGATTCACCCCAATACTTCTCTGTGCCGTGGGGAGCAAATAAAATTTCTATAACGGATATAGTTAAAATATTTTGAGTAACATTACGAGTGCATTAGCATTCATTTAGGGCTTATCACGTCAAATTCATAGACAAATATTTGGTTAGCTAGCTGAAAATTCCTACCGTCTCAATACTGTCGTCACTTGGCAATGATAATTGATAATAAAGCAGCGAAAGAAAATGACAAAACTTTGAAAAAAGGTTACAAATACGTTTTCGTATAAGAGCCCTCATGAATATTTATTGAATTCAGAGTTTTATAGTAACAGATATATATCAACTGTAAAAAGAGCGATGAAGGTTTTGTTATTAATCAATTGTTTCATGGTCAGACCAGTAGCTGGAAACTCCAGCGCTCTTACATCAGTCTTTTGATGATAGCAGGCTCAGGCTTTTCTTTTCTTCTCTTTTAATTAGTTCCCATCCCACCAACATCAAATGAATGGTTATGGAGCAACAGTTCACATATATACATCCAATTGGCTGGCTGGGAAGGTGGTGGCTGTGACATGAGGGCTTGGGAGGTGGAGTACCGTCCCCTGGGATCAAGAATCTGGACTAGAGCGAGGAATACTTTGGTTAGATAGTATATTAGTTTTTAGTATTGTCATATTGCGTAAATGTTTCCAGCTTATATTATTTCATTAACACGTATGATTATTCTCGCATATTTTAATAATATTGCCATCGTAATATATTGTTGAAATACTTATTAAATCCAGGTTTATATAGGTATTACCTAGGATGTGCAAGAGTTATGTTGTTTTTATAAAAACATACAATAAAAAATTATAACATTAAGCAATTACATTTATATAATAATAAAAAGATAATTGAAGTTAATGAAAGGACTTATTTTAGACTTACGCAGATACAAGCTGGAGTTTGCCCCTGTACCAAGTGCCCAGCTATCGCTCAAGTTCGTTCGCTATATCGGATCTGTCTCCGGGAACGTGGTACCAGGTCCGAATTACTGCTACCAATGAGGCTGGGAGTATAAGTAGTATTTATAACTTTGCTACTAAAAATTTGGATGGAAGTGAGTATTTCCTAGTGTAAGGCATTTATCATGAGTATATAATAAAGATGTTTTGATGTGTTGCAAGCCCATTTGTCTTTTACACATAGACTTCGCGCCCAACAGTTTATACATTGAAAGAATCACCAAATCTACTTTCAGCTGAATTTTAACAAAAACTTTGAACGGTCCAAAATGATCGTTTTATATACTTATACATTAATGTATTTATACAGAGCAAATGAATATATTTTTTAATGATTGGTATGCAAATGTATTTGTGTGTTAGGTCATAAAAGCTATTAATTTTATATTACCTGAAGAGAAGACAGGCAACTACAAAGAGTGTGATGACTTATCAAAATATTTTTTTAGGTGAAGTGGGTCCCCCATCAGACATATTTGACCTTAATATGCTTGTTATAGTATTCAGCTCCATTCTTCTCATTGTTTGTCTCATCAGTTGTACTTACATTCTATTACGGAGACAAAGGTAATTTCTTTAAAATGTTTATATATATAGTATATTGAAAGGCGTTATGTATGTGAGGCTAATTCCCAGAAGTTATTTATTTGTTAGTATAAACAAGAAAACAAAAAGCCTCCGTACAGTCAACCGACTAAAACTGATATATAAACAATTAAAAAATAGCAAAAATTTTATAACTACCATAATATAATATATTTTATGGAAAAAACTAAACAAAACTAAAAACAATAAACAATTTAACAATAAAGTGACCATCCAATGTTTTATTATAAACAGTTAAGCCGTCAATACGGTCTCAAGTTTAGATATTTAAAAGGGTTATTTCAATATCAATTTTAAATATTATTAATACTTTAGTTAAAATATACTCAATATTTTTAATTTGCGCCGATATGTATTAAAATAAAATGCTTTAAACTGCGAATTGTTAAAAGTGTATTTTTTACAAACGTCAGTGTCCGTTTTCTCCTAAGTTTACAACGATTTTGTTTATGAATTGATTAAATCAAATTTAAATGCCAAAGTTTATGAGAAACTAATTATGAACTCAATGTAGTCGCGAGAGACTCAAAAACCGTGCCCCACTTAAAGTTTCCAAGTTAATAAAACCGTCTTACTATTAAAATAAACTTTCCAATTTTCCCAACTAGGATTTCTGAATTCGTAATATTCAGGAATTTAACCGACTTGAAAATTTATGCGATTTATAAAAGCTTCGATTAAGGACGGTACTCTAATAATATAGCAAGCACTTCGCGCCTAAAGTCCGCATATTAATTTTAAGTTTGTATTTTGTTATTTAATATGTCTTTTAGTATTAAACACCGGTCAGGTATATAAATAGTAACTTTGTACCCATCATCCTTTTGTGCCAAATTTGGTGATCAATATGTTTTGATCAATATCATAGCTTTCATAACTAGCCACGCATGTTAAAAAATTTATGGTGTTTCACGTAATACTGTGATACCCTAATTATAATATCGATTATACTAATAAATAGGTCGATTTACAATTGATTTTTTTTAGAACTGGCAACTTTACACAATACAGGGATTCTCTAACAACGGATAATAAATCTGAGAATGGCAATCTCACGACAAATGCATCGCATAACAACCTTACCAGCGTTGTGAAAGAAAATGCAATAAATGCACAAAACAGAATTTATAGTACTCCAATACCAGTGAGGAATAATAGTAAACATGGTAAGTATTTGTATAAATATCTCGTTAAATAATTACTTTAAAAAAACAAATTTAAATATATAATAGAATTTATCATTATAATATTAAACATTATTCATCGCGTAATATTCAACAATATTCATTTGGCGACCAAAAAAAGATTCGCTAAATAAATATAGTTTAGGCGAACTTTCACAATTTTTTCTTCCTTAAGACAGAAATAGAATGAAAAAAGGCTTATATGATTAGTAGAAACACGCGTTACTTTGCAGTAGTTACTAGCATTTCTCCATGAAAAAAAATATCCTTAAGTATTGCTTGTATATTAGTTATGAGAACTTTATAAAGATTTTAATAATGTATAGTAAGAATTCATAGATTGAGCGCAAAATTACCGTATGAAGATAGGATTCAAATTGTCTGATATAAGAAATAGGATATCCGGCTCATTTTTTTTTAAAAACATATTCTGAGCGGGTTTAACTCCATGCATGTCTTCTCAATTCCCATTTTTTAGGAGGTGTATAATATGAAAAAATATATTTTGCCCTAACTAATTATGTTTTTGACAGAGTTATATGAAATAAGTCCATACGCACAGTTTGCGGTTGGATTCAGGACGTTTGGGCATGTCGATAATCAGGATCCGCCATATAAACACAAATATTGTGACACAGGTATATATCTGCATAAGACAAACATTAATTTAAAGTTAATTGTCATTTAAAGAATTGCTTTGCGTACACCAAATATGGTAACAGGTATTATTTTTTTGTTCAATACATACATAAGCCTTTCTTTACAGAGTTACTAATGCGATAGAACTTATTATCTAAATATAAGTATACACTTAACGCTAAAAATATACATTTACTTCTTATAACTTAGTATAAATATAGTCATTAAGGTAAACTCCGTCAGGCTACAACGAAATAGGTCTATCTCAATACTAACCCTATTTAATACATGTTACGCTCTTGTGAGCGGCGCCACGTTCAACAGTTAATATATAAATATGTAATACTTGCAATTATGTAGAATAAATATAGTCAAATATTTCAGAAACAAGTTTCCAGTTGTGTTCCGAATGTGAGGATAGCGACACAGTATCAAAATACAGCGGAAGTAAATGCTCACGAGGTATACTTATTATGAGATGACGCTTACATACATATATATTAAATATATCAAGCTCAATATATTATCTCATTTTTTACAGTAGGCTACAATTTAAAATTTGATTCGTCAAATTGAATTAATTTTATTCGTATAAAGTTATTTTAACAAATGTCACTTATCAATATCACATCTGTGCCGGTAATAATGGTTTTTCAACACTAATTATCATCCCTAGAAACCTGCAGAACGCCGCATAATAGGTAGCTACGAGAAAAGGTACTTAAAAAGAAAGGGAAGAAGAGTTAAGGACAAGTAAAATCGGAAAACTGAGGTATCGGTTTTGGGAAATTGTATGTACAACAAAAATCTGCATCTGTATAGTAACCGTATTATTTTTGTCTTTAATTCAGTTTAAGTAATATCAAATAATCAATAAATATAACTGCAAATATTATAGTTGTGGTAATTTGAAACTTAATTATTGTTATAACATTTATTAGTTTTTGATCATATGCATGTAGTTTTCTTATATATGTAAACTTTGAAGTGATTTAATCGTGATCAATTCTCTGTAGCTTCTGAAACTACAGCGTATTTGTTTTTAAAGGAATATTAAATAGACACCTTCGGCGTTTTTAGTGTTCATTCTAATTTACTTAAAAAATAACTGATTGTCTTCTCATTACATACGCTCTTTATTTTACTGAAATAAGGCGTAGGATATACGTATAGAACTTCTACTACTATTAAATTTAAACGTTCAAACATTAAACATTATTAACATATTTTATTACATAATATTATTCTTAGTAGCAATTATTATATGTCAATTCATCTTAAATTAGTAATTAGATTTTTGTATAATCAGATCTTACTTTGCGAAAGTCATAGTATATATGGGCGCAAATTAATGTATTAGAATTATATTTTTACTATTATATTAATGATATGTAATATTATTATTTAAATAACCATTGGTGGACATATACAATTCTATTAGACCATTGTGTGACCATACACGCATATTTGCTTACAGACTGTAAGGGTATTCTTCTAGCGGAATATTGCTCATAAAATAGTTTAATATCATTTTTTTCAAATTCATCTATTAAATTTGATTTTAAGTAATACCAGCTGACCATAAATATCTGCCGTCTTGTCTCTAAATAAGCCGAACGCCATGGGTGATTCAAATTTTGATGTATGTTCCAATATCAGTAAAAAAATTATAATGTTTAATGGGTGTCTTATATATATCTCCCGATATTGAGTGAGTGCCGTTTAATAACCCAAACGCCACAAAGTAATCAATAGTACGATCAAATAAAAACCTTATAAGGTAATTTAAATTTTTTAAATGTATTTTAACTTAACCAAATCTATGTTAGATAAAGTTTATTACTCTGTTTAATTAGTTAAAGTTCAAATTAATTGCTCCAGTTTCTGAAAGTTTGTTGCATTGAAAAATGTATGTGAACCTTGTCTGTAGATATTAAAATATTTTATTATATAATTACTGTTTTCTAAATAATACATTTAATAGATATAAATAGACATTACGGTAAGTAAAATTCATAAAAATGTAAAAAACACTTATAATAAGGTTAATTACAATTAAATATTTCAATCATTTAGATAAACTTAAACCCATCTACTGGATTAGGTACTTTTCCTTGTTCTTAACATATTTTCAGAATTGGAGTACAGTTTTCAATGTCATGAATTCTATTTTACAAAAGACTGATGTATATTGTAATTAGTTATTATTAGATTTAATAAAAAAAAACATGAATGAACATTCGTTTTATTTAACTCATAGTGATAACTATCAGAAATGTCGTGTTAATGTTAAGGATCTTCTAGTGCGAATAATAAGTCTTTGGGAATCTGTGACCTGTGACAGGCTGTTAAACCTAAACTTATAACCTCAAAATCAATATTTATTTATAATATAAATAATTTTAACTCGTTAGTACGATATAACACCCTATAATTACTTCTAATTGATTTCTGACTTCTAATTTACTACAATTACACCATTAGGCGCTCTCATTTTCAAATAAAAGCAACTGTAACAAGTCAAACATTGTACAGTCAGTAACATCAATCCTAATCACGCAAGTAGCAACTTCAGAATCCCGGAATCCGAAACAATTAAACTTCTCTCGCCACAGATTAATTATTTGTTTGTTTAACGAACTCACGATTGTTCGAACTTTGAGGATTGTTTGATAGTTGATGAAGGTTTTTGTTGGAAATGCAACTCTGTATTTACGCTAAGTGATAAGAGGGCGTCCCAAAAACTTGTGCAATTTACAGAAATGAAAGGGTGTTTTTTAATTTGTCTGTTTAGTTTGAGTGTGACTGTTAATCTTCAATGTTATTTTTATAAATTATTTTTATTACAAAATTCCCTGTGTTCTTAAGTGACATATAGATAAATTAATATTGTATTTTTTTAAATGTTTTTAACTTGACAATTATAAACAGAAAAATCAAACTATCCATCTTAGTAGGGAAATTAAAAACATATTTATTAATATAATATATAATGGGAAACTACCTAAGGATGACAAAACAGATGCCAAAGTGTGTCACGCAATTGTGCTTTTAATGTCACTTCAAATGCATTACAGACGTAAATAATGTCAATAAACATTCTGTCTGTGATAGGGGTTGTGCGAAAGACAACAATTTATGGCTATTTATGTCAAAGACACTGCTGTTAACGCGTTATGGACAATTTCTACGACGACCTTAAATTCATTTTTTTTTAAATATATAGGCGACTAAAAATATAGAATTTACTAAGAATATGTTGAACGTCGAACGTTCTGACACCTCGTTTGGTATTATTAATATTAAAGTCGACAGGAAAATTGCTCAGGATTTAACAACGATTTCGTATAATTAATAGAACATTGCAGAAGTACATAGTATAAAATTGCATAAATATATTGCTAGTAAATTAGCCATTAGATTTCGTACAAATTTTGACGTAAACCTCTCTCTATCGCTCTCTCTATACCTCTCCTTTATAGTCTAATACCAGCGTTCTCGGCTTTTCAGGAACGCTTTCTTCTTGAAGTACAGTAATAATTACCATTTCGATCAAACTGCTGCAATTTCGTATACTAGAACACGCAAACTAAGAACTCCTTACATAGATAATCACTTAATTATACCAAATAACGTGACAAAGAGATAATATTATGCTATTTCCTACATTAAGTGGAAGCCATCGCTGGAGCAATATAGAAGTCGGGTACTTATTAACAACATATAACTTTAATCAGAAAAGTTATATTGGATTGCGAAGTTCGTAAATTAGCTTTAAGATAAGGCTCTATTGACAAGTAGAAGTTTGTCGTTTATTTCTATATGTAGTTTATTATACAATGTATTTTGTTGGTTCGATGTCTTGGCAAACTAAAATTGATGGCAGGAAATAGTATACAGTCAGGACTTAAAGGCATGGGTACATACCAACTACTAGGTATGCTCCTTCATTTATCAGCAAGGAAACATTTATAATGTAATTAGTAGAACCAGGCTATATTTTGTGGAAGTCCATAGCATAAAATTCTAATAGGACAATATAAAAAAAATTGAGGGTTTAAGGGATTTTTATCGGATTATTGCTCGTACATTTTTTTTACATGGGACAAAAGGGCAGGCTGAACTTTGTCTATTACAATTTTAAACAATAATGTAGTTTTTCGAACCTCGAATCGTAAGTTTATATAATTGTATTTTAATAATTATTCAGAGAGGTTATTTGATATTATTAAAATGTATTTAAACTATTATCTAGTTGAAGATAAATTCTTCCGCGCGTGTAAGACACAATGAAATGTAATTTCCTATATTCCTCTTTACACTTACGTTATTTTCTGACATGAGTTTCTTCCACATAAAAATTCGTTCTGAATAATATTTTTATTTCACGTTTTTTGCTCTCATCTTTCACTTCCGAGAAGCTTTGATTTCATTCAAAAGTTCATTCATTCGGTTTTTTGTTTCATTAAATAGACTAATATTATCATCATTATTAGTCGAGTGAAGATTGCATTTAGGGTTGGGTAGTAATATTTAGTGTAAAAAACCCATAAATACGTGATGGACTCGCGGTCGAAGGATTCCGTATATTGTTTTAGGGAAAAAACACGTATTTTTGTATTGCTTCTGATTTTTAGTATTCTTAGTATACAAACAAATTCATCATCTGTGAAAACTTTAAAGTTTACGAGGCTATAGCCTAGACAGACGAATAACAAACGGAACTAAAAGTTTTAGGTTATCTGTTTTTATCCTCTGGGTAAGGAGGATAACAAATACTACTACAAATACTAATAAAATTACAAATACTAAAAAAATTATTAAGAAAATTTGAATATACGCCAATAATTGGCAGCCTGTTTTTTTTAAAAAACAAATCTTTTTGTGGTTTATCTGGCTCCACAGACTTTAAATATTTACTTGTAATCAGCTGAGGTGGCACCTTTTCGCAGTAGGCTTTAATGTTCTCAATTCATCACAATAAATGTTTCAAGAACACTTACCGTCATGAATTTTTCACATCTTCCTTTGAAAACACCTGCCGAGGAGTGGAAAACTTGGGAAATACGTTAAAAGTTTTAGGTCTGATACACGTATATAATAATTCTATTTCTATTTTAAACTAATTATATTTGCTTAGGTAGGTTTTATTTTTAACAAAATAAAAACGTACAAATGAATATTATAACAACAATGGTTGAATATATTAAAGAATATGTAATATTAATATAACTTGTTTTCAAGTGTATTTTAAGTTCCATATTAATAGACAGAACAATTTTCAGGTTAATTCAAGCGGCCCCGATATGTCAGACTCAAATCTAGCAACCCACGCTGTTCTGTGACGTCACAGCAGGAATTTGGGTCACATCCTACGAGACACGAGTGGTTGTTAAACTCCATTTAGTTGAGACGATCCGTAATTTGTTGCTGAAATGTAAACTAAAACCAATCTTAATAAAAATATCGAAGCTTTATTCGTAGAACGTTATCATTTTATTAAATTATCAGCGAGGCTAAAGATAGTTACCACTCAATACCTAATTCTTTATAAAAAATGCAAAATTCAGTTTTTTCAGTGTGCTTTAGGTCTATTTATAAGAGTATTACAGTTTATTGTTATCATACTATCAATTATACACACAACATTAATTACATACAAATTCGATTATAAATCCTTTTTAGGAACAAAATTGGAACAATTTTCTTTAAAACATTGAAAGCTTCTAAAGAATATTCTTCCAATTTTAAACAACATAATTTCATATATTATTTTTCACAAACACCTAAAACAACAGAACGTCGTTGAATATAGGGATCTATATTCTATGTTACTAATGCATCGCCCATTAGGCTATCATTTAAAGAGGTCCTGGGATATCAAACAAAGGGTCTCAATTGAGTCCGTGAGTAAAAGTCCATGTTTACTAAGCCCTTGTGAGTTAACGAGACTTTTACACTCTGGGACAATTAAATGAAAACATTTTATTTATTTCACTAACGCACACAAATTAATGTTTTTGAAACTGGTGTTGATAGATATTTGTTTGCTGTGGGTATGTTCGGTCGTTTGCATCGATTCACCAGTGTTATAAACATTCTCAACCATGTTTATTTGAAGTTCAACACAGAGTTTCAATATTATGTATCTGAATTTTATAATATTGTTTGTTTCTTAAAATGAATGATTTATAAAATCAGATTAAACCAGAATGTCTTCATTATATAGTACATTATTTCGTGTAAATTTTAAAACTAAAGCATGAGTTGATGAGATCCCTTTGACTTAAAAACTAATTTGTTATCTTGTTTACTTACGTATTTGTAAAATATTGTACACACTTGACGGACCACTTGCCGAGCGGAACAGCCACAGTACTTTTAAATTGTTCATTACATTAGGATATTTCTACCCTATGGTTTAGGGTATACATCTTAACCATAATGAATAAATTTATATTGTAAATGTACTTTTATCACGCAAAACAAACAATATAGCTGACACAGGTGCTAACCGACCTTGAGTGAATACTTTCTAACATTATTGAAAATTATTTTCATATAATATAATAATATTATATATTTAAATAACCGTTTCATATTGATCTTCGGCGAGTGTACCTTAACTTGTTGGATTGTACTCACGTCAAGTGACAATTTGCGAAAGATAAAGGATTGTCGGAGATAAAAAGAGGCTTTTAATATTAAAAGGGCATTTTATTAATATGCAAAATGAAGACTCTACAATAGTAGTGAATATGTTGTTTCTGTACTTTTAGTGCAGGTTCTTTAAGTATAATTTAACAACTCAACAATTTCTAGTGTAGTAAGTAGTAGTAGTAAAATGAAATTTTTCGTTTTAATTTATCACATTTTTACAGACATTTTTTTTCTATAACATCATTTTACACTGACTGTTCTGACAAAGATAAACTGGTCAAAAATAACCTTTAATGATTTCCATATTCTTTTGGTCTAGATTATATTCTAAGCAATATGTGTTTCAACCAATCCAACCTGATCATAGATAGATATCAGTCTATCTATTCACTGGTCCAATTCAAAGCGTTTATAATAAATTGGCCTTACAAGGGAAACGTGCTTCAAACATATCTCTTCAATATTATGATTACTGTTTGGTTCATTGAATACTAGAATAGACCGAGACTTATTTATATTATAGCTCCTTAATACTTCATAAACTATTTTATTTTTCTTATTAATTTTTAATTTTATAGCCCATACATATGATCCAATGACTGAAAACCTTACCGTTTGGTTTTTAAATATATCTTCTTCTGATGGATTTTATTGTAAAGTTTTATTAAATAATATTACAATAGTATAAATTGTTTGCAAAAGTAGTATACAAAATGGTTTTCCTCATGCTTGGAAAGCCAGCTCTTCCCTTGATTAGTAAATTTTTTTTACAGCGTGCGTCTTTTTCATTCACCCAAATTCTCACACCCATACATATAACCGTCGACATAATTTTTTTAATTAAAAATTTATTATTTCATTTCTGGTAGTGACGTTAAACGCATTCTCTTTCATCACAGAGAACGGTATTTTTTTAATGTAATAACTGTAATGTCAGTAACCACTCAGAGTTCATTTTTATTATACTCGTAGTAAGATAGGATAAAGAATGTATATACTTACTATATATATATATATTTTACTATACTCAAATATATAATCATTTTTAATTGATTGCTTTCTCTTTAGAATACAATGACATTTAATAAATAATAAATAACCCAAGGCTTGTATATAAGTGCTAATATGATACATATGTACGTACATATAAATACGTAGTATAACAATTAAATTTGCTTACAAATGTTCACTGTACCGGATCCTCTGTTCTGTTCGTTATTACGGCTTCGTGCGCCAACTGTCATCAATAATTACTAATACCTGAGTGTGTTCCTCAGCAGGTATTTGTTCAATACAAGTTAGCGGTATTTGAATACTCCTATTTAGACTTCCATACTGAATTTCTGTTATCATTTGTGTGAGTTTACATAAATCCGTGAGATTAAAATTATGCTTATCAGCTTAGTTGATGAGACCACTAAGATAGTCAATATTGTCTCTAAGTAATTTGAACATGTTTGCAGATAATAAGCTCACCTGACTACCAGTAATTAGGTCTTAGGTAATGAGATTCAAGGCCCAATCAACGATACGACGTAATGTACTAAACTATAATTCAACTAATCCATTTGCAAATACGTCTACGAATATTTATATTGCTAATTTATATTTTAGCTTTATATTTCCATATTAAAAATTTACATATTTGGCAGAAACGACACCATTTCTTTTATCAAAATTTGAATAAGCCAATTTCGCTATAGAATGGAGAAATTTATAAATATAAAATAATAATAAGTGACGCTCCAACCTTTTATACATATTGTCTTCAGAATTTATATTTCATTAATTCTTTTTAATAGTAAGGTTGTATTATAGTTGTACAAGGGTACTGTACCGTTTCTGATGAAGTTTACCTATATAACTGTTACTAGAAATGTAATAAACCGTCATCCCTAGACTATAATTATGTCACAATTCGCTTTATAACAAATTTTAATGAAGTTTTTATACTCAAAATAGAAGCTTTGTCGAAAGCCCTCGTGGAGTCACCAGCCTGTGAGCGTTAACGATGTTGTATCTCATTTCATATTTTTCTGACAAATTTTACCATGGAAATCGGTTTCTACACTCGCAATACATTCATTGTTTTTATAGTCAAGTCATTGCTTTTGCGTATAAAACGTCCATACGTATATAAGCAGAATGTTTGTCTCATGTTTAAGTTCGTATTTTCAAAACTTCAAACTCGTTTTTTATATAGATCGATTTATTTGATATAGCTGTTTTATTTACAATATGTGATATTTTATTAAATATATTATAATATTTTAAATTTATCCATATCCTACTTGAAATTATTTTTTATTAATATGATTTTTTTATTGTAATACTTCTCTCATTGAGACAAGTAACAACTCTCAAATATTATAAGTTTCTTCTAATAGATAATAACCGAGAACGAACTCAAACGGTATATATATTTCGTTTCAATTTGAAATGTATGTATAACTATATAAACCAATGCTCTCAAGTACATATGTACCTCAAGATATTTAACACAACTATCAAGTTAGGTCAGTAATTGACGAGAAATCACCAAACAGGAAGCGGTGTCTCGTTTCGGAGGTTCATATCATAGTTAGACTAACAGGATACATTTTGTACGGTCATAAAATGAAGCAGCATTATTTGTTTGAATGATATACTGAAATTTCTTCTTTTTTAGGTCTAAATATTATATTTATTGCTTGTATGCAATTGTACGAAAAAAATTAACTTATCAATAATTTTCCTCTCAAAGATAAATAAATGATCAGTTAATAAACAATATTTTATATCTTAAATGTATTGCGCATGTGGTTTGATTAAAATTCAATACACTGTAATTTCGCTTTGTGTTTTGTTATCAATTCAGTTGCTTGTTTGAATCACTCTCCTGTTAGGAACATAGACATTCAAAACATAAAGTGTGCCTCCCACAAAATCAGCATGATCGTAACATATATTTGTTAAATTTAATATCATTTGTTTGTAGTATCATAGTTATTGCAAACACAAATAGCTTGCTATTAAAAAAACTCTTTTAGGATTGTATACAATAAACTAGAATTTATTAATATTTATACCTACGTTTTAAGTATGTAAATTAGTAATAAAAATTAAAATTTATTTTAAATAAGTTATGGTAGTATTATTCTACTTATTTAAAATAATTATCCCTATGAGAATTTATAGACAGAATCTTTCTTTACTGTTATATTCACATTTCGTATATTTTCCTGAATTTTCAAGTTAAACAGACATTGCAAACACGCCACGACACGATCTTATCTAGTCCATTCAAGCGTTGGATTTCCGTACAAACCAAATGGAAATACATTCGAGTCTTATCTCATGAAAATGGACAGATTTTCAGGCTGTAAAATATTCGCAATTAATCGCTTTATTGAGCTTATAAATCAGGCCACGGTTACATTTTAGTGAAACGCACAAAAATGTTTTAATTATATTTGTTTGGGTCTTAAATAGGAGTTTCACCCTTAATTACATCACAAACATGATGAATATGCCTTCTCCTTGTTTTACCGGGTATCAAACCGATAGCCATTCTGCTGATTCTAGAACTAAATCTACCTACAATTAGAAAACAATTTTCAGAAAATCTTTGAAACTCAATTGATGAGGTTTAAAACACAATGAATGAATGAAAATCATAATTGATGTTCATTATTTTGATTTAGAAAAAAATATTCAGTTTGACAGTCTATCTACTTTCGCTGTCCATCTACGCCTGTTTACGGTCTATACAGCTTTTCAGGAGTCGTAAATAAAATAATATATATCCTGCTATTTATCAAAAGATAATTATCGATTTTTATTGTTTCTTTCATTCGAATATAATATGAAAGAGGTAAAACAATATCTTAATTTAAATGTTTATTTTATACATATTCCAGTTTTGTCTATACTATATATAGGTGACCCTTTGTCTCAAATTATGTTATCAAGGTGTATTATTGGTGGTTATTAAATACGGTATGTATCATTAGAGATGATGTCATCAAAGATAAACGTGCTATGACCTAATACTTCTAATTACTTTACCCACTGTACATAAAATCTACATTAGTTGTACCAAAGGGTTATACGTGCGGTAAGAAGTCGAATCTGGATCGCTACTTGCAACCATTCTTAATCTAAGAGATCACAAAAAAAAATATAAACCGGGCAAGAGCCAGTCGTGAGGGAAGAAGGATGGATTATCCGTACGATTATGCATTATTAGAGTAAAAAATATTATATGGGAGCTTAGTACTCTTAAATGTTTATTATGTTTGTAAGTAGTTTTGTTAGTTGTGAAAATAGTGAAGAAGTAGAATTCATCACAATTTTTTTTTTTTTATAAAACAGGGGGCAAACGAGCAGGGGCGGCGGTGTGCTGATGCTAAGCGACACCGACGCTCATGGACACTCGCGAAGCCAGAGGGCTCACCAGTGCGTTGCCGGCCTCTAAGATGTTTATACGCTCTTTTTTTGAAGGTCCCTAAGTCGTAATTGTTCGGAAATACCTCTTTTGGCAGCTGGTTCCACATAGCGGTGGTGCGCGGCAGAAAGTGCCTTCTGAAGCGCTCAGTTGTGGAACGGCGGAGATCGAGGTGATACGGATGAAATTTCGTATTCTGCCTCGATGTCCGATGATGGAATTCAGCTGCAGATATCAATCCAAACAGCTCCTCCGAACACTCTCCGTGATAAATGCGATAGAAGATGGAGAGAGACCCTACATCTCTACGCAGCGCCAAAGGGTCAAGCCGCTCAGAAAGTGATTGGTCGTCGACGATTCGAAGTGCTCTTCTTTGGATGCGATCAAGGGGAAGGAGCTGGTACTCCCGCCCAGAGGTGAGAACAGTATTCCATGTGGGGCCGAATTTTCGCTTTATAAAGTTGCAAGCTGTGACCCGGTGTGAAATACCGTCTCGCCTTACTGAGCACACCAAGCTTCTTGGAGGCAATTTGAGCCTTACCCTCCAATGATCACGAAATTGAACATCATTCGATATATCGACGCCAAGAACTCCGATGCTGGCGGAGGCTTTAAGAGGAGTGTCTTTGTTGAGGAGTTGTCTATTACGTTCGTGAGTTACACGAACAAAGACAGATGGAGAACTATAAGTACTCTACTGATACAAAATACGAATAAGCATTGAAAATAAAACTTAAATGAATTTAAAAAAAAATTTTTCATTCTGCGTACAAATTCTTACTTTCAATCTAGCAGAGTGGGCGGCGGTACCCTTAAAATGGCAGGTAAGCCTCATCTTTTATAAATGACAAACTATTCAATATAACGGTATTTTTTATTAAAAATTGGATCAACGCAGTGGGTAGGCTACAAAGTTTGACGTGCAATATTGATGAGTCGACAATTAATCTTGCTCAACTGTCCGCAACCAACACATTTTCACTCCACCGAAATGTTATTTTGAATATCTATATACCTACACCTAGCGTAAGGGCAGCTCGTATCAATTGTTTCGAGTGTTGCAATGATTAAACAGATTTCTAAACCTTGGTATTGATTCACACGTTGCCATGATACTACTTCGTTAAAATTACAAAATAATATGACAATGGTTTGGTCAGAGCACTAAATCATTGTTCAGAAACGCGGCATCCAAAGTCCCTAAAAGAGAAAATGAAAATGTAATTATATTATTCATCATATAATTTAACACTTTCGACACTATTTGAGACTATGACGTATGAAAGAATGTGTGCTATGTAATGTTTTCATTTTAAACCTACAATAGTATAATATAAAACATATTATACTCTTAAATAGCCGAACATTAATTATACAATTAGATTATTAGACACGACCTTGTTGTTGCGATAAGTCTAACACCACTACAGTATTGAAACATTAATTCAATCGATAAATAACACCTTCTCAAGAGCACTCGAATTAATAGACTATCGATTCAATTACGATTTCCAGAGTAAATCCATTCGAGATGTTTGCGAATTCAAGTGTTCATCTAGTGCTGAGCAAATAGTATTTAAATAATCCTTTGGTATATATAGGTAATATATTAATTCGTTCTAATGGAATTGACAGTCTCTTCTTTTTAGATCTGACATTCGCTATGAAAATGATGTCATATTTTTGATACTCGTGAGTAGCGAGGGTGGTACTGAACAGTGGTGAGCCTTATGCCCATTTGCACCGTTATGCAAAAAATATAATGTTTGTTGCCGAACAGAACAACAGTCAACTATTGGGTGTGTGGCTAAATAATAAAATAAATTATAAATAAAAACAACAATAACAACAAACAAAACACTATCAATGTTATTGAAAAACAACATGAAAAACTATGAAATATCTTGAAACTAATGTTATAAGGTAACACTTGTTTCAAATTATTTTTCAAATGCGCAGTTAGCCGAACCCAAACAAAAGCTAAACGCAGCATTTTAGAATTCGAACGCTCCGTTTCAAAATGGAAATACCGATTTTGTGAAAGAAATAATCTGCATCTCCCATCGTTAATTAGCAGGATAACGGTTCAAACGGTGATCCGGATATCCGCCCTCGATTCAGATTAAACGCTGTAAAATCTACAATTCAAATCCGGTCCTTATTCTTCCATTCAGACAGCTAGCACTGGTTTTCGAATAGGATCTCTGTTTAACGCCCTATATTAGACTGACGGTTATACAGTTTAGGGCGAGTCTTAGATTGTTTCACCAAAGGCAATAAAAATGTATACTTTGTCAAACATATGTAATATTGATAATATTAATAATATGTTAATAATAAATGTCAATTTATTTAATTCCAGTGCTTTTACCGTTATGACTAGAGTACTTATATGGCACATCTTAAACACAATAAGAAACAAAAATTAAAGAATATAATATAAATGTAAAGAGACGATAAGAATAAGTGCAAGTAAAAAAATGTTGAAACTTTTTTTGTCTAATTTTTTTAAAATTTAAATGCAATATGTTTTCAATTCAAACAATTGATAGCTTACGATTGTCAATTGAATTAAAACCCACACAAGCAAAACTAGCTATGGGGCAATAGTACATTTTAAATTATAACACAGAGAGATGAGATGTTGCTTCAACTCATTGAAGACTGTTACTTGAACACTGCTAGATATTCAGTAGAATATAACATTAAATCTCGACGTACATTTCGTTTGAAAGTCCTTTTAGGAAGTACGAAAATATTTGTCTACAATAAGAGCGAGCCTGGTATCCATTAGTAACAAAATAATTATAAAAGCACAACTGAAACTGAATCATATCAAACTATATTTCAACAAAATGTTTAAGCAATTTCTGCACCATTTGCACTATATTTGGCGGGCCTCCAAACGACGTCGGTTTCAATTTATTTAGCTTCAATTTAAATTGTTTAACCACGTCCATCACTGTTTAAATTTTACAATTAGTATATTTAACATTTTTAATTATGATTCATTTGAGTATTTTGTATTGCAGAATTTTAAGGTTTGATTAAACGGACTCTACGGTGACAGTGATCTCTACTCTCTTTTTGTTTTAAATTTGGAGCGCGCTTGACACTGTGCGGAATTCATTTTTGGGGGATCAGAGCACGATTAATACTTAATAGGTTATATTTCATTTTCACAATTTCGTATAAGATTACTCAATATTAAATTCCCATACTCCTCCGAAACGGCTTCACTAATTCTCATGAAAGTTTGTGACCGTATTCAGTGGGTCTGAGAATCGGCTAACATCTATTTTTCATCCCCCTAAATGTTAAGGGTGGTCCACCCTTACATTATTTTTATTTTATTGAAAAAATTCTTATCTTTTATTTTCCTATGATACAGCATAAAAAAATACATACAACCCTAATTTTTTACCGCTCTTCTAAAAGTTAGGTACATATAATATTAATTATATATAAGTACACATTATTACTAACAATAACGACCAAAACAGAATTACTAGAGTATAACATTTTCAAAAATAGAGAGAGATATTGATAGTAAAATTTATGAAAAAGGTTTCAGTTTTTCCTTGTATGTATATAGTACAAAGTAAAAAAACATATAATCATACTTGGCCTTGGTCTCAAGGATATTTCTATCCCAGAGAATAATAATCTAAGAAATCACTATCAATAGACATTTAATATATATAGCAATTATATGTTTCCATTTTACCACCATCCGTAAGGGTTTTCCAAATAAACTCTAAAGTTATCCTAACCATTAAACACGTTTAAAAACCCTTTTAATTTATCAAAATAATTCGCGTTCGCTGCACTTCGCTCTAAATTATAACGAGGTATTAAATTAAAATATATTTCTAGGTAGTTCCTTTACAAATAGCTGAAATAATTTATATGCAAATAATCTGGCTTGGAATTCATCCAAAGATTATGTTCAGAATATTCCAGAATTCCGTGAAGTTATTATTTGTAAGGTCACGGAATTTTATTATTCTTTCATTTACTCTTATCTCTGTGGATTTATCTGATACTAAAATTATATTATTCTACTTTTTATTCTAATTCGCTATTCGCATTGGTGTCGGTATTAATTTGACTAATTTAAAGAAAAACACTTTTTAACGGATTTATGTTATATATAATTACATTATTTAAAAAATTTCGACGTTTCGCGTGCTTTACAGCGTGCGTTGTTACGGAAAAAATTTATAATGTAAATAATATTTAAATTTTGTAAAAATACATAACATAAATCCGTTAAAAAGTCTTTTTTCTTTAAATGAATAACAGTTATGTTAAGAAAAGACAATATTATTAATTCGACTAGCTCAAACAAATATTTTTTCTTATTTCCAGTAAAGCGTAAAGAATTTGATGGAAAATAAATTTACGTCACCCGTCACGCTAAACTCTATCATGTATTCCACGCACAAACTCAATATTTCACTCAACTCAGATAAACGATTGAATACAATTTCTTTTTCTAAGAAAGATTGGGGAAATTTTAAGAATTGGACAATTTGTATTAAGTTCTAATCAGGGCTAATGTTAGTGGAATGAGAAATAGACTACGATTATATCTTTCAACATATTACAGAGCTATCACTTGAGATAAAAAAATTTATATACATAGAAACTTCTAATTTAAGAGTAGATTCTTTATAACGTAAGATTCGTCTGCTTTGTTAAATTGGTAAAAGTTCATGGTGTATATATTGGATTCTATTGGAATACCTAATGATGGTAGATCCATTTTGGTAGATTCATCGAGGCACTATTTTATATATAAAAGATGACCAATGAAAGGTTCGGAGGTTAAAAGACAACTGTATCACTACGGATATAAAAAACGTCCTATTATTGTATGCACAACACATTCTCAAACATATATTTCTATATTCTCTACTGAAAAATAAACAAGGTTTTACAAAGAGCTAAAACTATAATTTAAAAATATTCGAACACAAAAAATAAAAATTCATTCTGGAAAACAAACTTTACAATGGCAAAGCTTTTTAAGCTCGATGTCAAAGGCTTTGAGCTCGGGAGCTTCGCATTAATAAATAATGCACTTACTGGAATCCGATACGGATTTTATCTTTCGTTCTTTCTTCAATTTATTTCAAATCGTATCATTTCTAAATCACACACATGCTTGTTAATTGATATTCTTATTAGTTTTATATATATTATAATAAATAATATATATTATAACAAATTTAAATTGTAAAATACTTTTTAATAAGCTTGAGAATAATTATAATATATTATATAAATTGAATTGCGAATAACTTGCGAAATGCAAAATAAGACGAACATTTATTAACAAAAAATCACTTATAATCGTAAGAATCTGCTTATAGCTATTTACTCGTAAGCCATTTGTAATCGCTATGTATATATTATTACAAAATATGTAATAAATATTTCTCACAAAAATTACTTGGCTATCCACTTCGTTTTACTATTAAATTACTGAATTATCTAACTGTAATATTTAACTTAAATTTATTCTGAAATAAATATATTAGTTTCGGTTTATCCAGTTATATTTTACAATAAGCTTAAACTGCTTGATAATGGGTTAGTAGTGGCATCTATACTTTCTATTTCTTCTTATTAGAAATGGAATAAAACCTTTTAAAGCGCCATCTATCAGATAACTGCGTAGTATAAAAAAAACTCTAAGGAAAATGTTTTGATTCTGTGTCCATTTCCTGAATAATATTTAGTTCTATTTCAGTAGACCAGGTGTCGTCTCGCCAAACAGTTTCAATTAGTCTAATCTCGTAGCACGATAATTTGTAGCAAATAATTAAGACTAACTGAAAAATTACTTCCATGAATGTTTTCATTGCTTTAATACAACTATAATCACACATTATATGTATTATGCTTATTAGCTTTCATGGGAAATAACATACAATTTTGTTCTGAAATACATAAAATTTTATTTTGTTCTGCCTGAATAATTTTTCCGTAAAATATTCAAGTCCTGTAGACTAGATCGTGCCTGGAGATGGTTATCGATTAGGTGTTGCACAGTTTGGTCATTGTCATTTAAATATATGTGGGTTTTACTTTTATTTTCAGTAGAACTATTTTTTCTTTTTGACAAAAGTAAAATTCAAAAAACCCTAGTAGACCAAACTACAAGCAATACTCCGCGAAAAAACCCACAACCACTCGATGCACATTTAGCCTCGACGCCGGAGCATCCTGAGGATGCGACGAGATTTTCGTAGAGTATTGCCTGTAGATTGCTCTCTTAAGGTTTCGTACTATGGTCTTCCGAAAAGTGACGCCTGATTCTATTAATTATAAAATTTACTTTAGATACTTTTAGGTGTAGGTGTGATAGATATAGGGTGTTATTCTTAATAGGCAAATTTGAAATTAAACAAGACATAAATATACATGTAAAGAAAAAACAATATGAAATCCTTATTTAATCGATTTAACAACGTTGAACTTTAAATAATATGATCTTACTCTTCTTTAACATATCATATTTAATTTTATTGTTTGTGTTTGCCTTTGTTTAGTGCATGCATACTAAGTTTCATTCTGTTAAAAAAAATGTAGTAAAAACAAGAAACCCCAAGCTCATTATTGTTATCATATCTAGTATGCTAATAAATAAAAGAAGAAGCAGTATGGAATCAATGGAAAATCGAGCTGTCAACAACTAATATACTTTCCACTTGACATTCGACCAGGGTGTTTAGGAACCTTTTTGGTGTAGAAGGGTGATGTGGGTCTCACTGTAGAGCATACCCACTAAAACCCTTCGATGTCACCAAGTCGCTATAAGGGGGAGATCGTAACAGCAGAGTCTTGTCCGCTTCTCACCTCGCAATGAGCTTGTGTCGGTCTTCTACGCCGTAGAGTCTACGGCCATTTAAGAATGACCCTTGGTGTATTAAGGACCATATCCACATCGGCCTTATCTCCTTGTATAGTCGAGCTGGGGGAGGTTGGAACCAGTGCTAGCAGGGATGTGTTAGCATCCCTTCACGTTCGGGAACCTCCGAATCAATCTCGTTTCGAACGTAAATATTTTAAATAAATTAAATTTTAATAACTGTGATACAATGCGGCGTAAAATCAAAACAAACTCGACATATTTAATTATTATAGTATGCAAAAGAAATGTTAATTCATAAATAATTAATGTACGCCGATGATATAGAATACCGCAAACTTGCAGACTCAAGTTGGTACTTTATATGCAAATTACGAGTACTTAAGGCAAGCTTCGTCAAGTTGTTTGGTACTTGGTAAATATGCTATGACCAAATATACAATTTGTAATGAGTAACATTTACTAAGACATTACAAAAAACAGTTTTTCATTGTCATTCTTTTATTAACATAACTTGTACTCATTTAAAGGAAAACAGTTTGTTAACGGATTAAGTTGGAAGGATTTTTACAAAAAAAATCCTTCCGGTTTTAGTCGATACCACCTCCGGGGCAATAAATACAGATAACCCAAAACCTCTCTGCAGCTGTGACGATTAACACCTTTTGTCTTCAGTCTACCGTGACCACGCACGCTGTAAATTCGCGAAACGACCGAAAAATTTAAAATAATGTAATATACTTAAATTTTGTAAAAATACATAACAAAGTGTTTTTCTTAGTCATTTAAATGTCAACTGGTTTAAAGATTTATATTCTGAAAACATTTAATAATTTTATAATAATCTCGTTGGTCGCAAAATTGGCAGTTCTCATTAGATTACATGGGTATATTTCAAGATTTTTAGGTTTTTAAGCAATCAATTTGTTTGTTATTAATACTTGCATGCTTATACTTAAAATAATTTATCTATTTTATTTTAGTAAAATGAGTATTTGAATAGTTCTCAGTATATATTTCAAGATCATTTTCATATTAACTATTTGAGTCTAGCGACTTTATAAAATCTTCACTCTTGTGTTTATTATTTAAAACATATTTGTAGGCACAACATGGTCGTATTGGCACGATTATGCGTGTGCGATGAAGAAAATGGCGAGACGGCGAAAGATAGCAAGGCAAAACACTTGTATTGGAAGGCGTCCGCGGTGGCTGAAGATACGACGCAAGAAGGTACTCACTATTGTTGGTATAAAAAACATTTCAACTTTGCTATAAGCCATTGTTTGTTAATAACTTTAATATAACAAATTGATTTTGCTTAGATTGGTTCAGCAGTTAGTAGAACGACACTAAATAAATGGAACAACACAATAAATCATGCAACTCTGATTTACAAAGCCAATTTAAGTAGTTTTCGCGACACTTTCTCAAAAAGTCCTTTTTTTCATTAGACTTATGGACAAAAGTATATAATTTTCTACTTTTATTATATAGTTCCCAATGATCCTTTGAAAGCGTGAACCTTTTTATCATACTAATATTATAAATAGAGAAAATATGTATGTATGAAAGTTTGTTACTCTTCCACGTGAAAATTACTGAATGATTTGATGTAAACTAAACAATAATATAACTTATACCATATAGCATATAGGTTACAATTTATACATTTAATATATTGTGTAAATCATAGATCAAGAAAGTAGGAAAACTCCACCATCTACTCTGGTGTGCGCTGTCAAACCCGTAAGAGTTATTCATATGTATGGAAATACTTCTACAAAACACCCTGCCATATACCTATCTGTATCTAAGCCATTACAGATAAAATAGTGAACCATACTTACGTTAAAAATTCATAATTTGTTTCAAATGCTCATTTGGTGGTAATAAAATGGTTTCCTAAACGAAAATTAATACTTTTATCTGTTCCGGTAATTAAAGGAGATGAAATATGTGTTAATAATGCAACGTTATTATGCCGCACAACATCCATATTATCGTTATATATGTATTTTAGTTATTTTCTACACGACTCGCCATAATATTTCAAGTAGCAAATTAAAGCGCAGCCGCAGTCGGACTCTAGCTAGTTCGTAAATATTTTAATTACTTGATTTTAATTAATTATTTTTAATAATATATGTTATATAATCTATTTTTCACAATATAGGTGGTTGTAAATAGAAATCATAAGCCCTTATATAAGAATCTACTATTTAAGAGTTTATATCATTTGTTTCATAAAAAATTATTAATTTTTTGTATCAGACTTGTCAATGTGAAAACACCTGTGCGAAAGAGAAAAGCGTCGTACGAAACTATGAAAAGCGCGTTACATTCAACGATTTGCCACAGAAGTGTACCTGTCTAGACACAAACGTCAATAGATCTGTACAGTGTCCGGAAATATGTCTGCCAATGTCTGATATGGCGGACAATATGCATCCAGAAGGATATTGTTGCGGAATTAAAAATAAAAATGTTTGTAGGTTCACTATTGACGCATACTTTTCTTGATATTCTATTAAATATAAATTATTTTTATTGCCTACTATTTACTGTATATTTCTATATAGACATCAACATTGGCACGTAACCGTCCTAAATTAAATAGAATTCAGTTGTGACCATCTTGGTAAGTATAGCTCAAAAATAGCATTCCAAATTTAAGTCAGATTTTGACATTAATTGGGTTCATTTCTGGACAAGGGTCTCTTAGGAGGAAGGTGTCCTCTAAAAGGATACAACTATTGAATATTACAAATAAGTACTATACTTTATAATAAAACATATATTAAATAGTACTTATAATTAGGCCCAAAGTAATTCGCTTAAGAAGATAATTAATTTCAATTTTCTCGTTGACCTCAAATTGGTTGAAATGTAATTAGATCATAAATTAACTTTTAAACTTGGTGAAGAAGGGTAATTTTGAATACCTATATATATTTATTTATATATCACTTTATTGTACTAATAAAAAAGGCAACTGAAGCCCTTATTGCTATGAAGCGATCTCTTCCAGGCAACCCATAAAAGAAAAACAAATATAAGAGATTAGTGAAAAGCAAGAAGTGCGAATACAGAATAAAAATACAACAAAAATGAAACAACAAAAAAAAAACGCAAATTGAAATTAAAAACATTTTTTGTTGTAAGGTGATAAATATTCAAATTGGTTAGAACATATTACATACAGTTAACTTTGATTTTATTGTAACCGCAAATGAAATGGCACCTGTGTTGCTTTTCAATGTTTTTATAAGAGAGAATAATCGACACAGAAATTATCAATATCAAAAATATTCGAAGTTTCACCCGTATTCGTTAAAATACTCGAACACAACGTAATAAAGAATAATTTTCTACACCCTGTACTCCACGTTAAACAGAATATTGGTTAGATAACGTTATAGAATAGAAAAGGTTAGAAAATTTTCTTAAAGGATATATGTCTAATGCACGAAGGAGCTTAAATAACACTTAATTAGGAAGGCTAATGGCGGAGATGGTAATTACGAAAATGACGTCATTACCTTAAACTTCCGGGATATGTGTCCCTTGTACGCACAAATATATATCAATTATGCTTCCCGTATAGCTTAATGTTCTTTTTGTAGTGAATATACCTATAGCCTGATCCCTAACAGCACAGTTCCAATTATGTGGAACTCAATAAAGATGATATCATTCAAATTTTTGTCACCAAGCACCAACCCTGTTAAAGAATCAAACAATTTGACAATTGATGTGGTTGTTTTGTTTAAATGCAAATATTCCGAAAGGAATTCATAAGATTATATTTAGAGGTCTCCAATTCCTGAAAACCGACGACGCATTTTTGACCCCTCCAACAGTGCGAGTGTCCAATCATACAGCGTAGAGGAAAATATATTTTTACATCGTAGTATTGAGGACAAAAAGGGGCAATATAATAAAAAGCTAAATATAACGGTGTACAACTGAAAAAAACTACAAATCAAGTCAAACAAAACAAGCAATACAAAATCTGTCTTGGGAGTCTTCAAGTGTCTAGTGAGCGAGTGTAGTGTGGGTGTAAGAGTGTGAAGATGATGTGTGGGTGGGCCGAAGAAAGGTTACAGTCATACATGAAAGTCTACTACCGAGACTTCGGCGTCCATCTGTCGACATTTTCACATATGATGTATTTCTATACCGCTGCAACGAACGTATTTTTTTGGCGACATGATCTTTATAATATAATCTGACTTACATCTGCCTGGGTCTCCATGTTAAAGCAATACAATATATCATGGTTTCATTTTTTTTTTCACTTCCATTCCTACATTGCAGAGCCTTCTGTCCAAATAAAACAGCGGCTTGGTTGTAAGTAGCGGTATTCGGTAGAACAGTGTATATCCAGACTTAAATCGATCCCTGTTGTGGCTACACAAACATGCTCCAGTAATTGGGTGGCACATTTAGCATTCATTGGATGTCATGTTTGATTGACACACACTTGCTAATTAACTACGTGACTAGTAATGAAATGCTAATTAATTTAACAATGTTTAGGTAAAGGGTGGCTTATTTCATCAGAGGCTACGGAAACGAGTTACTCAAAATAGAAATAAGCAAATAAATGTCAATGTGTATTTCTGGTACTCTGGACTCATTTTTTATATTTATTTTAATCTATCTTTACAGCTACGAAACACGACAGAGTTTATGTATTAAATACGAACTAGACACTTCTAATTTAGAACTAAGTATAAAAAGGCACTATTATAATATCCGTAAGGCTACAACGAAAAATGACCCACTATCGTTGATTGTGCGCATTGCTGACTAAATTTGTGTGTGCGGCGCCTCGCTGACTAAATTTGTATGGGTGTTTGGCACTTCCAACAATT
Organism: Pontia daplidice; assembly: GCA_963693355.1. NCBI lineage: Eukaryota > Metazoa > Arthropoda > Insecta > Lepidoptera > Pieridae > Pontia > Pontia daplidice. The sequence goes on along the minus strand of CAVNZL010000011.1, from coordinate 980,305 downwards.
GCGACCTCCGCCTCAGGTTCCTGTTTGGAACCCGCAAACCCAGTCATTTAAGTAGATTAACATAAGAAATAATGTATTATTAAATTCATGTGACATGCCTAATTTAAAGACATTGGACTCAGTTGGTGGCTATGTCGGAGTGTCTATGAGCATATTAATTTTGTTTGATATAACCAAAGAAAATTCTCATTTATAAAAATTAATACATGTTTTTATATGTTTATCAGTCGAATTAGCAGCACATATACTATACATTTCCATGGGCGTTCAGACATATTAATATTTCTCAATCGTTGCATATTTAGTTACCTTAGTGCGGTTGGCCAAATTCATTTATTAACATTTACTATACAGACTCCTGACAGTTGCACAAAAAATTAAATACACTAAAAAAATCAAATAAAGTATGATTATATATAAAGTGTAATCTTGAGTCTCAGCCATGTCGGTTTCCCAAACAACCGACATGGCTGAGCATTGCCCATTCAAATCTTTATTGTAAATATTGATCGTAAGGCATATTAAAAGAATCAATACGTAATCGAGAATTCCAATAAATACAAAACAAGTGTTCCTATAAGAGACCTCATTACAATCGTAGATTGCAAAATTTCCAATCATGTCACAGCATAAACACGCCATATTTGACACGGTATGCATGAATTCCATCCAGAATTCACCTAAAATACAATTTCAGTAGAATAATTACTGATAGAGCGGAATGGCTATCGACGAACGCCACCGACCGTCTGATATTTTGGACGATATTGTAACCAACGATGTGTGCTTACATGTTCAAGTACACTGGTAAAGGAACGAGCTAGTTAAATTCTTGTATGTAAACGTCTTATTTGTTTAGAATTTTGTTTAATATTCAGAATTTATTGTTATCACAGTGACGTCAATTATGGCAGAAGCTTCCTTAGCAACATATACACTAAGAAGATTCAAGAATACGCGAGAATATATTTCCCTCTCTTTCATTTCGTCGGATTTAGATGAGACAGAACTAACGAACACTGTCAATATGAATTCTGGACGTTTTAATCTCTCCGTACCATCGCAGGTGGACTAGTGAGCGTTTTTTAAAGCCCTTAATGCTAATATTATAGTTAATTTGGATCATATAAAATTAATAGAAACTACAAATATTTAAAACACAGGCTAATATACTGATAAAAGTTAATAGACACGTATGTATGTGTTTAAATGAAGCATAGCTTTCCAGCACGTTATCGGGGCTATTCAGTGAAGCGTTGAATTTCTGAAGCGAGCAGGCTGTATCTGCCCGATGGAAACAAGACCGCAAATATATTTTTACAAAATTATGAATGTTCGAATTATTGTGTGATTATATTTTGTATGAATTTAATACGCCATAGAAATTATTGATGAAGTATAACGATTACTGACTTATGTTCATGTTTAATCCTTTAAACACGCATACTTTGAGTGTTTTGCATCATAATTACTTATATACTAATGATGACTATTTTAAAAAGATTCCAAGATAATTCCAATTGCAAAAAGCTCAAAGGCACATATGAGAATGTGGAACTAATTCTGCTGCGCATCTGGAAGCAATATGGATGCAAATTGGCCGTATGCGTCATTAGACGTAGAATCTGCCTCAGTTCCTATCGACCATATTTGATAGTAGCATATGGTAATTACTTCAATTACAAAATTTTGATTATTAATAACAAAGTTTCGTTTTCGTTGATACATATGTTCTATACTAGTGTTTTTCAACCTTTTTCATTACCCCCTGGTATAAAAAAATATTTCACGACTCCCTTTGACCTTCGGTTTTTATCATGTATGTAGGTGTATGTTACAGTATTACCAATATTAATTGTCTTTATTATTATTTTTTTACTAAAGTACCCATTTTTTCGACCTCTGGCGACCCCCAGAAGCTTCGCGGCCACCCAGTGGGTCGTGACCCACAAGTTGAAAAACAATGCTCTATACAGTATTTTTAAATTAAATACTGCACTATAATTTATTTTTTATATTCGCTCTTAAAAAAAGATTTATAAAAAACGATCTTACAAATTACGCATTTTATATGATCGAGGGAAGAATGTGATACATTACGAAATATTCGTTTTGGTGTTATTCAATCGCCTTCTCACTGACAATGACTGCGCATGGGCCATAAATTGGACGCCAAAGTGAGCTTTAGCATAAAGCACTACTAACAGTGACACTTATTTCGGTAATCGCTCAATTTTTTTTTGTCAATAAGCTCAAATCTCCGTAATAACATTCTCCATTACATCATAATGAATTTCGGACTGTTCTTAGGTCAACGGTAAAAAAATCATTTGAAGCATGACCAACATGAAAGTGTGATCGGTAATTTCACGCAATATTTTTCATAGGAAAAGTTAAACATTATCACCTTGCTTTGTGCTATTAATAAAATTCTTCGTGCTTCTATTTACATTTAAAAGAAATCCAATCTAAATCAGGGTTGGAACAATCTGTCCTCCCTAATGATAGTTTCCACACACAAATTACTTGGTTCACAGGCGACCGCTACCAAAACAAATTGTGACAACCTTATTTTATAGTGTACAAATGATTTTATACCTTAATGCGAAGCGTAAAAGCTCGTGTTTGAGTGCATGTTGTTATTATAGCCTTAAGGCATATTGGTCTGTGCAGTTCAGTTCCAAATATCGCGAGGGTTGGTTGTGTGCTCAACAATTTAAGTTCACGCGCGAAATTCGTGATATACCGACTATGTGTTATTGATAACAGGTAAGCGCATTGTATATATGACATAATAAATATTGAAAATAATGTTTTTGATATTCATACATAACAATTCACGAAATTTAAAGATTTCAGTGTTTCTTTAATAAACATACTCTTAAATTTCTTTATATAACTTAAAATTAATTTAACTATTAGAATTTTAACGTAATAAATACAGCACATCGTAGATACCAATAATTCCCCATTACGATCTTGGGGTCTGTCTAATTCTTTATCTTTGTTTGGCCACGACTGTAACATATATGTGGGGCGGACTAAAAGTTTCCGAAATAAATAAGAAAACAATACTATTAAATGTCTAAAATGAATTTATTGTTTCTCAAAATATTATTTTGCGTAAATATGTTTCATTTGATGATTTTTTTTCGAAAAAAGAAGTTATACGGCCGCATCTGAAAAAGTTACTATATGCTAATGGATAATTTCTTCAAAAATTCGTATGTCATGAGGGGTTTAGCATGGTCGTTTATGGTTTACGGAGATCGATAATTATCTTAGGCTAAGATACGGTTGTGTATTACGGTGGTACCTATTCTGGGCACGACGGTTGTCACCACAATAGCTTACACAGCACAATAGTATCCGCGCATCGATTAGCCGAAATCAACAAAGGTTTCGGTACATCTTGACTATGGGTCATTTTCATATCCACGTCTTTTCACCTGATATTATTTTCACTGTTTCAATCATAAAGCGCTAAGCATCGATGATTTTGATGTTAAGCGATGGACGGGTGATCAGCGTGAGTGGTGCATCATTGCCACAAACACATGAAGCCGATTGATGCTCTATTGAAAAATTTCACGTCAAATCATATAAAAATCCGCGTTCCGTGTTCTTGTGCATAGCGAGCTGAAATAAACAAATGACAGTTAGGTAGAAACTGCAGTATACAAGGAGATTTTCAGATTTTGTTTTTTTTAAATATTTATCTATACTAATATATGAAATTGGAGTGTCTGTTTTTAATATTGAAATAACCGTTTTTTACTACATGCAATTTTTTTAAATTTTGTATGTCTGTCTGTCTGTCTGTTTCTTCCGGCTAATCTCTGGAATGGCTGGACCGATTTTGACGACTTTTTTTTGATTGGTAGCTGATGTAATAAGGAGTCACTTAGGCTACTTTTATTAGGGTTCCACAGTCTACGTAAAGAAACCCTTCGTCGTGTCCGTTCATTCGCCCGTTCTCACTCTAGCGTCGAAACTGTTAGTGTTAGAAAGATGGAACTTTTCACGGATATATGTGTATTTATTACTACGCCGATAAAAAGCTAAAATTCTGTAGTCTATTTCAAAATATTGTGATTCATTTGCCGCTTTCCTTTTTTGTCTTTAATTAATAATTATAGAGTACATTTGTGCTTATTAAGTTAGTGACGTAGACAGTACATGTTTTCTAACATAAGTATTTTTAAGTTGTTATACCTAATCCATGCGGACGAAGTCGCTGGTACATAAATAAGAAGTCAACCGGCGGCCTTATCAAGTGATCTCATCGAACTTTACACATCAGTGGCATTCCGTATATTTCATGTGACATATGTAATATAGTATGTATACTTGTAATAAAGTATTATGCAAAGTTATATCTTTACATAGTATTTTAGAAAAAGTACATATTGGCACCCAATCCAGTTTGTAGTTTGACTTACCGAATTGCCTCTGCAATAATTACAATTGTAATATACCTATGAATTTCGTACGGTTTAATTTACAAAGTTGTGTCGTAACCATGAGGTGAAATATGAAATATTTAATGAAACCTTCTGATTTTATGTGTTTATTTTTATTTCGTATCAATAAACTTTGTTAATAAAATGGACATATTTCGACATATCCTTAACGTGACGTATCATCATATATAATAATACTATTATATTAATTATTAATATATATTTTATATAATGTTCTTCGGAACGCAGAAATAATTAAAAAAAATATATTATTGTCATCATTAAATATTTACGTTACGCAATCATCTGATAACTGAAGCACTGATTAAGGTTTCCTTGAGATCTACTGTTGACTAGTTTATATGGTAGTTATACATATGAATTTAAGCCAATACGACTTGGAAGAACTTAAGATTTTTTTTGGCAGAGGTTCCCACTTCCCACAATTCTCCGGCTCCTTCGCCCTTGTTTCGTAAAAGGACGTTTAGTTAATTAAATATTTTAAGAAAATCTGCTATAGGATAGAATCTGCAAACCTTAAATTATCGTCTTCATGGACCACCATGAAAATCTTTTAAAGCGCTTCAGCTTATTCTTTATCAGCGATGTAATTTTCATGATGCACTTATTCTAAGAAGAATCTGCGTTAGTGAAATGTCAGGTCCAGACCTGTTATGTCAGGTTAATTTCCTCATATCTGCTAAAATTACCCGTTCCAGGTTCCTTTTCGTCGTCTCAGCGCCGAGAAGTAACCTAGGATCGCGTGCACCCCACAGAATGTTTAACTTTTAAAATAACTACCTGTGCTATTGATATGTTTTCGTGCTCTTCGACTGTGTTCAAACATAAACTCAAAAAAAAAATTACAAACCTCAATTCAGATGTAAATTATAAATCGTCTACTAAGTGTTTCCTAGTATAAACACTTAGTATTTTTATCATTCCTATCTTGTATTGTCCTAAATATTGTCTTGTGATTTCTGTTTGTTAACCTTACTTACACATAATATCATTCATGTTCTTTGTGAAGCGTTAAGGAAATATCATATGTTTTGTTGTCATGTTATTGTTAACTTTATTTAGTTTTTAGTTTTGATATTTCTGTGAGAGTTCCTATAAATAAATAAATAAAACTTCCCTACCACTCTTTCCCTCCACAAGTGAATATTAGGCGCCGGAAATATAAATTTCATGTTTACGTTTGCGTGCCTCTCATCAACGTGATAAAAATATTTCATCAACAACATAAAGATTCAATTTTCCTCGGCCACTTGTAAAATCAATGGGAAATGCGAACAGACGTTGCTTTTCTTTTTTATTCAATTACCGTCAAGTATTGCAACTTGAAACAAATGGTAAATCTCATTAGAGATATCCTGTTAGTATATTATGTGTATTGCAAAATAAGTATTATAAACACAATCATTGTCTTCATATTTCTACAATATGTATAGAGAAGATCAATTATCTGTGCCTAATACACATCATCGATTAATCTCAGTTGCCAGTTCCATCACCATGTTTTAAGCTCCATTCGAAAGTACTCGTAATGTTTATTTTTTGAACTAAACTTTAATTTTTAGGATTCAAGACTTACTAGATACCACGTATTTGACAATAGTCCCATTGACCATCATAGTGCATAAAACATAATTATGTATTTCTATTGCCACTGTAATAACAAATACGGAATAATATAAAATAATTGTCGCACGCCACAAAAGTGGTTTTCAACTTGTTCTTGCTCACAAGCAAATAACGGACGGAACAAATCCTACGCGAGTCCTACAGGGAGTGGAGTGACATACAAAACAAATAATTCTAATAAACTTCATAATAACTAATCCGGAAATTGAATTTTCATTAATTATTTTATTGTATCATAGTTTCCAAATCATTGAACTTTATGCTCTGCATATTAATTTTAATTAACCTTTATTTACATAATAATAATAAATGTAAAACGTATTCACGTAAAAGGCGTTATAGCTATGGTAATTCAAAAGTAATGTAAGCCTCGCAATCATGAAATTTATTTGCTTACATATGTGTAGGACGACTTAATTAGCAGGATAACGGCATGTGGCCCAACATCACCAGATTTAGATTAAAGGCCGAATTTACAATTCAAATTCGGTGTGAAATTCAAATTTAGCCTTACCATTTGTTCATAATGTCTACGCTAGTGGAATATAATAAGACTTATAATGAAATTTTGTTTTAATGATAGTTAGTTAGTTACTGGCTGCATTAATGGGTTGTCAGGAAGAAATACCAGTAATATTTCCGATATATGTACTTAAAAAAATTATATAGTAATTATGTTTTTACCTATGTAAAGAAATGTCTGGGGACTCTAAAATATATTTTGACCTTAAATAGTTTTCTGTACAGGTGACTATCTTATTATTTTTAATTGAATTGAATTGAATTTTATCTAAAGTCACACACTTCCTAACAAAAGTTTTTTCCTGTATACCTATTACGAATTTGGAAAAATCTTAGTGAAATAAATCACATAAATTTCAAGTAACTAATTATAAAATTATTTATAAAATATTCTACCTATAATTAATTACATTTTAAGCTCGATATATACCTAGGTTTAAAGTTATAGTAAGTTCACCAGTTTAAGGAGACGTCTGAAATTCATAAACATACAGCTGTGTCGAATTTTTTTGTACAATTAGTATCACAAATTGTCGAGATTCGCGGTGGAATTTCAAATGAGCACGAGCGAGAATTCTCGACGTCTTGACGCTAGATTTATTTCGGTTCTTGCATTTTCATTTGAATGCGAGATTGCTTGAATAATGTTGAGCTGCGATCACTTTAACTGTTTCGTAATGACTCAAGCATCATTAGGAGTGTTATTTCTAGTATTTTTTTTCATATTCACGTATTCATAATATAACTATGTTTATATACGTTGATATATTTCTAATTAATACGTTAGTGCTAAGTGTTCTGAATTAATAATCGTAATATATTTATATTACACAGACCATAGCAGAGTCCCTTCATGGCACCAACATAGCGACCATGCGCAATAAGAACGTCCAATGATTAAATGTATTTCTCTTAACTTATTTCATTTTCAACCATGTCGATTGAATGTAATCTAGAGAGTAAAATGTTATCTCCAATAACTTTGCACGGCCGCCTTTTCCATATAATTTAACAAACAATAACATTATTTCCTAACATATTTAATTCGAATTTAAATATATCATAATATTGCATTTAATTGCTGTCATTTTAAGACAATGTTGTAACTGCACTTAACATTTTTCAAACGATTTCAGAGAAAGCAGAAATATAAAAGGATGCAGTCACACGTGCTTTACAATGCGGATGTTTCACGGCGACTAAAAATGATTTGGTGCTTTAAATGTAAATTGGATGTTTAAATGAACAAAATATATTCCTTTCTTCATTATCTACCCACTGTTAACTGCCATTTAATTTATATCCTTCTATCCTGCCTCGGATATTGGATAAAGAAAATATAATTCGTTTTCACGAAGAGAAAGGATGTGAGAAGAAGGAGATAACTCCTGGTTGGAAGCTAAACGTTGGAAGTTAAAGTTAAACTTTGAACCCAATTGTAAAGACGTTCTTCAGTTTAAATAGAGTAATACAATGTTATTTTATATATAAATACTTATGAGATGATATCATTCCATTTGCGATAAGACTCAAAACTCTATATAAAATATTAAAGTTTTTGAAAATCTCGCCTGATGATTTACTAAGTACATTTTTGGTATAAAAAGAGTCAAAAGTTCCATTATAAATATGTCAAATTGTATTATTTGTTAATCAACTGTCAAAAGCTGGCACGGAAACTCAAAGAAGCACATCACCACACGCCTAATTAATGAAACTAATCCCAATTGTAAATAAATCTCATTTTCGCGAATTATATGACTTAGCATTTATCATCCTTCCGTAATAATATCGAAAACCCTTCTGGGATCAAAGGGTTGAGAAAGGAATTTCGGGGTAAACTGGCCTCGTGATAGAGGAATATTTTCTTAGGAATGTTTTTCATAAGAACAACATATATTAGGAATATATGTTGAATTTGGTATAGAGTTTTAAAGAATATGGTCTTTGTGAAACCCGTTTTTAAATACAATATCCGATACAATACAAGACAAAATTTTCGATTGTAGAGGAGTGTTTATAACGTATTTTATATTCCTTCCTCGACAAATGGATAATGAAAAATGATAATTCAATCTTGAGATTCGTCTTCTACCAAACAAAGAAAATATTTAGGTTTATAATATTCGTAAATTAGGTTAAAATTTAAAAAGAAAGATACTTAAGACTGCATAGTTTTTTATTACCGGTAATATAATGTACAACTGCTATTTTATTTAAAAATAGCAGTTAAGAAAGTAAATCCGCGACACGTGTTATGAATATAACATTCCTAGGTATTGAACTCAAAAAGAATATCTGTAATTGACACAGTAAGTTCAACTAAACCAAATAAACTTTAGCATTGAATCTCGGTCCGATTTTTTTGCTTTATAGTTAAACTTAAAGAAATTGTAAGTTCAAGGGAACAACATTAATTGTTGATAAAAAAGCTTTATCAATTATTTTGACCTTCGAACAACTTACGATTCTGTCAGCATTGACATTATATGAGACTAGCAGTTTATTGAATGAACTATTATTTATTATATTTACGAGATTTTTATTCAATTTACTGACTTCTAATATTGGTTATATAATATTGTCTAGATATTGATTACAGATATATTTAGGATTACAATACATCTACATAAATAAGCACCCAGTAAAGTGAATCGCTCTACGAGGCGTTCTGTATACTGCATGTATGTTAATCTTAATATGAAAGGATCTCCATATTAAAAGAATTGAATGTCGGCAACCGCGCCTACAACCAATGATTCAACTTGTGGAAACCAAAAGACGATCAGTGAAACAGATACAGAAATGTGTTATATCTGTACAATACCTAATATCGGTAATAACCAATGGGTTATTGCACCCATTGAGTACCAAATTTATAAATTTCGTTTTTATAGAACTATAGAACATTAGAATTTTATATAGTGACTTTCTATATTCCCTGTGAAACAAATATTTTACGCATATGATATTGAAGGTTATCTGTTTCCAGTAACACAATTGCTATATTCAAATCGGTAGGCGCAGATTTAAACCTGTATCTTCAATTTTTTTATTATTTCAGTTCGGTTCCCACAGAATGTTTGTCTTCACAATAATCAGACCAGACAAAAGCCACAAATCCAACGCGTATTTAATATTAGTTGAATAGTTTATTTCATTCCCAGCTAACTCAAACATATACGAAGTAATAACCGAAGTTGGACACTGTTCGGACATTCAGTTTGTTTAACTAGAGTTTATTAGACCACAGACTGCAATATGTAGATTTTTGCTTTAGGTATTGCAAGTGAATCTTTGAATGAATTCTTACTTAAGAAGGTAAAGGAATAAAAATCTCAATAAAAGATGTTTTTTTTATTTTGTTTCTTTGGGCTTGGGCATCATTGGATCATCTTACTTTAAAGTTCTAGAAAAAAAAAAAATTATTGTATTCTGCACCGTACTTTTAACAAGGATTGAATGAAGATACATGCTACAGGTAACTTATATTTTTTGATTAATAACAGGAAACAAAATTATCTCGAATTCTAATAAAGTTTAACATTAAATGAAATTTTGTCATATCTATGAGAGGGATAATAAATAAATATTTGTGAGACAGGTTAGCCTGTAAAATACCTGAAAGTGACATACTAATGTCAACAAAGAAAATCTACACAAATACAAAGCTATATTCAAACATCAGACCGAGGGTCGAGGGTAGCCTTACGACTAGATCTAGACTAAAAATTATCTCATGTAATAATAATATTTTGCGACTAAGCACTCTTAAAGTTAAATAATGATAATCAACATTATACAAGAAATTGAAGGTTTAAGAACGTTAACCTTACTAACTTATTTTGTATATGTAAAATTACAAGCTAGTGGTATATATAAGGAAAGAAATAGAAACTTTGAATTATTTCACATTTATTCATATAAAAAGTGTATGTTATAAATAAAAAGCTTAAAACATTCTAACTCTAAAACAGGATATCAATTGCCGAACAGACATGAAATTTTCACAAAAGAATCTCAATGGCAGACGGACCAAAAAATCCATGCGAATATTAAAAACTTCACATCAAAAATGCGTATGGAACAAAACAATTTTTAATATACAATACACAAAGAGTTCCCCGATTAATATCAGATATGCGAATTTTTTGCCCGGTACAACGAGCTTTATACGAGACAATACTTTAAGTTATAAATATTGCTTCCTTATAAATTCCGTTCAATATCTTCAAAATGCACAATTATTTGAAATGTTTTTTGTGAAAACGATTTTGTCTCTCATCTATTACCTACTCTACGTACACTAAATTCAATAGAATTGGTATTGATTTATTAGAAAAATGTACTGAATAATATTTTAACTGGAAATGAAAAGCCCATTATTTCCAATTGCATAAATCGTGACCGCTTGAACGTTTATATTAATGCGTTGAAGAATTGTCTTGATATACGACCGAGCTGGTCCGTACGACACATAATGATGGATAAGATGTGATGAAAATGAGACGTTAAGGGCTATGTAATATGAAAAATCTAGCCAGGTGGTAATACCAAACCTTTTTGGATTATTCGCGTTACCGTAGGCTACAATTCAAAATATTTTTTTCATGCAAATTTATTATTAATCACTGAATTTGTAATATCTATACATATAGGAAAATGTGTTTATATAATTACGTTGGATAATATGTTCATCAAACTACGCGTGTGGCGTTAATGAAAATGAATGTGAAAAGAAAAAATATCCGGTTCCGATCTCAAACGTCTTTTACTGGAGTGAAACCGCGAGGATCAGTTAGACTATCCTACTCATATCTATGCTGGGTTTATCAAAACCGTGTTTTTTTTGCAAAAAAGATTTTGTTCATTCGAAATTTTAATAACTCTTCGTTCAATAGCTCTTTTCGTATTCACGTTCGTTACATAGTAACATCGACTGAATGTTACAGAGTGAATATGAAGCATAACCCCTTCAATTTTTTTTTCATTAATAACATTCTATAGAATAAACCCCTATTAGAATACGCGAAATGCTACAGTCGTGTAGATTTGAGTTATCTCTTACAACGTCGTATTTTTTTGACAATCAAAAGCAGTTAACAATTAATAGTATTGACATAAAACATTACGTTGCCCTTTTTAGTATTAGATTAACTATAATTATAGAGCTCTGGTGTTAGTTTATGTTTTGTATTTTGTAGCATCCGATTTAGATCGAAGTTTAATTGCAAGTTTAGGCATTTTTTTTTCTATCCTAACAAAAGCATTATGTGATGTAGAAAAGGAATGTGTTAGAACTAATCACTTTGTTTTACATAATCCGAGAGAGAATTAATACGAAAGACAGGATTTAAATTTAAATTGAAGAGACTTTAAGGAGTGTTTATAAAGTAGAGTTTTTTTAATACCTCACCTGACACTGTCGCTCTTATATACCCACAGAGTAATATGCGCTATCGGCACTCTTTTCTTGAAGTATTGGTCCAAAAAAATAAAAATCATATATATAAAATTCTCGTGTCATGGGGTTCGTGGCTTGACCGATTCTCATGAAACTTTGTGAGCGTATTGAGTAGGTCTGAGAATCGGCCAACATCTATTTTTCATCCCCCTAAATGTTAAGGGTAAATAGTTTCTATTTTTTATGATACAACATACAAAAATACATACCTAAACCATACCAGTTTGCCGGATCAGCTAGTTACTTATATAATTTGAAACATAAACCTTTAATTTAAGAAAGAAGATTTTTGCTTGTTTGCTTTGTACTCGTTGTATTACCACTTTTCTAAGTATTTTAGAAACTACAACTTAAAGTCAGCAAACAGGGGAAGGGAAGGGATTGCGCAAAATAGTATGAAGTGCATCGCAGACACTGCATTTTCGCCTCACTGCACAATTAATATTTCTGAGTACTCGTGTGTCATTTGTTTAAAAGCATGCTCCGCGATATCATATTAAATATAGTAGAATAAAATATGTTACGACTATGGAAATACTCTAATGAATATCTGCATAATACAACGCGTTTGAATTTTTACATATTTCGTATTATTTATTTTAATGCGTAATATGAAGTATCTTATATTATATTGTAAATATGATATTTTATATTACATTAAATAAATATAGGCTACTGATATTGTTTTTTTTTCTTCAAACTAAATTAGTGTAAAGTTAAAAAATATAATCAGTCTATAATATACTAGCGATAATAACTGATTGATACTACTTAATTTATTGCTCAGCTTATGAGCTTTTTTATCATTTATACATTTTCTTCAGGTGTTATTCTTGAAAAAATCTACATATAATTAGCCATTTAAGTGAACTACTGCCACTGCAACCACTGTTAGTGGTATCCCTGGTAATTTAAAAAAAAAATGCGAGTAACAATAAAAAATATTGATTAACTGCTAAATCTCTGGGTTTCTATGTTTCAACTTCAGTTCAATCGCCTAAAAATACTTCGTTACTCGAGAAAAGTGCTAGACTGTATCCCTTGCAAAGCTTAAGGTTAACTCAATCGGTGCGAAGCACTATTGCAATAAGTTCATTGAAACTCATCATTCCAATATGCGTAAAATATGAGTGCCAGATTTCTAAATATTTTATTAGAAATACATATTATAGCTTATACATATTTGAGTTTGGGCAAAAGCCGCGGATATCAGTCACATGGGTTATTGATGATATAGACAATTAATCTTGCTCAGTCCTCGACTTGGTTTCCCATTACCTATTATTTTATACGCTACCCTTACACATTTCCAAAATTTCTATTTCTTATTACATTGCTTCGAAATCATAAAGACGATAGCTTTCCGGCATTCTCTTGCAATTTATGATTGTATATTGTTAGGAATTTTCATTCAAAACACTTGCCTAATGTGAAATTTTTTCAAATATAATATACATTATAGCGAAAAGCTGATATGTTCGTTCATTGTCTCCTTTGTGATTTAATTACCGCGAAATGAATGAAATATATAAAAGGGAAGAAAGCTTTACTTACAAATTTATATTTTAATTTCAAAACTCGATACCGTATTTGTTAAATTAGCTCATTCGAACTGTTCACCATTACAATGTGCGTAAAAAACTTTTTTATATTTTTTGTTCTACAAAACGTCACAATAGGATACATCGCGTTTTTTAGAGCGTAAAGCATCTTAAAGGCCGGCAACGCACTCTGGCATTGCAAGTGTCAGTTAAGCCTACTGCCCGTTTGCCCCCTGTTTTATAAAAAAAAAATCATATCCTCTACCTGTAATAACTTCAAACTGACGTGATATGCATTGTCGACTGGAAATTAGATGAAGATTTAGATGATACAGAAAATTAAAACGCTTAGAACTTATAAAACTTTTAATTTATTTAAATAATATACAAATCATAGTAATAAGAAATGCGCGCACGCAATGATATATAATACTGAGTGTGCGTGTGTTTGAGTTAGGTTAGTGTGAGTTTTAATGAAATTATATAAAAGTCTAGACTAGGCAAGGCTTTTTTGATAAAAAAATGCTATGGTACGGTAATATTCAAGGGCTATATATTAATGAATAATGAATATTATATTATGTTATTTTTTGTAATGTAAAGCCGGGGCATATTATCAGTATTTCATATAAACTCTTTATTATAGCCGACATATACTATGTTTTATTGAACGTCATAAAATGTCTCATATAAAATAACGCCTGACCCCACTTTTACAACCAACACTTTGCTTGTTATGAATATTTCCTTGTTTTAATATTTCGCTAAGAAAATACACAATATGGTATAATAAATGCCATGCTGAAGGAATAAAATCAAGTAAGCTGATATTTAATTAGGTTTTACCAAGTTTTAAATACAGGCGTTGTCCGCGATTCAATAGTTAATTATGTGGCCAGTACTTAAAATGCACGTTGTACTTACTACTAATACTTGCTTATAGAAATAGCAAATATTACTTTGTAAGTAGCCTATTTGTTAATCCAGGGCCTCCTGCAAACCATTTAATCAAAACTTGTATGCCTGCGTGCACACGAACAAATACAAATTGTATGTAAATTGAAAGTTTACCTTACTGCGCTGACTGAGCGACCAATGGAACTTTGTGCCCGAGAGAAGAGACCACCTTCGCCGATAGAGGACTGCCACATAGAAGTGTTCCAGTAGAATGCCGAGGCACACTTATTTGTCGATCGTCTGCCTTTTAACAAGGTGGTCAATCCAAAGAAAGCTTTGGGTTTTGACTTCGCCGAATATACTATTTATCTGAGAACCACTTTATTTTCTTTTATGTTCGTTTTTTGCCTATGTTTGTAAAACACTTTATTAATGGATAAAGTTGTGTATTTTTATAAAATTTAAGTATAGTACATTATTTTAAATTTTCCCGACGTTTCGCGTACTTTACAGCGTGCGTGGTCAAGGTAGACTGAAGACAAAAGGTATTTATTGCCCCGGAGTGGGTATCGAATGAAACCGGAAGGAATGCAAAACTGGCTCACGGTCATTATCCGTATACCGGCCATTATCCCGGATTGTTTTTCGTAAGATTTTAGTTTAGATATTATTGGATCCCTGGTGTTTGAAATGGTGTTTAAATGTTTTCTGATTTCAATTGCTTCTCGTACCAATCTTGGGAAGAATCTTTTTTCTTTCGCAAGTACCTTTGGTTGGTCAAAGCGTATGTAGTGATTAGGCCTATCTACTGTGTGTTCACAGACAGTGCTGATTTTGTGTGTGCAGCTGTGACACTTAACACACAATTAACACCTTTTGTCTTTACTCTACCGTGGAAAGTTTTAAAATAATGTAATATACTTAAATTTTGTACAAATACATAACTTAATAAAGCGTTTTTCTTTAAATGAGTAATAGTTGTGTTAATAAAAGGCAATATTATTCATCTCAGTACAATAATCGGTCACAATATTGAATTAAAAAAATGAAACGTGCGCAATTAATGGCGGCCTAGAAAAGTTGGAAGTATGGCATTCGAAATATTCACATTAACTTATATGAAATATTATAATTAATATAATTTTATTGTTTCAGAATGTATAAATATATAAAAATACGCACTGCATCCTGTTACTTATAGTTAGTTTTTTTTTTTCAAAAATTTAATTATTATTCTAATAAATTAAAAGTTACAAATGATCAAAAAATTTAAGAAAATGGTTTGAATGGAAGGAATGTTCAATTGCCGTAAATTTTACTGGCATGTTTTTAAAACGGATTGAGAGAGATTCCAAAAATTTAGATGAAAATATAACTTAATATCTATTGTTACAGATAACTATGGCGTGGACAATTCCGTACTTGGTGATTTTCTCCATATTGAGTGCTGGTTAGTATATGTTTTATAACATTAAACCTTTCAATTAGACATAAAGAGAAGAAAAACATTCCTGACCAGTTTATTTTAAAGAATCCTGCCAATTACATGAATCGTTTGTAAATACGTCTCACAATTATAAAATATTTTTCGATTGCTTTTGCAATTTTGATTTTGTGTTAGAAATACGTTTTTTGCTTCATATTTAATACTAAATACCATTAAGAATTAGACTTATACATAGTCAATAGACTCGTGACCATATTTTTGTTTTCAAACTTCAAATATGATTTTTTGACAATGGATTATGTAATTATGGCATAATTTGGTTTTGAATGAGAATGGATTTTCATTTCAGTTTTAATGCTGCTCTTAAAATTAGTAAATTGATATCGTTTGTTAATTAAATTGTAATTAGCCAACATAATTTACCGTGATTTATTAACCGTTACTGTATTGATAAATATAAAAAAAATATTTTTTAAGTAAACTTCAGGTTAACAGAAATATTTGGCATCTGTTTCTTTGATACACTACTGTGTGTTCGCGCTAAATCGGTGTCAGTCAAAGAAGGCTGACAGTTGTCGATTTGACTTTGACAAACGAACCGGACACGATAGGTGGCGTTCTGGCATAACGGCGCAAGATAGTTAAATTTTTTCCGCCGTCGCGTGCGCACTCAATTATAGACCGCAAACCTTACCGATTCATAATTTTTAAGGATTCAAGGTTTGGAGTGAGACACGCCACCGTTGATGGTAAGTGCTATTTATAGTCTTATCGATTATTGGATGCCTTTCTTTATCATACTGACACGCGAAAGCCGGATATAATTTCCGGATACCCAGGCACACTGTGACTTCGCTGTTCTTCCGTAAATCTATACGTCTGTATCTCTTTAACCGTGAGTAACAGTTGAAATTTTCACAGAAGCTTTATATCTGTTGACTTTATAACAGCAAAAACTAAAAATTAGAAAGAACTTCATATTTAATGGGGCATCTATACAAATAATGAGACTTTTTGCTCGAATAATTCGGAACCCTTCGTGCGCGAGTCCGACTAGCATTTGACATTTTTTTATTGGTCAACCTTCTGTCTACCAACACACAAAAATTTCTTAATTTCCTTACAACACGTGAAAATAATACTGGGTTTGTTATATAAAAAAAATATTACAGTTGAAAATATTTTTTTTATATAACAGGGGGCAAACTCGCAGGACCCCTGATCGTAAATGATACCGCCGCCCAAGGACACTCACAATGCCTTTAAGATGACGACGATATATAGAAATATCAGAGCCGTAAAAAGTTATCGTCCAAACAGCTGCAGAAAGTTCATAGTTCCAAGAGTAATTGAACCGAAGCTAGTTAGCGTTTTAACTCAGCATGTTTTACTATTCTTTATCACTAACATCCAAGGTATATACTTTATTCCATTGTACTGAAGACTATTTTCGCATGTTCTTATGAAATGCATAAAACATTCATTAGGACAGTATCCCTTTGTAGTACAATGTTTTTATAGTTCGTTATCCTTTGAGGATTCAATTAGTCAGTTTTCCTTTGATCCTGGTTTCTTGTTTGTTATGTCTTGTACTATGTAACGTTTAAAGAAACTGAAATATGTTTTATAGATTAATTTTTTCTAATAAATCCGGCTAGAATATCGAAGCATAGGTTTATCCCTTTGCATATCAACTTATCAAACCTAAAAAAGTTTGACTATGCTGGAACAAGAAATACTAAGTTCAATTTATAATTTTACTCATATTGATTATGTAATCGTAACAATATACATTTTTGCTAAATGGACCAGGGTCTGTAATGGGTGCGTTAATTAATAAAATTTTGAGGTAAAATTAAACATCTTTACTTCGCGATAAGCCAAATTACACAGTGGCGATACCGGCGTATATCGCCAGCACCGTCAGATTTATAAAAAGAAAAGCTATTTATGTTATTATTTTATTACCACCACATTTTCATGTATAATTGTTTATAATACATCTAATTCATATACGTATCAGTTCATTTTACGGTTTTAACAAATTGTGTAATTGCATTTATACTAAGCTAGTATACAATGAAGCCAGATTGACTGCTATATACAGAATGACATTCATATTTCCAAAGATACAGTATTAATTAATTTAATTATAAATGCCGTTACATCAAAAGCAGAGTTTCGTGAAAGCTCCTTTGACAGTATATGAACGGAGCTGCCGCATCGATAGAAGGTAATTTGTTGATTACACTTCCATTATGTTACAGGGTGTTCAATTTGGAATTGAGTTATCGTATAATTGAAATATATAACATGTGTGTATATATTTTTAGAGACTATTTAATTACACTCCAGTAGTTACGAGAACTGTTTGAAAAAGGGTTTAATAATATCGAAAGTATGAATATGTTATCTATTATATTATATATTGATGCTGCGTACACGCATTTTACCTATTTATTTCAAAATTTTAATCGGTCCATTTACACTCTTTTAACTCTGTCACTCTCTATTAAATAGTGTAAGTTTTGTATAAAAGTGATAGGTCAGTACTTTATTCAGGCTAGTTCCAATAGTAGTAGTATAAAAAGAATATCTGGGATATTATATGTGGAGAGTAACCTCACAATTTCTTAATTGGAATAAGAAAAATACATATTCTTAGATCAACCAAACCAAACTCAAGAATAATCACTTCAACCAAAATCAAGAATAAATCGTTTTATACTTATACCACACGACACGCCCACAGGATTAGACTGCCGGTACTAACGCTTTGTCCGCATTCCTTTTTCTCATTACCTAATTAAATCCCCCAAGGATCACCATATGACAAATGCCATTCATGTTCGCAGAGATTTCACGATGTATCAAGGTTTATTGTTACAGACAAATCTGAGATTCAAACGCCCTCCCTCAGGGTACATTCATAATTCGACTATTTTTTAAGTTTCATTCAACACAATATTGCACAAGGGTAGAATGAAATTAAATATGAAAACTTAACATTAATTTAATATATGAGTAATTCTACAAACTGCGCTACGCTCGCCGAAGCATTAAATCTGTAGCCTCGATTTTCAAGGAATATTCAAGCATATTTCTCGTTAATCGAAAATAAAGCCGTGTTATTGATACCCTGCGCAGAGCGGAAACCCTAAATATTACAAGTAATATGCTTCATAGACTGAATTAAGGTAGTATATAATATTAAGGGTATTATGATTTGGTTGTCTCAGCTAAATGTTAAGTTATTGCTATTTTAATCGTGAATTTATCATTTGAATAAAGCCTCTTTGATTGATTATGCGCTATTTTTTATTTTCATTTATACAACTTGAATACTTGTGTTTATGCTTTGAATATTATGCAAATATTATACAACCGTATTAATTGTATTATTTATGTGGAGGGAAGCTATAATAATGGTTCAAATGTGAATGATTTTGTATAGTAAAACTTATTCTAATTAAACTACATTTGTACGAGTTATTAGAAAAAAACTAATTTTAGCACTAATTCGCGTACCAACAAAATTAAACTGTATTTCAATAAAAGAATTAGAAGTTAGCCAAATTGAAATTTAGTGATATGGGATACTATAAACAATTAAAATCGATGTTCTGGATATGATTGATAGTTATAGCACACTTGCCCGTCTCACAATTACATCAGAAACTCACCTTTTTACAATAAAGGTTCAATACAATACCAAATAACATATTTAATTATTGACATTATATATAATTATAATTTGTCATTTGCAGGTAGATTTGATTTTGCTAATTGTAACTGTATTGTATACAAATAATTTTTTTACTAATGAACTATTTATACGTAAGTAGCTATAAATTCTGAAAATATACTTTAATAGTTAATAGTTTTATATATTAAAATAATGACGTCATTCGTAATCCGAATTAATTCATTTCACTAGGCCAATTTGCCGATTTTACAGTTCTAAAGTCATTTTGCGTAACTTTTTCATGAATACGAATGCGTTGAACTCGAAAAATGTGTTACGAAAAGTGTGATCGGGCAAGGCGAATGGGAATTGAGTCGGGGATATAAGCACGAGAAAGCACACACATTTTCTTTCTCTCTTTCTCTCATAGCCAAATTAAAGATCTATTCAGAAATATATATACATGAAATAAATGTCAATGTATTCAGAAAACTAATATATGTATATGTACATACATATATTGTACACAGACACACAGAAGAGAGCGCAAGTAGTTTTACAGTCATGTGATCATAAGCACTGTGGCTTTTAAACTGTTTACATTAAAAACAATTAACATATATTTTAAGTTAAAAGTTGAACACTGAATTTTAAAAATAAATCTTCTAATTGAATTAATAATAGTTATATAGGAAGTATAATGTTAGCATCGTCATTTGATGACTTTTAAAAGGTGCAAAAGGGCGCAAAAGTTTTCTAATTTGCGCGGGAACTTTCATCGTTAGCTCGCGTTCGTAATTAACACAGTATGAAACTTCACCTGTTCTCTATTAGACGACTCTATTTTTGCCTCTTCATATTGACAATAACCTTTTTATCTTTATTTGACTCTGGTGTTATGTTTTCACGAACGTCCAGGTCTACCGTTAATCTACTAACATAGAAATATGCCTTTATTTAAATTAAAAAAAAGGGATATATAGAATATTCCTTACTAGCTTTATTATTTTGCTTTCTATTATGAGCTCAATTGATTTATAAATAAATTTTCACTGTGGAATAACGAATCTACTAAAAACATAACATGTAAATGCTACATGCGTCTTTTCATGTAAAAGATATAAATCTAAAAATATTTCTTATTTTAAATATTTAAGTTAATTTAGTATATGTTAATATTCATTGTTTGAACTTTCTAACATCATCCACAAAGTACTCAAGCTTATATTACATTACAGTTTAACAGTTAGGCTCACAGCTCAGATTTTAACCAGTAGGTACTCAAAGAAATATTACACACTCTGTGGAGTGTGATATTACTCTCCTATTTACTACTTTGAACACGTAAAAATACTACCTAATAGTGTTTACTACCTAAGGTTTAAATTAATAAGGTGTCTCAATAAATAATTTACATGTAACTTATTTAATAAAACTAGCTTAAATTAGAATTAAAACAGTCGTATGACAATTAATGCATTTCCAGCCCGCTCATAAAAACAAAAAAGTTTTTAATAAGTTACTCGTAAATGTGCAGATATTTTAATACATTGCTCCTTCAAATGTATTTTTTTATTATGTTTAACAAATAATGAAATGCATCGGATATAAAAACTTAATCACAATGCAGTTTCGTCTACATATGAAATGAAATCTCTGACCTAATGTTATTTTTTGCAGACGCTCGCTACAATGAACGCGCGCTGGCAAATGGGATTGCGTTTCAAATGTAAGTCTGTTTTAGTTATTCCGAACAACCTTACTATGCATTTAATAGTATTTCATAATTGGATTTGTAACATTGTATGCGAAATCAAATGCATCTTTTTACATTAATCGTGAGTATTTCATGGAATTTCACCAATAAATGAGAGATCAGTAATTATTTTTTAATCAAAAATATTAATATACTTATATTAGATCAATTTATTAGCAATATTATATGGACTTCCGCAAAGTAAGGCCTGATAGTAACTGTCATAACTAAAAATAAAATAAATGTCTTACTACATATATGTACAACCGTATGCTGTTAAACTCTTAAATACTCTAAAACTAAGAAGTTAATCATAAATAACACGATCTACGTGTAGGAAAGGTATAATTTTTTTTTAAAAATTCTAAAGTTAAATTTACTTTTGGTTCTCATAGGGTTACAATCAAATCTAAATGTTCTTGTAATCAAAGATTAGTATAGCTTAGCCATGCCAGTCTAGAGCGGTAAAAAATGTATCTCTACTTTATTGACGTTAAATTTAGAAAATCCCTCGTCCAAAATACCTTTAGAAGTGGAATTTATTTGCATAATCTTTTAATTCCTCGGATATTGTGGACTGTAGCATCGTGCTACGAATTAGTAGAAGTTCTTCCGTAGCATTTACTTTTCGACACCAGTTTCAGTTTGCATTAAATACAGTACAGTTGAATACTTCTCTTTTTCTAGTTGAATTTCATAAATATTTATATTGTTATAAGGCAAAGCAATCTAGACCACTAGATTACGGATATATTTTAATATTCTGACCGATATCATATAATCCGATTTTTGTACTAAGAATATTGATGTCGGAAGATTTAAAAGGAAATGGCGGAAAATCCTGTTGGAAAACTTGAACAACTTGTGCACATAAGCGGATTTCGGTTTTGTCGAGATTTAGTTCACTGGTACATATAGTGTTTTGTTGTTATCAAAAATACTTTGCAAAAGAAAATGCCTTTGAGCGAACTTACATTTTCGTTTAATAGCTGTTTTAAGTGCTATGAAAAGATAATGGTTGAATAAATTGATTTAAAATCACCGACGAAGATTGCAATTACAATACGCGATATGATTTTGTTGCGTCATTTTTTTTCTTTTGTCAATACGAAATTTGAATTAAAATGCTTTGTAACGTATAACTCGAATAATTATTAACATATAACGTGCACATAAATAATATCATTTAAATGATTTGTTGCGATCGTACCACGATTGACTAATAACAAGCAAAATAACATTCAGAGTGAATAACTACTCATTTAAAGAAAAACACTTTATTAACGGATTTAAGTTACGTATTTTTGCAAAATTTTATATATATTTACATTATTTTAAAATTTTCCGACGTTTCGCGTACTTTACAGCATGCGTGGTTAGATCTATCTAAACTAAAATCTCATAAAAAACAATTCGGGCAAATGGAGGACACCGTGAGCCAGTTTTGTAAAAATCCTTCCGGTTTTAGTCGATACCAATTCCGAGGCAATAAATTATCTGTATTTACACACAACCTCTCTGCAGCTGTGACTCTTATTTTGACAATTAACACCTTTTGTCTTCAGTCTACCGTGACCACGCACTTTGTAAAATACGCGAAAAGTCGGAAGCATTTAAAATAATGTAAACATATTTAAATTTTTCAAAAATAGGTAAGTTAAATCCGTTAATAAAGTGTTTTTCTTTAAATTCAGAGTGAACTTAAAATACATGTGATCAATCAACAGCATGCAACAGATACGTAAAATGATACGTTGACTACGTGTCTGTCTCTCTTTGACAGATTATTAATGTGATATGCAAATAAGAACTCTTCAGCTAAGTGAAGAGGGGTGATGGCCTTAACTATTAAAATATACTTGACAGCGGTTTAAGAATCTTTACTATATTATACTTATATACTATATTCTACTTATATACATGTAATAAATACCATTTATATAACATAAAAAGTGAATAATAATGGGTACTTTTTCAGGTCAGATGTCCAGATACAACATCGAGGTGAGTTCCTTTCTACTTTAATATCTTTAAAAGTTTTGGCATTTCACTTTATACTTGACAAGAAAGCGTCAATTTTCAATCTTGAAATTGTAAAACTTGTTCTTAATTTAAATATTATAAATATAAAGGCTTAGTATTTAAAAAATCTAATTTTGAGCCTTAATGAATCTTTTTATTTGAAGCATAATTATTTCAAAATTTAAGAGGTATTATATGTATCATTATCATACTATCTTACGCCTTTAACAACAATTCTTAACGTTGTATAAATTATGTTAATACCAGTGAAGTCCTTTTATCTTCTTTGGTCCAAACATTAGAAGTATCTTGTATCTAAATAAAGTCATGTAACGAGTTGTTATTTGTTACAAACGTTAAACATATTAATAACATTTGAAATAATGTGTGCGCTATTTAATTTTTTTACAAAATAAATATAAAATCTCTCTGAAAAGTTTATTAAACTTTTTTAAATATGTGAAAAATTAAACCTGAATATTTAACATGCAGTGAGGTTTAAGCTTAAACCAGCCATCAATTCTCTAGTTTACTTAAAATTAACGAAGAACTAAATCCCTATTTACCCAGCTTGGAACAGCTGCATCAATTAGTACTCCGGAGATTTGTGTTTCGGATTAAATTCAACTTTGTGTATATAAATTCTATTATATATACATCCGAATACATATGTAATAATATATGAAGTCCCGTTTACCACACTTTATATACTATATAGATCCTGCGAAGTTCAAAGGTCAAAAAATTTAGATTGATTTGAATTTAATGTTAAATGGAAAGCTGTTGAAAATAATGAACGTAAAGCTAAAAATGTACTTGAACAGGCCAGGAATTATTATTTACAAAAAATAATAAAATACATACATTCCACTAACATTAATATGCAGACCGTTATTCAAAATTGATTAGTTTGGGCTTATGTAGAGTTCGACCGAATGCAAATAGATTTGGCTAATCTGTGCAGCTGGTGAAATTGATAAAATATAAACTATATTTTATGCGATGAAAAATTTAGAATTAACGATCACATATTATACAGGTAATATATACTTACTTCTAAGAATACTTTGCATTGACCATTAAGAACAATCACTTACTATCCCCCAATGTCGACGACCGACTATTTTAATCCGACAAACGATTATTTTTCCCCTCCTTAGATTATTAATTAGAAATTCATGATTTAAAAAAAGAAGATCAACGAACCTTAATTTAATGCTGTTTAAAAATAGATCAAGACAGTGTAAGCACTCTTTTAACTAAAGTATGTTTCATCTCTTTCCGCTAGAATGAGTTTACGATGTAAAATGTGCAAGATTTTCACTTAGTATAGTGACGACATATACGATACCTTCTGACAAATGTATTGTGTAACATGAATACTACTTAAAAGAAGCCATTATTTAAATTAAATACCTGTAAACCAGGGTTTATAACAAACGAATATTTAGCGCTAGCGAGTTGGCGAGGCAGAACGATAAATTTGGAGCTTACACAATGTCTGTTCGCTGCCAGATTGCCACAGTAATCCTTCAGTATGTCTAATGGCTTACAGTATTTGTTGACTAACGATATTAGTCTATCTATAAACTTAATTTATGATGTCTATGAAGGGTCAAATATGCAAAGAATATTTGCTATCTTAAGGCTGCAACAACTCATGTGACTTTCACGGAACTATTTTTTTTTTAATAAGCAGGCTAATGATAACACTCTCAGTTATACGATATAGGCCTCACTGGGAGAAAAAAGTACTAGCTCTTTGTATAAATTAACTGAAAAGGTTTGTTTTCCAATAGCATTATTAATATTGTTTTATTATCTTAATTCTGTACATTGAGGAAATCAGGCAATAATTCGCAAAATTACAAATAAAAATCTTATAGAAAACAATATACAAAAAAATATATTAATAAAATGTAAAACTCATAAAATGTGAACGAAGTAAAAACAAATTATTTAAGAAACTTGTTTTGGTGGGAGCTGACCGGCGATTGAGGGTCAGGCCGCGAAAAAAGGTTGAATAAGTGCCCGCATGGGATCATCTCTCTGAAGAACAGCATGTACGCATTGAAAAAAAATTGAGCGTAAAAATACTTTATGAAAAATTGTATTGTATTGCGAGTAAACGCCCCCTTGCCCCCTCGCAATACTAATTTTCGTAATTTGTGTTCGAGTTCTTCGATAGCGCATTGAATGCAACACCGTTTTATTTAATAGACTTTGTATGGAACTTGGTACCACGGAAACATCTATCTACATACCTAGTTAAATAGCTAGAAAAGTGCTTGAAATGTTCTAGTAAATGTCGTGAATCAAGAAGGCACCAGGCAATACGCCAATAATAAAAACTGATAAGAAATTCTAATTAATACGTCTCCGGTCTGATCCTCAATTACTCAACATATCATTAGTAGATTGTGAGTGTTTCATAAATATTTAGGGAGTGAGTCTAATACATTAGAACACAGGAGCCATACGTGAATTATGTAATAGGTGTCCAATTTACAAACGGAGGTTGTATAGGCGAAAGCGTTTTAACTCGATGGTAGGTTGATGATAAATAAATATAAATAAAGCCTTTATGTCTACTATACTTATGCTAGATTATTATTACAACTCTTAACAATTTTAATTATATACCATTAAGCTAATTAACTAATTTACAGTAGTCGCCTCTGCGGCGGGGGCCTCCCCAAAACCTTGCCATATTATTATGTCCCTTGTATACTAAATGTGGCCCAGACTGCTTGTCCCTTCTGGTCATCCAGTCTGGGACACATTTTTGTCAAAATATGTTTCTCTATCTTCTTTTTGGCCTGCCTTGTTTACGCTAAGGCTAAGCGGGGTCCACTCAGTTAAGATTCTTGCCCACCTGTGGTTCTTTAGCCTGCACACAAGCCCCGCCCATCTCTATATTAGCTGTCTAACACTACTTTATGTCGGGTTGATAAGGTATTTATAATCAGCTAATTGCAGTCTTTTAACGTTACATTTAATTGGTTGAATGGTAAAGTAGTTTCACTTTTCAATCACTAATGGCGTTGTGAAAAGGTACATAAACCCTAAAATCGGATATAATATTTCATTCTACGTACTATATAATGTATGTTAAATGATGTTTGGATAACAATTCATCGTAGGTAACATACATATGTGAGTATGTATGTTTCTGGAACTGATAATGTGCTTAAAAGTGACATAAAATTTAATGCAACTGTGTTTGAATGAAAAATACTTTTTCAATTTTCATTTACGCCAAACCTCAAAGTATATCAGAATACAAACATAGTTTGTTATGAACAAATGTTCCTTCTATTTTCTTGTTGCCTTGTACGAAATCCAATTTGATTAATTTATATAAAATGAAGTTGCAAATATGACGGGTCTAATTAAATATTGAGTAATGTTTGGATATTCATTTGTATAAACTTTTTGATAAATTATTTTTGCGATAAAAAAAACACTGAAAATTTATCACATATTCATAAAATTAAACGATTGTCAAAAGATAAATACAAAATATTATATCTATTTATAATATCATTAGATAAATTTTTTTTTAATTCTCTGAAACGATTATATCAAAAATTGTGAATTATTCCATGAAAATAATTTTAAAAAATTTGTAATTTTAGACTTCTCATATCTCTTATTAAATTTGAAATCACGTTACGAAGGACCGAAGAAATGAAATATTAATCAACAAACTTCAAAGAAATGGAAAACTTTTTGAAATCAATTTGTCGGAGGCGCGATATTTCCTATGGGAAATATGACGAAATATTGTTTGCGAAATAGCTATTTTATGCATTATAAATCACGAATAATTCTCATTTTGATTTCAACATAACGGTAGCATTTCAAATTATCTTCATTCTTTATTGCTGTTATAGGGAACTTGGTACTGGACGCAGATACCGTTTCGGATGGAATCCCAAAATGGATCTTAAAATATGTATAATATAATGCATGATCGAGATGCCCTATCTGCATATTATGTATATTATGTAGTTACATAAACATCTTAAAACATTTCATGGTTCTATCTAATACTATTTTACAAAGTTTATTACGAAAACACATCATTAGTAAGTAAGTTCTGAACTTATGTGAATGTGTATAATCCAGAGTTTCCAACTTCCTTTATACCAAATCCTATTAGAATTGGTTTAGCTGTTTGTGCCAAATGTGTAAAAGTCCACACAAAGAGATCA
The DNA here is from genome assembly GCA_963693355.1 of Pontia daplidice. NCBI lineage: Eukaryota > Metazoa > Arthropoda > Insecta > Lepidoptera > Pieridae > Pontia > Pontia daplidice. The sequence continues at coordinate 952,644 of CAVNZL010000011.1, read as the reverse complement.
CAAAGTCGCTGTTTTTAATTATTTAGTTAAGATTATTTACAAGATAAAACAACGTTTATCGCGTTAATCTAGCAATTACTATATATGATAATCTGGGTAATTACTGCCATAAATTATAGAGAATCCTCTTGAACCAATTAATATGGCACGGTAAATTACATGCGCTTCACACGTACTGAGCTAGTACAAATATCAACGGATCGGCATGAATTATTTCAAGCGTTCACCAAAATCCTCTGCCAAGTCGAGCAAAAAGGTACGACTGTACCATACTAATCCTGAAACCATTTGGCTTTTCAAACCCTTGTATCTGAGTGAAAGAACTTGGAATCTCAAATCCATCTCGTTTTTTAGTGACCGATGATGCAGTGCTTTACAAGTAAATTTATATATATATATATTTGTAAAGTATATATATATATTTATATTTGTCTGTCTGGTTAATTCTTAAATAATTCGTCAGTGACAAAATCAAGAGACTTGCAAGAATTGCTGAACTTTTTCATTAGATAATAGAATCAGACGTTACTTTGCAGAAGTCCATAGCATAAAATTGTAATAGACCAATTTACTAGCAATACTCCGATGTTGTTCGTAGGATGCTTCGATGTCAGGGCGAAACAGGTTTGAGGGTTTTTTCACTGAGTATTGCTAGTAAATTGGTCTATTACAATTTTAAACTTGTTCAATTTTTTCGATATATATATACTGACGAATTATTTAAGAATTAACCAGACAGAGATCTGAAATTTGGTATACGATATTAATGTAACGCAAAAGAAAATATAAATTATAATATCATGGCACAAATATGTACTTTTAAATAAAAATATATTTTTTGTTTTCCAATTTAGAAAAGAATTTTCATGGCGTCATTGTCGCCTACCTACTGATAAAAAAAAAGAAAAAAGTATATTTTGCAATTTGAATAATTTATTTAAAATTAGAATATAATACAGGTATAGGATAGCAAAGGTCGAGCTGCGAAACAGAGGCACCCGGGATGAAACCCTGGTACGATCAACATTAAATTGATGAGCATATCTGTCTTGTGGTCTGGGTTTGAATGTATAAGAAAGTATATGTTCTATGTAACTATATATTTATAACTTATAATAATTCCATAACAATTGCCTACCGAACGAACCTACCACTTTTTAAAAATGGAATTCGCGACTTCGCCAGTAGAATGTTCATTCATGCGGGTGACTTCGGTATCTCCTAGTAATAGTCTAGTCTGTAGTGTAGTGCAACAACTATTTGTCTAGATAACGCTCAAGTAGGTTGTGTTTGCTAGTCATATTTAACCTTCGCGGTGAGGAACTCCCAATCCAATATGTTTGTTTATCGATTTTATTATACGCTACGGCCCGATTCAAATGAACAAAGTTTTGATCGGGTTTTAATTTGTTCGATTTATATTAACTGTAATTGTAATTGCAATTAACTGCATTTTATTTACGCTACCTTAATTATAATCTTACATAATTATTTACGAATGTTTTTATAGTATGTCACGCATATTATTATTGTTTAGTATACCTCTTATAAACACAAAATCTGTTTGTTATTTCATATTCGTTAGTTATTGACGTAAATATTAATTATAAATATAAGTATTTTAAATATTAATAATTAATAGTAATGTCAAATAATATTCAGCACCATTTCCAAAGTCAAGGGCGTAGAGCGGACAACTCTCCGTCACTTTTTAAACGCCAAGTATTTTTTAACCAAATTAAGCGATCAAAAAGTTTGGAGGCGGGTAGAAACTTGGTAATTGCCTTCGAGTCTATTACCGTCGTAATACATTCAATTTCCAGGTCATCGATTCAAAATTGCCAAAAAAAATTTAATCCTATATCTGACGCAATATTTATTCATATCATATAAATAATTTTATTCATAATAAACCCCGCAAATCCATTATTTTATTTGTTGTATACTGAAATACTTTATAAAATTATAGAGATTAATATTATATTGATTAAATTTTGATACATAAAAAAATAATATTCCTACTCTGTAATCGCTACTTATTATCGGAGTAGAGCGATAGAGAGAGATTTATAAACTAAAGACTACTCAATAGTCGATCCTAATAATAATTCCATTATCCATATTAACATAAACGAGTCAATGGTGTCGATTCTGATTCTCTCTAAACTAAAAATCTTGAAATTTAGCTTAAGACTTGTCAAACATGTGCTAAATTGATAGCGTTAAGGTTTAAGAGGTCTAAAGTTAAATTTAGAGTTTTTTAGCTTAGAGAATGTACATCAGAATCGACAGCAATTTCTAATGAAAAGCTTAGGAACTTTAAAACAGTGAATCTTACTTTGGAACTCCAAATGTACTCTTTCTGTTTCATTCATTGGCAGATAAAATTTCACCAAATGAAGCTGAAATAAATTACTCCAAAAAGCTTACAAATCTTTATCCCCAGATTTAAACCATCACTTGGATTCATATAATTCACATTAGTTTTAGCCCATAGGAAAACTACATTTAAATATCCTCTAAAAATGTTAATTAACTCGGAGCGTATAATGAAAAATCCTTTCGCATTTTCCATATAGAACATGGAAAAATGTTCCCTTTGAAAATTTCCCTGGGTTTTCAAAACTTATAATAGACACATAAGTTGCATGTTGGTTCATTATGACATTCATATAAATAGGTTTTTATTGCTCTTTGTGCGTTTTCAGATGTGAAGGCTTTGAATTTAAATCGTCCTATTTGTATACCTCCATGTATAACTGGAAATGGTGTTTTAGTATGGATCTAAGTGTATATATCATAGTTATTAATTTATTCGGAGAACGAATCATTTGTTTAGTAATTATCTTAGTACTCATTTAATTACTTAAATATAAAAATATATATACCTAGGCCTATGCCCCACAGTTGTCTCTAGTGCGCAAACTGACACATAATAATAATGAAAAAACATATTGCAGACATAAGACATAGACGACACATAAAATCAGCTGTCTGTGAACACACATTAGATAGGCCTAATCACTACATACGCTTCGACTAAGCAAAAGTACTTGCGAAAGAAAGAATATTCTTCCCAAGATTGGTACGAGAAGCAGGTGAAATCAAAAATACCTTAATTTCAATAGAGAAGACGGCTTAAAATTATTAAACACCTGTGATCCAATAATATCTAAACTAAAATCTCACGTAAAACAATCCGGGATCGTTCAGAAGAAGAAGCGGGGTAACAACCTAACAGCATCCTAAAGGCGTTAATAAATAAAAATACATATTTGACATATATAGTGCTCCTGTTGAAATATTGACATTAATTCTTACACATAATGATTTTTGTGCAGGAAAATTAAATATAAGTTCATAATTTTGTACAAACTAGATTTTAAAGTAATATTTCGTAGAATTTTTTATGTTAAAGATTTAGTCTAGTTGTCGGTAAAAATTCAATATAAAAAAATCATCAATTAGTGCAGCACTAGACATAATAATATATATTTATTAAATAGTTTATCTATTCGATAATAGATGTCACTGTAAGCATTTATGACAGCTAAATAATTATTTAAAATTATACTATGAGCCTTGTACTATGTAACAAAAGTACTATGGAGTTTTCTAGAAGTCTCTCCATAGCAACAATAACCGTTATTTTGATCGAAAACATATAAATAGCGATCGGGAACCCTATTCGTGGCACAGTAAAATATCGGACTCCAATAGTGCAGGAGCGTTAGAAGAGGATACCCAGAGGGGAGAAACCATAGCAGAACACAATCCCAGCATTATAGTAAATGTGTATAATATTACTGTAAAGGTTGATATGCACAATTTTGACTGTAGGTACTATAAGAAGTTAGTAAAACATGATACTGAAGTTTCAGCTCGTCTCTCCAGATCCCAGAATTCCTCACACCTAAAAATGTATCCAGCTATTTCTGTAAATTAGTGAGTTCTTGAAGAAATTTAACAAAGCTTCATATAATACCCAGAGTATTGTGAAACTCACATAAATTATTAAAATTACAATTATTATTTGCTTATGTAAGTTTGAGCGTTAAAGTTTAGTAATTAGGAGTCACCGACAACGCGCACACAACTTTACGGGGGAACTTTGTGTATGTTAGTAGAACGCGAAGGGTGAGCGTGAACAATGTGGTTATACATTTTTCATCGTTGAATCTCTGTTTTATCATTATATGGATTAAATTTTTTATACAATTACTAGCTGATCCGGCAGACGTTGTTTTGCCATACATGTGATTTCAATTTTCAATTAATTATTCGAATATTATTTGAAATTTGACACTGCGATGGTAGCGGCGTCTGTCGGATCCAATGTAAAACATTCCAAAATCAACAACTACTAATAAATTAAAAATTAATTAAAAAAACAATGTCCAGCGGACAAAATTGTGAATCTAAACCATACCCCTTGAACACACACAAAAAATTTCATCAAAATCGGTCCAGTCGTTTGAGAGAAGTTCAGTGACATACACACTCACAGAAGAATTATATATATAAAAATTTGTACCTATTTGGAATAACTTTTAATACTTCACAATCCATTTTAAAATCTTCACTGTTCTTCGTTTTAAGATGTGGAAATGTCTAAAAGACGCTCCTGTACCACAGGAGGGTTGTGTGGGACTTTGTACATACTAACTAAAGCCCTACGATGTCCAACGGATGGGAAATGATAACAGTGCCTGTCCGATTCCCACCACGAAGTTAGCATGCGCATGCCATATCCAATTGTTATCTTAAACGTCTAAAATTGACTTAAGAAAACAAGGCATGTAATAGCAACGCTACTGCTACGAACACTATACGTACTCTATAGTTATACATACACAAGTTTAGTTTGTCCTCATTACTAAAGCCAGCTTAATTCAAAATTAGAAATCTTATTACCCTTCTATAATATGATTAATTAATATAACATTTGAATTTACATATTTAATTTTTGACCCGATATGAGCACGATGATTCATGTCGAGTCGAACATGTTCAGTATTTTCAGTATCATTTATAACATACACAGACAATATTTCCGTACATTACCATTAATAATTCAAGTTTCATCACGATCGGTGAATAAAAAACGCTTGAAATATTGCACATTTTTTTTTTCGTTTTATTGTAATTTCACCGCAATTCGCACGGACCGCTGGCGGTATGCCAAATGGCATTGGTTTTAAAATTTAACATCACACGTCGCTTATTGACGCTTCATTTTTTACTCGGCCCCGAAAATTTAGGTTCCACTAGACAGGGGTTCCACTACACTCGTCAGATAAACTATATAATAAAAATGAAGAATGTATTGAAACTGGTTGGAACATTGTTCTTGTAACTTGTTTTCTCACTCTTTATACGAATTTCTTAATATTTTCTTTTATTAACATAACTATTACTCATTTAAAGAAAAACACTTTGTTAACGGATTATGTATTTTACAAAATTTAAGTTCGTTGTTTGCCTATACTTTTAGCATTTGGTTATACTATTTTTGTCAACTAAATTTTGCCAACCTAATTGATAATAAAACACAAAGCGAAATTAATTGTATTTTAAGTCAAACAATACACAATACTCAGGATAATAGCTGTTATTGTATGAACTGAACTAATATAATAAAACAGAATTAAAATCGCAGGCTCGTTATTGTAAAGGCTATGCAAATAGGTTTTCTCCTGGACCCCAATGTTTGATCCCTAGGGAACTCCTTAACGACTAAATATATGCATTTCCAGTACTTTTTAGCGATGATTTAATTTCATAGCCTTATAGCTTTAGTTATTATTAACAAATTTTAGTTCCAAGTCACATTTAACGCATTTACAGATGTCTACTAGATGCGTGTGTGTTGGATGTAAGAGTGTGTGAGCGTGTACTGTAAGTGATTTAGACGCAAGACGTCTGTTCCATTACCATAAGCGACATACGACACCTAAAGTAAACTAGAGAAAAAAATCTAATGAAGAATGACTTTGAGTAATACTTTTTAATCCCATTTAAAATCACGCAGCCATTCCACGATGAGCGACCTAGCGTAATTAAAAATGTTCACTCGCGCCATTTTGAACCGTCGATATTGTCCGTAACAAAATTGATATTCCGAACAGAGAGATTGATTTTTAAATGAGATTTGAATTTTGACGCTTTTAGCCAATTTTAATAACGAGAAATGCATTTAGTTCATTTTTTGTGCTATAATTAATTTCTAACCACACACAACGGCGAAACTGAGTTTTAATCCATCTCATCACCTTATTACGCTGTTTTTGACCCCAATTGGTTTCTTAAAATCAATCGTGAGGGTTTAGACGCTCGCTTGCCTAAATGAGTTTACTTATCTATAACAGATAATATTCTTGTTTTTTGTTTCAGATGTAAGGGATCTACTATCACGATCAAGGTCAGTTAATCATTTCCTAACTACGCATAGTAAAGAATAAGAACAATAAACGGATTAGTAAAATATAATTGACATAGTATTTCAGTCCTAAAGATTTTTCCCCAATTTTCAAGAGATTGGACTTGTGACTTTAAATACGAAAATTTAATATGTGGCTGATAGCTTATTGAGAAATAATAACGTTTTTATTTTTTATATAAATATTAAATTAATTTAATTTAATTTTCGATTTTTCGATTTAAATTAAAAATCTAATTTAAATCGAAATGCCAGAGTCTTTCCTGCATTATTTAGTATTCTTCGAGTAGGGATTTTTTGCCCTGGCGCTGGTGCACAGGTGCTAATAAAAGATCTCAGTAGAGGCACGTAGATAGTACCGATGATCGCGGAGTTCTACCAGCATTTAGTAAATATATTTATAGTAAGACCTGTGATATACACGTACACTCACATCACACTACACGTACAATACTATACGTATAGTGTGTGTGAGTATACGTTACAGTATTTGGAAATATTTTCTAAAGCACCAACGCGTTATAAACGGTTTATTTTGACCAAGTGTCAGGTCAGTGCTCATAGCTCAGCTACAGTTTTCCGGTCCAGTGAGCTGTGATCTGACACACAAGGAAACTTACGACCATATACCAAAACTACGTTAAATATATGAAATATTGTCTTATTGGACGGAATTGAATGTATTATTTGCCAATGTGTAAATTAAAAATAAACAACAGATTTCTTTTATGCCTTTAATTTACACAGAAATTTTTGTGGTTCATGAGTCTCTGTACTTGTTTTTTACTCATGTTCGGGTAGGCTCAAGGTAATTGATAAGCATATACTTTTATAAAATACATAATTACAAATATATAACCAAGATCACAGCCACCTGTTTTTTTATAAAAATGATCCGCCGCCTATGGACAGTCGCAATGCCAGAGGCCTCACAAGTGAATTGTTGGCTTTTAAGCTATACGCTATTTTATTTTCAGTTATGCTTATCATAAAAATGTTGACTGTACCGGGAATCGACCCCAGGACCCATTATTCTTCAGACCGGCATGTTAGACATTAGGTCAGCGGATAAATTGATTTTTTTTTAATTAATAATCTTGCAATCACAAAAGACTATTAGCAGATGTGTTATTTGGGCGAGGTGCAATGGCAGGTCGAGGTTATTCCACACTTGGAATTACTCCTTTGGTACTGAAATACCTAAGGATAAATTGATATAAATTACATTAACTTCTTACTACCGATATACTATATAATAAGCCAAAAACCAAACCCACCAAAATAACAGCAGTAATGTTAACACTCTGATTTTAAGAGGTCGTTTTAAAACAATGTCCGTCAATAATAAGACCTCTTGTTTCCATCAATTTGTAGCTCACAAGAGTTCAAGATAAATTGGAATTGGCGTCCTATGGGAAATCTCTATCCGGATCGCTGTCGCCTCTTGTGTCTAATTAGTACAAATTGCTAATTAATATAGCGTTATGACTATCTTCGCCTGGTTGGTGACTAATTTAATGCAATTAGCTGAAAATTATAAACGCTCGCCGGTCTTAAATACATTTGTTTTTATTGTGTGATTTATTTACGATATATTATATATGTATATCTAAAACATACATTTATGTAGTATAGTATAAAGTATTTATTTTAGTCCAATCAAATCACACATTACTTGAAAAGGATTCTTATAACTAAATCTCCTTTATGGAAATCCGACTTATCATTTTTTATGTGTCCTGATATCAGATTGTCTCAATAAAAATTAAACCTCTTCGGATTGATTTACGAAGAAGAACTACGTTTTAATTATTGTATATTTAAATGTATATTATGTATTTGGCTTGTGTATGTTTTTATGTAGTGTTAAATTTGGAGAATAATGTCGTAAATTATTAACTGTATGAATATCGTATAAAAATAAAAAATAATTGTAAAATATTTATGTAAAACATAAAAATATAAAAAAATACCACCACGATTGATATGTACGAAATTGAAAGGTGGACCTTAGATTAATCCACTCTCTTGTTTGTGTTGCTGATTATTAAAGGAGGAGTATGAATTAGAGGTCGTATCCTATGGGAGCCTCCGCTGGGGGCCGATTCTACAGCTCATTTGTTTGCAACGGGAAATGTCTTGTATAGCGAATTGTGAAGATTTCCATCCATAGAGATGGTGATGGAATGCAGAGTCAGTGCAGCTCCTGTGATGATGTAACGAGGCAGCGGGAATCAAATACTTCAGAAGAACTGTCTTCATAGTAGATTTTGTAAGAGACGCATAGCGACGCAAAGTCTCTGCGTAAAGAAAGAGAAACAAGTCAATCTGTAAGGGCAGATTGACAATCGGACAAGCCCTCCGCTAAATAAGACCATATAATACTTTTAAGTTCTATTTGTTTTTAATCACCTGGAATAAATGTAAAGAGAAATTAATCGAGTTTTTTGAAAAATAAAAACGATTTAACAAAAACATACCGGAAGAACGCAAACAGACAAAAGCTTTTATCTCTGGACCCTTTCAGAAGTTTTTCATTCTGAGTAAAAATAAGATGAATAAAATTGTTTTATTAAGGAGAATCTTTTGATAGTACAAACTAGTTTTATAGTTTAGTACGATATTTAATACAAATAGTCTCTATAAATATTTTTAAAAGCTTAGTTGAAATTTTAATATTGTTATTATTTAATGCTCTGGCATGACAAAATGTCTCAATTCCTATATTTATTGAAGTCATAGAAACGCTTATAAAAAAATAGCGAACGGATACTTTTGGTACAGTCAGCAACATATACCTTGGTATACAACGCTGAAAAGATAACATATAAAATATGAAAAATTAGTGACTCTAGCAATATAATAGAAAAATCAATCACCGCTATTTTGACAGTTTAATCAAAGGAAATAAAAGATGGCCTATAAAATTTTGTTGAAACCTGTTGTATTTGGTCTATGCTAGTACTACAGATTTAAATAAAATTCTTCGACAGCGTGTTGTTTTTGAAACATAACAAAACATTCTCGTTAATTTTAATATAATCGTATTTTTTTTTAATTCGGTATTTGTTAATGTCCATTTACTACTAAAATTTATTTATGATTCGCGGTTAAGTTATCTTTGACTTTGTAGTATATTGTGTAACTATTATGTCTGTTGTATTTCGTAAAATAAATAAATAACACATATAAGAATTTATTTTACTTCTAAGGCCAAGCTGCCAATGTGTATTAAATATATTTATTATCGGGATAAATTCAATATACCTTTTAAAATAACTTCTGGACGTATGAATTAATATGTATTTTAAGAATCTACGTTACTCAACGTGAAGATATTGATGCCACAGATATCTTTGTAAAGGCTTCATTCACAGTTAATATAAGCGAGCTCCTCCAATCCGACATAAAAATTATATTTTATGAATTAGATATTTTATATTGTTCTTGTCTGATGAAATTAATGATACAATATTAACACAATTTGGGATAGATAAATTGCCCAAATTAACATGATTTGAATTATGTACTTTGCCCTATAACAGCATAATTAATATTCCTTCTCCCAACTTCTTATGTTAGAATTATGTAAATTTTGACTTTCCATGTTCGCACTGTTCCACTGGTAGTGATAATTTCGGCGAATAAATTTGACTTCAAAACTTCTCATAATACAACAGGACAGATAATTTTCTTTTCCTTTCGTTTCGAGAAGTATCGTATGTTTAGTTTAGCTGTGGCAAATATTTAATACTCTTTATTTTCTCTAGTTTAAATATGTAATTTTACTTATCTTTTAAGAAATAGAGAACAACAGCTGCGTGCGTAGAAATGTAGAAATCAGTTATGCTACGAATGCGTAGCGAAACTACAAATTTTCGTAGAAGCCAAATCCCAAAAGCTTAATCCCATTCTAAGACAATGACGATTTAGTTCATAAAGTGTGTGTAGCCCAGTGCTTACCGTGACACAATATAGCAGATGCATCTGTTATGTTCATAAAAACTGGAGCAAGAGTTGAATAATTCATAACATCATGCCGGCACGAACCCAAGTTAAGCATTTGCATAATCCACTACACGACGCTACTGAATAAGCTTGAGTGGAGTACTACCTTAGAGATGCTACACACATATAACGTTCATACCATACAAGCATTAGGTGTCGATGTTTGGTACAAGTTGGTGCTGTTAGCTTTAAAGGGAAACTTTACTATAGGCATGACATGTTACGAATAACAGTCAGGCATTTTATTAATAAATGAACAGTAAAGAGACATTTAATCTCAATCAGATTTTAAGATTGACTTCGATAGAACTTTATAATACGATAAAATTTATTTTCATATTAGTTTATCATCATCCATTTTGATCACGCTTTTTTAAAAACCTGTACAATTATATTATAACAGACATTGAATATATAATAGTGTGTTCTTCATGTTTCAACAAGCTAGCTGAAAAATTATCCCGATCTTGTTAGATGCAAATCAATTTGTGTTGCATTGGTCAGTAATAAAGGTGACCTCAAAAGCAATAATCTCAAAAATCTATATAAAAAAGAGAACTTGTTCTTAACGATCGCCAACCTTTGATACGAATCAATTTCAATATTAATTATATAATATATTAATTTTAATATCAATTACGCGAATATTAAACAAAAAAAACACCACAGAACTAGAACACATTTATATTAAATGTTGAAAAATGAGATACATCGTCTATCGACCCGATGAAAACGACAGTCGTTTGGCCAATTCTGGATTTGGAAAGCAAAAAACATTACTTACAGAAAATGATTGATCATGTGGTCCCCCACTGAGATTGCATTACATTGCGAGCTCAGTTTCAAAATAGCTGTATTAAAAAGACTGGACAAGCTCAAATTAAAATCACGCACCTATGCTCCCGTTTTATTATTTATTTATTTATTTATATTTTAGGTATTCTTACGGCTTATCTATTAAACATTAAAAAAAAATTATAACATATAAGCCAAATTTGGAATACACATTTAGATACACAAAACAGAGTTAACAGAACATTAAGTACAGTATTAAAGCAAAAATAAGTAAAATGACGTTTACACTTAAATATGTATTTTTCATTAATCGTTAGATATCTGTAAATTTCAACAGTCTATCATAATTCATGTGGGCACACAGCTTGACAGACAATAGACAATAAAGTAACTTTTTTTGTAGAGTTTTGTCACTACTAAATCAGTCTGTAGACGGAATTTATACAACGGGATAACCACAAAAATCACCTATTACATTGTATTACTAGTTTAGTAGTTTTTACTATTAGTTTTTTTCAAGTGGCTATTTACATTCTATGTCTTATGACTTACATAGATAGATAGATACTTATGACATACATATTTTCATGACTATTGTAATTAATTACGTTCTTTATAACATCTTGACTGCAGTCAGTGCAATGACAGGTTACAATCGTCTCTTCTCCCCGGTATAGATAATATTTGCATAAAAAGCATAACTTTTGGCTGTAGTATGGATGGATGTGTGTATAAGTAGAAGTTAACCGACCATGTGTGGAATGTGACCCGATATTAATATTGTTATTTCTATGGTCTAGCAATTGATAGTCGGATGCCTGTTACCTCTGGCAGATGTTATCGACATTTTACACGTTAAATAAAAAGTGCGTGATGTTCTTGTTAATAAAACAATCGCAGTTAACTGATTTTTACTCTGTTTCAGAGTCTTGCATCACGTCTCTGTTACAAAAGGTAAGTCAAACATATTTAGTTACATTCATGGCTAGCTAGTTCATGATCGAAGTCAAAGTAAAAATACTTTTATTCAAAAATTTTCATGTGTTATATATATTTCTAATGTATATACATAAATAAGAATTAGTAATTTCAACTTTGTAATATTGTAATATACCATGATCTAACAATATAACATCTGATAATCGTCGTGTATATAAGCAAATTAAAATAAGTTACTGTAACTTACTATATGTTAACTTAATTTAAAAAAGTTTGTACATGATGCAATTTAACTATATACGTAGTAGTATATACGTAGTTTTTTGAGTTACGTAACTTCATTAATTAGCTAACTAACGTCTCAACGACTTACTAAATAAGCAAACTGATTGGTATTCAATATATTAGAAGCCTTCGACTAATTGCCGAGTACTTTCACTACACTTTTAAATAAAAAGGTTTCATCATTTGATTATATCATTAAAATCGTTATATTACTCTACTATAATATATATAATAATTAATGATTACTTGACCATACAACACAAAAAATCAAATCAAAAGTTAAATCCGCACCAACAGTTACAGAAAATAACGTATTAAACAAAACAAACAAATTTCGAAGCTTAATATTATAAGGCTTCAACTTTATATCAATTATATAGGTTTATTAATAATAATTTAAGCTTTCAACCTATACCTACGTTGTTTGCAAGTTTATATTATAAGTAAGCTTTGAATTCTGAACCATTGGAACAGTTTTTTTTAACAAAAAAATTAATACATAAAAAAATAAAAGAATTACATCTGAATTCATTTTGATATCTGAATTTATAACTATAATTGATCGTAAATCATCTGATGGAATTCCAACATTCTTTACCAACACTCGCGAGCCCGTGGGAGCAACCAATTTGATTCGCAAATTGCAATCCGTCCCGGTCGTAATTATATTCCGATTTTCGTGGTGGTAGTATTATCACATCGTTTTTTGGGATAAAATGAGAATAATAATTTAAACAATTTAACTTAATCAATCATCTGAATGCACTCTTTCTTCCCGTTATGTCAGTTTAAAATCGTACCTTTAGAACAATTACGCGAATATTTAACTATGATTCAGCATGGCGGTGAATCTTAATTCATTTATTATAAATCTCTTATTTTAATGAATTTGTCATTTGACACGATCAGCGAACGAGTACACTCAAAGGATAGACCACTACACTCACCCGAGGCATATGTTCAAATCCTGACAACTTATGCCCGCAAAGTTGCTTCTGTTAAAATCATCGTCTTATATAATATTTCTCTCATTAGTGTAAAATAAATGAATTATAATTCCAAATTCGAAATAAAATTTTGTATGGCTTCTGGATCAAAACAAGGTGGTCACCATATTTCCCCAGAATGTCCGATGTAACGAGGGTCGATAATGAGAGGATGAACATTTTAACTCTAACAGCACACCCAAATCACGTTGCACCCTTCTTACGCTGTGACAGATTCTATTTTTAAAATATTTCACCTTTTGTTTACATTCAACCTCGGTAGGCGAATAAGCAATTGAATGTTGATTATAATGAAAAAATGGCGAACTATATCAAATGTATGTATGTATGGAATCGATTACGAATGATCCACATATTTCGTGATAGCTAAGTTTTTTTGATAGCTTGTATCGATAAAATACCTTGTTTTGATACACACATGATACATATCTTGTATTTATTACACGCATTAATCTCAAATTTTTCAGCAAACAAAGGAAACAGTAATCATGTCCTACAATTGGAGTGATTTAAAGTTGTAATATTTAAATTTGTATAAAGTCTATAAATGTCGAAACAAAATTAATTATTTTCCAGGACGCGTGGATAATAATATTTTACTTACGTCATTTTACTTACGCAATTTTCGAATTTGTTAATTGAAAACATTTTACTCACAATCGGGTAACGGGCCAATATCCAAGGTAGATTGAAATCGATTCTCAAACAAATAGGCTGTTTACATTGGATTACAAGTTTATATAGCATACTTATGAGACATTGAGTAGAAATCTAACAGTTTTAACGATCGGTTTAGCTCCTCGAAGGTTCAAATTTTGTTAATACACACACACACACACACGATTCACTAACCATCGATATATAAATTATAAAACAGTTATAATATTCAGAGTGCATACCGAAATAAGATGTGTGTCGCTATTAAATTTAAAATATAATGTATTATAATTTAAATTTTATAACACGAGGAATAGTAACAAGAAAACAACTTAAAAATCTAGTATATAAATTAAAGACTAAAATGGAAGGCCGGAGTTACAAAAAGAAAGAATAAAGTCATCAACAATTGAGAAAAGAATAGATTATAAAGTACAGGATATACAACAAATAAATTAGGATATAGTGTGGTAAAACCTTTGTCACTTGAAGGTATAATAAATATACAATTACTACAGAATAATAGGTTAAGATTACTGATAAAAGCTCAATATATCTTGCCCACATTATTTATCTCAGTTTTCAGTGGAACGTTTTATGATATGGCGATTGTCTTTCTCAAAATTATGATACCGTCGCTAATTTTTGGAATTACAAGAAGTATAATACTATAGGTTGATGTCGTATCGAAGTAATTAATGATTTAAACCATTGTTTTTCTGCTTCTGTAGGGGGGTCGCCAGAGGTCGAAAAAAATCGGTACTGCAGTATAAAAAAGTAGACAATTAATATTGTTAATGGTACTACTGTAACATACACCTACATACATGATAAAAAACCGAAGGTCAAAGGGGGGTCGAGATTTTTTTTATACCAGGGGGTCGCATAATGAAAAATGTTGAAAAACACCGATTTAAACTAATTACTATGGTAGGCCATGAATCCTACTAAGAAGAAGACGTCCGGGGCAACGCCGACGTAATTATGCTCTGCTGAGTTATTTTGGTGAATTTTTGCGTGGAAAGAGTCACGGTCTTCTTGTGACATTCGCAGCTGACGGGGACAAGGATAGGGCCTAGCTGTTACCTACCTCCGTCCTATGGCGAGCTGGAGGCTATTGTCAGGTTTTAGTGGGCAGGACAAAATAGTGGAGTCCCACATTACCTCTGCTTGAGCAATGGGCCGCAGAGGTATGCGTAACAGCATTTCCTGACACAAAAAAAAAGGCCATGAATCTATCGTATTTAAAGATTGCTGATTATTCGGCTTACCTATAATTTGATTAGTGAAATACATACGGTTTAGCTTATTCTATTTAAAACATTATAGAATGTTTAAATCATATAAATTAAAGGATAAATCTAATTTTCAGGTGCAGATTCAAGACGAGCCAAGCGTTTCTCAGACAGAGTAATAATTAATCAACATTTTACTGAAAGAACACTTACACCAGGTGGAGATGTGAGTTTCTTACGACACTTGAATGGCGTGTCTTTGTTATTTCTTTTGTTGCTCAATTTGCGTATGCATTAAAATAGGAGGGAAGTTTTTTGTTAAACGTCAAATTTTATAAAAGCAATGTAAATATTTCACAAATATTACAATATTAAAAGTTAATAATATTACTTATTTTAAATAATAAGTTAGGAATTTATAATAATGTAATAATGTAGTAATCTTAAGAAACGCATTCTGTAAATGCGTATATTTAAACTTAAATTTTAATGATATTGTCTCATTTAAAACATCCACAAAATCTATTTTACGTCCATATAACACTTTATATTCAATACGATTTCCTGATGTTTCCTGTGAACTATATTTCAGAAGCCTGTGAAAGTGTAGCAATTAATAATAAAATATGAATACAATCATATTTCATATTATTGCTTATTGTTTTAAGGTCAGTTTACAATGCGCTGCAATCGCAGATCGACCTCCACAATTCACCTGGCATCGAGATGGCATTCTTGTATCCAGTAACACTGATTCCAGGTATCCAAAAGTATATAAAAAATGAGCTTTGGTATTCAAGTCGTTACAATGTAGAAAAAGCGTTTAATAAGCGCAAAATTTTCAAAAAATATTGCACTCACATTTTATGTAAAATATATACGAAAAGTCAAATTAAAACTGTATGGAATCGATTTTCGTAACTTCTTACTATTTTGTATTATTTCAACTACTATTTATATCAATTAATATCAATTTCAACGAATATAACATTTTGCAATTTATTCCTATAATATTTTCATTTACATATCTGTAGTGATAATCAAGTACCCACGATTACAACTTAATGAAAACAATTTTCAGCGAAACGATAATTTATATTAGTATCTGGATCACTTATTTGCCTCGTCAAAAGTAAAGAAGCAAAGCCCCAATTATAGTGATTTGTGAATTCATTGATTTTTCAGATACGCATTCGGCCAAATGATGCGCCCTGACGGTTCTGTGTTGGCACAATTGAATATAACCAGGCTTCGAGTGGAAGATGGTGGATTATACTCCTGCACGGCTACTGAAGGAGACCACGTGACCTCTCATGAAAGCAGACTTGACGTCTATGGTATTATTTTCAATAATAGTTATTCCATGTGTGTACTAACACCAGGCAATATAGCCTAGATTACTCAGTGTATTGGTAAGAAAGCTAAAATTGAATCTCAAAAATTTAACTGGTCAGCAAGGGTCGCCATGCTGGACTGCTGAATATAGGATCTCGAGTTTGGACCCCGATACTGGTACGATCTGGGTGTTGTATACTTTTAAATGTAGTTACAAAATATATCTAGCAGTATCAGTTGTGTTAGCATGCATAATACAAACTAAAATAACTTACCTTGGTACGAACTAACCGAGTGTTTAGATATTTCAATAATGACTGTGTCCACCGAAACAAAAACAGATACGCGTTCGCAACGTTAATCCATATATTAGATAGTTAGAAGAAGGGAGGTTCATCTCAACAATATTTGAACTTTTTAATAATAAAAAAAAATTTACAATCCCTTACTTTCATCTGTATTTACTAAAGTTTTTACTTTCAGGTCCCCCATATATAAGAGCTTTACCACCAATTAAAGTTCAAAGTGGTGAACCTCTAAACCTACGTTGTCCTTACTATGGCTATCCTATAAGGTATTTCAATATATTCACTTTTTTATATAAAACAGGGGGCAAACGAGCAGGAGGCTCACCTGTTAAGTGATATTGCCGAACATGAACACTCGCAATGCCAGAGGCCTCAACAGTGCGTTGCCGGCCTCTAAGATGCTTAAAATTTACAACAACATTAACAACATTACAAATTCAAGCTGGTTTCCCAACATCTTTAAACAAAGTTAAAATAAACTAACCAATCCATTTTTGAAACAAACGAAACTTGAAACTCTTAAAACAGTTATCGAGATATGATATTGTTACTCGGTTCTTTTTAACTACACAAGAAGTTTTTGTACTTTTAACTTATTTATATTACAGTAAAATCGACTGGGAATCCAATGGTAAGATCATAACATCCAACAATCTATTCCCAAGTCGTTATAAACGAAGCCAATGGAGCAACCTCAGTAGCCATCATAAAAACACCTTAAAATATATCAACATTCAAGACATAGAGGAGAATCTGAGTTCCAAACGAAAACCACGCAGCGTCGCTAACGTACACGGAATTTTAACAATACCAGAAGTGGGCAAAGCAAACAATAACGTGAAATATACATGTACAGTTACAAGTCCCTCAGGAGAAATGGCTAGACGAGATTTTGATATTAAAGTCATTCAAGCGCCAGTATTAGATGACCTTTTATTAGGAAATAATTTGCAAGAGGGACAGGTCGCGAATATTTATTGTAATGTGCGAACGGGAGATTTGCCAATACATTTCGAATGGTTGAAGGACGGAAAACGGATTCCTAGTACTTTGAAGGTAGTCACATTTTTTGTATGAAAATAAAATTAACAATAAAAATTTGAATTGTAGTTTTAAAACTACCTTCAGTGATCCATAAATCCTGAGGATATCTCATATCAAATTAAAAAAATGAAGATGAAATGATTTAAAGAAAAATACATAATTTAATCCTTTAAAAAAGTGTTTTAATGAGTATTAGTTATGTTAATAAAAGACAATATTAAGATGAAATGATTCTTTGCAGGTGGTGGAACGGAGTTCAGAATTGTTCAGCGCGTTGGTTATCAAAAGCGTTGCATTGGAGCACTGTGGGACTTACACTTGCGTGGCTACAAACCACGTCGCCACTGTCAATAAATCAACAGAGTTATATATAAAAGGTATATATGTGGCTCAGTGGCTTCAAAAATAACACATTACTTTCTTTAGCTTAAATACAATTTGACAAAAAGAGATAAAATGTTCTCAAAAAAGTGCAATGAAATAGGATAATTTTCCATCTATTGTAATTAACGACAGCTTTTGTAAGTATATCTAAATACTGTAGCGCTAAAGCTGATGTCTTTGATGTAAATCATAGCCACAAAAGCGCTCTTTAAAAATAACGAGCACCAAGCAGCAAGCCAGTGGATCTTGAACAACAGACCAGTGTAGTACTGTGTGGTAGTGGCGATTGAGTATGGGGCGTTGTTTTGAGAATTAGAAGTGAAGTGATTATTATAAAGTTATGTATGTGAAATACGACGTTTTATGCGACTAAACAAAATCGATTTATTTTTTCACAGTTGCGCCGAAATGGTTAATGGAACCCTCAAATTCATCAGTAGTTCTTGGAAAACGGGGCATTGTATCTTGTAGTGCTACGGGATATCCAATACCACAAGTACATTGGATGAAGAAGGATGGTAAATATAATATAGTAATATTTCTTGGGCAAACGGGCAAAAGGCTCATCTGATAAGTGATAACTGCTGCCCATGAACACTCACAATGCTCGAGCTCGCAATTTGAAGAACCCTAAGTCCCTATGTTACATTACTTCGAAAATACGGTATTATTAATCTATTGGTTCTACAAAGTGGTGGTGCATGACAGACAGTGATGCTTCTTATGAATGTATGCAAACATAAATAATAATCAATTCTAATAAATGCTTTAAATTTTTGCTTGCTATTTTTCTCTCACACAAATCCACTTACAAAACAAAACAAAAATACTGAGAAAGGAAATATTCCAGCAATTCTGGGTACGTGGCAGCCAGTGCTGGAATTGGCAGGCGGTGGGATCTTGAGTCTTGCAAATGGTTCGCTGGTGATAGATGAGGTGTCGCTGACAGATGAGGGATTGTACTCCTGCAACGTCGAAAATGGAGTCGGCACGCCGCTTAGCAAAACTATCTGGATCACTGTTAATAGTTGGTAACACTCTTAAGTTCAAAATCAAAGGAATACAAAACTTATATTGTTATACACCAGCTAGATGAAAAAGCATAAGCTATCTTACTGTCTTTTATAAACGCATTTTATTATCACCACTTAAACGCAACATTTACCTTAAGAATATTATGATTTAAACTAACGTAGGACTGCAACTGAAAGGTGTCTATTTAATCTCTAATATGACATAACAAAAGATTAACAGACTAGCATCGTATTATGTAATCACGCAAATGATCTTATTACTATCAGGAATCGGTTTATCTAGTTACTATATTATAATTTCACTTTTTGCGTATATTTTCCAGAACCTGTCCACTTCGTGACGTCATCACCGAATGTGACGTCACGTGCGGGTCTCCCCCTATCGTTGGAGTGTGTTGCGAGAGGTGATGAGCCCATACAAATACAATGGACTCATGACGGAAATATAATTAACTTTCGTAATCACAGGTAAATATAAAAAATAATCACGAATGAAGAGCCCTTAAAACCTCAAACAAAGATAGTGTAATAATTTTAATATGTAAATGTATAGAAGATTTTATCTGGCCTCAAGACTGTGTGAGTTGTGTTGATATAAAATTCAACATCCGTATGTTGTCAAGCCACGTATCATATATGATCTGGTTTCTGAAAATAAAACAAATTGCAGGTTAAAACTATCAGAACTCAAGACTTCCTCAGCGATTACCAGCTCGATTACGATTAACTTCGCTGAGACGAGGGACGCCGGCGTGTACCAATGCAGAGCCAGCAACCCTTACGGGATAGCTACCTATAACCTATATATACATATATTAGGTTAGTAATTTTAAATATATGTAATACTGGTTTTTCTTTATTTTATATAATTTATGAGTAATATGATGACTTTGATGATTTTTTTATGATTTTGTGAGTAATAATTAAAATTGTGGGAAGTTTTAATAACCAACATAGAAACACCGGCATTGTGCTGCCTAGCTGACGTCACGCCCCACCATATTCAGTGGGAGTTAAGTGGGGATTATCGAGGCGCGCCCGGGCGGGGAGATTCAGTCTTGTGCGTGACGTGGGTAAAGATAGTTGCTATCTAAGATCTATGACGATTTGCTGTGTGATGTAAATAAGTGTAATAACCAAGGTATATCTATAAAAGTTTAGTAAAGGTTAAAAGGGATTCCTGTATTCTGCAGTTTCGTTATATAAAGAATCTATGAATGTACATTTAATTTTGCAATAAAAACTAATTTTTACTGCGCTTTAGAACTAAATATATTTTTTACTTCCATCCAAAGACGTCACGTACGTAGGATTAATGGAAGATAAACAAAATTCAACCCTTGTCAACAAGGTTTGTCGTGGGTCTTTTTTAATAATTTTTTTAATTGTACTATAAAACTATTGTATAACTTTTTAATCTGTATAAGGAATAAACTTATTTAGGTATATTAATTCCAGAACCCCCTACTCCTCCATCTGAACTGAGGGTTGAATCGGTCAACTCTCGAACAGCAACGATTTCTTGGAGAGGAAAATCGGAACATTATACATTGCAGCACGCTCCAGCTAATGTTCTGAGATGGGACGGAGCTGACACCATTAATATTACGAGGTTAAAGGGGTTTTATTCATTAAATTGTCAATGGACTAGAAATAATCATAATTTTTTTTTAAGAATTTTAATTGTTTCTTATATATAAATTTACATACTATTAGATCAATTTATTAGCAATATTTTGCGAAAATACCGTCAAATATTCCTTTTTCCTGAAGTTAGCAGAATTATACGCCCTTTAAAAACATAAGAGTATATTTCGAAATTATTTTTTAGGAAAGACGTTGATATCCGCCAAGTATATAAACTGCAAAACCTACGTCCAGCGAGCTCCTATTCAGTGCGGGTAGCGACAGTCAATCAAGTAGCGCTCAGCCACTTTACTGACCCAGTCCATTTTACGACAGAAGAAGAAGGTATTCCGAAAAAAAATACCATTCATTATCAGTCACTCAGACTTTTCAATTGTTGCTTGAATGAATTCAAACAATCACCTTTTCAGACGAGTCTTAAAACTTCTAAGTATATTTTTTCAATGGAATCCATACTATTCATCGTCATACTTCTTATATTATAAAGTATCCTGTGGATATTCTCAAACACTGTTTACAAATCTCATATTTTGCAGCCTAATTTATGTATAAATTTTGTAAAACATTTACAACCGATGTTCATCAGTTCATCACCAAGTATTCATCGGTGAAGGGTCAATTTTATTTACAAACTGGTCTTCCTTTATCGGCCAGATAAACAATCTAAACTTTACTTGATTTTATTTCTGACGAGTAGATCGCTCGATGAAGCAACTGAATTTATGTTTATTATTAAGAATAACATTATCAAACTGATCATTGATGACGATTCTGATGTACACACTAACTAAAAATATCTAAATTTAGCTTTAGACTGCCAAACGCGTAAACATTCTGTATATTTATAAATTGATAGCAATAAGGTTTAATGTTGTTTAGAAATATACATATAGTGTACATCAGAATCAAAATCCTTTGTACTATTTGTACAATGGACTTTCGCAAAGTAAATGCCTGATTCATTTAATTCTATTTCAGAATCACCTACCATTATATTCGTTTTCAATTTAATTCTTATTCCTTCAGCTCCATCGTCAGCTCCGCAGCAGCTTCGCGTCTCTCAAACGGAGGAACCAGGCGAGCTTCACTTAACGTGGTCCCAACCGGATGTAAAGACACTTAATGGACTTTTAACAGGCTATCATATTAAGGCTGTGCCTCAGAATGTTGGAGCAGGTAAATATTAATAAGTTTTACTATGGGAATGTATTTTTATATCATCAACCTAGACGAGGATCATAGTGACAGTGATCATCAGTATCTATTAGCAATAAAATGATCCTGAAATACTACAACCATATTTCGGTGCTGACCTAAGAATGCAGCTGTTTTTGGACTAGACATAAATAAGAAATCGGCTTTTTGAGACTACCCTACACTTCCCGTTCTCTTCCCAATTTCTGTAAGAGTTTTACACGTAAACCAAACTTTACAGTTTTGAAGTTTACGGTTTTAATTTCTCAAGTTAAAATTCTGTACTTTACACTTTAAGAACTCAACTATACATTTACCTTCCTCTTTCTCTGTCTAGCTAGAATATATATAGTTTGAAACTGATTTTTCCTCTTATAAAGTAAGACTAAAATAATACAACAAAAATATTTCAGATGAAGGAGAAACGAAGACTTTCAAGGTATCACAAGTAGCAGGAAAACTTGAGACAACTATCAGAGGTCTCCTAAAGAACACTCGGTTGGAACTTTGTATTATTCATTATTTCTAATGTGCTCAAAAGTTGCTAAGTCATTTGTTGCCCGTCAAGTTAAAAGAAAAGCCACTTGTCACGTAGCCATTCACGCAATTTCTAAATTACAAAACCCCAATAGACCGATATACAAGCAATACCCCTTGAAAAACCTACAACCACTCAACGCACGATGAGTTCGCCAAGTCATCTTATCGAACGCTGTTCGTAGAGGCGATATCCTGATGATGCTCCGGTGTCGGAGCGAAACGTGCGTCGAGTGGTTGTGGGTTTTTCGCGGAGTATTGCTTGTATATTGGTCATTGGGATTTTGTACTATGGACTTCCGCAAAGCAACGCCTGATTCTATAAATTAAATTTGCAAATTGCTGTTTGTGAAATCTGCCTTTTAATGTTACATAACTCAATATATTATTTCTTAATATAATTAAATTTGTAGTTTTCTAATCTTTGCATGTTATAATTCCTTAATTTTATAAGTGATAAACTAGCGAATCATCAAAATTAACAGTTAGTTCCCGTTAATCAAATCTTAATTAATTATTTGTTACATTATGTTTTACATAAGTCAGAGATGAAGTTTTCTTGAAACTTTTCTTTTTAGGTATGCTGTATCGATAGCAGCATCTAATAGCGCTGGAATAGGTCCATATTCCGTACCAGCATTCCAAGAGACGAAAGCTGGAGGTAAAACAATACAACGTTATGCCTTTTCATAACTTCAATAAAGAATAACATCTAACTCATTTATATACTTTACTTTAACAGCACCAGAAAATGCCCCAACATCTGTGGAATGTACGGCGGTTTCCTCTACATCGGTTAGGATTGGTTGGCAGCCCCTTCTCAAAACGCCTGAATTACTGGGTTACACCATTCTATATGCTACTGAAGGTAGATTTCCTTTAATATTAAACTTAATTTTAATTCCACGCTATTAATTTTAGTACATAAGGGTCACCATGCTCCCGGGTTTTATTTTTGGTAGGTTGAAATTTGTATGAAGACCATATTTTCTTGTGTTATTAATTTAAAGCTTTTTTAACCGTGACAATTGCTTTAAAAAACTTGGGTCTAACCGACTGTGTGTGAATTTTTCTTGATATTAAATTGTTAATGTTAACTTTTCACATGGCAATATTGCATTGTATCAAGCAATCTTGCATTGTAATAATTCTGCTCTCAATTGTAGATAGCACCTGGCAAAATGCAACATCTCTTCGTACAGAATTGTATCTTCAGAATTTGATGAAGTACACGAACTACACTGTTAAGGTTGCTGGCTTCTCAAGTTACGGCGTAGGACCTTTCTCTTTTCCGATGATATGTTCCACGTTAGAAGATGGTAAATATTTAAGATCAATAAAAAACAGTTTTTAAGCACTAATGTACGTAAAGAGTTATAATTGTACCTTTGTTGTCTTTTTCGTTTGTTTTTCTATTTTGTTCATTTTAATAAAATTTTACTGGAATTTCAACTCTTTAAATCTAATCTACATTGATCTGCTTTTTACATTCTACTTTTATCTTCTATTTTAATATATTTTTACTTCAGTACCAGGACCTCCAGCAGATGTCAAAGCCCTAGTTTTGTCACAAACATCTCTCCTCGTCAGTTGGAAACCACCTGATAGACCTAATGGCGAAATACTATATTACACTGTTTATGCCAAACCCGCAGGACTCAGGTATGTTATTAAGGTTAATAAAAACATGAGGTATTTCTGCTTGTATGAAAATTATAGAAAATTAAATTTAAAATAAAGAAATTAAATTAGAGACAGAAAACCTTACCGTTAATAATAACCGTTTTCAGTGGTGGAATGACTTTAACTCAGCGGATAGAACCAAGTCGAACTACAGCTGAGGTGAAAGATCTAAGTGTTTCTCGTACATACGAGGTGTGGGTGTGTGCGTCCACCCGAATGGGGGAGGGGAGAGCAAGCAAACGGCTAAGTCAGACTCCTACACAAAGAGGTATTGTTTTTTATACAAATACAATATACAAAAACAGAATAACTTTATTCAATATAAGAACTGTATGTTTTTTAATTAATAGCCAAGAGCTATGATTCTCAATCAAATATTGACTGTACCGGAGATCGAAATAATCATTGATATTTAAAGTTATTATTATTTTCTTAAAGTACCAGAACCGTCACGAAGCTAATTAGCATTTTGATTAATTATTTAAAAATTTAAAGCAAAAATGTTCTACAGTGGTAGCCGGAGTATCATCTCTGGGCGGTTCTATATCGGTGGGCGCGGGATCCTCTCTGCTTCTGCGTTGTGAGTGTGTGGGATCCCCAGCAGCTCGTACGGTGTGGTACCACAACCACAACATCATCACACACCATCCACGCTTCACGCGGAACCATGACGATAGTCTACTTATTAATAGTGAGTTCATATTGGTATTATAATGCGTAGTTTAAAAATTTAATTAGAAGTCTATAAGATAAACGTCCTAAAGGATTGCGTAAGGCCAAGTGTTACATAGTTTTAACGATTCTCTTTGGCTTGGTACAACACCAGAACTGACCTGGCTTGATCTATTTTTTGGGTTATTTGAATCTCTGATGCATCTGATTACATCCATCAATAAATATCACAGGAAGTGTTGCGGCAGGTTACGCACATTGACAAAAGTAGGGCCCAACTACTCTAGATGTTAATATTTAAGAAAGATCTCCTAATGCGATGAAATTTCATTTCACAAATATACATGTATAGAAAAGTGCTAGTTTTCTAGTTTAGAAAAAGATACGATTAAAAAAAAAGGGATTATAATACGAATCTGCTCCAAAAACGGGACACATACACTGATGGTGCCTTGTGCGGCTGTGGGGTAGTACTTGCGATTAAAACGACACATATAAATCGAAATTCTTTCATCTATACTAATATATAAAATTGGAGAGTCTGTTTTTGTTATTGAAATAACCGTTTTTTACTACATGCATATGAATATATATACGATACATACACCAAAATGACAAATTTTTTAAATTTTTGTCTGTCTGTTTGTTCCGGCTAATCTCTGGAATGGCTGGACCGATTTTGACGGGACTTTTTTTTATTGGTAGCTGATGTAATAAGGAATCACTTAGGCTACTACAAAATAAAATAGTGCATCAAAGCTACTCTAAGGCGGTACGAAGTTAGCCGGGTCAGCTAGTTAGCAATAAAATACGAGAATAAAGATTTTACTTCTATTAAACAAACATAAAATACAATTCTATATATTTATAAACAACAAAATTACGTAGATTTCCTTCGGCTTCGGCTCGGGAAGAATCATTTGTACATCAGTTATATAAACAGTATGAATACTTATATCTTCAAAATTAGAGAAAAATAAGTCTACGAAAAGCCTTAAGATTCTTTATATATTTAAGCGGCCTTTAATATTCTGCCATTTCTATTAATTTCGATATTATGTTTTCCAGATATTGACCAATCGTTGGGCGGAAACTATACCTGCTTAGCGAAAAATCTTTATGGTTCCGACTCGGTAGAGTATGCGGTTGTTGTATTACCACTACCAGTACCACCAGTTATCCGTGCTTCGCCATTCAAAGACAGCATTTTGATTGAATGGGAACAACCCAGCTCTTTATTGAATAGGACTTATGGCCAAAAAATTTGTAAGTAAACTGTCTCTCTGGTGATTAAAGCCTTATATGTATGTAATAATATATTCTTATTTTTTATAACTTATTATAATAAATATATAGTGTCTATGTTTCTTGTTACTTGTTATAAAACTAAGTCATCAAATAATATTTTTACAAGATTGATAATTTTATAATAAATACTTTATTTACCAGCTTATAGTTTAACATGGAAAGAAGCAAACGGACCATGGCAAGAATCCTGGTCGCCTGACGAGTTGCCCGATATAACAGACAAGTTGCCCAACAAATCGACACAAAAATACCTTCTAACGGGCCTCAAGTGCGGAACCAAGTATTCTATACGAATAACTGCGTCCAGCAAAGTGGGAACTTCTCAACCAGCCTATATGGAAACGAGTACTTTGGGTGGAGGTATCCCTAATTAGATTTTGTTTATCGTATGAAACTATTCTTAATTATAAAACAAATAAATATATAAATTAATTTTATTTTTAATTAAGCACTATATATATATAATTTCAAATAACTACTTCCAATCAGCACTATAGAAATGCTATGTTATTTCCAGTACCAATACCACCATCGTCAAACGAATGGTTATGGAGCAACAGCTCACATATGTACATCCAGTTGGCTGGCTGGGAAGGTGGTGGCTGCGACATGAGAGCATGGGGCGTGGAGTATCGACCTATGGGATCTCGGGTCTGGACTAAAGCTAGGAATACATTGGTGAGCGTGACTTGCTTAAAATGTATAATCTCGCAAGCAGAACACATTGTGTTAAACAAACCGGATGCTGCCATTTACAAATATATATTAGAACTGTAACTTCAACAGCATTAAATACATGTATAAAACTGTCACGTAAACGAAGCAGACATCTCAGCAACGTTAAGGTGTTTTTTTTAAATCGTTGCAGTGATAAAAAATTTAGAGCCACATAATACAACTAGTATTTCCTCTTGTACTACCGAAAATGTACGTTAATTGTTTCATTCAGTATGTTAAATCTTTTTTCATTTCAAGAACTGTTAAAAAATTGTGCTATTTGATTTTTAAAGATATAAATTTTCTCCTAAGCCATATTCAGACACAAGCTGGAACCTGCCCCTGTACCAAGCGAGCTACCGATCGAGTTCCTTTGCGATACCAGACCTATCTCCCGCTACGTGGTACCAGGTCCGAGTGACGGCCACTAATGAAGCCGGCAGTGTTACTAGTGTTTACAATTTCGCCACAAAAAATTTGGATGGAAGTAAGTATAACAAAAAATTTCTGTGTTTTTGTAAACAAAAATTACACAGATAATGTATCTATTAATAAATTTATTTATACAAAATCTTCGATAAAAATTTGAATTAAAGTAAACGACGATTAGTATTAAATTTTCTCCAGCTATTGAAAATGCTTGCATCAAACAAAAAAGTATATATTTTATAATATTTAGTTTTATATTGGTTAAAATATTAATGCAATATTTATTTCAGCTGAAGTCGGTCCGCTTTCCGATGTATTCGATTTGAACGTATTGGTGATAATATTAAGCTCTATCCTTCTCGTGGTCTGCCTGGTTTGCTGCATCTACATACTATTTATGAGACACAGGTGCATTTACAACAAGTCTTTATATTAATAAAGGGTTATTAAATAGGAACATCCTAACCGACCTCCTCCTCCTCCTCATTTGGATCTGTCATTTGCATATTCCATGAATTTTACCCCAGATATGTCATCAGACATAGAAAAAATATTATATTTAATAAAAACTAGGTCAATAAGTAGTTGGGGTAGTCTTGCAAAAATTATCTATATCAATATCCAGCTATCTCGCCAAGAAAAGTCGCTTAATTTAAAAAAGATCTCCATTAATATATCGATACATTTTTATACCTGGCTACGTTTTAAATAATTTTATTCGATCATGTTGATCAAAGTATCAACTATACACATATGTTTTTCAGAAACAACACTTTCATAGAGTACAGGGACTCTATAACCATAGATAACAAATCAGAAAATGGTGTAACGAATACATCGCATAGTAATTTGGCGGCTAAGGAGAACGCATTGAATGCGCTGAACAGGATATATAGCACGCCTATTCCAGTTCGAAATAATAGCAAGCATGGTGAGTGATCTCCACAGAATTTCGAAAAATTAATAACTTCATATAATATTTAAATGATTTTCTCCTGCGCTTTGTCATCCCTAAATGATGACAGGATTTATTCAGAATTAAATAATTATGAATATCATGTTTACTTGGATTACTATGGTTTTATAAAAAGAGCTCGGCATGTAAGGAATTATTTTGGAATTAAAATTTGTATTATGTGGAATAGGGTACTATTAGAGTTCTATATAGCCAACCTTAAAGGAGAAAAATTTGTAACAGAATTAATTTTTTTTTTTTATTTTACTTTGAGAGCTCTGATAATTGAAAATTGTTTCTTTTATGTAATATTTTTTGAACGCTGGTGTTGATAGTAGGAAAATGTTTTATAGTCTGTCTAAAATGAAATGTTACTAAAAATCAAATTAACCTTATTTTCTCATAATATTTCACAATTCGTATAGTATGAGTTATTTATACTTAAACTATTTATTTTTTCAGAACTATACGAAATAAGTCCATACGCACAGTTCGCGGTAGGGTTTAGAACATTCGGTCATGTTGAAAATCAGGACATACCCAGCGCACACCAAAAGCAACGGTATGATTCAGGTAATAGAGCATTGTTATTTAATCGTAATAAATACAAAAAAAAACTAAAATCTAATTAAAAATAAAATAGTCTGTCATTATTACAGCATTCTGATTTACCTTATAGATACAAGAAGCCTTAAAAGTCTTTACAATTACTCCACTCATTCAAATCTTACAATGAGATTTTCCAATAGCATAGATTACATAATATGATACATAGACAACTATTTTCACAGATTATAAAAATAATGAAAATAGTTCGAATTAGGAATTGGTGTAATTCTGTGTCGAACGTGGAACCAAATGTGACATATTCGATTTAATTGTTTCAGAGACTAGTTTTCAAATGTGTTCGGAGTCGGAAGATAGCGACACGATATCAAAGAATACATTAAAAAGTATCCCACGAGCTAAGTGTACTAAAGGTATTTCTTTGTTTTAGTTTACATCTTGAATTTATACTCCGCTCTTAAACTTATATTAGCAAAATGTTACATACAGCCACGTCGAATAGGCAACACAAGAATTTTTTGGTTCACACCAGTAGTTCCTAAGTAAAGGGTTCAACTAAACAAATTCAGCTCTATAATATTGGTACCCGCGCTATTCTCTTACGTGCCAATTCATATTTAAGGCGGCCGACAGCGTTTGGTTTATTTTACTATCAAATTTTTAACCGACTTAATATAATTTTTGTCTTCATCTTTTCAGAGGCATGTCGAACTCCACACTATAGATAGCCAGGATATAACAATCTAGATAAATGGGTTCGACGTGGGTGTTGAGAAATTTTATTCCATTTTTTAACATAAAAAGATTTTTATGGTCACATTCGTGCTGTTATGTTAGGAAAGAAACGTCATTCTAAAAATGATGTGTTTATAGGTTGTACCGAATGATGTCTCGCAACCGTCTTCAGTGGTTTTAAAGCATACAAAATCAGACATTCTTTAAAACGCCTAAAATAAATTGGATGTCTAGTTAGAATTGATCAAAATGTTTGTGAATCAAAACGTGACTTCAAATTTGTATTTACCATATGTCCAACGTTCAAAACTGTAAGTCTTTGGCAAAGTATATTATAATCAAAGCATGTGTTTTGGGTATCACAAAGAATATATTGAATATTCATTTTAAAAATTTGTCATAGGTACTTTTTTCGAGCGGGATCTTAGGTAGGAAATAGGAATCTCTGTCTATATTCCTTTCAAGGGTTGTTAAAATATACCTCGTGTGTTCATAAGTTTTGAGACGAAATAAAAGATTCATATTTTTTTTTTTAATTACATTTATTTCCAAATTTTTCAGTAAACTATTAGTAGATAATAAGCAACAATAAAATGTAATTATTATTCAAAATGACCACGCCTGCTTTTAATACAGGCGCTTAGACGATTGGGCCAGTCGTCTATGGCGGCACGAATCTTCTCCAGTGGAATTCGCCTTGCTTCTCGGACAAGGGCCCGCTTCAGAGACTCCAAGTTTGGGTGGGACTTTCGGCAGGCCCTGAGCTCTAATTCAGTCCATAAAGAATAATCTAGCGGGTTGAGGTCGGGACCAGGGAGGGCCACTCGTCCGCCGCGATGAAACCCGGTACATTTTCCCTCAACCAAGCTTGGGTAGATTTGCCTTATGTGATGGCGCCGAGTCTTGCTGGAAAACCCAATCTTTGTTGTGAAATAAAGTATGAGACAGGGGTTTCACAACAGGCTCTAAAATGTCACTTTGATAATTCTTGGCTTTCACCTCGACACCTTGTTGGCAGAAATGGAGCGCAGTGGCACCTTCATAGGAAACCCCCACCATGCCATCACACCAGCCGGATGATGGGTTCGCGAGACATTCCATGCTGAAGCTGGGACATCTTTGCTACTTTTGGCATACACTTTATTGTTTTGTCTGTTGAACTTTTCTTCGACAGTAAAGATTTTTTTCATCGGTGAAGAGTATCTTCCTCGCATCGTGTCTCCTAAGAAGTAATGGACAACGTTCCCGTCTCAATTTACGAAGACGATCGTTTAAAAAGTGAACTTTCCTGCGGCTATACGCCTTTACCTTAAGATCGTATTTCAGTATTCTGTTGACTGAAACTTGCGAAATCTTAGTCTGCAGAGCGAGTTTCTTCTGAGTGCGACATGGATTTCGGCGAAGTCGCTCTCGGATGATCTTGATATTCGCAGACGTCCTTACAGAGCGTGGCCGACCACTCCTTAGGCGATCTTGTAAAGAACTTGTCTCCTTGTATCGTTTGATGGTGTAATACACAAAGTTACGGCTAACACCAAAAGTTTTCACCTCATGGAAAATCTCGATTGGCTTTTTTTCCAGCCTTAAATAGCGAAATCAGAGTCGCGCGTAATTCTTTTGTGCCCTCCATCACGAGAAATTTTAAGCAAATGAATTTGAAAGTCGAACATATTAAAAGATAACATTCTAAATTAAAATTTTGAAAAAGAATTAAATACCAGCAAGTAATATTTTATTGAGAATTTTACGTATAAAGTTTGTCTCAAAACTTATGAACACACGAGGTAAGTAGTTAATTTTTAACTAATGTCGTTTTGAAATAATCATTGAAATATAAGACTGAATATTGTTTTTAATAAGTTTAATAAATTGTATTATAATTTCCAATAAAATATATTTATTCGATTTGGAATTTTTATTACTTTTCTAAATATATCTTTAATTTTATATCCTTTCAAAGTGAAACGGCCTCTTTCTCTCTTTTGAAATATTTTATTAACAGTAAATATATGTAGTTAAATATGTATAGTATAACTAATTCCTACTATTACGGAAACCGTTCAGCTATTGCTGTGAGAGGATACCACTATAATTATGCTGGCCGAAGGTTCGCTGGAGCATTTCAGAAAAAGATAAATAAGTTAAATAATATTAATTAGCTGTAAGGTTTACCAATACCCACATACATCGCATTCGCGTTTATGAATCGTACAATTTGTTCATCATTAAGTTTGGTTCATTTGATTCTTCGATATAATTAATAAATAAAATCATGCGTTACCTTGCGTAAATGCATAGTACAAAACCATATTAGACCAATATGTTAGCAATACTCCGCGACAAAAACCACAACCACTCGACGTACGTTTCGCCGTACGTGTCCGGGCGGTCTAATAGGGTTCTTCAATATATTTTAGGGACTTTATTTTATTTTATTTCAAGAAACACAACAAACACATCAATTTTTTACACACATACAGTAAAAATCAAAGATATACGTACAGATGCGTTCTTCAACGCGTTTCACAAATAAGTAGGACTTAGGAGGGACAGAATAGGAGGTTCTATTTTTAAAATTTCTCGATTAACATAATTGGATCAATAAAACAACCATTTGGGGACATTATTTATTATCTGTCAATTACATGCGCAATCAATCTATACTAACCTATTTTAATTCTACCAAAGCATTCACCGTAGATTTAGAGATATGTTATAAATACACTTACAAGAGTACACACGCGTGGCTCCACCAGAGTGGCGTTTGTCAAATAATCGTACGATACTAATGAAAGTATTGTTGTAAAATTTCAGGATCTTCAAATTTTCTGTCAGATGTCACTGCTCAAGAGTGAGGACCGCATTGGCAATCGAATGAGATTCAAGTTTTAAATTCTGGGGGGCCTAAATCTCCCTCGTCCGTTCTAAGGCAAATTATGTAGAGTGCATTCCACCACAGATAAGTTTTAGTAAAATTACAAAAAGAATATATATTTTATTATTTAATAGCCACCAGTGAAGCCATGGATTTCGAGGAACGTTGTCTATTACTAAACTATTTGCATAAAAAAATAATAAATAAATTAGCGCTCTCTAAATTGTTTTTATCTAATATGTATCTATATGCTTGATAACAAGTAGAAACAGAAGATCGTTGCATTAGAATCAAAATTTTTCAACTACCCCCATTAAAAAAAATTGAATTAGGTTAGATTAAGAGGGTATTAATTCAACTATTAGGAAGCCACGTTACCGTCGGAGACGCGGTTAAATATTACTTATCCTCATTTCAGGAATTTATTACGGCCATATAAAACGCGTTACCATGGTTACGCTATGTCGACTTAAACACATCGTTATATAAACATGGGAAAACTTGATATGAAAAATTCTATTTAATTTTTTTTATTCAATTTGTATAACAAGATGTATATCGCTCAAATCGTACGAAGTTTATATTAGTGGACTGTTTTATTAAAATGATTTTACCAAGTACTAAATAATTGTTAGCCCATATAAAAATCTAGTTTTAATATGACCCGTCAATTCTTCACCCGCACTGAGTATACTCAAAATGCAGGTTTGATTATACGGGCCTAATACCAGATTGTTAAGAATATGCGACTTTTAGTACAAACATTAAGAAATATTTTGAAAAATTTCTCAAAACACCGACAATATTTTTACAAAAGCTATACACGACTGTTTTGAATCTACCCGCATTTTTAGCACAAACCAAACGGTATATTACGCAATAGAAATTTGTTGGGTACGGAATTAACGGCTCGTTTATATTAACGGAAGGTTTGTGCCAAAAGCTGGTTAGTTTACTAACAACTATCCGTAAGTATCAGGCGAAATTTTACAAAAAGACGCCCAATCGGCTATATATAGACACAGATATGTAGACAGCAGACATTTAATATACAAGTATGTTAAAGTTTTTAAAACATATTGTCCATGCGATTATTAATTTTAACCCGAATTAATTATATTGTCAATCAAATATTCACTACACTTCAAACTTTGATATTTGATAAAAAAATGTTTATATCTTATAATTTTTTCTCTTACATTATATTGATCAATTATTAAATTACGTAATAATAAATTGTTATTTTCTATTTAAAAACACAAACATTTCTATTACGATCATATTGACATCAACAGATGACATTTAAATAGAAAAACAAATTTGGAGTAGATACAGTAAACTACCCTCACGATAAAATTAATCTGTCAAACCGTTGACAGTGACAGCTGTCAACTCCAGGTTTCATCTTGTCTTTGGATTTTCTTTACCTACTCGTGGATTATATTGTATTAAATAAATACATGGAATTACGAGTCGTTACATGAACAAGTCGTATTGAAAGTGTTGAATGAGTTTCTATATTGCATTAATAAACTATACAGCTTCGTTATAGACAAAAGCAGTGTTTGATATTAACGAATCTTGGGCGCAGAGCGATCGTTGCAGAGTTTGTTCCTTCGGAGAGTTGCGCCGCGTTTGATTTGCTCCATCAGCGATGTGTGACAGACGCGCGGGTCCGGCTAACAATTTAAATTATTCTTTTATTAACATAACTGTTTCTCGTTTAAAGAAAAACACTTTATCAACGGATAAAAGTATTTGTATTTTTGCAAAATTTTGACTCGCTCTACCGTGACCACGCACGCCGTAAAGTACGCGAAACGTCGGTAAAATTTGTAAATTTAAAAAAAACAAATACAAATTAAAATTTAAATTTTGCAAAAATACATAACTTAAATCCGTTCATAAAGTGTTTTTCTTATAATGATAGTTATTGTTTATAGGAACAATAATATTCCTTTTTGAATCGCCGAACTTCAAACACGCGAATCATACAAACTTGATTATTTTAAAAAAGAATTCTAATATAATTGTTTAAATTCTTCATTTACAAATTTTGGAATCACTTTCAATTGAGAAATTTATCATTTGAATGCGTCAAACATCTTAAATTCTGTGACACTAAAATATAGACAAAAATTTGTTAAGTCGACGGATATTTCATAAATAAATCTTGATAAGAATTATTATCAATATATGCAGTACAAAGTATAGGTAAATTTTGATAGTTTTAAATAAGAAAGTATACCTGCGCGTGCGCATTGATGATGTCCCTGACAGTGCTGGCTCGAGTAGTGGACAACTGGCGCCGCTGGTTTTGTATCGTGGCTGACAATTTGTCTAGGAACGCTGGTTGGATCACTGCTGGAACCGCTACAAAATTAAAAAAAAATACATTACCATATTGTATCCATAAAATATCTCAGATCACAATATTCGCTTCCCACATTGTCAAATACGTCAAACCACATCTTCTATCTCATGTTTGACAAAAAAATTGTTTGACAGATTTGATAGAGACATCCATTAATAGAGACCTGTTATAGCAATTTTAATGAAGTATTCAATAAATAATTTAACAACAGTTATTCACTGTAACATATATTATTTCTAATATATTTTTAGTACTCGGAAACATAATGTATGCGCCGATTATCATTCTGTATTGATACCTAACAATCTGTGTATCTATACGTCTACGTCAACCATTGGTCCTTCGGGCCGGAGAGATTCGATTTATCCTCATTTGATTTATCAACAAATTTTCTATAATTATAATATACAAAATCCTGTAAGACAATATACAAGCAATATTGTACGACAAATATACGTAGTTCGTAGAGGCAACTAGAGCATCTTGATTTTATATTGGTCTATTATTTTATACTATGGACTCCCGTAACGCCTGATTCTACTAATTAAATTATAATATAGTTAAATAAAGAAACGCAAACGTTAATAAAACTCAAAATAAAATTGCTTCAAAAGACTCAGGAACATTTATAAACGTCGTTCTATTTAATTAAAAAGGCTAGATACAGTACAATTCAAGATCGATTCATCAAAGTACTTGTAAAATATAAAATACCTTTAGGTTTATGTCCGTCCGCCTGTGTAATGGTGGAGATCGCTCTTCGACCCGTCCGCGGAGAGAGCTGCGGTCCCAGCTTTGCGCTTAGACTCGCTATTAAACCACTCGCTGGAAAATCATTAGAGAATTAACGTGAAACAAATGAAGGTTTTAGACATATTAATTTCTCTTGATCAAAGCAAAAAAATTCAAAATGGACGTAAACATTGTTGTAATTCTATTAGGGCACGAAAATTATAACACACAGTATGCTCAATAAAGAAATATATTAACGCTTTAATTTGGAAGTGATACGTCTGCTTCCTACCACGATACAAAAAGGAATGAATCAGAAATGACCTGGAGCAGAGTGAGGTAAAGACAATTTGGCGCCTCGACAAGATGGCGGCTCGATCGCTCATTCAAATGACAGGAAATAGTCAATACAATGATTAATTTTTGCAATCTTACTCAAATAAATCAACACGCCCCCTCAAAAATTAATTCTTTTACAAATCAAATGCCTAAACAGAACGATATAACTTCCAAACGAGTCTGGGAAAATACAAAAATAATGATCCAACATTTGTTGCTCGGATAAGGGAAAACCCAGAAAAACCTTATCAGATCATTTCATCATCTTAATTAAATTCGATCCATTATATACATCAGATATAATTTCAGAACATAATGAGTAATTATATTATATAACAATTATAATATTTATAATATATAGTAATTAAATTAATAACAAATATTGGCCAACTCATTAAATATTATTATTGTAAACCCATGTTTCTCCTCATTTCATGAAACGTAACTGCTGGTAATGGTTTTGTTAACGCATCTGCAAGTTGTTGACCTGTGGGAATGTAATTTAGCTTTATTACATTTTTCTCTATTTGTTCCCTAGAAAAATGATATTTAATATCTATATGTTTTGTCCGTTTATGATTAGTCGGATTATTTGCTATGCTTATACAGCTGTTATTGTCTTCATATATAACAATAGGAGTGGATATATCAATATGAATACTCCTTGCCAAAGATTTAAGCCATAAAGCCTCTCTAACAGCTTCATATAAGGCCATATACTCAGCCTCTGTGGAGGAGGCTGCTACAGACAATTGTTTCTTTGTTGTCCAGGTTATTGAACAATGTTCAAACAATTTAAATATATACCCGGTTGTACTCTTTCTATCATTTACATCATTACCTCCCCAATCGGAGTCCACATACCCAGTTAAGATGTTATTATATTCACACCTTTTATAACATAATTTAAAATCAGTTGTACCTTTTAAATATCTAAGCACTCTTTTGAGGCATTGCCACAATTCTTTATTATTTTTATTTGTGTACCTACTTAATATATTAACGCTAGTACTTAAGTCAGGTCGAGTACATAACATTATATACATTAGACAACCAATTAAATTGCGACATGGAGCAGTGTAATTTTCTACTGAGTTTAGTGCTTCATAATTGAGTTTACTATCCATAGGAGTAGTTGCAGGTTTGCAATCCTGCATGCAGAATTTATTTAAAACTGTTTTAATATAAGAACTTTGATCTAGCATTATCATATCATCGCAACGAGTTATTTTAATTCCAAGAAATAATTTTATTTCATGTAAATCTGTCATTTTAAATTTACTCATTAAATATATTTTAAAACTGTTTATTGTATTTACATTAGCACTCACTATTACCAAATCATCAACATAAAGTACCACATATATATTTTTCTGTATATCTCCTTTATTTAGTATATAAATACATCTATCTACTGATGAATTCTGAAAACCCTCCTGCCTAAGAGACTGTTCAAAAATTTCAAACCAGCATCTAGCAGCTTGCTTTAGCCCATATAATGCTTTATTTAATTTACACACATAACCATTTTTGCAAGACACCCCTTCTGGAACTTTCATATATATTTCTTCTTGTAGTACCCCATTAAGAAATGCAGTTTTTACATCCATGTGATGTACAAGTAAATTATATTGATTAGCAAAAGCAATAATAAATCTAAAACTAGCTATTCTTGCAACAGGTGCAAAAGTCTCATTATAGTCTATGAGATATTCCTGGCTAAAACCCCTAGCAACGAGTCTCGCTTTATAGCGTAAAGGCTTTCCGAATTCATCATTTTTGATATTAAAAATCCATTTGCAATCTATAATATTTTTGTTATCTGGCCGTGGTACTAAAGTCCATGTTTTATTTAAAAATAGAGAATTTAATTCTTCTTTAATTGCACCTTCCCAATGTGCTCTATCGTCTCGTGTTTTAATCTCTTGAAATGAATTGGGTATTTTACATAAAATTGAACTAGCACACATAAGGTAATCATCGATTTCTTTATAAGAAATAGGGGGACGACCTTTAAGCCTATCACTCCTACGTGGTTCAATACAACTGGTTGTGTTCTCATTATTTACGACCTTTGAAAGATCATCAGAATGTGCATTGGGTTGTTCAAATTCGATAATGTCAAGGTTAGTTTTGCGAATTTTCTGAGGAACTTCATAATCATCAGATTTACAGCTATCTGATTTATTTCTGTCAGTATTTTGAGACTTCATTGACTTTGAAATATTGTCAATGTTAACATTATCATGAGAATTTACTATATTCTCTTCAGGTCGCAACGCAGGCCTGGATTGAAGAAAATTTGTCTCATCTACTATGACATCTCTGACAGTAATAAATTTTTCGCATTCAGGATTCCAAACTTTATAACCGTTTGGTTCGTATCCCACAAGAATACCTTTCCATGACTTAACATCGAATTTTGACTTATGTAACTTATCATGCACATAAACTGTTGAACCAAAAACTTTTAAATATTTTATTTGTGGTTTTTTGTTATGCCACATTTCAAATGGTGTTTTGGATAATTTTAAAGCATTTGTCGGGGTTAAATTAATCAAATACACAGCAGTTAAAACAGCTTCACCCCAAAATAATTTTGAAAGATTTGCACCATTTATCATACAACGAGCTTTCTCAGTTATAGTTCTTACCATTCGCTCCGAAACACCATTTAACTGTGGCGTTCTTGGAATAGTTAAATGATAGGTTATTCCTTTTTCAACACAATATTTTTTCATTTCGGTAGATAAATATTCTCCACCATTATCGCAATATAAATAAACTAGTTTTAAATTAAACTTCACTTCGCTTTTTGACACAAAATCTTTGAACACAGAGAACACATCTGATTTATGTTCTA
Organism: Pontia daplidice; assembly: GCA_963693355.1. Classification (NCBI taxonomy): domain Eukaryota; kingdom Metazoa; phylum Arthropoda; class Insecta; order Lepidoptera; family Pieridae; genus Pontia; species Pontia daplidice. The sequence continues at coordinate 913,547 of CAVNZL010000011.1, read as the reverse complement.
ACAGATACACAACACAGTAGTGAGTATATTGGTCAACAAACAAAACAAAATAGTTTTTGTTATTTATTGTTGAAGGAGTGATAGGACCACAAACGTCGGTGTGGACAATATATAACGGTCGTTCAATATAACTTTTGTCCTTGCTGTGATTAAATGGTAGCCTACTCTGTTTCCCATAAATACAAGATTCGCATAAATTATCATTTGTTATCACTTTGTCAATTAAATTAATGTCAAAAATCATTTTATTATTTTTTAATTGCAAAAACTTATTTTTACTTATGTGCCCTAGGCGCTGATGCCATAAATCATAATTATTACATGTAGCATTACATGCCTGGGAAACAGGGCAGCTCACATTTGAATATACTTCAAAATCTAAAGTAATTAAATTATTAACTGACTTACCTCTCATAATTGATTTACCTTGCTTATATATACGGGTACCTCTGTGATCAAATATTACAGTAGCTCCAGCCTGTTGCAACTTCGAAACAGATAGCAAGTTGTAGGGCGCCTCGGGGCAGAAAAGAACGTCCTCTAGTGTCCCTCGAACACCCATATTGCTGGTGATATGTAGTGTCCCTTTTTTCTTAGCTAAAATATATTCACCGCTTTTAGCAACTGAAATTTTAATAGGAATAGGTAAATCAGTCAAAGAACTAAACAAATCTTCCCTGTTTATAATATGGTCAGATGCTCCTGAGTCCAATAAAAATGTTATTTGGCTTGCGGTTGCACCCGAATGGTAGTCACCAGCCATGAAAGCAAAACCAGATGCCTCAGCTGATGATGTGGAGGGCTGATTAATATCAACTTCAACTGTCTGCACTGTTCTCGGCCTATCCGTAGCTTTTTTATGATTTATTCGCTTAAAATAATAACAGTCATTTTTCACATGTCCTTTCCGGCCACAATGAAAACATTTTACAAAATTTAACTTCTTTTTTGCTTTAGGATCCCTTTGATAATAGTTATTGGTTGTATGATTTTCAAATTTCCTTTTTCTAAACTGCCCCTTATTTTCAGTAGAAACTTGCAGGACTTTTACACTTGTGTCATTATATTCGTTCTTTAATTTGACCTCATGGTCAAGGAGTCTTGTTTTAACAAATGCTAAAGTCAAATTATCTTCCGATAAAGTTTCAATGGCAGTTATAACACCGTCATATGTTGCGGGTAGGGTTAAAAGTAAGTGGGCGACTTTGTCGGTTTCTTCGAGTTTAGCACCAGCCGCGAGTAAATCCATGATTAAATCATCAAATAGAGAAAAATGTTTTATCAAACTAACATCACTTTGTAATTTCAAGCTCAACAACTTTTTCCTTAAGGCTAATTGGGTAGCAATACTTTTACGTTCATATAAGGCGTCCAAACTATGTATAATATCCTTCGCCGTAATGTCTTCTTTTGCAAATCCAAGGTATGAATCGGATAAATATTCAACAATTATACTTTTTGCGATTCGGTTACTTTTTTCCCATGAGCTATCTCGAATAATTGGGTCACTCTCAATCACTTTCAACACATTTATTTCACTCAACAAGGCTTGTATTCTAAATTTCCAAACGCTGTATTTCTCGCCGTCAAACGGTTTTATATTACGTTTTAATTTTAAATCCATTTTTATAATCACACTGGCGACGGGTATTATTTAATTTCAGAATATATTTCACAATGATATTTTTGCGCACACTGGGCCCATAACCTGTTGTAATTCTATTAGGGCACGAAAATTATAACACACAGTATGCTCAATAAAGAAATATATTAACGCTTTAATTTGGAAGTGATACGTCTGCTTCCTACCACGATACAAAAAGGAATGAATCAGAAATGACCTGGAGCAGAGTGAGGTAAAGACAATTTGGCGCCTCGACAAGATGGCGGCTCGATCGCTCATTCAAATGACAGGAAATAGTCAATACAATGATTAATTTTTGCAATCTTACTCAAATAAATCAACAAACATCGGTTGTTATGAAAAATAAGGATGATATTTTTCGTATTTATTTATTACTTACACAGTCACAATGGCGATTCTGATGTACGAGGTGTCAAGCTAAAAATCTGTCTAGTTTAAATCTGTCAAACGGAACCGTAATCGTAACGTAATCGTACCTATTCTATATATTCCTACATTGACAATTCAAACCTTATTGCTATCAATTTAGAGATATACGGAATAGATTACGCTCTCTAAAACTGTTTAACAGGTCTAAAGCTAAATTTAGAGATTTTTAGTTTAGAGTGTGTACATCAGAATTGCCACCAATATATTCTTATTTAATGAGAAATTGTTGAGGATTGTCTAGCTCAAATGTTAGACAATAAGTTAGTCCTAAGCTAATCAACATTGTAACCTTTACAATTAAATATGAATTATAAAGTTTTCAAAAACACTCCAACGACGACCTTTACCTATAATATTGTCTTTTGTTTACATAACTGTTACTCATTTAAAGAAAAACACTTTTTAACGGATTTAGTTATGTATTTTTTGTAAAATTTAAATAATTTTTTTCCCGACGTTTCGACCTTTATCTATGTCGTTTAGCGTATGAACAATAAAAATACCACAAACCCTTTTAATTCGATCAAGTTTAATTCTAACAATTACTGTAATTTTTAATTCTGTATCTGTATTCTTGTATTGGGTACTCACTAGCTGCGTGTCTATCTGCGCTATGTGACCGAGTAAAGCCGGGCTGCGCGTATATACCTCCATAACGAGATTCTTGCTTCAACTTGAAACCTGCAACAATATTGGCATAAAGAATTAATCTATATTATAGATGAAGCTTTTATATAGCTTTTTATTAGCTTTAGAATATAACAGTTATGTATTGCATAACTACAAAGCTCTTGCAACGAATCTTCAATGGTTTGGTCAAAGTTAAGAAGCGCGGCATCCGAGTAGCCATGAGTATCCCTAAACTCTAAAAGGAGAAGACACCATCAGAATAATAATAAGAAGAGAAACATTTAAGTCTTGAATGTATCCAATAAATAATTTAATAAATTATGGATATATGCTATTTGTATTATCTTCCTTTCTAAGAAAATATAGAGCTGTTCCGAATCCGGTTTCTTAGGATTCCCTGGACTGCTTAAAAAACAATATTTGCTATACGCAGACGGCTGCAAAATCCCGTCTATCGGCACTGGACACCAATTGACCCAAATTTCATCGAACATGACGGAGGGAATCTTAAAATTTGTTTTGTTTTTTTGTCACCGGCAAAGTGGTGCTCGGGGGTGTTTTGACTTGCTGGACCGATCAAATCAAAGCCATTGCAAGTAAGTACAAGGGAAAGTGGAGAAAATTATTCAGTGAAACTAGACCTCCGTAAAGAAGAACGCGTCAGCGATGAATAAATGCGAACTACATTTACAACTTACAAATGCAAGCTGGCGTTTCGATACTATATAAGCCTCGAAAAATATCGCAATGTTATCGTTATGTAATGCAAACCTTTAAGTTTACATACATAGTTTAAAGAGGTCAGATAAATAAAGCACAGAGGTCAAGAATCGTTTTCGAGGCCATAAATACATTTGAGTAAAAGCAGATGTTACGTTTCAGTTCAATAAGTTACAATAAACATATTCTTACAATGTGGTAACAATATGTCCCTATAATAAAGATGTCACCCCTTGACTCCTCCATACTATTCTATGAACCCATATATGTACAGTAAGTAAGGGTAAGTAAGTAAGTTATTGTTAAGGATAAGTTATTGTCAAGCCATCACAACCCCGTACTCTAAGTTGCAATAAGCTCTTGTTGTGCATGATTAAAGCTGTCACTACACTGAAATAAAGTGTTTCATTTATTTGAACATCCCTCCGACGAACGCCGCCGAACTTAACTCATGTAAATATTTATTTTTATTCGATTTCTGTCTATCACGATTTGATAGACAGAAATCATGTATAGCCTGGTGATTGCGTTTCCTTATTTATCCTTTGGTAAACCTGTGTGTTAAACATATAAAAAATTAGAATAGTACCCGTCTGTCCGTAGTGCGAGTCGTTGTGAACCCTGGGCCCGAAGCTGGTGAAGGAGTTCTCTCCAGCACTGGGCGTAGAGGGTGTTGAGGCTTGAGATTCTTTAATTTCACCGTAGATACCTGCATTCATTTTTTATTTAGCATTATTTTATTAATATAATAAAAAACCGTATTATAACGCAATTTATTATAACTTTTTCTTTACCGCTTTTACAAAATTTTACGATCCGCCTTTCGTATGGTTTGTAATGTAGCATTCAAATAGAAATCAGTCCAGTTGTGTTTGATATTTCACAATATTAAAAATATTCTGTTAATTAGTATGTTTTAGTATTAAATTGATCTGAAAAAGAATCGATTTACTGTACCCAGTAGCCTTAAGAATGTCTACATGTCTACAGCAAGTGTTATTGTATTATACATTTTTATGTACGAATTATTCATTAACATTCTCCCCATTTATGAATAATTTGCTTCAAGACGTCATAAACGTTTTTTCAACAAAATCCCTAGTGAGATACAAATGTCAATAAATAAATTTTAATAATATGTTATAGTTAAGCTTCTTGATAAGGCCTATTAGGTACATGCCTACTTAAATGCTCCTAGTGCTTGGATCTATTAAAAGAGAAATCTTTGTTATGTAATTAATTTATTTTTATTATTGGAACTGCTTCAAAAATCTATGTATAATGTAAATGTAATATATTTTGCAAAACAAAAAACTTGGCAGTTAAAGGAGTGGCGGAGAGTTTTTTTTTTGCCACTTCTTCGTCCGCTCTACGCCCTGAGAACTGGCAGTTAATGTAAATTTAGAAGCACTTTTACTTATTTGTTGACGTTCATACACACACTAAATTGTGTGCCTACATGAATAAATATAATTTGAATTTGAATAAGGAACATATAAAATTGCAGCAAGTGGCTATAAATCGAACCCTCGCGATTAAGAGTGGCGGATCTCAAACCTCAAAATAGTATAACGAAAATTGATATTAACTTTTTCACCTTCATAGGTGAATATGAATGTTGAAATAAAATTAATATAATAAAATAAAAAACATTTAATGTAATGCAACTCACCCCCATGTCCGTCTTTGAACAAATCCGAATGCGAGCTATTCAAGCTATTCTTCCTCGCGTACGCCGAATTTTCAAACTCCACGATTCTATGCCCTGTCTGCCCGTAAATAGGGTTCACATTCCCGCTGAAATTGTTCTTCGCTTGGTGGAATGTGCTCAGCTGACTGTCGTAATTTTGATTTTGGACATTTTGATTGATTGTCCGACGTAGGAGACCGGGAGACGCTGGCATGTGTTTCAATTCTGTCAGCTGTTTCACAGTTTCCGCTACGTTTATGCCTTGATGTGCTGAAAGTAGCAGACCCAATGGTACATGAGATAGAAGAGATTTAAAAAAAAGCGTTAGTCTCAACTACTGTTTCTTTCTGTCTCATTATACACGCTGAATGCATTCCCGCGGATTCAGACGCAATTCTTGAAAGATTGAAACTTTAGAGACTTAAAAAAACACTTTTGAACAGGATTTACTTATGTATTTTTTTTTTTTTGTAAAATTTAAATATGACTATATTATTTAAAATTTCCCGACGTTTCGCGTGCTTTACAGTCTACCGTGACCACGCACGCTGTAAAGCACGCGAAAACGTCGGGATTTTTTTTAAATAATGTAATTATATTTAAATTTTGCAAAAAATACATAACTAAATCCGTTAAAAAGTGTTTTTCTTTAAATGTAACAGTTATCTCAATAAAAGACAATACTTTAAAGACTGAAAATTTAAAGATTGCTACATATCTATTCACGATAATTAGCCTGACAAATAGAAAAATATCGATTCAATTCGGGATATTTCTCTAGCTCTATTTTTATTTTCATCTGCGTCTTCAAATGGATACATAATCTTCCCAATTATAATACAAAATTATCTTAAAACTCCTTATAAAACTATGTCCTCCTTCAAAAACTATGTCCGAATACTTCACTAATAAACGTATTATTCTGATAGTATTTTTTACGTTTATTTGAAATGTTTAAAATTTTCGAATACTTTCACCTAACACAATTGAATTGTGGGTTGTTCGTCCAGTAAACCAACCAATTTGGAACCAATTTGGAAATTCCCTAAGAAATATTCTCCATTCTTTCTAATACCAATATATACCTGTATTTGCGTCGTGATCGGGCTGCAAGAGGAAAGCCGGCGGCGGAGGCAAGTTGTCGTGCTCATTAGAGCTCACTTGATTTTGAACGTTGCCCTGTAAATGTATATTTATTGAGGCACAGTGTTTTGTGACCCATCAGCTTTTAAATTGTTCATAAATTTATTTATTATTTATTGGCTGAATGGTTACCACGAGGGACCGCGGCAAGACGGTGCGGTGCCCGCTATGATCAACATTTTGTGTGATGAGTGTGGGTGGTATATGTAGTTATTCAAATTATATGTCTATAGAGGTCAACTTATAATCATATACTTGTTGCGACCTGTAGGACAAGCTTTAAATAACTTCCAAGAGACTAACCAACTGTGGTGAAATGTTCCGATATTATCATATTAAAAGTTGTTCCTATTTCACCAAGTTTTATATTGAGGCTAGACTGTTTGTGGATAGCGAGGTGTAGTGATTTCTTATAATTGTTTCATAAATAAAAAACTTGGCGAATATGAAGAGTGGCTGAAAGATTATTGCCTTGTTTTCCTTTTATACAATAAGAATACATATATTTTCACTTGTATAATTCTATCTCGAAAAGAGTGTGTGAAGGAGAAACCACTCATATCAACACTGTTAAACTAAACTGAATGCAAAATTATCGACAGATAGGGTACATTATCGATAGTACTAGCTGGCTTTATACCTGAACGTAAGGTCTCTGGGGTCTAGAAATGGACGAAGATCTCCTGACGGGCGGCGGCGGCTTCCCCACGGAACTCGAGGAGCCGCGGCGAGACCAAACCGTTGGGGCCGCTGTCAATTCCCAATAGCAAAAATTATGACGAAATACGATACATGGACTCCGTTAAAACACTATGCGGCTCAATTGCAGCATAATTTCCTCTACATTTCAGTATTTTCTGTCATCATGAACAGAAGAGTCAAAATTGTCATTAACTAAAACACAATTGAACCGCTCTATAAACAGTGCCTTATTAAAAATAATTAAAAGAAACTAGTTAAGGCTAAAAAAACAAATTTAAAACATGGACCAGCTCACAGTTCCCCATCTTACCGGCACTCGTATCGAGGCCTAAACTCACCGTTCATAGAAACAGGTCGCCGCTTGGGTACGGCGGGTTTCTTGCCTATCGTGGCGAATGTCGGCGTTTCGGTGGCCTCATCCAAGGACCTGACCGCTTCTTCCAGACTTCCCAGGGATATGGAGAAGCTCTCTCGAGCGGCCGCGACGCTGTCGTCGCGTCGCAACGTCACAATCTCCGATTCAACTGATGCGCAAAATAATTCGTGCAAAGCAAAATTAGCATGCTATCGCCTGAATGGTCTGATCCAGCCTTGCGTGTTGTTTTCTTTGTGATATGGTACAATTACAAGATTACCAGCCGTATGTCACAATAAAGATAAACCTTGAGGCGAACGAATTTGAATGCATCTAGCAATGGCGGTGTAAAAATTCGTTTCATTTTATTAAAAACACGTTTGTATGGATATATATATATATATATATATATATATATATATATATATATATATATATAAGTAACATATTTATAAATATATGTGAACGTAATATAAAGTGTTTTTCTTTATATGTGAACCTAATTAGCGGTTAAAACGTTTCGCGTAAATGGCAATTTATGATACGGTAAATAATTTAATTAAACTTGAAAAAAAATATCGAATTCTATACGATTTTACCTTAGTAATAATCGTGTATACTGGTATAAAATTTTGACTCTAGCTTTTGACGGCGTATTTTGAAAGACGAAAGACTATTCAGGCGTAAAAAAACATGACTAAAAACACACAAAATTAAAGAATAAAATGAATACTCAAACTAAACTAAAACTTGGTAGTAAACACACGATTTAGCTAAAAATTTCAAGCTTAAAATTGAAGGTATACCGTCAGGGTGAGATGACTGGTGATGAGCATGGTCTTCGGCTGCGAAAGCACCCTGGCTTCCGTAGCCACTCGACGATTCTAGTGAGGACTCACTGGCACTAGATTCCGAGCAAACCTGAAATTTAAACAAAAATTGTATTAATATTGTCTTCTATTGACATAACTGTTACTCATTTAAAGAAAAACACTTTGTTAACGGATTAAGTAATGTATTTTATTAAACTTAAGAATATTACATTATTTTGAATTTTTCCGTATTTTCGCGTACTTTACATGCAGCGTGCGTCACGTGGAAACGGTTTACTTTAAAAAAAAATGGTATTGAAAATATAAAAAGTCATTGGAATACTAAGCGAATATAGTACGATCATTATTGCTTGAATTTTGTCGCCTTTCGTGCAAACATGCCCGTTGATAGAAACATATCAGAATAATAACTTTTGTTGTATTTTCTGTGATACCTTAAATTATTTTTGTGTATATAATAATTGTTTAACATGTTTAGTATACAATAACATTAATATCGCGAACAATACTCCATTCTCCATTGGACAGTTTCGACGGTGTAACGCGAATAGCATCCATTGATACTTTATGAAATACACAATTTTGTATTCTACTTATCCTTCTCGTATCTGTTTCAATTTTTCTTTTATACGCAAAAAGATGATCTTCTATGCCACACGATTTAGGTGTACCACCCTCACCCTCATGTTTTCCATGGGAGCAAGTATTATATTTCGATTTCATTGATTCGAGTGCATGACGCCGTTAGTTAGTTGTAGCACGCTGAAACCTGAAGAATAATAGACCAACACTGCCCTATTTTTTTATTTAATTCAAATTCTAACCAATTCATTAAGCAATCCTTAATGAGACTCATCACTTAGTTTGGTCAACGAAGTAGATACATAATGCTCACACGGTATATGTATTATATATTTGTACATTTCACAAAAAGCGTATTATTATCTCTCAAATTAATAGAAATTGTCGTTTAAAATTACTTTCTGTAATCTGAAAAGTTTTCAAACCAGTTGACTACAGAACATATATTTTATAAAGTGTATAATTTTTTACATTAGACAGTGACGCGAGACTCCTAGAAATTAATCTGAAGATAATTGTGTTAGGAAATCCCAGCTGTTCTTTCATAAAAAAACATAAAAACATATTGTAAAAATCAAGTATCAAAAGTGATAAGCTCGCTACATTCCATGGGCTAATATAACGATACATCGTAATCACTGTATGGTCAGTAGTGACTTGTATTGTGTACATTTCAAACGAATTATGAACGGATCGGTGCTGGCTTATATTTTGTGAGTTATGTTCGTTATTAATTTAATAATAAGAGGCAAATCTTGAGAAGAAGTTTAGGATTAAAAATCTCTCAAATGTTAAAAATGAAGTTACAAAAATAATCTTATTAACTCTTCAGATAAGTGCTTCGTTCAGAGTAAGAATTTTTTATAATAAAAGAAATGGAAGGCATTTGTTCAAATTAAGTCCATACCAATATTTAAAGGGTTTGTTTTTCAGGAAACTGTGTAATAGCCTATATATATAATAAGAGCAAAAGTGAAAACGGGTAAAAAATTACTCCTTAAAACTACTTAATTACTGCTTAAAACAATTGGGTTGACAATATCACCGATTCTTGATCGTTAATAGTTGTATAATCAGTTTGAATTTATAATGGTTTACGTTGTAAAAACCCTACTACGATAACAGATTCGTTTCATTACAGATTAACTACAAACATACTTCTGATAGCGGGATGGTGAGAAACAAAACCTTACATAATCGCCTATTGCTCATATGCTAAACACAATTTTCAATGTAAACACAGCAAAAGTACCAAATAAGACGAAGAAAAATTAAATGATAACAAAGTGGCTATTCTGAAACCAGTACCTACAAGCTCATACTTTCTTTTAAAACCTGAATTTGACTTTGAAAAAAATGAATTTCACTTTGGACATAATAATTATAACTAAAAATTATAATTTAGTATCTCATAGATTAAATTTTCCTACATTTGCAGAAAGCTTTGCTTAAAAGCTTTCCTCCTTGCTTTAGCTAATTTGACTTAGGGCTTTTTTAAATTGCACACATTGTATAAAAAATGTCCTAAATTTTGAAAAATTGTTTTTTGAATAATGTCAACTACTTTAACCAGACAATATGATTTTTAACAAGTGACTTTTGGGAGCAAATTTGACTTTTGGGGCAGGATTCTCACCAAAAGTATGTAAGTGATGTCGCCGCCCATGGACACTCCCACATTTACACTGTGGCCTTGCAAGTGCGTTGCCGGCCTTTGAGATGATCTTTTCGTTAAGATCCCTAAGGATTGGGTTCTTTATACAGTTTCATTACTAACTACCAAACAATCAAACATTGAGCGCTGAACGAGAATTAAAATTTTGAATATATTCAGTCCCCACGAGCCAGAAGATGCGAAGGCTGCATACAAATCTGGAGAGGTATTAGACCAAAATCCGCCCATCACGCTAAAGACGATCATCAAAAAGCTGAACGACAGTGGTGTGTTCGACGCGAACACCACGCTCAATGTTCGGGAACGTAAGGAGTTAAATAAATTGTTTGAGACCGTCGAGTTCATGGTAAGAATTCATATATAATCTACTACAATACTTTATTTATATATCGCCTTGCCTTGCCTTACAATCTATTATACATTATCGCATTTAAATATGTGATACATATATTAACAAACGACAGCATTATACAATCGTTTTTCGTAAAACACATTATGGGAAGAAGAATCTTTTAAGATTTTTCATTTATGCTCATATCTGTTTATAATTGAGATGTAGGCTTGCTCTATAAATGGACTGACTGTAACACAAAAATATTTAATTCACACCAATATCAGCTCATATAGTGAAGGGAACTAGTCACCTCGTCGGCTTTATAATTCAATATTGTAAACTTTAGCTTCGTTGAATATTTATTAAAAAAAAACTAGATGACCCGGCAAACGTTGTTTTGCCATAAATGAAATTTCTAGCGATCATTTTTTTAGTTCAATAAAAATAAGTGTTCATAATCGAAAGCGTTTTAAACAATAAAAGTATGCTTTATTTAGGTTAATAAATTAATCTTTATATGACACGTTTATCGGTTTACCACAGCAGTGCCATCTATTGATTACTTACTCAATCCAGTCGAAAAGTATCGACATCTGTTAGAATCTTTTGGAGTTAACAGACAATTGTGGCTGTCAATTAATTAAGGATCTAATCTATCCTATCTCTTAAGTTGGACCAGACTGCTCACGGGGTGCCAATTTAATTTAAGATCGGTTAAGTAGTCAAGGAGTCCATCGCGAACAAACATCGTGACAGGAGATTTATATATATTATAAGATAAGATAAAAATCAATGTCTGCTTTGATCGTTATGCATGCAATTTTGGAAGTATCCTGTTTGTTCAGCTCCACTATATAACAGTAACGATCTCGACCGATAAATATTTCGATTATAATTTCAGGTTTCATCAAGAAACCGTCAGCCATCCAGTGTACAAAATGTATTCTCGTCGTTGCGGCTGGTCGAGCGCGTCGTTAAGAAACAATTAAAAGAGGGACAACTGTCCGAATCTCTAGCATCTAAGTTCCACTGGGATAAAATGTAAGAGATAATTTTTGTTGTGTGACGTCAAATAAACAAAAAATTTCGCTAATGTTTTAAATTATTTTTGTTCGCTATAGAAATAAATGCCAAAATGATTTGGGAGCTCAAGTAGTTTGATCTTGTTATTACAACTTTACAACAAATATTACAACTTGTTATACAACGAAAAACTTGATAACGTCAAATTTACTGTCTTAAAGATCCATTTATGGTCCGTTTATCAAAAATTCAGCTCATTTTACCGAAAAATTCAACCAAAAAGTACATATCTCAAAAAAATCTGTTTTAGTTGAAATTTACCAGACAAAACATACATAGTTTCAATACGATCCAATTTTATCATTATATAAGTTATCTGTATAAAAATTATATCTTTATAAATAAATTACAAAATAATCTGAAGAGCTATAATTTTTTTTAAAGGAATTATTAATAACAACATTTTGTAATACAGGAAAGATGGGTAGGCCTGGCCAACTAGGTGAGCTATCATATAATAAATGATTAATTTTTGATGATTTCTCCTCACAATTGTATCTCATTGCAGTTCCACGCGGCCCCTTCGAGACAAACCCATGTACCACATCGACAAAACGACTAATATGAGAGTGTTTGATATTAACTAGTTAAAAAAAAATGTAAGTACTTCGAATAAAGTTTAGATTTATTTTATCATATTTTATTTAAATGGAGAAATTTGATCTCTTATGTACAACCCTCTAAGCACAAACTAAAAACAATGTTTAGTATATAAATCGTTTAGTTATACAAGAGACATATTTGACTATGATAAACTTAATTCAGTTAGCATATCAAAGTTGGACAGTTGGACAGTCAATATACCGTACGGGCTCACAGAAGGTCCTTGATTCGACTACCGGGAATGTGGGGCTGTGGTTTGGGTGTGTAAAAGTAGATATGCGATCATATGTATTAGCGCCCATATGTTAATGTTAACTGATAACAAACGAGCGTATCTTAAAGGCCGGCAACGCACGTGTCAGGCTTTGTGAGTATCACACGATCAGGTGACCCTTTGCCCGCTAATTTATTAAAAAATATCACTTTGGGCTGATGACAGGACTAAAACTTGAGAAATCTGTTATGTTTCCATTTACAACTATTATAATTAAAATATGGCCAGTTCACGATCTAAACATGCGTTATAGGCCTTAGAACATAACCTAAATTAAAATGGGAAGAAAATGCATTGGAAAATAACCTTCTCTTGCTGAGGGAATTCCGAGTTGTGTTGCTGCGCACGCGACGCCGCCATCGTCGCCAATTCCGACATGTTCACGTAAAGAGCTTGCGGCATTTCTAAAATACATACAACTTTAATGTGAATCATTATGTATGCTACATATAAACATTTTAACTAATGAAAACTTTCAAATTTAAAATAGGCTTCTGTAATAGCTGTAGATACAAAGATAACTTCTTAATATTATAATTATTAATGATAATGAACGTTCCTCTAAAGGATATCGTATATACAACAAATAAGCTTAAACAAATGTGTTCATCCCTGAGTCAATCGCGAACATACACAACACAGGCATTGAGAATCCTTTTTTTTACAAGCCGGTTAAAATCTCGAGTCGAAGTCACGACCTTTTTGCTGCGTATGAAGTAATTAATTCTCCTTTCTGAAATGGGTGAGCGCGTACCTTTAGTGAGATGCGGGGGCAAGGACGACGGCTTCGGCTTCATCTCGCTGTGCAGCATGCAGGTGGACTTGCTGGGCACGACGGGCCTCTCCAGGGACGAGCATCTCTGCAAACCGCACATTTCTCAAGTCAACAGTCAATTAAACTACACAGCTCGAGGACCACACATAATAGGTTAAAAGTAGAAGCCGTACTGTGGGCAAAGGCGGCCTTGCGTAAATGGGCGTGTCCCTTGGCGAGTCCGTGGGCGTAAACGTGTGTACGCTCAAGGCCGGACGTCCATGAGTGCGATCAGACCCTGAAATTAATATAATATTAATATAAGCTAGGTTAGTATTCGTACGTATGTTTTTGTGTATGGTGTATCGATTGCAGCGTCTAATAAGCACTCTGTATATGAATTATATGAAAATAATATTTTGATTTTTCACTTTATCCAGCATTATTTAACAAATTGAGATGTAATGATTGAGAAAAATACGATTGAGATAAAACATTCAACAATTGTCTCTGTTTAAGCATATAAAGATATTTATATATACCAGCTGATATAGTATGAGGTCTGCCACCCATTATAGCTGAAGCAGCTCGTTCAAACTGCGCAGTGTCTTTCAGATCTGGCCAAGTCGCTGAAGCTGTAATAATTTTTTATGAATGTTTGAATTCAAATGGTCCTAGAAATTCCTTCAATTATACTAATATAAGATTTATTGCTTAGTTAAAATATTGTACTGTTAGCATCTTAGAGATCAGTGACATCGGCATTCTCTGTAAAGTAATTAATTTCATTATCAGCGCCATCTGTCAGCATAACGTATCGATCAACTTGTCAATATTGGTGACAGATGGCGTCGGTAAATTGGTCAGATAGTCGGTAAAACAGCTACAGCCAAAAGGGGCTATAAAAGTGGAGCTCTTGTAAGGTTCGAAATAGAGTTGTTATAACTTTAGTGACAGGTTATTATATGGGTGAGTGTTTTGAATATTACTATTTTTCACTACTATTACTATTACTACTACTATTACTATTCCAAATCACAAACACTATAGAGTGTTTTTGATTTGGAATAGTAATAGTAACAATATAAATAGTAATAATAATAATGACAATAACAATAGTAATAGTAATAATGAGTGAAATTATTATGATATTGTGAATCAACTATTTTCATTTATATGTATATCCTTCTGAGATATACTATTACAATATGATGGATTAAAACCCCATGTACTACTTATGTTATACATTATACAGTATTTTATTTAATGACAGTTAAATAAAATACTTTATAATAATCTCATTATCAAAATTGATCATTTGTTGCAAATACAGGTAGAAATAATTTGATTCCTAAAATTATTAAAAGGAAACGAAGCCACAAGGAACTTTACTTATCTCTCTCTTTCTATTTTTTTTTTTTCAACAATCTTACCTGCATTCAAGACGTCGTGTGCGTCGTCTGTCTGATCGTCACTTGTTTTTGTAGTTAAGCATTCACTATTAACACATTGGTTGTCGGAGCCCTGAAAATAAATAAATATTGACATTAAATATTACAATTACGATTGCATAGGAATCATTTACTAGAATAATTAGTAGAAGCTCGATTGCGACCTTTCATTAATTGTTAATCGTAATTACTTTAACTATCTCTAACACAGCACAGTCGAAGAAAGAGATTACTGGTTCTACTAAACACAAATATGATAGATAAGTATTGTTATAAAACCTTAGTTATTATTGGTTACGTATAACTGAAAATATTTTTCATGACAAACATACATATCAAAAGAGGTTTACAGATTTAAACATAGAAACATCTCAATAGATGGCGTTATTTTAAACTAACTACAAACGGAAATTAAAAAATATATGTCAACTATCACTATCATAATATCAACATGAAATGTCAAAAACTATAAAGAGGTTTTATTTAATTGTATATCACCTAAACCATACATAGTGTTATATTTGAAAGAAACATGTTTTGTTAGTGCCATTTCCTGTTTAGTGAAGTGTGTTAGTTCAAGTTAGCAGCGAAAGCAAAACTAAAAAGAAATACATTATCTACGTAAATTGAAGGTCGCTGCAGTGGGTCTTGTGAACGAAAACCGGAATCTGAGCTGCATACGCTCGCCATACGGAATGGGGACTAAATAAAAATAAATAGAACTAAAATCAACCAAAATAATGCAAGCCTTCTCGAAAATAAGAATTTTACTTAGTACAAGTGTTCAAAATTATTATAATTTTATTCATAATTATATAGAATTACATTAAAGGTATATTTAATTATAGGTATGTATATTATAGTATACGGTATATTAAAACAAATATTTTCTAATGATATAGGGTAAATTATATTAGAAAATTAATTTCTTCCACCAAAATGTTTATTTTACCTGTGTAATACAATGCAAAGAGTCGTCAGGTGGTGCTGGAGTAGTATCTCCTGATGATGCATTGGAAACGGGCGTCGAGCAGCTTTGTGAATCTGAAATTGAATAGCAATCACTAAATACAAATTGGACCTAATAAAAATATATCGGAAATCGATTCTTGGACCCTCAGTCTGTACTGTTTTATAAGGTAGTATTAATTATGTCTTATAACCAGTTAACAGCTTATTTTTCCATTTGAAACACTTTTAATAACAAAAAAATCGTGGATACAAAAATAAATGGGAATTTATCACATAAGTAGAACCAAAAAGATAATCTATGCTCTATAGTCTATAGCCTATGTAACTAAATAATATAGTCCCTATATAAAGTCCCTGTAAAATGAATGTGAAAATGCTCACCACGTCGTTCGGAGTGGGACACGCTAAGCGAGCAGATAGATGTGAGCGACGACTTGCGACTGCCCACTCGTGAGGCGACCGGCGACGGGCAAGAGCCGCCGCTCCATCCGCTTGAGCAGCACTTGACGTCGCAGATCACCTGGAATACCATATTATAGCTTAGCCCCTTTTGTCAGAGCCTGCACAGTTCAACAGCCTACATCTTTACTATTTCATTGTACATACAATGTTACCAGGAAACATTTCCCACATCGTTGTCTAGCGAATCGAAGCCGAGACTCATGTTCTGTTATTAAACATTGTGTCAACATCGATATAACTGTTAAAAATCAGTCTTAGATCTTCAGCATATATACGCTGTCGACATCACCTGAGCATTTTCGAAATCTTTGTGTTTATATGTGTAACATTTTTTGAGGTTCATAGTAAAAGGTTAGAGTTCCACTTTTCTGACAAAACTGTGCAACAATATTATCCTCCGTGTCTGCTCTCTGGATTTGACTTTACAGTTTCTGTACAAGCAAGCAACATTAGAAGCCTTTAAAACCATTCGGCAGCCGGGTAAGTCGCACCGCTCGCAATCAAACTTGGGATTTGACGCTCTTGTAAAGTTGCTACCATAGTTTGGACTTGGACAACCCTGTCGACATTATTTCTAGTCAAGTCTAATCTATTTCAAGTCTTTTTCGCATACTTCGTGAATACCGTCCCCGCTTTTATAAGAGGCCACACACACATTAGTTTTCATTTTGTGTTTTGTTTGTTTTATAGTTTACCTAAGTGTATGTTGTTGGCGTGGCTTTAGATTATCCTATGTCTTACTATGCATTTTAGCAATAATTAAACAAAGCGTGACGAACCTGTAAACTTGCAGGTGGAAGGCTTCTGGGCTCCGTGGTGTGTCGCGCCAACTGCTCTGTTCCTTCTTGCAAATGACCCACTTCCGCTAGCATTGCCACTTCACTCTCCTGAAATATGGTAATAGGCATCATTATCGTCATCTCTTTATTCTTATAGGCAGAGTGCAGAAAAATATAATTAATGAAATTCTGTAGTGGCGTCCATCAAGCGGCCTTTGCTTAAGATGATCTTATTGAGAGCCTCCGATTCGCACTTGGGATTTTTTGATAAACATAATATTTAACCAACCACATTGGTTTACAAAATACATAACATGCAACGTACTATGTTGAAATCATATGAAATTTTATGTCAATAAAAGAAAGAAAATATATACCACGACAGGGTTGAGTAACGACACGAAGTGACAGAAGCGGCTCCTCTCTTCTATAAAGGCTGCTTTGACAGCTTTCTCTTCCATCTCCTCTAGCTGCTCTTGCCGTTCTTGGATATCCTGAAACACATTAAGAAATTGTAGATTAGGTTTCGATATAGCATTTGAACTAAGTTTATTTAACTTTGTAAATTCGAGTTTAAAATTTCGTTAACTTGATTGATCATGCTATAAGGCCAACAGATAACCGACCTGCATCGAAACGTCATTCCTCCTTTTCATATCGGGCGTCGCACGTCTCGCCTTCCTTGTCTGTCGCTGGGCATCGTGCATCCTCCGTCTCAGTTCCGCACGTGCCCGCTTACATTCGCGGGCGTGTTCGCGCCCCAACGCGCCCGTGTTGCAACCACGACGCCATTCGTCGGCGCGCTCCGACAACGGGGTGATTAGGCGTTCCATTAGAGTACTGAAATCATTGGTTTTAATGAAATGTCAATGATAAAACCATTGTGACAAGAGATTGAAGAAAAAATATTTTTGTTTTGATGTAATTGACCATATTTATTAGTAATATCCACAAGATTCACTATGTTTCGAAGGCAAACCCACATCCAACAAACTGTTTCTTTTCCCATTTTTAATTATTATTCATCTCTTTAGCCCGGTCTGAGACACAAGTTTGCGTTTAACTATTGTTTGACAACTTTACCTTACGATTAGCATATAAATATAAGATTATATATAATTATAAATACGCATATATAACAAATCATTGAAATTATAATAAAAAAACTATTTTCAGTTAAAGACCAAGTCGTTTTGTAGCGCTCCTTATCCCTGTATATAAAATAACTGACAACATCTATAGGCAAAACTTAATAGTATTTATTGAATAATGGGGTAACGAAAGAAAATATGTACCTGATAAAAGTTTTCATTCTTGTTTCAATAGCGCGATGCCTGAGGCAGACTCTTGTGAGAGCCGTTCCAATTTCTTTTGTAGCCCCTGGAAAGGAAATAAAACTTAATTAAAGACAACAATTTCATGTTCCGATCAAATCTTCTATGCTCTGCTCTTCTAACAAACCATACTCAAACAGTGGATACGTAAAATTAAAACTAATTAAATAAAACTCAATAGAGATTTTTTTTTATTTCGATCACATATTTTTATTTTATGCGGTTTAATGAATGATTGCTTTTTGAAACCTAAAGCGTGACCTGAATAGGATATATGGAACACTTAAAACTTTATTCTCTCTACAAAGTTTTTTCTAGTTTTATAGAATACTACCTAATTCGTCGGGGTCGGGCACTTTATTTAAATCGATTAAGCAGTTTAAAATTAGTTTGATACAATTCAAAGCGAATTTTTAAGAAAAAAATAGCATGTGATAGATCTTATTACTATTATACCGACATATTTATTTCAAACAGACATACCTACTTATTATAAAATAAGCTAAAACTAAAAAAAAAGCAGAGTAAACAGTGCGCAGTATTTCTTTGAAATTTCTTAGAATCCATAAGGTCAAAATCGTATATACGAATCAAAATACAATCTTCCTACAGATCAAATTTGTCATAACAACTTTGTTTTTGGTAAAAACCGACAGCAGCCTTTATAAATTTAAGAAAATTCAAATTCGGTGGACATAAAAATGACAAATTGGCACCGACTACCGAAAACTTTCTTTCTTTCTTTTCTTGTTACTATTGTATTTTATCAACGTGAGTCTCACAAACTGAAATAAAATTAATTATATGTTAATGTGGCTGTGTGCTTTATAATATCTATTTAGATGTATATGCGCTGTGAGTAGCGAGTGAATTTTGTTTTCGTTTTTAGATTAATTTAATTTGGGTTTATGTTATACAATGTTATACCACAAAAATACTTATTTCATAAATGTAGGTGTAATTTAGGGTTAGGGGGATGATAGGGGAAAGTGAAAGGGTAATAGCCCTATTAATGAGACTTTGCTGTTTATGTCTTTGCATGTCTACAGGCTATAATCATGAGATAAAAAATTCACAGACATATTTCTGATGCCGCTAAAAAAAAATTCAAACATTTTCTCTCATTTTATTATTTGCGATATTAAATAAATTTTTAATCGATACAGTTAGACAAACTTTACATAAGACAAAATCTCTTTACGTGATACAAAAAAACAGTTATATGTTTGTATTAATAAAAATCGCTTTATTTTTACTATTTAAATTAATAAGGCCATAAATTAGCTATCGTTATCAATATGATATTACGAATTCGGCTGAAGATTTAATTGCCTCCAGCCTGTCTACACTGATCTCATTCGTTACAAAAACACATTCAGATAACACCTGCGAAGTTTATTTAAGGATGTATATCCAAGCGGCAACTAAACCTCACAGCATTTTATAAAATAATAAATTCACTGTTGAATATGATAATATAAATCTTTGTGATATCAAGAATTTATGCATAATGTATATATTTTGTAAAACAAAAACTTGGCAGTTGCAAAGAGTGGCGTTGAGTTTATTGCCAGCTCTTCTAGACCACGACCCTGATTACCATTACCCTGGCAGTAAATATATATAATAATACATTTATATTACATTTACATTTATATATATATATATATTATATAAATGTATTATAATTTATAAGTGTTACACTATGTTACCTACCTAATAAGTTTTGACTTTGACTAAGTATTGCCAAAAAACAATCGCTGGTATATATTTTACAAGTCTATTGTGTCCGATCAAAAACTTCCACTTTAAATATACTTAAGAGTAGTTTTAATAAACTTTATAATAATAATAATGTTATAAATCTTAAAGGAATAATTTTATCTCACTTTCAGAAAAACTTTGGTACAAAATTTATTATTGCTTTGTATATACACAGTCTTAATTTCTATATGAATCAATTAACATTTGAGATGAGAACAACGGGTCTGTGACTGTAGCTCAATAATAAATTGTATTAAAATACATGTTTAAAATCTACTTGCCAATTATATACTTTTATGTTCTATTTTTATTTTTTTATATTATAATAACATTAAATCGATGCTTATATTACGTTTTATCTAAATCAAACCTATATATTGTATAAACGGTCATTATTCATCCATCTCTTTTCGTCACAGCGTATCCATAATTAGACAGAAAGAGACGAAACATTAGTTAAATTATTACAATTAATTAAACTCAGTTTTTTAACTGTGTACGATTAAAAGAAAGTGTAGATTAGACTCGGCATACGTACAACCAATCAGTACCAACTAAAAACTTCGTGTTTAATGTTTTTAAATAAAGGAATATCGCAAAATGAGAGGACGAGCCTGATATAAATATTCACATACGCGTCCAGTATCAGTCCAATAGAAACTTTCGCGTTTATTTGACGTCTACTAAACGAAAATGAATTTAATATTTGTGTTCGCCGCTTGTTTTGTATCTGTGTTTGGAGGTAAGTTCTTCTGACTCGTATCAAATCCAGTTTTGTTATAATTTTAATTAGGTGCTTTAAGAAATTATTATTTTTTTTAACGAAACTGCTTTTTTGAAATGATAATCATTTATTAAGAACCTTAATGAGTAAAATCAGCTGATCAGAGCTTCATGTTTTGTGTTATTTATTATTAATTCGATTTTCATAAACTAGGATATAATGGATGATCCTTCAGCTTCATCTGGCTTAATAGAGACCCGTGCACGTCATGACATATAAGTTTATATAATATGCGGAGTATGTCTCCTTTAGGAATCAATTTATTATTACCAAATCTGAAATTTGAAATAAATTGTCAATTTCGTTTGCAGTTATCCTTCACTAATACCTACAAAGTCTTAATAATATGTTACCTATAAAAGCTTACACATAATATATTACGTGCTTTCTTATAGTAATATTTAAGATATTTCCATCCAACATTACATATGTGTAACTCTAGCGCGTTTGGTAGTGCACACTAGAATAGCTCGCAATGCTACATTTTTCGTATTCACTTATTATTATTGTCAATTCAAACAATATCTATTTAAATTGTAGCCTATGTGTTATTGTGATGTATAAACTATATTTTTGTGATGTTTCTTAAAATACATTCAGTAGTTATGTAGCGAAAGAGCAGCATATATCCATCCGTCCATAAAAAACTCTCTTATGGGTGAAATTAATCCACTTCTTTGTCAGTTTTTAACGTACTAAATTAAGTGCGCGTAAGTTTTCTGTTCTGATAACATAATATTCACTAGTTTTCATAATTGTATTCACTGAAAATAATAAAACATTTCAATATTATGTATGTAGATCAAACGCATAATGTAATTCTGCATTTCCATGTCTTAAAACAGTATTTCAAAAAATATGTTTTTAAACCAACTGAAACTCTTTTTATTATGTATTATATGACATTTTTGCGTTCGTGTAATATTTGAAATGGATACACAAATTTGACATTTTCGTTTTCATTCAAAATGTCAATATTTTAATATTAATGGATTTGCCATATGCAACATAGTTTAGATTATAATAATTAAAAGTAGGTTGTACTATAGAATTCTATAGAACTGTTCACAATACTAATTATTGCATTTAAAAAATCTTATGCAAGAAACAAGAAATAATAAGACTTTTTTAACCAAGAATGACAACAATTTCTGCCTTCTCCGCAAAGCATTACCTGCGATAAAGTAGCCATTCCCTTCATTCACTGGATTTTATGATAGACAAAGGGATAGACTAGTAGACTTTGGAATCTTCTCGTGAATAAACTATTTGCCTTAACGCAAAATAATCATTCAGACAATAAACTGTAACACACAATTTAGTGACAATCGAAGCGATTTGTATATGCCTATAAGTTAACAGAAACAACATTTCATAATAGCTATCGATTTGCCGTCTTTCAATTGTTTTGTTAATCAATAAGTTATTGAAATATAAGATGATCGCGTTATTGTTACGATCGAATATACCGAGAGAAGAAAGCTTCGTTTTGGCATGGTCAACTACAGCAATCAGCTCCAATCCAACCAGAACCTGTTTCCATCCTCGACACTCATCTTTACGACCATAGAACGACAATTATCCAAACGGGTTTTATCTAATAATAACAGTGTGTCATCTATGCCATCAAATACATATCAATTGCATATTTGTATGTTAATGTTGGTTTTATGCATTTTAGTTCCGTTTATATGCCATTTGCATTGGAACGTCGGAAACAAGTTTGTATTCGTAAAGATTTATAAATATTGCAATTGTATTTAATAATTATGTGTGTAATTAAAACTTGTATAGGCGTCTTAATCGCGAGCATTAATCATCGTGGATATTTATGACGCGTATTTGCCGAATTTCGGTATTTTCTAATATGAATAAAGGTTCCAATATTTAATACTTAATCTGTGCTTGGAGCAAATAGATTTATACTGATTTTTTTTTTGAATGGCAACACTAGCGCCCTTCTTATAGTCGCCCGGCTACGCGGCTGAAGGACCTGTATCCATAGTCGTGTAATAAATTAAAATCATATAGTCGCTAATGTTAGCATAGTGGTGTTTGACAATCACGCGGCCATCTTGTATGTAATTGGACAGTGATAATACAAGCGATAGCTAGTGAGGATATAACATATATATGTTACGCTAAAAACATGGAGGCCTAATGCTAACCGTAATTAAAATAACAATAGCCAAAATTTTAAGGGCATCACTGAATTATTGAAATCTTGCAACTTTTTGTTTAATAAAGAGTTAAATCAAATGTTTCAGAACAATGTCGACCATCAGAGAACTTGCCAGATCCCAAATTCGGCTGCTGCGGTGTTCATCTGGCTGCTTCTCATACACATGATAGTAAGATTTTATTTTACTTTTCTTATTTAAAGATATTCAAATCCTCTCAAAGTATTGAGTTACGATCGTATTTAAATTGGTCAATCGGTCTTACATACAAGATAATTAAACTTTAAATATTATTTTTTATAAAGAGACAAATCATTTGAAGTTCAATCAAAATCGGTCCGGATAGTAGAAACAGGTTAAGTAAGAGTACGAATTAAGTTCAAATATATATTGAATTAAGTGTTGTTGAGTTCTTGTCATTAAAAAGAGAATTTATTAACAGAGGGCGATGCAGCTTTAAATCAATACCCATGGCTGGCACTTATAGAAGATCCCAAGGGTAGAATAACATGTACGGGAGCCCTGATCAGCTCCAGATATGTTTTGACCGCAGCGCAATGCGGTTTCAGGGAACCGTAAGTAGACCATTACATTATATTATATATGATTATATTATTCCGCGCACCACCGCTATGTGGAACCAGCTGTTAAACGAGATATTTCCGAACAAATACGACTTAGGGACCTTCAAGAAATAGGCATCTTAAAGGCCGGCAACGCACTAGTGAGGCCTCCGGCATTGCGAGACTCTGTGAGGGGCGGTATCACTTTACATCAATCCTGCCTGTTTGCCCCCTGTAAAAAATATGTTTATTAATTATCACAGACTTAACATTTATCGCGTTTTCTATCTTCCTCTCTCTCTCTAAGTTTAATAAGTCAAATAAAAAGTCACCCACGGTGTTGCTTCAATTAATCCATTACGATACCATTTTTATATTTAAAATAGCCTATTGAGAACTGAGTGCTGGCCATCAATTAAAACGTGGAAAAATGGGCGCCTACAGGCGTACAATATAAAACGGTTTATGGATGATTAATTAATAAAATCGACGTTCAAATAATCCCAACCTTTTCCGTAAACGAGCCTAATCAAAAATAAATATTTTAATCCAATAAACACCAATCTTAAAGCTTTTTCACACAAAGATTACAGCCAACGGATATTCTTAACACACTAACATTGACCGAGAATAGAACCGGAAGTCCGTAATAGTGATCACTGCATAAACTATATAACAATGCCTTAACTAATAATATTCCAGGAAAAACATCCGCTTTGGCGAATTCAATAAAACCAACTCCGAAGTGGACTGCCTCGTGGTGAACGGCGCCATGAAGTGTGCTGACAGAGTCCAAACGGTACCCATAGAGTACATGAAGGCCCACCCTGAATTCTCCACGCAAAACCCTAGACTACACGACTTGGCTCTTATCAAACTGAAACGACCAGTGCCTTACACTGGTAAGTGATCAACCTTATTAATATATTAAATATTTATATTATAAGGTAGGCAAAGCACTTGCGATCCCTCAAGCAATATATAAGCAAGCAATTACTTAACATCAGGTGAACCTGCACCGTTTGCCTCTATTTAATAAAAATATCTGAAATTCGTATTACACTTGATTTTGTATCCAAAAAATTGCAACGTTAACTATGATACGCATGAACTGTTTTAAATATAAATGAAACACTATATTTAAATATAAAAACTTTTGTTAAAACGTTTCGCGTGCTTTACAGCGTGCGTGGTGACGGTAGACTCAAAATACATTACTTAAATCCGTTAATAGTGTTTTTCTTTAAATGAAGAACGACAAAATGTTAATAAAAGACAATATTATGAAACGCTATATTCCAAATTAGACTTAATATAATAATTTATTTCAGAATACATCAGGCCAATCTGCCTGCCAACCTCTGACATAAACACGTCTCCAGCAAAGGGCCTATCTTTCATAGTTGCAGGCTGGGGCAGCAAACCCTCAAGTCTACAGGAAGATGATGTTGTCAAACATTTTGTTGAAGTTCCTTACAAGTCTTTAGAGGTATGCCTAATATATGATATTTTTGACTTGAGATTGGAAATTTGCATAAAGGATAATATTTAATATACTATAATATAATTTTTAAAATGGTAACTTGTGGCAACAAAGCCGATAAAGAACAGATATTTTTATTGATTCCTATCTAATGTCTGATGATTTTGTACATTATAATTTAAAAATACCTATTCTATAATCGTTGCCAATACAATACAGTAAAGTATTTTTCCCAATGGATTGTCACCCATACACATAGGGCGTAGCTATATTATAATAGTTTCATTAAATTAATCCGTAGTTTCGCGTAATAAAATTTCCCGTTTTTATTTATTAAAGAAAACATTTTGCTAGTCTAATCTTCTCACAAACCTTACTAAGTAAACAACGTTATAGCAATGCAAAGCCGCCTACGAGACATACAGCCCTGGTCACTTCACGATCACCAACTATCAGATCTGTGCTGGCGGTGAAAAGGACAGGGACTCGTGCAGAGGAGATGGCGGTGGTCCTCTGATGCACGAGCAAAACGGGCGTCACACAGCAGTCGGTGTGGTCAGTTTCGGGCCTAAACAATGCGGAACCAACGGAATCCCCAGCGTTTATACGAATGTCTTCAAATACATGCCCTGGATACGTAGTATGGTTAGGGCTTATTAAGATGGCATTATATAATGGATTTGGTACACTAAGTTGAGCGCACAAGATTCGTGACAGCAATCGTAATATTGAACGTGGGTCACGAAACAAAAAGTTTATACTTGACGATATTTGCATAATTTTATCATTAGTGCGATTAGACGTGTGGTATGAATGGATTTTGGTATTTTGAACATAATGTTATATAGTTTATAGATGTAATAACTAAGGAACTGTGTATAGAGATTATACGTAACAAAATAATAAATAGTAAGTAAATTTGGAGTATTTTTCCTAAACAATTTGTAATATAACCAATTACGTTTGACTTTTCATCGCTATCCCAGTGCTACTAAATGGATAAATTGTGTATTGTATAAATTTTTTTCTAACTACAACATCTACATGTAAGGTATATATCTAGGCAGCAACAATTAAAAACAAAACAGTAACGGACAGCGTATTTGGTTTTACTTCTCCGCGAGAGGTCTCTATTTCAGAGACATCTTCAAATCATAAACAGACGAAATTTCATATCAATTCTTGTTTTCTAATTTAGAAAAGAAGTTTAAATTTTTGGGTCATCATTTTTGCGCCATCAGATTAAATATTTTTATACACATAAGCCGTATTTAAAATCCTTTCACTAGCAGAAATAACATTTATTTGTTATTGAGTCAATTAAATATATACAATAATAAAATTCAGGCTTTTTCACATGAGTCACAAGACGATGTCATGACAAATTGACGAAGGAAAACCCAAAACCTCACCTCTCACAACGTCAGCGAAATAGTTTTTCATAAATTAAATATTTTATTTTAACAATTTTATTCGTATAAAATATATCAATACTAATACATATATAGACCAGGTAATCGCCGCTTATTACCATTGTTCTAAGATTCCTGGTAACCGGACCTTCTTTGATTTCCAACCAATTAAATAGGAGGAACGATTTTTTACATCTGGAAACACTACTTAGAAACAATGCAACACTAATTTAAGAGCAGGTCTCTTGGTCTCTCCAAACTATTGTTTACGTCTCTGTTACTCTTACAAGAAATGGGTTTATGGTTTAGCAATTAACGTGGTATCAGCATTGAAATTATTAGTTTCGCTGACGTACGTACAGTGTGGTTAATACAGATAAACAGAATCAGAAAGCATCAACGCGCGGAACAGGATAAATCGTGACTCCTGCGCAACTCCTAAAATAGTCTAGGAGATTTTGTCGCTACAAACTACAAAATACTAACTTATGAAAACATTTTAAACAATCTTACTTTCTTTTTTTTATAAAACAGGGGACACTCGCCGCCCATGGACATAAAGCGGGTTGGTTAAACTAATTCAGTGAATAAAAACCACTCTTGTTATTTACAATATAATAAAAAATATTTACAATCATCCATTCAAATAAAATACTATTAAACACTTTCAAAACATAAAAAATAATGTGCACGAAAAATTACAATTCTTTTCTTGTCTAATCTGACAGACGCTGGCGATCGTCATTTTTTTTATTTACATGCCAGTACTTACAAAGAGGTTTTATTTACACAATATTAACAAACGGAGATGCGCCGCTACAGCCACTCGCAATACCACAGGCCTCACAAGAGCTTTGCCTTTAAGATCCCTATACGCTCTTTTCTTGAAGATCCCTTAGTCGTATTAGTTCTGAAATACCTCTATTGGCAGCTGGTTCCACATAGCGTGACAGAAATTGCCTTCTGATACGCTCAGATGTGGAAATGAACGCTTCACTTCATAGTTACACATTATTATTTTAACTGCCATACTAAAAAAATGCATTTAAATAAATTTTTAGCTAGCAATAATTACGTAAGTACACAGCTACGCAGCGTTTCGTATATTAAAACGTGCGACTGTTGCAATATTTCCGAACGTAAGCGTGACACAGTGAGCCCACTGACCTTATAACCGTCACAAATCGACGGCTCTTAGACTAAAAGCCACGTATCCTTCAACACTAAACAACAAAGCTTAGTGACTCTCAAACGAGCGTGCAGGAAGCATGTACGAGTTTGTCTGCTTGTTTTTATTTTTGCTATACGTAAACGGGCAGGAGTACGGTGAGTCATTTAAATAAATTGTATACACTATAATATATTATATACACCACTAAGTAACCCGAGTTAATTTAAAAACAAAATGTATTTTAGATAATGCATCCGTCCGAAAACGCAAAATAAATCAAAATATAAAAGAAAGAATTATTTTGATTCGTTTTGTGAATAATATATCGTAAACTCATGTGTGGTATGTAGAAATTTCTGTCAACATTATAAAGTTTCAAATGCGGAAAATAGGCTAGTAATTACAGGAGCACTATCGAATTACCATGAAAAAATATCGCAAATTAATGCAAAAGATACCTATTGAATATTTCCAACAACGATAACAGGCTTTTATAAGTACAATAATTTCAAAAATAATATTTACACCCCTACCAATACGTAATACATTTTTATATACGTAAATCTAGCGACTTAATACCAAATAAAAAACGTATACAATACATTTCTTCTTTTTCAACAGATGCTGATTGCCTAACCCCAACAGGGCTAGCAAGCCACTGCATCACTATACATGAATGCGAGAAACTCAAACCACTCATACGACTTCCTCCCACAGAACGGGAAATGCTCAAATCCTGGCATTGTGGTTATGATGGGGACGTACCTCGAGTAAGTTATTGCTGCTAATCACCAAATTGTTAATCATCCTAAGGCAGGAGAAATCAGTAAGAGCTAACGATAGATTACTATGAAATTCAGGTATGCTGTCCACCCACAACGCCGAAGACCAGATGTTACACAGTTATGGGAAAAACTGGTATATGTGTCAAAATTGAGGCCTGTCCCAGCATAGCTGCACGATTAAAACCACCCGTCAATAGTACAAATCTAGAGTATGTTATGAGATCAAAGTAAGTAATACTTTTAATTGATTTAAAAAATAAAACAACAGCAGTTTGTATTTATTGCAAGATAGCAATAATCCATTCCAACACCATTCATAATAACGTCTATAATGATGCCTACAGATGTAATGGACCGGAGGAGTCGCACGTGTGTTGCGAAGAGCCAGCTCGGAAACCCACGATCGTGACAGATGACAGGGTTAATATTATACCAACGACTACCAATAACAAAACCACAGCTAACCCACTTTCAACCAGCAACCTTCCAAATAAGAACGCCATAGATACACCTAACTGTCATATAGAAGCAATTCCTAGCCCCGAAAGTGGTTGCTGTGGAGTCGATAGTACTGGCGGAAACAGAATAATTGGTAATAAATTAGAATATTATTTATAATGGACACATACATTTTGTAATACCCACTGTTATACAGACTAATAAAAGGCGGATACATACATCATACAATTCACTTCCATCAGTTTAATTTCTATCGATAAGTCAATTACTACCACTTATAGTAATGGTGGGTGCAAATACACCATGGCAATATTATATTCGATACGGTATGCGTCGATGCGTCATGACCAAAATATAGAAAGACATCCTATGCCAAATATAGTAACTTTTGTTAAATTTTTAGGTGGTAACGCCACTGCAATCGATCAATACCCCTGGTTAGCTCTTCTTGAATACTCCAATACACGTTGGATTTGTGGCGGAGCGCTTATAAGTAGTAGATGGGTGCTAACCGCTGCGCATTGCCTCGTCACACACGAAATGAGAAGTAGAAATGCGTAAGTAATTTTAGAAAAAAAATTGATAAAACTTAGATATCGATAAAGATCAGAAAAGGAACCAAAAAAGACATAACGCTAACGTCTTAAATGCATGAAATTGTCTTACGTATGTCTTATAAATTTGTGGTTATAGACAAAGCGTTCGACTGGGTGATTACAACATAACGAATCCTGGCGTCGACTGTGTAGAAGTTGAGGGTGGTGGTATTGATTGTAATACTGAGCCGCTATCAATCGCCATTACTGAAACTGTCATTCATCCAGAATACAAAGTTCCGAAGCAGTTAGTTGAACCAAATGACATTGCATTAGTTCGCCTACAGGAGCTAGCTCCTTATACTGGTAAGAATGATATTTTTTATGCACTTTTACATAGATATCGGGTGATAAAACCTTCCTTTTTGCGAATCAATTAAATGTGCTATGCTATTATGGAAAAATCAGTTCTGTAGTTCAACCACAAGACCCTTGCTCAACCAGATAAACTGGAATTTAAAAATACCATAACCTTTATTGCAGACTTCATAAGGCCAATTTGTCTTCCTGACACCGACGTTCTTCAATCTCCACCAGCCAATATGAGATTGTTTGTGGCAGGATGGGGAGCCATGAGTGAAACGAGATCATCTAGTGATGTAAAATTACACGTTGACTTGCCTTACTTACAGCAACAGGTATTTTATATCGATATATTTTAAGTTAATACGTTTCCATAGGTGATAAATCATGGACTGTGTCAGATAAATAAAGCCAGACTTATGTATCACTTTCACAAATTGTCTCGTTGGCATTAAAAGACGGATTTTCCGAACGGGCAATGCAATGGACGCGGAATCCTGTATGATATAAGGGTCATGACCGGAACTGCTGAACTGGTTTGAAATCATTATAGAGTGGCACGGAAATTACTCGGAGACTTGTTTTTAACAGTTTCTTTATGTTGAACTGGTTGACTTAATACTAATGACTGTAGGAATTTAATTGTTGTATGTTTAAAACACAGATTTTATAACAATTTTACTATAAATTAAAGATATGTTATTATATGAAAATATATTCATTTAGTATAAAATCAATATAGTTGACTCAACGCGCTAATCTCTGGATGTGTTTGTTGGATAGTTAATAATGAAGCGAGGAAGACTATAAGTTTTTAATGTATACTTACTATAAACCTTAACTGACATAATTACAGTCTCAAAATAATAATTTTGAATTTCTTAAAGCCATCATATCATAGGCTTTGTACAAATAACATTATAACACAAAATCGAAAGACTCATAATTAACTCTATATACGATATAGGACTTTACGGAAATAGATTTACAAGGAGTCTAGCCACTTAAAAAGACACAATAGCTCGTCGAGATCGTTACGCAATCAAGATTCTAATAACAATATTTGTGCAAACAATTAAACTTCATTAAGCTCAATCGTTTAGACTTTAGACGCAATTTAAAAATGAACTGTATTTTTCTGCTTCCACTGTATATTATTATACTCACTCGACATCACTTTTAATCTAGACATTAATTAACAGGAGGTACTTAATATTACATTATTCTTTAATTAAAACAAATAACTTTCCTAAACCGATGTTTTACAACGTATAGGTAATTATTAGGTTTGCCCACTCGAAAATTTAGTGCCACAAAATCTAAATTATACTATTGAAAATATGTTCCAGGGTTGTATTAAACTGTACTCCATGAAGGGTAAGCCCATTATATGGGATAAGCAGATCTGCGCAGGCGGCGAAGATAACAAAGACTCGTGTAGCGGCGACTCGGGTGGTCCCCTCATGTACGCAGAAGGTGAAAAAGCATTTCAGGTCACCGGTATCACAAGTTTCGGCGTGAAGCAGTGTGGTTTCAAGGGACGACCCAGTATCTATACAAAGGTCTTTGCATATGTAGACTGGATAAGGAGTGTGGCGAAGCCCTGATGTGAAGACACAGAGCCTTTAGATAGCTAAAATACAGTACAAGGAAATTTAAACATAACTTGGAAGTGTTCAATTATAATCAAGAGTGTAACATACATTAAGTAAAAATAATAAATGTAAATAGATGTAATAATTTATAATCAGTCTGTATATAAGCTAAGTAGTTATGATATGTCGCTTATAAAGTACAATTTATGAATAAAAAATATATATAATTTTACCATTATTCATTTTAATATAAACCTTATTAAGATTAAATTTATTTATTAAATGTAATTTCCATTCATAATATTTTGATAAATCATTGCTTTGTACCCAAGAAGAATTTTTTATTTCAAAAATTGTTTTTATCAATTAAAATTCGTTTGTATTATATATGTTTTACTTTATATATGCATATTATAACATTTTTCTTTCGACAAAATTTCTTACTTTTTATATTTCTATGAACAGCATAGCATAGCATACAAAAATATATACAACACTAAATTTTTTGCTCGCTACGATCAACCCCTATTTTTTTTTATTAATTAATTGAAAATTGAAATCACGTGTATGGCAAAACAACGTTTGCCGAGTCAGCTAGTATCTCTACAATATTTTAAACCATACATCTCAGTTACGAACGATGACTCACTCCCAAAAAACACTTAACAATATTTTGTTCGAATATCATTCAATCAATTTCAAATCAACCTGCAAAAACCTGATGGAATCGAACAATAACATTAGAACGAGAAACATTTCGAACGAGCTCGTAAGTGCTTCGTTATTTATTTACAATAAAACAGACAAATATGACATGACCATCACGTTTGTATACGTTCATATAAATGTATGATACTGGAGTAAACAAAAAGCGAATTCTTTGAAAATTCGCTGCAATCGTATGATTAATAATGATAATGGCAGAGCATCGTGCGCAGCTGCATCCAATCATGTGCCAAACCAGCATCAGCTGAGATGTTAGTACAGCAGATATCTGTTTAGGAGTACCATAGATAACTTATTATTAATTGTCAGTGGGCAGTGGGCAGTACTCAGTAGTGATTGAGCGTCTCGTAGCGACGGTCGTGCGTTTGCGCGTAAAATGACGTCGCTTCATATAGTATCCGCGATAGTTGCAACATATTTGTGCTTCGTTCAAGGGCGTGAGTTTCAAATCCTGTTATAATCGGATGTGTTTAATTATAATATTGCGTGGTTAAATTAATCATCGTATGCGTGGTTGTGAACTCAGCGGACACCGAACTTGTCCGAAAAAATGTCGTTCAAGTTAAATGTGTATAGTTTTTCAAAATCATATTGTCAGACTATTGACCTGATGATATGTGCAACAGCCGAACGTTCTAAAACAATTAACTTATATTCTGAAAAAAATCAGATAAAGAAATTAATTACCACGAAGATATGCAATATTCGTATTAGCCGACTTCAAAAAAAAAATGTTGTTGTCTTGAACGTTT
Organism: Pontia daplidice; assembly: GCA_963693355.1. Lineage (NCBI taxonomy): Eukaryota > Metazoa > Arthropoda > Insecta > Lepidoptera > Pieridae > Pontia > Pontia daplidice. The sequence continues at coordinate 880,524 of CAVNZL010000011.1, read as the reverse complement.
GAATTAGTAATTGGAGTATATTTGCATATGATAAGAAGCCTTCGAAATTTAGGCTCGCTAGATAAAACATCATTTAAACATACGATTGTATCTGGTACAACATTAAGTTTGAGAGATATACAGAAAATCATACCTCATACCATACTTTAAAGATACCTTACGATTCTATTAAACAAAAAACCATTATGTTTTACGCAATACAAGAATAGTATGAAGAATATAATTAGGGAGCATCGACAGTTAACAAGAAGTCGAATGTGAACAAGTTATTTACATTACGTGAGGATAACGGATCCTTTACAAAAGGCAAATCGAAAAATGGCCGGGTACCTAACGTGTGGTTTGAAAAAAATATACTAGCTTAATGTATTCATATAAATAAATTTGGAATTATATTGAAATAAACGTTTTTGTTATATGCATATGAATATATATGTGGTAAATACACCAACATAACACAATCATAATTTTCATCTGTATGTCTATTTATTTTTATGGCTAATCTCTGTAATGCCGGTGACGGGATTTTACTGGCAGGTAGGTTATGTTATAAGGAGTTAGGCTACACTTGTTTTATAAATATAATGTTGCAATGTCCAACTAATGTTGGGACGTAGCAGATACGGCTGTAGTCACTAAAAATAAGTAATCAAATAATTAAAAATAAAATAAAAAAATAGAATGTTAGGCGGGTCTTATTATAAAACAGTGTCATGGTGAGAAAGATACTTCACGTATGTAAACGAAATACAAAAATTATAACATTTTACGAATCGTGTCTTTGTTACTGTCTCTTTTCAGCGCAGGTTAAAGACAATTTGAGAGATAGAGAGGAAATAGTTAAAACAGCACAATTGTCTAAACACTGACAAGAACAAAAGCGAAAATCAGTAGCAATAAATAAATTCGCTACACAAAGACCGTCGCCACTAATTGAAATTAATGGCACGTTAAGTGTTTACGTGGGAATTCGAAAAACGCGAAACAATCCAATACCGCGAAATATTTAATTTGTATATCTTATAACAGACATATAAGTAATTGAATGATGATTCAGAAAATCTCAAAAGTCCAACATACCTGGATCATAACAATTACAGATTAGTTAATTAAATTGTTAAAACTTCGTTATAATTAACAAATGTATATTGTAAAACATTAAACTACCTCTCTACTATAATTAATACTTCGTCAATAGTATACAATTAAACCAATAGCCATATATCGCGAAAAAAGCCTCAAATACTCGACGCAATTACATTTAAGACTGTTTCGGATTTCTTATTAAGAATCTTCTATTCCAATTCTCGTCCAGGAATCCCAACAGTTTGAATATTTTTACTTGTATTAAGGATGAATGTTAGCATTCACAATACATTGCAATTGAGAGATTTCTTTAGCCACGTCCAGCTAAAGAAAGCGGTTGTGTCACTTAAAGCATCATATGTGCGGTGCCACATTTTATAGAAAAGAATACAGTTTATGAGCTCATGTTATGCTAGTTAATGAGCTTATAAATAAAATATTTCTTTTGTAATTACTGATATGAGCACTTTAATCTATGGCCTGTAATATTTTGTGTATCATCTATCAAACAAATCCTCTTAAATGATTAATCTCCTCGTTGATTATATTCTATACATCTTTGTTGCTTATAAAATTTATTGTCTTGAATGTTTTTATGCATATGCAAACTTACATTCTGTGATTTCATGCTTTACTAACACAGCTGATTAGTTTCGAGAGGAATTTCATTTTGTACTACAAAACACATAAATATATAAACAAGTAGTTTAATAATTTTATAGCCACATCCTTCACATAGAACTAATAATGTCAAAAGATATTAAAATATGGAATGCGAAACATAATTTTAATTTCATTTTCTTCAATAGCGAATTATCACTCTCGACTACTTTAGATTCATTCACATATTCAGACACATATAGTGTCCTGATATTGAAAGTCAATTACATTTTATGTATTCTTATTATTAATGAAATTTCTTTCTCGAATTCACTTAAGTTAAAGTTAAATTAACGATTCTCTTGCTTCTGTATATAGCAATTTTAGAAGTTTCAGAATTCCCGTAAAATGGTAAATGCCACTGTACATCTCGAGATTTAAATCTAGTCAATTCATCGTTACCGGTAAAAAACAGTGCTAAATTACTTGCTGTGAGTTTTTTCGAACCTCACAGAGCAAATATGATACAATACTAATAGGATCCGATTAGGTTTTTGAGAAAACATAAATATTGAGCATCAAACCGACGCGACGCGACGGACGAATACTCAATGGGCCTGTATAGTAATCGTTTTCAATTATTCATGAACACTGTTACAAAACCAGTTATACATCTGATACAAAATTAAACAATTCTTCTAGTTTTTATACGATTCTCTCACGATATAACAATAGATGTAACCTTACACTTGAACTGGGTTTTACCACGTGCTATCTCAGTACTATTAATCATATAGTTAGCGTTAATGTATTTATTAATTAAATACAAATGATAAATATTGAAATTAAAACCGAACGAGTCAGACTCGTCCGAGAGCGCCGAACAAATTTAGTTTTAATCTATGCCAATGAACCATGATTTATAAATTCAAATTTAGTCGGACTTTTTTTGTCTAAAATCTAGTTTTAAGACTTTACTTCATATGTAGGGCTTTTTGATGTTTTTGTCTATTTAGATTCTCTCTATCGAGGTACAACCGCCGTAATATTGCATTGACGTAGAAGTTCGTTCAGTTTTGTTTACACTGTGCTAACAGATAACAAAATGAATCCATAATAATGTATAAACTATTACTATATAATGCTTGACATACTTGGTCAGTTATAAATAAACTCATCTGGACTATTCGTAGAGAATTGTGTGTGGAAAAAGAATAATGAAATGATAAGCGATATGTCATAATGATATGATAAGTGTATTGTTTGGTGTCGATGAAATGACGCGTCTCAACAAATCACGGCCAACACTTTAATCGTATAATAAAGTTGCACATTTCTGTTAGCAACGTTCGTATCGCGGAACGATAAATTGAATATTATGGGTATAAAATTGATAACTATAATACAAAATCTAAAGTACATACATTAGTGTAATACTTTATTTCAATCAGATATAATAGACTATATATTATATAAAGCATACGCCTTCACTACTGACATTTTAAAATAGGTTTCACAATTGAGAAAACACTATGCCATCAAAACGACAGTTAAATTTAGAAAAGCTAAAAAGCTTTAGGATACTCGATGAATAATGAATTGCATTGACCACAGCCTGCAATCATCTACAATGGAAAGCGCTTATGAAGAAATACATGCTGCTAAAGATGAAAAACGGCATGCTATTAAGAGGTAACAAAATGGGGGAGACGCTTGTGGTTAGGAGCAAAAATTATTTGCATGGAGGAAAAAAACTGGCACCAATCAATGACAATCGGCACGAAATACGAAGAAAGCACTCAGTACGCACCAAAGCTAGGCTATTGGAAAACAATAGATATATCTACGTATGTAGAAAACTGATATTTGATGCGCAAACGCACGCTTATGCACTGGCACGTAACACTGTACTTAACAAAATATCAAGGCTATTAAATATATACATTTCAGATACACAAGGAAAATCACATCCATCCAACTGATTTGTAACGCATCAAAATATTATTATGAAGATGGAATTATTCATAGATAACGAATATGGAAATAATAATAAACAAATCATAAAAAATGTAAATATCAAGATTACGTTAAAAATGCCTCGCAGATACGGCTGATGCACTCTTATCTAAAAAAAACGCTATATTCAATTTCAATAATAGTATATAAAGTTATGGAATAATGCTATGTAAAATAAATATCCTATCTTGTATTTCAGAGTCAGTATGCACGTCACCTAACGGTGTCACCGGTCAGTGTGTCAGTATCAACGATTGTAAAGATCTGTTGGCAATCCTCAACAATCCAAAGCGTTCAAAAGAAGAAGTGCTATTGTTGAGACAATCTCACTGCGGATTCGCAGATAACTCGCCACTGGTAAGGTCATCATTTATAATTCGTAACGTCTTATCGGAACGTCATCCTACTTCCTACTAATGCGACCGAAAAGATTAGTCTTTCACCTGAAAACTACTGAGTGAATTTTAAATGACTTTACAATAATATAGCTAATACATCAGGATAACAAATTATAAACATATTGCACAACGAGCGTGCACTGCAAAATCCTACATTACATACATGTAATGTAACAAATAAAATTGATAATTTTACTATCCAAATACATCTAAAGTTATAATTAAATAATGGTATATAATCGTGAAGTTTTTTACTGGTTATCTCAAGAGTTACTGGTCCGAATTGAAAAGATATCCTTTTATTTTGGATAGTTTATCGAGAATCCCTTTATGACAAATGTTGTACAAACGGGGAGGTCTTTTTTACAGGTGTGTTGTCCCCAAAGTCCACCGCCGTTGGACCGTCGGTGTTTCACTTATGAAGGCAAAGAGGGAACCTGCCTTGGACTGTACTCATGTCCGTCATTAATGGCTCTTCTCAAGCCTCCAGTGTCGAAGGAAAACTTAAGTTACGTGCGACTTTCGAGGTATAGCACAAAGGCAAGCCTGACAAACATGCATTTGCAATTTCAGACAGACATATTAATTAATTATTTTACTTTAATTTGCTCATTAAATTCATATTTAGCTTAAAACAAATTTTAAACCACAATTTACATTAACATTAATTGTGTAAAGCTTTTAGGTACTCATAGAGATTTTGATACAAGACGTTATTTATAAATCAACACATAAGGAACAAGATTGAATCATCTGTTGTACACATATTATCTTGATTTGAAATAGTACTTAATGAAGAGCAAAAACTTTAATGATGTCGTTTCTATCATAATATTCTGAGCATATAATTAGTTCTCTTCATAATTACAGATGCGAGGGCCCAGACCAGTACAGTGTGTGCTGCGGTCCTGATGAGACAATTCCTCCAGGGCCAAGCAAAGAAACGACATGCACGCTTACAGCCGCACCGCCAGACCCTCGAACCGAATGCTGTGGAATGGATGGCGGAGGGGGAAATAGGATATTTGGTAAAACACAGAGAACGTGAATGAGTATATAGCGATAAACTTAAAATTAATCAAAGTCCTTATGAAAAAATCTCAATTCCATATTCTATCGTCTATCTAGACGACACCAAAATATGTTTCTAAATTTAAATGAAATGTATTTTCAATTGAACTTTCGACACTTTGACAGGACTGTCCAAAATGTCATCAGTCATTATTTAGCTATGGCTTGGTGACGATAGAAGGTGGTATTGTCGAAATACTTTAGCCTGACCTATGGGAGATTAAAAAAGTATATTAAAGCACTCTTTCCCGTATACGATCGCCGCGATAGAGCGACTCGAATGCGATCTTTGTAAATCGTTATCATTTAGACTCAGAAACAGATATTATATTATATTATTTGAAGAAGAAATATCTTCACAAACTGTGAGATAAAAGTCGTGTTACCTATCAGTTTGAGTCATTGCAAGTATACAAGGATGCAACAATTCTTCGCAATCAATTCATTGATTCCAGAGCTGAACCTGTCGGTAATTTGCAGGTGGAAACGTAACAGCCATCGACCAGTATCCATGGCTGACGCTCATAGAGTACAGAAGTGTGCGGGACGATAGCATCAAACTGCTTTGCGGTGGGGCTCTAATTAGCGGACAGTATGTGCTGACGGCTGGTCACTGCGTCGTTGGACCAGTATTGAAAAGCGGAACGCCGTGAGTGGTTCGAAATTATTTTTCGTTTATTAAAATATAAATATATCTTTCTTATATGATAAAAGCATTTTTATATATGATAGACTAGATAGTTTTTTACTCATTCACTTAATCTACTGAATTGATTTGAATGAATCTTTAAAGTTATATACTCATAAATATGCTATAATTTGTAAAGATTTCGTGTGAATTGTCACAAATATCGAGTAAGTACAGTAAAATTTTATGTAATCTTAAATAGTCCTACAAAATCCCGCCACAATTTGTTAATAAATTAATTCCTAAATGAAATTAGATACTATAATCGGATATGATGTAAAATATATTCCATACTACATAAAATATATAATAATTTATATTTAATGGAATGCTCTTCCAAAGGCAAATCCGCAGGAATCATCTAGTAAGTTGTAATTTAAGATTTACCGCCATCATTTGACTCTTGGGGAAATACATAAAAATTCTACGGGTTTGAACGTGTCTATCTCATATATGACTATGTTTGATAATGCATAAGGAAAACCTAAGCATGACACATATATATTATCAATTAAAATTTACACAACAAAATTTATATATTAAAACAAAACAGAACATTCTATTATCCTGAATGCTTGGCTCCATAAATTCACGATTCTCTATTTAGTTATTAATTACTATACAATATATTAATATATTTTGTGTTTTTATTAAAATTATTTTCTTACATTTTATTTATTAATTGAACATAATTTTAAGACACAATATTATAAATATACATAAAGTGTAAAGGGCGGCTTTATCGCTACTAAGCGATCTCCTCCAGGCAACCCAACAGTGAAGGAGATATTAAATCAGTTGTATAGGGAGCACGTGCACATATGACAAAAGAAGAATGCATGAATGAATGAATTTGCATGCCCAATCTTAAACACCTATCATTTGTTGGCCCTACCTTGAACGTATTTTTGTCTTTCATAAATAAAAAAGAAAACATTATCTCGACTGTACTGTATAACTTTGATTCTACAATGTTTTAATTAATTTCAGGGTAAACGTTCGTCTCGGTGAGTACGACGTCCGCTTCAGTGGGCGGGACTGCGTAGAGGTCGAGGGTGGAGGGACGGACTGCACTGACCCCGTTGTCACCATAGCCATTGAGAAGGTCATTCCGCACAAGGACTACAACCCCTCCGGCGTGTTGAGGAGAAACGACATCGCCTTGCTACGCCTGGCTCAGATGGCGCCTTACACAGGTAGTTTTAAGCGTGTTCCCACCATTTAATATACTTGAAACAAAAATTATTTACGATACCAATTTCAAAATTACATACAAATAGTTTGTGTAAATATTGACGAATATTACAAATACATTACAAACGAATTATCGCAAAGCATGTATGTATTAGTACAGATAGTCTTTAATCAAAACTTTAAATATATTATCCCCATGTTTCATTTAAAGTGTTATTTCACTATTTTAATCAGACACGCTATAGGATACTTTGATTAAAAAAATTCATCTTGCAATGCAATTTTTCAAGACGTGTGTACGTCTTGAAAAATTCACACTCCTACCAACTATAGGATTGATTTTTGACAGATTTTATCAGACCTATATGCCTGCCCACGATGGACATTACACTGGACACAATGACCAATATAAGACTGGAGGTAGCAGGCTGGGGAGCGATAAATGATACGCAGAGCTTCAGCAATGTGAAGCTTCATGTCGACCTGCCATTGGCTACAAAACAAGTAAGCTTAAACAGACAATAGTCATAATACATTATAAATCTGAAGCTCTAATTTTGTTGCTCTCTGTAGTCATGAACTACTGGTTAGAATTAAAATTTTTATTTAATAACTTTCTTTATATTTATATTAATACTGTCTGTCAGGGCATACATACATATTGACTTTGGACATAGAATTGTATGGAAGTGATATATTTTACAGTCACTTCACTCATAGAGAACTGAGTGTTTATATAAAGTAGGCGAAAGAGTACTCAATAACAAATTAACAAATTTACAGCAATGCGAGCCATACTATGCTCAGAGACAAGTACCACTGTGGGATGGCCAAGTTTGTGCTGGTGGTGAAAAGGGGAAGGACTCTTGCAAGGGCGACTCTGGGGGTCCTCTCATGAACGAGAACGGGAAACTCTGGGAAGTGGTGGGTGTCGTCAGCTTCGGACCGACCCCATGTGGAATGGAAAATATACCAGGCGTTTATACAAAGGTTTACGATTATCTCCCGTGGATTCGCAGTCAAATAAAACCTTAAGCTAGAATTACATTTCATAGAGATATGACAGTATTGTGAGACTCGCACGGCTAAAAAAAACCTATACTTTGGTAACAAAAATTTGTGGAAAATGCGACAGTGCGAAATAAACGGAATCATTATACATCCATCGATTATTCGATAGGTCGTGCAGTAACTACGTCGAGATTGCTTTTAATTTAATGTGACGTGTGTATTTAATTCAATTTCTTCAGATTTATCAAATTTGGTAATCAACTTTGTACCTTAAGCCTCTTAACTTAATATCGACAAAATCATCTTCAATGTAAGAAGAGTTACACGATTTAAGATCGAAGGTATTTAGGACAAAAAATGTTAGAATCAAAATATATGATATGTACAAAGTATGTATAGCGTAGAAGTAAATACATATAAGTTAATCTTGCTTGCGTCTTTTTAAACGGTATTCTGTTATAGATTTAAAAAGCCAAGACTTTGACTGAATGACAAATGTAAATTAATTTTGATGAGGTATGATTACATGCGAAAACCCACAATTGTGAAACATCGCTAAAAAATTTCCAATAAATACGAAAGGTTAACCAAAAACGACTACAATCACACCTCCATTCTTTAAACAATGGTTATTTACAATATTTCTATCAAAAAATCAAATAAAAGTATCTGTTTAAAGACGGATCTTCGGGATTTTAATATTTTATAAAGGTTCTCGTATTAATACACTATTTATAGGTCAAGATCCGCTGAACCGATTTGGGCGAAAATTGGCGGGGAGGTAGGGCCAGAAGACGGGATTATTTGTTACTTGAGTCGATACAAGTGAAACCACAGGGCATAGCTTGTTATGCATGCAGTGTATTAAGTTATTCGTAAAATTATATGAGCCTAATTGTTATCTTAAAGTACTTACAGATTCAGACAAAACAGCACAATTTCTCATATTTATGTTATATGAATAAATAGAGATATCTCTGTAAAACCATACAAGCATCGATTTAATTTTAGTGATAGCAAATTTATTTATTGTTTATTTTACAAAAAAAAAAAAATATTATACATACCCGTATGTGTTTAGCAAATAGTTCAATCTTCGTAATAAAAATTATTTTTATTGTATCATGTTTGTATTTATACACCTGTCCCGATTATGTATTGTGTATCCCAAAATGCTTTATCGGTAAGAGTATAACACAAGAAAATTATTCATAATACTGCCCAAATCAATCGTTTTGTTAGGTCACAGTGTATCAAAGGACCCTTGACACCACCGGTCTAGTAAGAAGATTGAAAGGAAAATACCAGTCTAGTTAGTATTTTAGTGCTAGTGTCATTAGGGATGTACTATGTTTATACTTAAACAATTTAAGTACACATTAACAAAGTGTCAGACCTTTATTAGAGACTGTAAGAAATGTTAATAGCACTTTTCTTTAGGCTAGATCTTTTAAATAATTTGTCTCTGTGAAGGCAATTCATTCCTATTAAAAAACAAAAACAAATATTAAATTCATTAAAAACCATAGAGGCAAGAGCTGTGACTGTCAATAATGTGCAACGTAGATGCGATTCAAAGTTGCAAAGTATATGACTTCTTATGAGAACTTTAACAAGCAGTTTCGGTGCTAGCACAGCTCTTTTGTCTACCATTACAATATGTATATCATTCAGAAGCAAAAAATTACTTTTTTAATGTAATTTCTTGGTAACGAATTCTTTTTTTAATAACCATATTCATATGAAACACTAAAAATTAAATTAATTTTCCTTGTATATAAATCCGACAGCGAAAACCTGTCCCAGTCGAGAACTATACGTGGACGAGTGTGCGTCATGTGTAAATTACAAATATTGTTATTCAGTTATTTATTCGCGGTTACCTCTGGTAAGTTTGATGTAATTTGAATCGATAGAAACATCATAAAACACGAATTTGCTTTGGAATAAGAATCATAGTATTAGCAACAGTTCAGTGACCGGAGTAATATTCGCGCATACATACTTGAGCATTAAACTTTGTATTTGTTTTGGTGTTTTTTTTTATTCTTATTAAAAGCTTTGAGTCAAAAGTAAAAATTTATAAACATTTCATCATAAGAGATTAAATTTAAAGAAAATTAGATTAGTCATAATTACATTTTCCTTTGTTTATATGAATTATTTTAGCTAATAACTCACAAAAATAGAGTTACGTTAGTAATAAAAATATAGTTGACCAACACATTTTATACATGTTATCTCGTATAAATGGTAAACTTTTTACCGTAGCAAAGCTCTGCAAGGTCCCAAACGGCGGTGCTGGGGAATGCAAAGCAATATCAAAATGTCAAATTTTGAACGAACTAGAAGAGAAACCATTTAAAAGCGAAGTGGAGCAACGTTTCTTGCAACAGTCCATGTGCGGGAATCCGTTTTCTTATATCATTAAGGTAATGAACAAACGACTATTAATATATAATTCATTAATATTTGTAATCACACTCTACGAATTTAATAAAATATAAGATGCAATATTTCCTTCCTCTACGCTTCTAAATGTTAATTTTATCATTATTCTACTGTACAAGTTGTTCTGACTTAGCTACTCTATTATGAACTTATAATCCTTTCATGTCTCTCAGACATATACCTGTTTTTGATTATATATAGTCAGAATTGCCAATATCAATTAAGTAATAATAGACCAAAGAAAATGCAACGATGTAGATAATCAAAGCTTTACCACAAGTTTCCACTTTGAATTGAAGGTATGCTGCCCATTCGATACAACGTCGTTTCAAATCAATCCAGTTGAATTTAGTACGGCAAAGCTAACCACACCAAAACATGAACCGAATCCAGAACCAAAACCAAATGTACTCACGATACCGAATAAAAATCGCGAGGTCGATGGTATTAATAAGATACACAAACAAGAAGACAACAGATCGAAGGAGAATATTTCAATGGCTCCAGACGGCACGTGCGGAATTGAAATCAGTAGCGGCAACAAAATTTTTGGTAAGCCCATTGTTATAATTAATAGAATCAGGCGTTACCTTGCGGAAGTCCATAGTACAAAATCCCAGTAGACCAATATACAAGCAATACTCGGCGAAAAACCCACAACCACTCGACGCACGTTTCGCTCGATGAGCGTTCGATGAGGCAGTATCCTGATGATGCTCCGGTGTCGGATACTGGGATTAATCCCAGTGTTGATAATCGCATTGTAAGGTTAATATAATTACAAAGCTACATACATACATACACACTAACGTCTTGATAGATTTTAAGTGCAGTGTGCTTTCAAAACTTAATGTTGTTGCAGTTACCATTTTCAAACCTAAAAATCTATATTTCATTGGAAATTCTATACAGTGGTCAGCGTATTGGACAACCAACATAAAATCATACTGTTATTAAAAATTTCAGGAGGTGAAGCAACAAACATTGATCAATATCCTTGGTTAGCGCTACTAGAATACTCGGGAGGATATCTTCTTTGCGGTGGCAGTTTAATTACTACAAGATTAATTTTGACAGCGGCTCATTGCATAAAAGGGTCTAACGGTGCACCGTGAGTTTTTTTATATTTCGAAGAAAAACCTTTAACAATTAGTAAATGCATAAGCAGCTCGTGGTATACAAATAAATTTCAAATAATTGAACCACATTAATAAATTACATTAAGCATCGTATGACTATGATCTACTACACTTCAAACAATTCTCAAAGCCAATTCTCGAACCATTGTAATACGCAAAATTTTCGCATTTCAGGCTGTACGCTAGGCTAGCAGAATACAACACAACCTCATTTCCAACAGACACGGTAGAAACTGATGGTGGCGGTTATGACAATTCAACAGTTGTTATAATTCCAGTTAAAAGCACATTCTTGCACCCAGACTACAACCGTAGCAAAAGGCTGCATGACATCGGCATCGTAATGCTACAGACGGCTGCTGTTTTATCAGGTTTATTTTGCTTATTTCTCTCCCATACTGTCATACGTTTGAAATAGTGGGTAATCTTATTATTACTATTCCAGATTTTATAAAGATCATCTGTCTACCCACTTTTGACCTATCACCCGAGTTCAATAGAAATACAAATTTCACTGTGGCTGGATGGGGAATGGACGAATCTGGGGATTCTAGTGATGTCAAGAAACATGTAATACTACCTTTCGTAGAGGAGAATGTTTGCAAGAGGACCTATTCGAAACTGCCTCTTGTAAATGTTATATGCGCTGGCGGAGAAACTGGCAGGGATTCGTGTAATGGTGACTCCGGTGGCCCGTTAATGTATGAACTTAATCAAACTTACATTGTCGTTGGTATTCTAAGTTTCGGCTACGTGGAATGTGGTGTTGCGGGCTGGCCCAGTGTTTACATTAATGTGTTCCATTATATGAAGTGGATTAGGGATGTCATTGAGGGGAGGATAGTAATGTAATTATTTGTTGGATAGTGTGTTTTAAAGCTTTGACTGTATGGTAAACGATACCACCTGGTATAATTATGTATGAAAAGAAAGAAACATAAGCTTGCGCATAACACAATTATGTTTTTAACATAATATATATGTGACATAATAATGTAAATACTTTTATTACTCACCTCTGGCGTTTGTGGCTGCATCAGCGATTTTCTGAAATGCGTCAAGGAATGCAGCGACTGCTACTAGGGCTGACCTGGGATGAAAATTTATTATTATTATTTTTGCTAATTACTCATACTTATATTAAAACGTATAATTTAAAATAAGCCTAGGTATTGTTAGTTAAATTTTTCCTAAACTTATTTATTAACATATTTTACATGAATACCTACTGTATTAGGTACAATTCATTTAATACAAAAATAATGCTTTGATAAAGGAAAAAATCTACAGAGTCATCGAAACACAAACCACTCCGATCAAGTGGTTTACAGTTAAATTGTTATTAATTTTAATTGCGGATTTAAGTAGTTAAACGGCTCTCTTACAGCTAACAGTGTTATTTTTCGGCTAACAGTATTATTCATATATTAAATATTTAAAAAGGGTTCTAATAAACTATACATTTCAAATAGCATCAGTATGCAGATCAGTTTGAAGTGAGAGTGTTGCGTGATGAGTTTACTTAAAGCAAATAATAGATAGCGCCTGATCGTTTTGTGAGCAAATTGTCGTACATACATTTCATATAATTTAATCAGGTGAAATGAAATGAATTTGAACCTATATAGTGAGAACACCACTTAATTAGTCTTAGAATATTATTATTTTAATATATTTTTAAAGATTCAACAATTAATGACAGAAGCAAATGAACTACATATCCTTCCTCCAAAAAGGAACTGACCAAAACAAATAGTACTTCAATTCGCACCAGTACTTTCTGATATTACCGTGATCAAAATAAGCTTTATAATCTTGGTATATTTTACATCGCTATTTAGTGCTTCTCAGTAATGGTGAACAACGAGAAACAGCCACTACCAATTACCATAACAGTCCTATATTATTAACCATTACTTAATTAGCAATAAATCGGAATATTCAATATCATTAATACCAGCTCCGCGGCATCAGACTAGATGCCGCTGTCCAAGATTGTTGCAAAACACTAAAACTTTATTTCACATATAAAAAACTATTTTTTCATATACATTCGTGTTTTTCAAAAAAGTTTAGTTAAGGCATTGCACCGTCCTTCAATTGTAACTGGCTGTAGTGTGAATGGTTATGAATAGTAATTGATTGCAAGCGAATTACCATCATTGCACACATTGTTGTCAATGTAAGGATAATATTAGTCGTCTAGGGTTATACGGTTGGTGTATTTTAGTTATCATTCTAGTTTGAGTTAACATGAATATTAGTATAGTAAATACACCAACCGTATATATTTTCGATGCTTAACTGCTTATAAACGACTGCGTTCGTTTGTTATCATTATAAGATTTAAAATCACCTGTCAGTCAAATCATTAAGTAACTAAAATCAGAAATCAATTTTATCTATCAAAACTTAAATCCTGCTTGAATTAAAAAAAATACTAAACACTTATTATATAAACCTTAGCAAACTCATCACACAAATGTTAATCTTAATGGGAATCGAACCCCGCGCGGTGATTGTGCCAACAGTATCATAAAAAATATCACTTACTTTAAAGCCGAATGAAGTTTTGTCGCTTTTGATATGAACTCCTCCCACATCGGTGCGCTATTCTGTAAAAAATAAGCTTACATTAATCATTTACATCCTAATAAATCGTTAGCTTAGACAATTATGCTTTACGTATGTCTTGGATAAATTTCTTTCCACATACGGTAGGTTTGCTCCAAGATAGGCTATTTTTAGCTTGCTTCATGGGAACTAACACAACTGGTGTACCAACAGTTATGCTTATCTGTTCGGCATGGTAACCTCTGCATGATATGGGTCATCACTTCGAGTACTTAAGAATTTAACCTCTCTCTCAATGTTACAGCAAATGCTCGTCATCATACGTAGAGAAAGTCAGAGCTTATAGAGATCCTAAAGTGTACTCTAAAACGATCAATACCTACTTTATAAACGCTCAAGTAATCATCGAATTGCTTAAACATAAATCTTTATCCAACTGTCAATTTTATTTACGTGATGATGAATAGACGTTAATTTAGTTAACGGTGCAGCGCAATAAGAGTGATTTTTATCGAAGATAACAAATAAACTAATACACACACGTCGACATAATGCAGATATAAACGGACGGCGTCAATTTGTCTACGCATCCGACGTGGCCGCAGCGGAACTACTATTTGTGTAGCAAGCGCCGAACGTGAGGAATCTGATGCTTACTATAATATACAAGCGTTTCGCTCCGACACCGGAGCATCATCAGGATATTCTATGAGAACGCTGTTCGTAGAGGTGTGTTCGTCAAGTGGCTTGTATATTGGTCTATTGGAATTTTGTACTATGGACTTCCGCGAGGTAACGCCTAATTCTATTAATTATAGTGAAGAAATTTTAACTAAGACTATAGAGTCATGAATAAATCCAAAATTTACTTCACCGATTTCCAAAATTATGTCACCGTTAAGTGTCTATTAAAAACAAGTCACAAAGTGTATAAATAATATCACAGTACGATCAATAGGAACGGTTCGTGTGGATTTAGGCCATTGTTATCGATTTGAATTTTATACTTTGAATATTTAAGTCAAGACGACTGTTAAATTTAGTTACAGTCTTCTAAGCTTTTTGGTTTTATAAATTTGAAATTAAAACAGTTAGTTAGTCTTATATATAAAATTCTCGTGTCACAGTTTTCGTTCCCATACTCCTCCGAAAAGGCTTGACCGATTCTAATGAAACTTTGTGAGCGTATTAAGTAGGTATGAGAATCGGCCAACATCTATTATTCATCCCATTCTATGTTAGGGGTAGTCCACCTATTTTTTATTTATTTTTTAGACAAAATTATTTGTTTCTATTTTTTATGATACAACATACAAAAATACATACAACCCTAAATTTTTACCCCTTTTACAATCAACGCCTGTTTTTTATTTATTAATTGAAAATTGAAATCACATGTATGGCAAAACAACGTTTGCCGGGTCAGCTAGTTTCTACATATATAGATTTGAATACTCTCCCTTAATGGCGTGCAAATCACCTCCGAATTTAAGCCATATTTAAGTTGCCGATTCGTAAATAAACATGTCACCTTTCTTCTGTAAGTGTTGGGAGCAAAAAATAAAATGTACATCAAATGTTCCCGTTATCTGACCCGGATTCATTTAATGTATGAGAAATTACTGACCTCTTGTATTGTAGAACAGTAGCATTAAGGCAATTACGACATAACTATACTCTAAAGCCTTGTTTTTCAACCTGTGGGTCGCGACCCCCCTGGGGGGTCGCGAAGCTTCTGTAGGGGGGTCGCCAGAGGTCGAAAAAAATGGGTACTTTAGTAAAAAAACAAAATTAAAGACAATTAATATTGTTAATGGTAATGCTGTAACATACACCTACATACATGATAAAAAACCGAAGGTCAAGGGGGGTCGCGAAATATTTTCTTATACCAGGGGTCGCATCACGAAAAAGGTTGAAAAACACTGCTCTAAAGTAACAATGTGAAAGAAATTTTATTTCAAGACAATCTCTTCGTAGTCTGAAGGGAATCGATGACAAACCAACTGCAGAGTATAGAGCCTACAACGAACTTAATATCTATGATACATCATGAAAAGAACAAAATAATCTCCTACAAGATATCCATACCAATATTATAAAGATGAGTGCTCAGGAACTGCTACGTATTAAAAAAATATTTCGAATAGTAAATGTTTCGAGAAAGGCGAGCATACGTGAAAAATGATGGGGAATGTGGAAAATTGTTCCTATTCGCACGTTTTTCCACTATAATAATAATAAGGTTGTTTGGTGACCGTCAGAAAATGCACCTCCCATTTCCCTAACACCGTTCGGTTCATTGACCTGCTATATTTACAACCCGCCGATACGATTGCGTATAATTATTTGAACAAAAAACTTCTCAATAACAACATACATAGACATAAGCTTTCCGGCGCTTCGAGTATTTGAGACATTTATTAACATAAAATATGTATATTTTGTATATTCATAGTGATTTTCTTACGAGTAAATCGCCGGTTACTACTATGCAAGTAATGGCTTAATGTAATGTAGTTTCTATTTTCGTCTAATAATTAAATGCGTAATTATCTGTAGCTTTTAATTATCTGAAAGTTTAACGTAATTGCTTTTTAAACAAGTTTTTCAACCTTGAGTTTAACTAACGAAAAATACAATAACTATTGCTAATTTCAGACAACTAGGTTTGCAAATAAACGGACACGTTAATCAACCATAAGTTAATTTTCAGCATTACACTGATTAACAAATTATTCGCATAGCATTTTATAATTACATTTCGCACTTCGCACGCATTTTGCCTTGTATGAAGGAACGTGATGATGAATTATATCTTTGAATGAGAGCATTTTCATCCAATTCATTAAATAAATCAACAAGAAACACCATTGTTAATAGCGATCTCAATGAATTTGTCGTATCGTACGCGTGTCGTAGAGCATAAATTGCGTACGCAGATATCATGCTCGAACGACTTGGCCAAGTCAGGACGCGAGTATACGACCCTTTATAAGGCTTCAATGGTGCCTGAAGCATTTGGTCTGTTGAAGACATGTTAGCATATGTTACATTGTATCACGATATATTTTATTTTATATACTTCTAATTCCTGCTGCTATAAACGGTAAACCCATGAATTTTATTCAATGACAACAAATCACAGCACAAATTTGAATTTAATACTGAAGATCTATACTAGACTGTAACAGGTTTTTTAATATCGCTCCATAAGCCAATGTAACTTGTTAAAATTTAACCATATACATTCTGTCCTAGCACAGACAAAATCTTACATAAGTTGCAATAGACACAGTTAAAACCATGAATAATTTTATTATCTTCTAAAAATAACACTTAATATTTCATCGTCGCGCATAAACAGCACGGCCTCTAAAGCGTATGATTGACTCAGTTCCACAGAATAAGTTAATATTTACGTTTGGCATAAACAAACTTTGATGTGTTCTATCCCGC
This sequence comes from Pontia daplidice, assembly GCA_963693355.1. NCBI lineage: Eukaryota > Metazoa > Arthropoda > Insecta > Lepidoptera > Pieridae > Pontia > Pontia daplidice. Next base: position 862,837 of record CAVNZL010000011.1, on the reverse strand, counting down.
AATACGTTTATGCCTACGTAAATACGTCTTCGTAGTATCAATCATTGCCTGACCTGTTTTCGACTTTATTCAGTTTCGATTTTCAAATAATCTTTTTTAACAACTGTAATTTATTCGTAATATTTCGGTGAAAGCAGATCTTTCTGTTGTATATTTCTACAGTGATGTCGCAACAAACGCTCTTAAAAATTGACAATTTAATAGAGTTCGCTCTACACTTGAATTGAACTGGTGGTAAATTTAAATCTGGCTTTTATTTATTTGAAGTTCAGTGCCTCTGAACGATATCCCTTGAGATTAAGACAATTCTTAGACCGGCCATATCACTCTGCACCTCAATCATGGTTTCAAAACAGTACAGCAATCTAAAATAGATCGGAAGGACCCGACTATTGAGACATCACGTTCGTCGAACGGATATCTTTGAATTGTATAAACTGTATGAATTCATTATCTGTATAACATTCAATAGCGCAGGCAGGGATTGTTCGGAAGGCAATAACTGAGAGTGTGCATAACAACCCTTACAGTAATATTATACACATTTACTATAATGCTGGGATTGTGTTCCGCTATGGTTTCTCCCCTCTGGGTATCCTCCTCTTTAGCTCCTGCTCTATTGGAGTCCGATATTTTACTGTGCCACGAATAGGGTTCCCGAACGCTATTTATATGTTTTCGATCAAAGTAACGGTTATTGTTGCTATGGAGAGACTTCTAGAAAATTCCATAGTACTATTGTTACATAATACAAGGATCGACCCATTTCCGGTGTGGAACTTTCTCGAAACAAGTATAAAAACTGAGAATTGGAAACCCAGAGAGGATATTTTTACAATCTGTCATTAATCTACATTATTTTTAATTATTTTAATATTCTTTACAATATTTAAAAGCTTAATTTTATAATTTTAAACAATTATTTAGTTGTTATAAATAATTACAGTGACATCTATTATCGAATAGAGAAACTATTAAGTAAATATATATGATTATGTCTAGTGCTGCACTAATTGATGACGTCAGTATCGATATTTTTTAATATTGAATTTTTATCGACAACTAAACTAAATCTTTAATATAAAAAAATCTATGAAATATTACTTTTAAATCTAGTTTGTACAAAATTATGGACTTAGCTCTAATTTTCCTGCACATTCTTCTCCCGCCGTGCGTCGAGGCTGCCTTCGGCTGACTCCACGCAATCTCTTTTCGGTGCAGGTAACTTTTCCAGAAGCAGGATCAATTTTCGCGCTGGCCGCCATAGAATCCCGCCTTTGGTTGACACGTCGACGGTCCGCACGAAGCCATCTGGACCGGGAAAGGTAGCGCATACTTTGCCCCTAATCCAGCTGTTGCGAGGCAGGTTGTTGTCGGCTACTATTACTAAGTCTCCGACTCGAAATTCTGGTCCCTTCCCTTGAGGATTTCGACGATTACGTACTTCTGGTAGATATTGTTTACATTCATTTATTGTAGCATCCACTCCCGAATGGTTCATTTTCTTGTGGGTATGCTCTATCCATAATTTTGCAGCACGTTGGTTTCCATGTATTACCATCGGATATTTCACTGACTTTTCTATATCTTCTATTGCTGATATTCGCGAGTTCAGTCGTATTTCTCCGTCTTCTATTTTTACACTTAATGATGACAATCTGCTGCTTGGTGAAATGGACCTCCCGCCGGTGAGAAACTTGAACTCTTCTTCAAAAGATTCTTGCTGTGTCGTTTTCCAAATAAGTTTCTCAGCCTCTTCTATAATTTCTGCCGTGAGAGGGGTATAGCTATCTTCTTCTTGAGTTAATTTATACGGTTGCTTGAGCTTCACTCTTTTCTTCTCTTTCTTCCAATCTTCATCTTCTGGGGTATTCTTCTTAGTTCTTTTATAATTAACTTTATTATGTACAGAATTATTCTTCAAAATATTTACAAATTGCATTACTCTTGCAGTACTTCTTACATATTTTTCCCATTTTGAAAATCTATTTACATCAGGAAGCACTTCAGTGACTTTGGGATATACTTGTTTTTCAACATGATTGACTCGTTCTTCCCCTGTCACGATTTGAACTTTCTTGTCAAGTGGCTCTTCATTGTGATTTTTTATAAAATTTACTCTATGGCTAAGACTTTTTGAATAGATTCCATGGATGACCCAACCAAGTGGAGTAAGAGATGCCACTGGTTGGTTTCTCTTTCCTGTCTTCACTTCTGAAGCCAGCAGAAAGGGCCAATTGTCTTGCCCTATGAGAACTGTGGGTTTTACCTCGTATGAACTTAATAATGGAAGTATGTCTTTAAGGTGTTGGCAATCTTCGAGCTTAGCCTTTTCTATTCTTTGTGGAGGAAGTTGAAGATTTTGTACTGTTCTTGCTGACAGTGTTTCTTGCTTTTCACCCACTCGTATGCTAACTTTAATTCTTCTGGATGACTGTTCTTTATCTGTCGCACCGTCATACGTTGTTATATGCAGTGGCTCTTTCTTACCAACTGCTCCTATTTTCTTAGCGACCTTATCATCGATTAGGGTAATGGTTGACCCGTCATCCAACAATGCGTATGTGTCAATCACTCCCGCAGGTCCAGAAATGCGAATCGGTGCGATCTTCAGAAATGACTCTTTGGGAACCCACGCCGAGTTAACATTTTCATTCGTCGAGTCATCTTCTTTCTCTATCGAGAGTGCCCTATGTAGCATACGGTGATGTGTTCTGATACATCCTTCAACCCCACACTTTCTTGTTTGACAGTTATGTTTAAATTTCCTTATTTTAAGACACCTGAAGCATAATTTTTTCTCCTTTGCCATGTCCCAACGTTCTTGGCAGTTTGCTTCGGTAAATTTGTGACAGTCTTTAGATTTGTGTTCGCTTCTTTGACAGAACACGCACTTTAACGAATTATCGAAAGTCTTCTGGCGCCCATGTTCTCTTACAGCATGTATACGTTGCCTTGGTCGAAGTTTATCAGTCTTCTGCATGACTATGTCCTGGACTGGTGCATATCGTGCGCAACCCAAAGATTCTTTCTTCAAATACCGACTGAAAGTCACTAAATCAGGTTCATTTGGTAAACGCGTTAAGGCAAAGTCATACCATCGTAGTTGCAGAGGTTCTGTTAGCTTCTCGATCATTGATTTTAACAGATCTGGATTATATAGATATTGCACACTTCCAAGGGCTTCCATGGTTTTAACTACATTATCGACCTTTGTTGACCATTCTATAATGTCTCTTGCAACATGAGTTATTCTGGGTAGCGACTTTAGCTTATGGATCTCCACTGATGCTATAGCGTCTGGTCTTCCGAACTTCGTCTCAAGAGTTTCCATGATGTATTCCGGACTATTGTGTGTATAGAGAAGACTACTTACAGATTCTCTTGCTAAACCTTTGAGACTTCTTCTCAGTCGCGCCATATTCTCAACTGGTGAGTAATTGGATGCCGATTCGAAGTATGCTGCCCGAAATATTAAAAACTCTTGATGTGATCCGTTGAAATATGGAAGTTCAGTGTCTCTTACAGGTCGACTTGATTTCACAGCCTGCATCAGGGCTGAAGCGAGCTCTTGAATTTCACTCTTTGGTGTTACGTTTACTTTTTGCTGTTCTGGTCGCATTGGTTGAGAAACTCTTGGGTAGTGCTGTGTTTGGTTGAATTCTATTGGAGGACTTCTCCAATCTGCAACCGATGCTTGCTGCTGTAGGTAGGGACGCACTTCGTGCAGCTGCTGATCTTTACCGGACTCAACAGTTGATCCATTTTGTTGTGCGCTTGCTGCCGCTTGCATTTGATCTGCCTCCAACCATGTACTCACTCTTTCTTCTTGGTCGTTAACTGAATCGGTAGAACTGAGATCTTCATTATCGGAATCTTCAATTTCCAGTGCTGCTATCTGTGCTGCTATTATATCTTTTTTCTTTAGAGTCAGCTCATATTCGACCTCGGCTAATTTTATTTTAGCTTGTGCAATTCGCTTCATCTTCGCACTGGTTTTTGTAGCCACCGTCGCAACTGACCGAGAAGTTGATTTGTTGATAATCGTTTTTTCGGATGTTCTGACGTCACTACTTCCACCTTGGGACTCCAGATTAATTTGGCTTGCAACCTCTGGAGTGTTCATTGCTCTATCTTCTACAACTATTGCTGTACTTTCCGAGTCTTTTTGCTGTTCCACAGGTGGATCGGCTCTTGCGACTGGTACTTCAATTTTACGTTGTCTTCCACCCGAACGAGTAATAGGCATTTTGTCGTGAACTAATTGGTAGTTGAATATACACTATATACAAGGTCTATACGCGGCACAGAAGTCTTTGTCACTTAAAAGTCACTGGACTATCTTTGACTACCACTTATATATGTGTGGTGCACAGTTTATATACACTATGAATGTTTCGTACTTCTATTTTTATATACTATTTGACTACTTTACACTTTTATTGGTACTATATGTGTCCTGTGAATGTTTAGAAACGTTCTTCACTTAAAAGTCACTTCACAACAATTCACTGTCTGGCAGATATTATGTTACCTTAATATGTCCAAATAAATTCCACATTCAATTTACTATTTTACAGTGACTATGGTTGCGCAATATGCGGAGCGAAACTATGTACATTCACTATATACTTGCACTCGCGACCCGAGGCGCACTATATCAGATCGCTCAATACGTCGCGGAACTATTCAATACAATATACATTCACTCGCGAACCGAGGCACACTATATCAGAGCGCTAAATACGTCGCGGAACTATACGGCACAGTATATACTTCACTCACGAACCGAGGCGCACTATATAAGGGCCCTATATTTCGCGAAACTATACGGACGAACGGCGGAGGAGAAAGAGAGGCCCCGGAGCAAGCTCGAGGGGAGATGCGCAGGAACAGCGATCCGGCTCGAAGGACCACAAATGTGCATAACAACCCTTACAGTAATATTATACACATTTACTATAATGCTGGGATTGTGTTCCGCTATGGTTTCTCCCCTCTGGGTATCCTCCTCTTTAGCTCCTGCTCTATTGGAGTCCGATATTTTACTGTGCCACGAATAGGGTTCCCGAACGCTATTTATATGTTTTCGATCAAAGTAACGGTTATTGTTGCTATGGAGAGACTTCTAGAAAATTCCATAGTACTATTGTTACATAATACAAGGATCGACCCATTTCCGGTGTGGAACTTTCTCGAAACAAGTATAAAAACTGAGAATTGGAAACCCAGAGAGGATATTTTTACAATCTGTCATTAATCTACATTATTTTTAATTATTTTAATATTCTTTACAATATTTAAAAGCTTAATTTTATAATTTTAAACAATTATTTAGTTGTTATAAATAATTACAGTGACATCTATTATCGAATAGAGAAACTATTAAGTAAATATATATGATTATGTCTAGTGCTGCACTAATTGATGACGTCAGTATCGATATTTTTTTAATATTGAATTTTTATCGACAACTAAACTAAATCTTTAATATAAAAAAATCTATGAAATATTACTTTTAAATCTAGTTTGTACAAAATTATGGACTTAGCTCTAATTTTCCTGCACAGAGAGATTAAACACAAACAATCAATCAAATAATCGTTACAAGATATAAAAAACAGATTGAAGAAAACAATTGAAATTTCAAAATCGAATCGCGCACGAAGTTATTCAATATTTTATATCATAGCGACAATAGAAATACATCATATGTGAAAATTGCAACAATCTTACTATTGCGGTTCATGAGACTAATGACAAACGGACAAATAGTCAGGAGGACAGTAAATTCTCAGTTAGTACGGAAGCCTAAAAAGAATTTCATGAAATGATTTATATATAGCCTCCTAACTGCAACCAATAATTCTAAATACATTCCTCGTTATTCGATTCCCACGAGCAAAAATAATAAACTAAAACAAAATGATTAATTGTTCCTAAAAGGTCGAATTAATTCTGTATCAATATCATGTAATTATTACTTGCGTACGCAATATATTTCGTCTCCGATTGATGTCTCGTTTATTGACATACAAATTGCTGCCAAGGGCAAGTCCTGAAGGGTTCGGTTCTGATAATAGCGGAAACGATTATTTGTGAAAAATATTTTGTTGCACACACCTACTAAATTACATTTTCAAGAAATAAACGATATTCATATCAATTACCTATGAAGTTATTTCAAATTCTAATAAACTTAATTTGTTAGTTAGTATATAGGTTTTAAAATCTATTTTAGTTATAACGTTCAAAAAGGAAATCCTGCAAACCTCGCTATCGCTACCACTAAAACCTTACCCTTAAGACATTTACCGAATAATATACTTTATACCAACAAGATAAGGTTTCTTTTTTTGTACAGTGTTGAATCAATAAGACCCTAGCAACAGTACCTTTTATATTGTTTAGTTTCAGCGAAAAACCCCTCAAAAGATTCTAAGAATTACTTATATCAAAATAGTTTTATTTGAATATTTGTGTTCATTTCCATGGATTAGGTATCATTGAATGCTTCTAGTTAAATAAATTTAGGATGAAACTTGTGCCAATTTTAGAATCGAAACAGTATTAAATCAATAAACTCTGACTTTCAGACGTTGAATACAAAAATACTTCAATCACTTACATTTTTGTATAGTATAGTCGAATTTACTTTAAACAAATTCAGATCCTTCATATAAACATTCTAATCTCGAGATAGGGCAATCTGGAGGAAATCAAGATCTGTCACGGCCATGGCTGTCACATGTCAGGACGATTCTTCACGGGACATTATCGCTGTATTCCCAGGGGAATGCTAGTATATAATAAATACAATATTTCTACAGTCTGCCACCATCTTTTATGACTTTCACCAATAATGCGTTTGATATATAACACAATAAAGGCAAAGGTACAACTGTAGGTGAAAGGCATCCCGGTATGATCAAAGAAAAACTACCAACTAACAAACACTCAAACCTTTTTAATAATAATAATTTATAAAAAAACGTGTTGATCATATGTATGTAAGTTCTGCTGTAATATTTGGAGTCTTGGGAGCTTTTGTTATTAAAAATACCTTGGTATAATTAATTCTTATTTATTTACGGAGACAAAAACACACTCACACTTAAAGAAAACACTTTTGAACGGATTTAGTTATATTTTTTTCATTAAAATAAATTCAAATAATTTAAATAAAATTACATTGTTTAATTTTTTTCCCGACGTTTCGCGTGCTTTACAGCATGCGTGGTCACGGTAGGCTGAAGACAAAAGAGCTGTCAAATTAAGTGTTACAGCTGTAGAGAGGTTGAGTGTTATCTATATTTATTGTCCCGGAGTTGGTATCGCCTAAAACCGGAAGGATTTTTACAGAAGTGGCTCACGGTGTCCTTCATTTTCGCGGTTTGTATTTCGTGAGATTTTAATTTAACACTCACACTTATTGTATTTAGATAACAGGATTATGACCTATCTGACTGTAGCTATTCTACCTCGACCTCTAGGACTCAATTATAATATTCAACTGTCTTGCTTCGACTCTGTTACTACAACATTTGTAACAGAGTCCAACATTGTAAACATCTGATGTTAATAACTGTCGAAACAAATTTTAAGACATTACAAGGCAATTAAATATTTCAAAACATAACACTTACTGCAAACAAACGACGTCATTATTCTGGAATGTCAAAGGTACAACTTAGAGAGGTTTAACATCGAGCAGGAAGTCAGATATAAACATAATTAACGATATAATGTTGAACGACCGTCAAAATGTTTGTAAAATTTTGCGTTTGCGTGGCCACCAAGACTTAGAGGGAACAGATAAGTGATCAGTATTCTACACTGATGAAAGAGAATGGCTGTGTTTCTTAGACTAATATTTATGATTAAGCTAAATAACGTTCCTAGCGATATGTAGCTGGGTGTAACTCGATTAACTCATAATAAAAAAAACGAACGTTGGCGCAATCGTTATCGTTTTTTTTTTTAATAGAACAGGGGGAAAGCGAGCAAGAGGCTCAAGAGGCTGATGTTAAGTGATACCGCCGCCCATGGACACTCGCGATGCCAGAGGCCTTACCAGTGCGTTGCCGGCCTCTAAGATGCGAAGAGAAATACAGATATCGATACCCGGCACATCGGATGATGAACATTTCTAATATATATTTGGACAAAGCATGTTTCTCAGTGGTGTTAGCAAGCTATAAGCTTGCAACACAACGGTGTATGAAATTTGTCCCGATATAATTTATGTTCCTACCTACATCCGTACACGATTTCGTCATTACGCCTGCGTCACACCAACCCACGAAATCTCATTTGCTTGAAATCCGATTTGCCTATACCCAACGCATCCAGGTCAATGATTTATAAACGAATTTTTCAAGCACCCTCAACGTGGCGTCTATTTTAGTCGCCCCTTGACTTTGATTGCGTTGTGATTGGCTCTATGCGTTCATTAGTTTTTTGGGACATTTTTAATTTCCGAGACGTTTGAGGATGTTCTTTGTTTATGTGCTGTAAAACCGGGCAACTGCGAGTTGGATCTAGCGCACGAAAATTCCCGTACTGAGCAAACATGACCAAACATTTGATTTTGCAGTGACTATAACGGTTCATAAACTACGGCCTGCTGACGGATGGCGAATTCTTAGAAATAATTAATAATCTATGGGTACTAAATTGTAAAAAAAATGTAAACTCATTTTATACTCTTTTTTTTATAGAAAAACTGAAAGAACTCGATCAACATAAAATTCTATACATCAAATCGCATCTCGAAAAAAACACACACAAGAAATTAGAGATTATCTTAAATCAATTTATTTATAATGCCCCATTCGGAGGTTATGTCTATTGGTTAATAGACACACACTGCTTTATTTCCTAGGTTTGAAAATTGAACCCAGTACCTACAAGTTACCCTAACCACTAAGCCATCGAAGCCAACACCGATCGTCTAAAACAGTCAATGACTGATCCATGCCCCGAGTAATTCGCGTGTCACATACCGTCATGCCACTTAACACGACATAAATAACCGAATTGATTCAATGACACGGCGTGCCAAATAATCACCGCCTAGAATACAGAAATCATTAATCATTGTTGAGAGAAACGAGGATATGAAAATTTTGCACCAAACTGTAAAAAAGTGAAATGTAAATAATTTTACTTGAACCGATTGGGGTTAACACTATTTAAACGGTCAACGAATTATTGGACAAATAGAAATATATAAATTAACATTTACTGTTTACTGAAGAGGAACTGGCAAGAAACTCTCCGTCACTCATTTCACGAAAGTGAAAAGAAATAGAGAAGAAAATCACGAAGTTTTGCTTCAACGGTCTGCACCCTATTTCTATATCCTTTTATGTTTAAAACAACATAAAAAGATCTAAAATTATAGAAATCAATTTCATGATGAAAAAAAAACAAGCTACTTAAAATTATCAGAAAAACAAATATATTTAAAGATTTAAAAGAAAGATATTCACAAGTTACCTATACATCGCAAAACTTAAAAACTGCGCTTTCCTATTACCTAATCATGACTAGTAATTGTTCCCTTAACTATTCCCCATTTTCATCAAATTTACCATTTATAATATATAACAATATTCGACAATAATTGCACTATCCAACACCAAAGCAACCTTTCATTTCGCCCTATTAGTTACTGAGATTTGCGCGTTGAAACAAAAAAGCTCTTCAGCTTTATGTTAGTGGAAATACCTTTTCTTCGACTACGGGAGTTAGCAAAAATCAAATGCGTCACAACCTCATTAGAAACCCAATAACTACGGTGTTAAAATTAACGGTACAAAATTATAACTAAGTACTTTCATTTGATCATAATCTAACTGTAAACATTGATTGGATGATGTACGCGTTTCATAACAGTATCGTGTTTTTAGCAGAACTAATATCATTTATTTACATTTGACAATAAAACAAATCTGACCTGTGTTTGGAATCATCCTATTTTGGGAATAGTTCTTTGATACACTTGAGAATAGTGTTAACTGAGAATATTAACTAAACTCTATTACCTATACAGGATTCCCTTATCCCTCTATCGTATTCAATTATATACGGTTCAATTGGAACCTGATAAAATGATTGATGCCTTCAAGCACACAGTGATAGATTTATGCTGACCTAAATCCGGTAATACAGTTAAACAACCCAAGATGCTATATTTTAAATCATCTAACCTCATTAAATACGTATAAAAATTAAATCAACAGATTAATGTTTAATTCCGCTAAGTGATGGCTTATCTATAAATCCGTTATTCTAAACAAAATCAATACAATAATTACCGCTACATCGAACTTTCTTGTGGTATTAGTATAATTGACGTCAATCACATACTTTATATCTATTATAACAAACAATATTGACACAAAAGTTCGCATAGCTGCCCTAATACAATGAAATCAAATAGACAACTTATAAGCTGCACAAAATAATACATGTCTATGATTTTCTTTATAGATACAAAAGCTTTGAAATCGTAAATTTGATTTTCACTAAAAAAACTACTACGCTATTTTCCAGTCATCGGTATGGATTTCGTGTGCGGAATCGGAATTGCATCAAATCCGACACAATGACCTTAGAAAGTATTGTAGAGAACAGGATGTTTTATTCCAATTGGAAGCGCGTGTCGGAATTACGGAATTTCAACGAGTAATCACTACTTGCGTAAAACTGAAACGAGAATGTAAGTGCAAAACGTTCATTTATAACAACTATGATGGGACTTCAATTTAATAGGAAAACTTACTGTCACTAATCAACAGATGATTCCATGCCATATAACTGCATAGGGCCAATTAATCTTGCTTTATTACTTTATTTAATTGATCATTTGTCAAAGAAAGCCGCACACAGCAAGGATCAGCTTACAAAATTTCTTATACCATCGAAATTGAACACCCAAACACTACTTCTATTATGTGGCTGCAACGAAATAACTACATAGTGCGTTTTACTTAAAAGATATACAATACGATCGCCATCTGTTGAGCGGAATTGTAAAACACAATCATCTAGGCTTTGTGAATGTGGCTGACTGAACTCGGGACGTATCAATAATTTTATAAGCCCAAAACAATTCCTTCTTGCCACGAAATATGTAGAAGGTCACTTCGCCTTTAAAGTGTATTATATCTAATTACATCATACTAGATTTAAAACCCGGTCAAATGCTGGTCTGACTCTCATCACCAGCTGTAAAAGTTTCAATTTTCTTCATGCGGACGGATACATGAACAGCATAGTCTCAGTAATTGGGTTACAGTTTCATTTGATAACACTGCATACTATATTATTAACACTATGTTAAGTTACAGTAGGTTTACTAAAAACTTTGAACCCAATCCGCAGAATAAATCCTTTTCAAATACCTACAATACTTTAAAGCTAGAACAAGCCATCAGTACAATATTCCAATATCAATAATTTGAATCGGCGGCGTGCCCCAATACCTCAGATGTCAGCAAAGGTCGGCAATTTATCGGAAATCGTTACAATACCCATCAAATCATTCAACCATTAGACTTTCTCTTTCTTTATACTCAAGAAACATATATAATTGTTATATTAAGAATCTTTCACCGACATAAACTGCTTTTAAAACTTTGAATACATTAAGAGTTTAAATCACGCTTGAACGCGAATGAAATAGCTTAAATAAAATATTATAGTTACGGTCTGAAACGCATACGATAACTATTATTTACCGACGCGACGTTTCGGGTACTTTTCAGCGATACAAAACATTACAAAGTATTAGAGAAATACGTTATTCTCGTGTAAGTAAAAGACGATATATAGTACTGTATAAAGTCCATTGATTAAATGCAACGATTTACATAAAGAAAGCCTGCGTCATCAGAAATACAGCCTTGGCTCTCTGCGCCCGTGGACTTTGCCTAGATACGTTGTTTATGTTTTGAAATAAATCTATAGCTCGAATACTAGTCTATTAAGGCCAAACTGACTCAAAAGACGATTGAAGTTATAAAACGATGCATATGATAATTTATTACCTAAGAAAGGTATATGACTTATGAGTTGTTAATGTTTGTGGTATAAATTAATAAATATTAAAGCTAGTATAGATGCTGTTAAGTCTTTCACTGTATTTTAATACCACATAAGTGTCGTTTGAATAAGTTTTTACACTACGAAAGAAATTTTTGGCACAAATTAATTTTTAGCATACAAAATGAAGAAGGCGAACTGTGCCGGTTTTAATTGCGCAAGTCTCTTTTATCCGCCTCATCCAAGGCGACATAATCATAGCATTGGTGAAAACAATTGCCCTTTCTCGGATATGAATAAATTACAGCTACAATTATTGAGAGCTATACGAAGGTGTTATGAAGGCGTAACTATATAAATAAAATTAAGGCCTCGTGGGTTCGGTTGGTATTATACTCTTTTAGAAACCTTTTAAAATTATAACAATAGAATGAAGCACTCGTACCCAGTTGTAACTAATAAAATATATATAACAATATTTAATATTGATTGTCGTCTTGACTGTTATTTACCTTTATCTTATAACTTCAATTCAGTATTTCGTAAGGTAAGATACTTCATAAAGTACCTTTTAGAAAACCATTCATAAGGCCTAGGTTAGTCATTATTTTACTGGCTAGTAAAGACACAACATTCATTAAATCAATAATCAAAGTAGATTACTTTATATAACCTACCAATTTAAATATAACATACGTCACCATCAGATAAAAAAAATGTGCATTTCTTATCCTCTCTTCTCTCTATCTTCATTGACTTCAATAAAGCGCTAGCAAAATAAGCTGACAGGAACCACTCGGGCCTTTCGTCTGGGAATACTTAAACCACTCGGCCGTTTCGCTGCCGGACCCCGAATAATCTCACGTACCGTTTTCGCCAAAAACAATTTTGCCAATTATCCATTACAACACGTACTGACCCACTTTCGATCACGGCCTTGTCAAAACTCGATGTTGATATCACATTAGGCTTTTAAATCATTTATTAGCGATCAGCTTCTTTTTATTATAGGAATCAATATAACAAAGATATTCCGATCACAACCCATGCGGTGAGTACATTGCTGCGTTTGTTTCGTTTATCTAGTTTCAGAACTCTTTTTTTGCTCACTAAGCTGTACTTCTATATCATCTCGTGAACCGCGATGGTGACAGTTAAAACTTTCACATACTTTGTTGTTATATGAAGATGTTCGAAAATTATTTGAAATCATACAAAGCAATAAAATTTACTAACAATCATATTTATATTTAACACGTCTATCTTAAATCGCGTCTTGAGTGTCGCAAGCACTGAATGAGATTAGTCTACTTGGCTATGAGCCAATACTACGAGGACATTTTAAATTTACTCCAGACGCTGTATAGACACCCTTACATTTTTATTAAGTTCAAAACAAAATTCTTACTTTAAATTATTGAATTATTGTTCAATTTTGTCATATGTATATTATAATTTAAACAAGACACCTAAATGTTCTCAATACACTACAAATTACTTAAACAGAGTTAATTTTTTTATTATTTGTTAGCGTTGCTTTATTTTTTTTTTGCAGCCAGCATCGCTGTTAGGGTTTTTTCGCGTTGTATTATTGCATACTATGGACTTCCTCAAAGTAAAACCTAATTATATTATATATAAACAGTTTAATCTAATATATAAAATTCTCGTGTCACGGGGGTTCAAACTTGAACTCCTCCGAAACGGCTTCACCGATTGTCATGAAACTTTGTGAACGAATTGAGTAGCTCTGAGAATCGGCCAACATCTATTTTTCCCCCTAAATGTTAAGGGTAGTCCACCCCTAAATTTTTTATTTTTTATTTTTAAGATAACATTTTTAGTTTCTAAATTTTTATGATACAACGTACAAAAATACATACAATCCTACATTTTCACCCTTCAACGAACAACCCTTATTTTTTATTTATTAATTAAAAATTGAATTCACATGTACGCTCAATATACGCGTTTTAAACATTACAGGGACAGAGGCGCTGGTGAATAATATCAGGAAATGTTCACACACGGTTGGTTATCCGAAGATGAGCTTTATACAGCTAACACTGGTGGATAAAAAAGTAACTTTTTTATAATTATAACACCCAAACCATGGCCTAATCATATTCTATTACATAAATGTTGAGCGTAACTCGTATCTCGAGATCAATGCGTCAACAACGCCGTCACTGAAGACCTATTCTTTAAGAAGAAATCCACCAAAATTAACCTTGCGGTGATTATTTTAACGCATTAAAATGTTTGTTTTGTTCTCATTGACAACGACAGAGCTGAACCGAATGTGAATATTCAGAGACTATAGATATAACGCAACTAAGATTCAAGTCGTAAAATATAGACACTCTACTGAATTGTTGCGTTAGAACTGTACTGCTAAAAAACTATGGTATAAGATTTTTTACTATTAAGTTAAACCACTTTTCCGACTGAGTTTCGAACGGAAAATTAATCGCGTACACCTTTCAAACCATCACGCAAATGATATAACATATGGTTTTTATGACCATGTCAAACAATCAAATAATTTCACATTTCGAACTATGTCTAAATATCGTATTCAAACTTTATAAATAAAAAAAACCAGTGCACGCGCATTCTGTAAAACCATTTCATTGTGTTGCGTAACTATTGTATATTGAGACAGGTGTTCAATTATAAGATATTCAAAAATTCTTCAATGTACTGTAGAAACGGACGGTGGTATTTAAAAACCAAAGGTAATTTATTTGTATACAGGCGACTTGTGTTTGAGTGGAACCCGAACAAATGATAAATATATTATATTATCTATAAATGGAGGGTTCTACATGAAACAATATTATAAACGATATTCTGTATGTATGTTACGCTTTCACGATAACAATACAACATCGGTTGAGATGAAATTTTAATTGCACCATTGAAATCATATTCGGCCTCGACAATAGCAGTATCAACCGGTCAAAGGATTGTAATATAGGATACATTTTTTTAATATAGGAAAGTAAAATATGAAAAGAATGTACGACGGATAAACACGGGCCAAACATTACCAAACTCAATCTAATATATAAGATTTTCGCGGTGTTTGTGGTTAAACTCTTCCGAAACGGCTTCCCCGATTCTCATGAAATTCCGTGTGCATATTGGGTAGGCCTGAGAATCGGACATCTATTTCTCATCCCTCTTCAAAATAATTGCTTGAAATCACGTATATGGCAAAACAATGTTTGCCAGATCAGCTAGTAAATTATAAATAATAATAAATAAATATTTTAAATGCGACCATACATCGATTACTAAGAGCCTGTGACACATACAAAACGACATTGAACCACCACAGAAACTTCTAAACTATTTATAATCTACAGACCGCACCAACTGTTCGCGCGAATCGCATTCATATTGAATAATCTGAAATGTTTGACTTAAACTCGCCCCAAATCCCTTTATCCTAACTAACTAAGCCTTTGTGAGCTACTCGTAATTACTGCGAACAGATTTCATAATATCCCGACGTATGCAGCGGAACGGAGCACCTTTTGCAACCGGATGTCCATGCATCCTGCTAATCAAAGATGGATTTTCGTAAAAATAAGTATTTGTGTACACACAAATTAAGCCAATACAGCGAATACAAATACGATCAGAACGTTATATACAATACAAATAAACATATATATGAAAAGAAACGATAGTAACGAAAAGTACAAGTTTGAAGGTTTTTTCGCGGAATATTGCTAAAAAATTATTCAAATAGAATTGTATATTCATACCCGTTTCTAATGGGCTCAACAGACGATAATTTCTGATTTTAATAATATTATAGTATTTTTATTTTCTAGTTAAAATATTGAAATAAATTAGTTTTATTTATTTCGAAATTGAAAACGCGGAAGACTTGCTTGATTTAACGCGCTAAACTTAAGAACTATTAGTAGGAACTATTAAAAATTAATTTTAGTAAATGCTGCTCAGGGGGAAAGAAGGTGGCCTATATCCAGAAACGTACCTGGAAGTGGTTGACGAATTTTTATTACTTCATCATTTCAAAGGATAACCCACTTTAAATTTATCGCGCTAACAAAGGTCAGAATAACCACATCCAAGTAAATCCTTGTAGCGAACCGCAGAATGTAACAAAAGACAATATCTCAATGCTTCATAATACACCCTTTGCGATGTGCTTATAATATAAATACCTAGCCTATTTGCATTAAAAGGTCAGATCATTACTTATTTTTATGAGCGATGCGATTCTAAAGCGTTACGATTTACTCGACGCAGATAAAAATTTACATCGTTTAGTTCTATGTTATCTGTATCCTACTAAAATATATGCAGTAAAATAAGTTCAACAACAAACTACGGCTTGATAGGCTCAAATAAACTATACTGAAATCACAAGTCAATTGTGCTAATATAATTTAAAAAAAAAAGTTTATTTTAAAAAGAAAAATTCACAAACAAAACAGACAAAGACTTAGTTCCTTAAGCTTAATCGGGTTAAGTGATGGAAACCTTTTCAAAGCATCAGACGGGTATTGAGACTACAATAAAGATCTAAGAATACATACATACGCCAAACATTACGTCAATACTTTTGATATCAAGCTTGTATTTAACTTGTATGTCTGTTTAAATGGAATCTTGCAGTTCAATGTTGAAGAAAATTTTAGACTAAGGTTTCGTATGTTTGAATGACAGTGAATAGTACAAGGTTCCAGATCAAACATGGCGCAACACCCAAGACGGCGGATTTTGAATATTTGCATGAAGGATCTTTCAACGTTTCTTATTACATAAACTTTATTTTTATATAATTTCTTGATATAAATAAACAATGAAAAAATCACTTTTATTATTCTCACTTGCACGGTAGCGATCAAAGATATATCGCTCACTAAGCGTGTTTTTATATTTTAACTATATAATTATAGTTCTTTATCATTATTACATTTTATCATAGGCCGTCATTAAAACATTTTTCTTAAGGGAAGGGACTGGGGAGGATCAATCTTTTCACAGAACGTAATTCCTAGCTGAGAAGCAAGATGTATTTGATCATCTAATCCTTTTGTAGCTTTTATTTCATTTCAAGGTTACGACTAAAATAATACGGCTCATAAAAAATATCTTCCTAATGTAGTCAAGTAATTATTAAATGAATTCGCGGAGTGTTCCCAATAAATTGGTCTAATTAAATCGAATTATGCTTACGTAATCATAAAAAGAGACAGATGGAGTCCTGTGGTAACGTATACTTGACTAAGCTCTCTACTATACATTCTTCGTTGTTCCTGGCAGAATCGAAAGGTGTTAGAGTGGCATTGAATGCGAGGGATTGGGAGAGGTATAAAGGCCAGATGTGCAAGTTGTTTCAATCGGCACTTCAACACTCCATTGGAATTTGCATTGTTTTGCCTCATTCATCTACTTATAAAAAATATTCCGACTTACGGTTATATAAGGAACTGTGTATTTCTCCGATTTAGGCTATATCTCCAACGTATGTATGTTTATATTAATTGTAGTATGTAAGTATGTAAGTTTCTACCAATCCAACTCAAGGCGGTGGATGATTCTATTTATGACCCGATGATGCCATGCCCGATAAATCCTTTGAATATTCTAATTCCAAATTTGAAATTGTCTTCAACTACCATAACTTCATTCAGCTTGAAATATTGATTATCAAGTTTGTCTTCTTTACAAAAATTATAATCTATCGTCTTATCTAAGTAAAAGTTAATTTATTCCTACAAGCTAGGTCAGTCGGGTGAAAAACATACCCGCATCGAATAGTATCAATGATTACGTAATCATTCCGTTATTAAACAGACTGCCGCATTTCAGTTTATTCCCAGAGCTTTATTGAGGGCTTTTCACTTCCAAAGTTCCTTTATTAGTTCCGTATTACACACACAATTATTAACTGTCTGGCTTCTTTAAAACGAAGAATTTATTTACAATAGTTGGTATAACTTTTATTTAGTTAACTTATTGTATATTAACGAATTTATCAGTATTGGTTATTTGTTAAATACTTTATCATTTCCGTATATGTAAACTAATAACTAAAATTACAACAGGCAATTTGTATCCTATTCAGAATTTCTCCTATTGTACCAATAAATAACTACCTCGATTCAACCACGAAAATTTCCCTATTACTACTTCTTTACAAGAATAGTACTTAAATTAATTTAAACTGACTTTCATTTCATATCATTACTAACCCAACTTTGTTCTCTCCTTAACACGTCCAAAACGTGACATGCATTAATGACTATTCTAGACGTGTAACAAAGATTCTGAAGTTCAGACGTCAGATCATCGACCCCGGAGGCATCAACCAAAAGCTGAACAAAGCAAACGGGAGTGTCCCATACTTAAAAGCAGAATTTAAGGGAGGCTGCAAGTGCATCAGATATGGAAATACAACGTTTCCCCTCTTAGTTATATGTATCATAATCCCTTGAACTTTTAGGTTGCAATGACTCCTTTGTACAGATGCATTCGGCTGTAGTTTTTGTTTGTGTAAACGTTTTGTCTGTGTATGGACGATTGCCCCGATCAATGGGCTACGAAGTATTAACAATATAATTCCGGTATAAGGATGATATATGCCAACTGTCCATTGGGAGCGGCACAGGGCAGATGTTATCAATGTACCTGGACGAGATAATAGTCGTGAAGACGACAGACAAGTAATATTTAATTTATATTCATGTAACAGTTCTGTAAAGAGAAACGACTGCTAAAGTTTGAAATTAAATATTATCGTATGTCTTGGGTCTGCTTTGTGCGTACGGCCTTAAACCAAGTATGCAGTGAAACGCGTCGAATTATACACCTTTCCCTCAGGTTTTTGGAAGCCAGTCAAAATTGAACTTAGTTTGGAAAGATTTGTTGTATGTGTACACTCACTAACTGCTTTTTGAATTCTTTAATCATTATTTGATATATTCCTTATTATTTAATATTAAAATAGTTTCATGATTGACAGAAACAATATCGGCGGTGCATATTTTATTTGATCTCTAAATGAATTTGTCCTTTAAAGTCAATAATGGGCGAAATATCAAAGACAACGAAGGCTCTTATTAATTATCATTGATATTGAACAAATTCACTGTAGTTGAAGGTCGGTTACGAGTAATAGAGATCGTCTTTTTGACTGCCGGCACCGAAGAAACGAGACATATGTGCTACGAGACGTAAACTCTCTGTAAATTAACTAATTTTCACAGATTGATTTAACTTATTTATATTATAATATATATTATATGTATTTAAAATGTTTGAATAGAGCGGTTTAAATTAATATTCTATCCAATGTACAGGTTTACAGAAGCACCTTTACAAGTGCATATAACTTTCCCTACAAAGCAAGAGCCTAGATCATCGATAGGCTTTAATTAGAAGCTTGCATCGACGTCACACGTGACGTAACACAATGTTGGCACTGTGTCAAGTGGGGTGAATGTTCCTTGTTGGCAAAATTACGTTAGCTTTACGATTACTATCTACGTGCAGTCGCGTTCCACTGCTGAGGTCAGTTTCCACGACCTTATTCATATTTAGACACGAACGTCGAGGTTTGAAACCAAGTGTTAAAAAGAATACGTTCCATTAGCGGTAGTAAAGGACAACCTTAGCACTCTGACTGTCAAATATATACATAACACACGAAGGAAGTTCAAAGCTCGGTCGACAAAGTAAAGCCTCTTTTAACAGGCAAGAGATATTTAAATAGCATGCAATTGAAAAATGACAATTGACAAGACACTTTGATGTATTAAAACCACAAGAAAACTCATCCTAGGCTAGTCACTTGTTTCTTTTATAGTATTCATTTAGCAATCAATTTATTAGTACAGAGTTTGCATTTGAAATAAATTACAAATTTTTATTGTACTTGTATAATTGCTTACACATAAGATATACAATTTTTTGTTGTACTATTCTAGATAAACATTTACATCATACATTATGTATTTGTAACTCTAATGGTTTTGACAGCCGGAATAGCTCGCAGAGGGTAGATTTTTTCCTACTTACTTGATTTTTAGGTCAACTGACACAATTTTTGTAAATTTTAACCTATGTTAATCTAATGTAAAAGCTATATTATTGTAAAATTTCATTAAAATACAGTAAGTACTTTTAAGTAAGAATCATCCATCCACCACGTTTTATAAACTTTCGCCTTTGGGAGTAATATATTAAGGCCGCTGACGTCATCACGATTCATCTTCATCGCGGTCTAGGTCCTAAATGTATACAAAAAAGTACATGTGTGTAGATAGAAAAACAGTTGGGTAAGCACTCCCACACAAGTTTGGGCAAAATTAATTTATTTTTTAATTTTTAATCGTTAGTCACATCTAATTCACACCTTTCAAAAGTTCTTTGTAAGTCACCACTGAAAGGCCACGTTGTAAAGCTTATCCAGCGTTGCGCTTTGCAATCGAGTGTACTTCATTTGAGGACCCTCGACTTAATGATGGTTTTAAAATGCCTCTTGTTTGCGCTTTAGTTTACTGATAGTTGTTGATCCATTCATAGTTCTCCACTATAGAATATTCCTCAATTCAAAATTTAATGTCTAAAATCGGTATTAGTCGTTTTATCTTAAGTACACCGTCTCTTTTCATAACAGTGTAAACGCAATTTGACAAAAAGAGACGAAAGTTGTGTAGTGTGCATTTATACTGGTTTGTCTTGAATATCCTGGGTTTGCGTCTTGCGTGTCAATCGCTGATAAACGAATTGAAACTCCCGAAATTTTCCAAAACAACATCCTATTTCTTATAGGGCTTTCTTTATTCAATATTTAGTTGAATCTAATTCCGCTAAAAGGCTTTTAAGAAAGGAGGAGGAAATGCAATTTACGCATTCCCCGCAGCACAGAGGCTACGGGGATATGTGGGACTCAACTCACACCGGCACACTCTCTGCTTCTCAGAGAGCCGGGTAAACAATACCCACTAAAACACTCCTCGGGTGTGTCCCACACTTCCGCATAAACAGAGACTCCCGGGGTCGCTTTCGCATTCTACCGGGGCCTCCGCGGCTTAACCTTCTGGCTACCAGCAAAATATTACGCTAAGGGTAGGAGAGGAGCTCCTCTTCTCCTACGCTGGCCTGCCCTTCCTGCCCGTATGGGATTTGTGGAGTAGCGCTCTCTCAGTCGCTCCTCAGACTCTTTAATCAGTATTACCGCCTCACTGAATTTTACAACAGCTTTCCACGCCTCACTACAATTGAGCATTTCACGAATTAGACAAGGCAGGGTAAGATCATGTCCCACTACAGATGTTAGGTCATGTCGGAACTGCGACCATTTTGGACACTCCTCCAGCGTATGTTGTGCCGTATCTTGTTCTGCCCCACAGTTATGGCACCTTGGTGATGGCTCCCTTTGGGCAATCTCGTGAAGATAACGCCCAAAACACCTGCCAGATAAAATTGGCCAGATAAAATTTGGACCAAACGAAATGTGAGGGCTCCCGTCTTTCGCATTACCCATTCATTTAATACAGGACGAATAGCCTCCACTGTTCTGTGGCCAGCAGAAGGAGTAGCCAGGTCTTCCAACCAACGTTCCATAGCAGAACTTCTTATCCGATCAATCTCCTCACGTGTAGGCAGAATACCGACTGCCCTTCGTTCAGCCCGGAATTCATACACCGCTGCAAGACTATTTGCTTCCCACTCCCATGGAGGAGTACCCGCTAAAACACAAGCCGCCGTAAATGACACTGTTCTATAAGAACGAATTGCCCTACGAGTAATAATCCTCTGAGGCCTACGCAGAAGTGTTTTATTATACTCCGTTAAAGAGTACTTCCAGATGGGAGCCCCGTAGAGCTATACTACGAATTATGCCACAATAATTTTTAATACCTATAAATTTACCTGCATACACAAAAAGGGATTATTCTAATTTTAAACCACACCTACAGTTAGGCATTCTTTACCCATGTAACGTTTTGTTACATAAATGGATTGCGGCCATAGGCACAACGAATACAATCTTGGTTATACTTCTCCCGCTATAAAGTTACAACGAAAGTTTACCAACTCTCGCGCAGCTGCGGTTTTGCGGTCTTATTCAGGGTATATCGGAAATTATAAATAGCTTATTTATAAAGCCTTGAATGCAGTATTAAATGGAAAGTCTTAATAAAACTTCACATTGCAGAAAAGCACTATCATGATTTAATAGAAGAAAAAGACTTCACTTTTATCTTTAGATAAACCAAGTCATGTTTAAATAAACACAAACAATATTTTAGTAACGTTAAGTTATATAAATAGATGTTTTTTTATGAGACAGGGGTTTGCCCCCTGCCCGAGCAGGCGGGTCCCAGAATCGTGCTTACCGCCGCCCATGGACACCTGCAACGTCAGGAGGCTAACAGGCGCCTTGCCGGCATCTAAGCTCGGAAATCATCTGCCGGCAGATGTATTATAATTATGATTATTATAATGATTTATTTTTGTCAATAAGGAAAAACTAAATTAACACAATATTATATCTTCTTTATTCACATTTATAATAATTTCACCTTTAATATGGAGTTTCCGTAATAGTTTTAGCGAATATTGGAAAGTAAGTGACATTTAAGTAACCGATAACAAATAGAAAGTGAAGACAATGCTATCAGTGGAAACGGAACTATTTTATTACCCGCACTATTACTAAAGTCCGGTAAAAGCATTATGTGATTTCTAAGTCTGGACATCAGATTTCTGTATCTGTTTTATGATCTTATATCAACAGGCAATTATATCATTAACGTCGAACATTTTGGTATTACGGTATTCTCCAGTAGTTTCCATATCCAGTGTTATTGCATACATAGAGATAAAATATACAACCAATAGGACTCTTTCTACAGATTAGCGGATGCGAATACATTATCGAATCCTTTGTAGATGAATATTTTCAATACTAAACCTAATCTTAACGGTCCACATTCGTTGCCAGGAATATATTTATAGAGCAAACGGATTTTCAAGAAATATTGTTGTTCAATGATGTACGTCTCGTCAACATTACATTAGTTAAATGTTATATAGAAACTCGACTTTTTGTCCATATCAACCAATATCGTGTGGACCTTAGCCTTCAGGAGTTTTTATTGCTGTAGCGGCCTATCTCCTGCTTCACCATGTACCACCAGGTTTGGAAGACACCAAAGAGGTCTGTCATCAGCCGTTCGGTGTCACGTCGGAACCATTTTAGCCTCTTGAACTTATTGACTGGGTACGCTGTTGAAATTAAGGATGTCACAAATCGTACAACAGTACCGAGATACAGTTAAAATATAACCGCGACGTTTAAGAAGTGAACAAATAGATTGCGGAACGTTCCTAATTAGGGGCTAATATGCTGATATCGCTCATGCAAGCCACTTGTTCCAGGTGTAAGTCGGCAATCAACTTAAAACCACCCAATTCAATTGCCTCCAGTCCTATACAAAATATACGCAACTAACGTCGATACTTTAATTTTACTATCTACTTCACATTTCCGTAGTTTCCAAGGTCGAAAGCATTTACGATAATATTTCAAAGGTCAAATAATACATACACTTTACTAGTAACAATTTTCAGTTCCGCTCCAACATACCTGAAACAAATAGCAAAAAGATTTTATTTATCAAATCGCAAATCACAAATCAACAAACCAGCAATCTCAAGGAGATTGACAAAATCAAACCAACGAATTATGAGAATAGTCAGGATACATCAAGACATATTCATACACTACATCGATCCAAGCTATATTTATAGCGTGTGCTATGTTATGATAAAACTGATTAATAGTAATAAATAATACAGTAAAATCCAAAGCACAAAATAAAAATATATATTGTAAGCATCTAGGATCCTTTGAGCGGAAGTCCGGCTTGTCGAAGTAGAAGTAAGAGAACGTATCGAATATATAAATACATTTCAGATACGGTAACACTAGAAGATTACAAAGCCTGAAGAACCCGTAACACGTGAATATGATTTGTTTCTCGTTTTTCATTTCTCGGGGTCCCATGAGAAAGACCGAGGTCGCTGTAAGAGTGGACAGTGCACCTGGTCTGCCATATGTCTTGGCGAGCTATCGAGGCTTCGCGCCGTGCGTCGCAATAGGCTATGACGTACTGCTAAGGTATCACAAACACGTCTAAAAAATAATATTAATAATAAGATCATACCGTGGCAATCATCGAGATCAATCAGTCCCAATGTGTGTGAAGAACTGGACCGCACTACCTCAGCTTGCGATAGATACACCCACAATACAATAAAGAAATCGAAAGCCAATCTATACGCGATGCCCGCAATAACAATACATTTTATTTTCTTCTAATCTCTATATGGTATTTAAACCTAATAAAGACACCTACGAGCTGAATTTATGAGGTTTCTATACCAAATGCGTGGAAGTCACGGCATGTGCCGTCACTGGTACAGATGCCCACATAGGTAAAAATATTAAGTTTATTAATGCTATCTGGTAGGGCTCTTTCTTATTGCAAGAAACAATATTGTGAAGAAACTTCATACAAACTACAGTAGACTAAATGTACTCTTTTTAGATTATTTATTTTAGTATTTATTTATTAAGTTAAACAGCGTTATTAAACATTAAAGCCAAAATAGGGTTACACTACTGTAAGTACTTACTTACTTACTTAAAAAGACAAAACAAGAAAAGATCTTTACTACGTTTCTCATTCGTCTCTTACTGCCAAACTGTTTTAGCGCTAGGATGAAGAGATTACCTTCTTCTCTAATCAAAATATCATTTCAAAGCTTATCTAAGGTTGTTCAGTTTAGGTATGGCTATAATATTCTGGTTTCGAAGGCGATGATGTCTCGACAGCGAATAGCTAACTATGTTTGTATCATAGACGTTCTCTTAAATGTGAGCTTAAGTCGTAAAAGTTTAAACTAGGCTAAACTAAATACGTATCATCAGAGAAAAATATACGACGATTTAGCGAAGCATTTAGCAAGTAAAACTATATAAGTAAGGTATTTAGTATTAAACTTATTGTGAACACACGCCTTTAAATTTCACGAATTATCCATTAAATTGTATACAGTAAATCTAAAGGTTTAAGACGTAATAAATCTTTCGGAATGATGTACTTATTGCGTTAATATCTCCGACTGCCATTCTCAGCACCGACAGCAAATTAGTCGACTATCTATTGTAAAGGAAGTGAATTATATAAACACAGTAACACAAGGCAGCAGTTGCTGACAACGTGAGACTTCGCTATAAATCCATTTGCACTAAACTTACGCTTGTAGGATAACCATAAAACATCAAATAAAGAAATAACATATAAAATTTATCATCTTGAGATATAAAATAAATTACTGTGTAAGTGATGTTTTGTATTACGAAACTTTAAGCTAGCATAAGTCACAGCCTGGTATTATAAAGTTGGTTAAATCAATCGAATTGAGAGGAGCTATCCAGTATTATACAATTAGTACATTAGTAAAACTTTGGTATTAAATCTACTTAAAATTGTAAATTACGGCTATTTTACAAGTATAATTACGTTCTACATTTGTATGAAGTTTTAAGCCTGCGGCGGACAACATAATTATACGAATTTTCGACCTCTTTCATTAAATTTTCGTAAATAAACTGAATGAGTTTTAAAGTGTTAGAATTTTTCTTGTTTAAACACACCTTACATTAAAATTAATTTACGCAAAACTTTTATTGCGACAACTATCTGTTAACCACCGTTAGTTAGGTATTCAAATGTCTATTGAAAACTCTCAGTACAAACAACTCTCATACAGATTGAGGCAGATGGCTTATGCATCGGCGTCGTAGGCTTTTGTCAATCTCAAGGGCGTGTTTCTGAGTGCCGAGGGGAGCTAATAAAACAAAACGATGTCGGGTTTCTTGTTATCACGATTGATCACACGAAAGCCATTGTTTTAATTTCTTAATACGTAATCACAACCATCCATGAAAAACATTGCTAAAGACTAATGGAGTAAAATAGAAGCTAAAATAGAAATATCCACTGTTTACGCAATGCTAGGTCACCCTAACTCCTAATGCAATAATAAAGCAATTTCATAGCACCCCGCTTCGCTTATTATATAAACTGTATACATTTGTCTAAAACTGTGCCATACATTTATATCTACGGCCGTTATATTTTCAAACACCTATTAACGGATTATTCAGTGTTAAGGGAGGTTGACTCAACGCTCAGTACCAAAGGAGTAGTTCCAAGTGTGGAATAACCTTCACCTGCCATTGCAGCTCGCCCAAATAACACATCTGGTAATAGTCTAACGACTGATTGCAGGATTATTAAGGTTAAGGTGGTGGTAGTTCAAGAGAGTAGTTTTAAGATGTCCATAAATTAAACCTTAGATTCGTTTCGTTGAAACCTCAGCCTGCATATGATTGGCCCAGAGTTTAATCGGTGTATTAAACAGTCTATTGAAACAGTGTGAAATAAAACTCCAGTACCTAACATTATTTGAATAACAGTAAAAAAACATTTAAGCATTTTTCAATTTTGGTACAACCTCGCCATGCTGTGTGATCAACATTGTCACGATCTGGGTTAGAAACTTTTTAATTACAAAATCTCCATTTTATATCCCATTCAACAATTCAGTCGCTAGATGGCGTGTCATCTAAGTAATTTTCTTATTAAATTTGCATGAAAATGAAATTATCTTCGCGAGGTAATGTAGAAACTGGGCACTTGTGTTAAGTGATTTATGACTTAAGAGACTACTGATTCATATTACTGTTTAAACTCGGTTTAATGTAATTCAAAACACTATTTTTTTATTATATTATAGATAACATATGAAGTACATAGGCTAAACAATCTCATTGCTAAAACAAATACATTTATGCTTTCATATTTTACCGCGTCTCTTAAACAAAACGCTAACTATGTGAAATACATATGTGTATAACAAAAGCAAGAGTCAATCTTGACATTGACATTACTACACCTAAGCTATTAGTCTAAAATTATGGATTAGTGACGCGCAGTAAGTGCTGAAGATGAGCCGCTAATTACGCAACACTAGTCTGACGTCACAGTATCAGGCCAATGACCCCGCACCCCCAACCACCCCCACGACCCATTTGCAGTGCAGCGACCTGCGTTACGACGTCTCACGTCACTGAAGACACGTTTTTAATTTGGAATTCACGTGAGGTTTAACATTACATCTCCCTTACAATAAAAATAAAAGTTATGGGCAATCTAAAACATGCCTAAACTTATTTCGACCGTAAACGAATATTCAACACGCCTAACGATAAATTTTACCTGAAACAAATGTCATGCACCATGTGCCTCTATGAAGTATGATTGTTCCAATCTTATTCTCCAATCGCTTCGCTTTCTCAAATATTTTTCTTAACGGCATATCTAACACAAAACCACCTGTCTAAACAAATACAGCCTGTCAGTATTACCAGACCAGTAGGCTGTTTCAAAAAAAAAATACTGATATGAATACTATATATCATTGATGAAATTCAACCTCCGCTCTCACTGACATCTATACGAATGGAACACGATATTTCCCAGCGTGGAGCACACCAGTAGTTCACCACCGCATCACACAAAAAAACCAAGTAAAATAAAATATAATCTCTGTAAACGATTACTGCGGTGAATATTTTATTTTTTAAAGCCGCGCACACCGAGTGCCCTAATGAGTGCGATCTCATTAAGACGAGTCTTGCCGATATGGCACACATCTCCGCTACGTAGCGGTAATTAGACACGCGCTACTGACCTCAGCTGCACCAAAATTAAATATTATATATTTAAATACATGGCTCTCTTAAATGGGGGAATCGCATAGCCCGCCTTCTATATGATAATGTTATAATTATTACTTATTATGCTCCCAATTACCATCGATTCAAAATTAATTTAAGTGTCACTTATTAGAGACTGTAAGAAGTGTTAATGGACACTATTCTTATATATTCTTTAGCAATTTAAATTAGATGTAAATTACTCGTTAGTCTTTCTCTAGGCTAGATCGTAATCTTTTAAATGATTTGTCTCCGCGAAGGCAATTCATCCCTATTAAATAAAATATAATGTGTCCCTTGTATCGGATAAAATATAACAGATACTAACTATAGATAGACTACTGACTTAAAAAAGATATGTTTGCAGTTTACAACCTGTTCGCCAACTTTATTTTTTTATGAATATTAAAACACCCAGACAAATGTTGATAGTATTTAAAGCAAGAACCAGTGCCTTATTAACCGACATATTCATCCCGCTACATTCGCCCGTGGGACCGTTATCCCGTTATATTAAGACAATGACCAATTAAATTCACTCTTCTACGAAAACCGCGGTCTAACTGTCAATACAAAAACAAGCATTGTACGACTTTCCTGGAGTTTTTCCATTTGTGTCAATCAACTGTTAACTACGAGAAGTGTCGTTCAAAGGACACAATTATTTGAGAAAGTAAAATTTAAGTCAACCTATAATACCGTAATTCACATAGATGTATATTATTATAAAGGTAAAGTAACTAAAAGCTCCAAACCAAATGCCTCGAGGAAGAAACACCGCCGTAACAGCCAATTTTACAAAAGGGTTTTTGAGGGGGCTGCATCATCTCTCCACTCGACATTTAAGTGTTATACATACAATCATATCTCTAAGAACAATATTAAAGTAAAACAAAGAATATAGTCTTTTCTCTTGATTTTGTGTAACAGGTTTTTCAACTGGCTAGAACTCTCCACCGCTCTTAATTTGCCAATATATTTATAATATGCAAATATTAAGTTGCAGGCCGTTTCAAGCGTGGTGTAATCACCACCATATCAGTAATCAACTTGGCAATATAGGATCACTAATATAATAATAAGAGCAGCATCCATGTTCTAAAGGTGGATTGTTTTTGAAATAATTAATCACATATCCAAGACGACAAGTAACGACCGAACGCACACGACGCTTAGCCAGCCATCTTCATCTTCTACATCTAAGATGAATTCTCATGGAAATCGCCTTATCTAATCGAATTTCTAAAGCGAAACAAGATGTTTTATTATAAAAAAACCGTCTCAAAACTCCTCTTTAATTCACCCTTGCTTTAGATGCCCTTCCATAACCCCCGCTTGGGATCATTAGGCGCGTCCATCAAGTGTCAAGTAAACAACATAACCTTGAACTCGCTCCAGGCCCCGACTATTGAATAATTCATTTACAAAGCACAATAAACGCCGCCGTTCTTGGCTATGCAATTCTCATTGTTACGTTATGACTGAACATTTTTGGTTCAACACTAAAATTTAATAACGCAAAAAGAAATCTCGCATCCTTAATCAAGCAATTCCAAAGAGGAAAATTGTCATTGAAGTTAAGATTAACTCAAGTTCTGTTTCTCCATTATAGCAACAAAGGCATAGCATAACGCACACATATTTCAAATATTTAATGATCACCCTGCATTCGACCATCCGCACAAGCGAAGGGCGAAACAATAGCACATTTCCCTCGACTGTGATTGGTAAAACGGAAATACAAATTCACGTTTTGATAATAGGACTAGTTGATGTTACTTTGTTTCACGATTTTTTCAAAACCAATTAAACAGTGGATATATTCGCAAAAATGTCGTGACGCATCGACTCGCCGCCTTCCAATTATTCTCAGCTTGTCTTAATAATTGCAAAATAAATAATATATATAGAAAACCTGGTAATTGGGTAAATGGGCAATGTGGTACGACACAATTCCATAACGCATTCAGTACAGAAGCCTTACGTAGTGCGATAAAACACATGACGCGAATACCAACATGTAACACGTACTTTGGCGAGTTGATATGAAACTCTATTTTAAATAATAGTCAAATTAAAAATATTAAGAACAATTTTTTAATGATCTTCGAAATCACACTAGACATTTAATTAATAAACACATATTTATTACGCATTATAAATACAAAAGCAAATGAAAGTCGTCCACAATCTGTCACTGTGCTTACGCAAGGTTACGCCACCTCCATGCTTTCTGCACACGATAGTTGCAGTACCACATGTTTTTAATTACGTATGTAATATAATAAAAACAATTAATAAATGTCAATATATGTGCACACATGTTTGATATTATCATCGGCCGTATAGCAGAAATAGTTTTGTCAGAAACAATGAAATTTATACTATATGATATGTAACAAATTTATAGAACGATTAGGTACAAATCTTTGAACGTCCTAATTAAGTCGTCATCTGTCTCTTTTCATCAACGAGTAAACACAATTACAAGAGACTGCATTGTACCTCAGTGCAATAAGACTGATTTATTTAATGATAAGGCGGACCAGACATTATCGCTCATTATGTATAAAAAAGACCAGTTTCTTTACCTTTGCAATCGTAATTAAATCATATTCAAATTGAAATAATACTCTGTAGCAGGTAAACGCGGTTTATTATATACCTACGGAGTCTAAATAAAAAATATTTTATTAGAATGTGTGTTGATCACGATAATAAGTAATTTTAAATATTCAAATTACAGCCACGCGTTAGAAAAACCCAAAATTATTTGGTAATCCAAAAATATATTACGTAAACAACCTTGAACAATTGTGATGTGCATAAATTATCCACAGAATATTAATTATAATTGGAAATCCTATCTTATGCTGTTTAACAATTGTATGTGTATAACACATTGACAACACGGTCCTGGCAACTGATAATTAATTACATAAATATAAAACCTTTTTAATATAATTAATAGAATCAGGCGTTACTTTGCGGAATTCCAAAACTCTAATAGACCTAACTATAAACATTACTTCGCGAAAAAACCACTCGACGTACGTTTCGCCCTGACACCGGATCATTCTCTGGATGTTGACTCTACGAACAGTCCTACAAGTCAAAGTCAAACCACAATAAGCGAAATTTGAAGGTTCTCAACTTTATTTATACACAATTATTTTGCTCAGAAAAGAAAGGTCATAACGACCTAAAACTCAACGAACTCAAATGGATAACTTGAATTGCTCTGCGTTAAAACCTATCGTGGATTTTAAAAGATTTATGTGTATAGTACAAATATATAAAAGCACGAAAGATCCAATAAAATAAAATTATAATAGATCAATTTACCAGCATTACACCGCTAAAACCCTAAAACACTCAACTCTTCGACACCACGAGCGTTCATTGAGTCAATATTCAAAAGTTGCACAAAGCTAAACCTTTCGTATCTAATATACACTATCTGTTGAGATGGAGCATTCGTTGCTTCTCTGTGACAAACTTATTAGCCATTACGTAACGCAATCGATCGCAATAACCCTAACCGAGTAGAAAATCAATAGACACCCCTCATTATGCAAGCCGCACCCCAGCTTGGATACAAGGGTGCAATTGCACTTGTTCGTTCTTTAGTTTGGGCTACTTTGAATGATGGTATCAATGTTTCAAGGGTGTGGTCTCCTTACTCAAGATCTGTTCACATCCATGTAGATTAGTTATTTGAACCTTTAGGTGTTGCAAAAACTGCGTCAATACAAGTTATTTGATTCAATTCCGATGATGTAATTTCTGATCTCATCAATACACCTGATTAACCATTTAAATGTTATACGTGTCCGGCATGATAGGACTTTGTTCTGCAGTGTACATGTTACAAATAAAACTAACAATACTTTAATTTTTGCACAAATATTCTAAATATGTTATTCTTAAGATTTCATAGTGAAATGGGAAAGCTCACTAAGACTTCATTGTCCTTAGTTAACCAGGATGTATGCTATGTACTTATCTTATAGATGTGATGAATCTTGTGATTTTCACAGATATTCTATACAACAACCGAAAATAAATATTTAAAGACGTACCCCCATACCACAAATTTACGGTACCCTTCGTTCCTTCGATCCTACAGTTCGACTAGCACTTGGGGTTTTGGATTCACTTATATTTATAGTGATGCAGGTTGGCCAGTAGTTTTGACGTGCGCTGCCAAAACCGTTGGAGTTACTTATAAAATAGTCTTACAAAAGAGCCCGCCACAGTATGTAATATGTATCTACATCTTATGTGTATATTAATATATGTATATCTTATGTCATTAAAGCCAAAAGAGTTCCCATTAGCAACAATAAAAACTGATAATTACAAATGCACATTTGGTAATAAATTGATTAAATAATGATAATACAATCTTTTCTCGTTTCGCTTATAGATATATTACGAATTATACATAATGACATGGCGGATCTTTTTTAATGCATGCGCACTTCAAAACATTCTTAAATCATAAAATTTAATAATGCACATATCAAGTAATGTATGTTTACAATGAATTCAAATATACTATACAAAAATTTGTTTGACACTAGTGTTAAACCTCAGTGGTTTTTTAGTGTTTTAAAAAAAAAATTTAATATATTTGAACTTTGAATAAAAAAAAATAAAAAAGTCTAAAATGGAAACCAATTGAAAAATTATCAACCACAATCGTTCAGCTTCCAAAGTATCAAAATGAAACTCGAACAGCCAATTATGTATCTTTACACATGTTCATGTTTAAGAAATAATAAAATCTTATAACTCCATATATTTGGGTTTACGCGGTAACGAGCCAAACAGTTAACCGATAAATGTACCGTATACGATCAACGCGTAAAATATATAAAATCGGCTATTCGCGTAGGACGCACAAAACAAGCACTTAGATAAAAACCGCATTTTAATATTGTGTAACGGAATCGAATATTATACAATTGAATATAAAATAAACCGTAAAATTTCAGATATCAATAAAGGAGTCGATATATATTTTAAGCTTTGGTTTCCCAAAGCTTAAAATATAGCATCGTTCGGTCACGCATTTCTTTTAAACAAGCCTGGATTACATTTTCCTTCTCCAAGAGCACAGCGTCACGCAACCATAGTGCGTATCCTGGACCCCAGACTTTAGGTCCGTTTAAACCTCGATTTAAATAAACATTAGCAAATAACAAAAAATATATTAATTTCCGAGTGTATGTTTTTTATATAAGCAATTATATAAATTACTAGCTGATCCGGCAAACGTTGTTTTGCCATACATGTGATTTCAATTTTCAATTAATTGACACTGCGATGGTAGCGCCGTCTGTCGGATCCAATGTAAAACATTCCAAAATCAACAACTACTAATAAATTAAAAATTAATTAAAAAATTATCGTCCAGCGGACAAAATTGTGAATCTAAACCATTCTCAGATACCCTTGAACACACACAAAAAATTTCATCAAAATCGGTCGTTAGAGAGAAGTTCAGTGACATACACACTCACAGAAGAATTGTATATATAAAGATAACGACATAATAAAGTTTGACTACTTGAACTTTTCTAATGTAATGACGCGACAGAACATTCTATCCGGTAAATATTCAAAAACAGTTACTATAATGTTGTATGATACATTTTAATATTACTTTGTATAGTAAGTTATGCAAAAATAACACCGTTAAGTTTTCTAAAATTTTCTAATGTTTCGCTCTCCTATCTTAAATGAGAAAGTACCTAATATTTTTCTTTTCATAACAACCTTCAAGAAAACAAAGTAATTGTTGAATCGGTTACATGTATATGGTTATGAAAAGATGTAAGGAAAACTTATAACTACTTTTAATGTATATGGTAACTTCATAACCATATACATTAAAAAAGAAAATTAACTGCTGACATTCAATTAATATCCAATTAAAGACAAAAAAAATTAACAAAAACAACGGGGTCAAAAGCGAAAAATAGGCATTTTCAATCAACCTCTAATTAGTACAGTTTAAGTGTTGTTATTATTACTTATTTGTTATTATTATTATTACAAATAACATATCCCTAAGTTTTGTAAGCAAACGAGAAATGGGTGATCCCATCGTATCGCATACGATATCTTAATAATTTAGGAATGTTATATATATATTATATATATATGAGCCAGTCACACACATGAATGTAGTATGTGACTTGTGTGACAATTACACCCACATATCAACTAATACTGTAAATACATACGTCATAGAAGAACCCTACTGTAAACGTCAAATCCTATCATAAAGGTTTATTTTCGATTTTCGCATTTATATCCGCATTTTGATCAAAATATTTTAAATGTTCAATTTAACAATTATTCGCAGTTGAAATACGATAGCTTGCTAATATGCTACATCTTTACTCATTAATATATAACGTAACATATGTGTATTAATTTTTTCCCCTTTTCATATAGAATCACTTGACCCTACACTGCTCCAGTTTACACCACACAACGTGAGTAGCGGCTGACCCAATACCTGGGTCAAATGACCCCTTTACCTAAAAGACCTGTCTTGTCCCTTTATTATCAATAAATTGTGAAAACGAAGACAGCTAGTTTGTATCCTTATTCATGTTATTGATGAAACTGAAAGTGAAATATATATATATATCAGTATTCTACTCTGATTAAAGAGAATGGCTATGTCTTAGATGTCGATTAACCCATAATAAAAAAAATATCTTCCATATTCGCCTTAAGCGTAGATATTATTTGTATTTTAATGCTGTTCATGATAGAGCTTTATCTGTCTTTAGCATTTTCATATACCGTAGTAACAATAATCTTAACAGTAACAGTATCTACAAACTTTTTTTAAGTAAATTTAAATATGAAACGACAAGTGTCTTAATTCAATACTTAATATATTGGTTACGTGAACAAAATTAGTATCGCTTGACGTGATCCATGATAACCATATATCCATCGTTCGGACGCTATCAAACCAAGGCTCATTATGTTTATAATATACCCTTACACAAAGTTTACAATACAGGTTAAACACCCGCAATGTTAATAGGGTTGCCAATAGAAACGTGGGTGTTTTGAATTCAGAACGCAACTGTCAATTGTCTATTTTGATTTGAAAGTGGCTGTCAATTGTGACATGATTGAAAGCTACTTTCAAAGCGCATGGCGGTCAACAATGACGTATATCTTAAGCAAATTTTGCCTTGACTAGAATATTTCGTTGATTGTTTTACGAACCGAAGTATTTCATCATCATTAATCTTCGTCTATATTTTACTCATAATAAGCAAGAAAATTATGGTTTAATAAATATCGTATATAACTAACTTCGCTCGATCCTATACCTATAACTTCACGTAGCACTGAGGACGTCATTGATTTTTAATATTCAACGAGGTGGCAACCTTAATTTACATAACGCCGGCGTTGGCACGTGTCAACTTAAAAATAGAGAAAACAGCTGTAATTCGTAGTTTATGCTCGCCCGACAGGAATAGCTTGTAAATCATAGTTGTTTAATGATTTGTTCATTTTCGTTGCTTATTGATTTGTGACCTAAATAGGGCTTTAGGTGAAATAGGGCTTAAGTTAATGAGTTTTATTTATACTACGCTCTTATTGATAGTAGTGACAATGACATGTAAGAGCAAATCGCCAGTTGTGTCTGAGATTTGTTCAATCAAGTCTCCATCCTAAAATGATGATGGATTTACGTGTTCTCATTAATGTTAAGTTTTAAAAATTCTATCTGGAATCGATCTCGTAAGAATCGGCAGTTTAATAAACCTTAAAGTATCTGAAATATTTTTATTTTTACCTCGTTTAGGAAGTTTTAACTTTTAATTGTTAACTGTTCGATGTTAAATGAAAATGTATTAATTAAATTAATTGGCAGCAGATTCCTTGCGTCAGTATGTTGTAACATATTGTGAAATTGGGTTTTTAGTAATTATAGGAAGGACTTTAAGTGTATGTACTGTTAGCAGAAAAATAGGATGGACGTATAAAATAACAGTTTCGATTTAAACATAGATAACTTACAAGTTTATGAACATCATTAGTAATATACTGATTTTAATTTAGGTGGAAGACACAAATAATATCTATATATATATATATTTCACTTTCAGTTTCATCAATAACATGAATAAGGATACAAACTAGCTGTCTTCGTTTTCACAATTTGATAATAAAGGGACAAGACAATAATTACGAGGTAAAGAAATAAGGTTAATAAGGTTTTAAAATCGTATAAATTATTAAACAGTCAAGTAGTACTTTAAAATTGTATCTTAGAATCATACAATCAAAAAATAAAATCTAAAATAATTAATAAAAGGCATTCTTCATTAGAACATAATAACTATATCAATGACGCGGAAATTGCAGGAAAAGACTGGATGAAAGTAAGCCAAGACAGAGAAAAATGGAAGAAAATGGAGGAGGCTTTTACCCAAACGGGGTCCGATAAATTTCAACCACTAAATTAAAAAAAAAATATAACTAACAACTAATATACTGATAAAAATAATTAATTAATAACACTACTTAACTAATGAAAAAAACAAATGTAAATTTATTCAGAATAAATAAAGCTTTATTATTATTATTATTATAACTATATCAATGTGGTGCTCCTGCAACAATACCTAGACATAATTTCTTCGCGTTTATATAATAAGGGCGTTACCCCGACATTCGCTAAGAAATTACGCTCTACAGCTCATGCGAATATTTCACAACAGAGTAATATTAAAACGTATCATTGACATCCGATAAAAACATTCCAAACAAAATCATTGTTTCAAAGTTCATATGAGAAATCATATGGAAAACATTTCGCTGTTTTGCTGCCTAAGTTGACTATGACCGCCCGACCTTTCTTTTTATGTATAAATGACCTTTAAGTATTGAATATACAAGGTTATTTAAAGCTATTCACGAGTCTTACTGTACCAAAGGTTTACCACATGATTAATCGCCGCGATATACCGACAAAACTGCTCGTTGCCGTTTGCCAACTCTAGAGACTTGATGATTAAAGAAATAAGGAGCTTCCATACAATAGTCGACATTTTTTGCTCGTAGTTTCTTAATATTGACAGAACTCTTCCGCGAATCCGAATCGGCTCTGCCTCGTTTTTATTTACTAGCCAATGTGTAAACTACTTTTACGCATACCTGGGCAACTAACAAAACTGTCTGAATATTTCTAAAACACAGTTAAAACAATTACAAGCTTACACTTGGCAAAACAATTAAACACCTGATAAAAATAACCCGTTCACTGTATAAGAACACTCACTCAGCGATAACTGTACGAGTTACAATTAATTAACTTGCCATAAAAATTGAGTACCGATAACTTAATCTATTTGGGACGACGACGAACGACTTACGATGTATGAGTCAATTATACTAGTATGTTGTTTAAAATATAAAAACAAAAAAACACATTTCGTTGATTAAATAAAAAGCGCAGCCTGCTTGTCAACTTAAAATTTAACATATCCAATTGAATCTAAACACGCTAAGGTACTCTTTATAGAAAAAATAGCCTTCGAATATTATTAATGAACATAAACGTTAAGAATGAGTAAAGCCTGCAAGGAGTTTTTATTTGTAAGTTTAGGTTAAGGTAGTTTTTAAGATGGTTTTGGCTTTAGGCTGTTACTAAATAAATAAATAAATTTTATGTCAGACAGTTCAAGTAGATTGTTTAACATATATGTAATATGTATGGCTATCAAGTAATAAACTCAAATATTCCTGCAATTGCTGTTGACGTAATAATTATCGATGATACAAACAAATAGACCGTGTAACGATACCGCATCGAGGCAGGTGCGTTCATTGTAAAACTTGAATAAATTTGTGACTTCGGTCATAGATAAAGGTTCGACCAATCTCATTGAACTGGAACGTGCCGAGAAAAAGGTTTTAATTACTTAAAAAAAAGTTAATAAAGTTAATAAAGACGATACGTTCAATTGTTTTCCCAATAAGATCGGATATCGGTTATGACGCGGCCAAAAAAGTCGAGATAAAAAGACACGAAGCGAAACTCGTGGCCTTATTTTACACGGATTTAATAGCAAAGTAAACATTCGTAACAATCATCGAACAAGTCAAACAGTCTAATTGTTGCAAGCACGAAACACTTGA
Source organism: Pontia daplidice (assembly GCA_963693355.1). Lineage (NCBI taxonomy): Eukaryota > Metazoa > Arthropoda > Insecta > Lepidoptera > Pieridae > Pontia > Pontia daplidice. The sequence goes on along the minus strand of CAVNZL010000011.1, from coordinate 824,748 downwards.
CCGTTTAATTATAATTATTTTCGCCTATTCTTTTCTCTTAATAGAGCGTGACATCTGGTGTGTGAGTTTGGAATTCACATTGTTTTACTTACTACATTTTACACATTCAAACGAAAGATAACAAGTTTCGAAAAAAATACTACATAATATCAGACGGCTGTTAGAACAAACTCACTGAAAAACAAACCATACAAATATTGTCTTTATACACAAACACTTCAGTTAACATCAGGTGAGCCACTCGTCCGTTTGCCTCCTGTTTCATATAAAAATCATATTGTTTGTAAGACTGTTTTAAAAATTGACTAATAAAAACCCGATCAACTCTTAAACACAATCGACGGACTTAAAAAACAAAAAAAAAAAACAAAATAACTTGAATAAATACTTTAAAATTTTTCACTGCCATTGCGCGCCATACTTCGCATATCTTCATGATATAATTGTACTCGTATAATTAAGATAAAAAAAATTACCGCTACCGTGAAAGCCATAGCATAGCTTCGGTGTAAATTTTAATGGTTATAAAGCAATTACTTGAATACCCAGCTAAGACGGTTGCGGTCACGCACGAAATAGATCTTTATAAATGGTTAATTTTGTAGGTTAAGAAGGAAATTAGTTAATTAATAATTAATACAAGGTGTTCATGTAGAAATATTTAATATGCTCTTTTAGATGCCTAATACATATTTTTGAGATTATGTCTGTGGTAATAAAAAAATAAACGTTATACTTTGCCAAAAACTAAAAACATTTAGTTAAATCCTAATAGACTAATATGCAAGCAATATTCCGCGTTAAAATCCACAACCACTCGACGTACGTTTTACCCCGACACCGGAGCATCCTCAGGAAGTTCCCTAATAGGGTTTTGTACTTTCTCAAGGTAATGCCCGATTCCATTAATTATTAAGTTAAATACACGTTTAAATCCCCTAATTTTAATATTAATAGTATAAACCTAACTTATAATTGTTAAGGTTTACAAATCTGTCTAGACATTGAACTTAACTTCATACTTAATCACATTTTTACCACATATGTCTGCATCAGACAGAGCCTTATAAGCAAGTGTTTATACTCACTTACATCATACATGAATCGAGCGCACGAAAAGGTCTAACACTGGTTCAATAACATTAAATAAAATCAACAAATCATTGAAAATGTTATAAGGCATAATGCACATTATGGCATTCACGGGTGCAAGCACCATTTCTGTATTCAACGAGCATTAATTAATTACTTATGCGTTCAAAACATTACGCTATAGAGTATAAATTAACAGTTAGCATGATAACTTGGCTGCAAATATAAGCAGTTTAGTAAATTGTACTTAAGTAAAATATATACTCTTATAAAGAAGATATAATTTTACTAACATCAGAGGTGTACTAAAATCTTATATATAATATTCTCGTGTAACGGGGTGCGTAATTGTACTCCGCCGAAACGGCTCGACCGATTTTTATGAAATTTCATATAGGTCTGAGAATCGGCTAACCCCTATTTTTGATCCCCCTAAATGTTAAGGGTGGTACAACTATTTATATATTTTTTCTTTTATTGGACAAAATTTCTAATTTTTTGTTTCTCTATTATACAGCATACAAAATACATTAAATTTTTACCTCTCTACCCCTATTTTTTATTTATTAATATTTTTATTGAACTAAAAAAATTATTGCTGGTAATCACATGAACGGCAAAACAACGTTTGACTGGTCAGCTAGTAGAAGTATATATTAGATGGGCCGTAATCTGAATTCTGAATATGAATGGACATAATACGAAAATATATATTTTATTTACGTAATGGCATAGAAGAAAAATATAGCATCATTCTTAAACCTATCAAAAGATATCCATTGTTTATTTTGTATAGTATTTTTTGTATATAAGTCACCGACGCGACGTTACGAATATCGAGGAAATTAAGAGAACTTAACAAGGCTGCGCAGGACGTCCTAGCATTTAACTGCCGCTAATTAAAACAGTAGTTGATATTAATGTTCAATACACGATCAGAAATGTTTAGTAAAGACAGCTATTCTGCTTCCTGGTGCTTGAAATGATTTTAAAATTTATAAAGATTCACTCAAAGCTATTATCCACCTTTGCTAAAAATATTTGAAACATTGTGAACAAGTGCAATAAAAAAAGCCAGTAAAATTATATCTTTCCCTAGCCTCAAGTATTATTATTATAATTATTTTAATTATGTATGGTTTTAATGTTATTGAAAATAAGAGAGCATTTCGCAAAAGGGCAAATGAGGAATGGTCCTCATAATATAATTTCAATAAAATGTTGAGGGCTAAAAGGAGGATGGTCATTTTAAGCTATTAAAATCTTAATATTTAGCCTTGCTTCAGCGAAAAAGTAATGTTGGATTGAATTACTATATTATCAAAATAATTTAATAAAAATCCATGTTTTAAACTAAAAACGTCACAAGCAGTATGAAGAACTTTTATGAAAGTAAAATAAAATTACACATCTGTTAATCTGAAACACTTTTGAGCAATTCTAAGTTCAAGAATTAGAAGATAAATATTCAGGGATAAAATTATTTCTTTTAAATATAAATAGTAATAATACCTTTACAATACATTCATCTAATTTATAGTTCAGGCCAAATTAGTCATTTTTTCTAATTCATAATAATTATTATATACAAATTATACTTATATTTATTTAATTTAATATCAGCCAGATAGTTAATAATATAAATAAATTAACTAAAGTTTAAGACCAAATCTTATCTTATACATGTTCTAGAATTATTTATGATAAACGGTTGGTTACTGAACCCACAAAACATGACTTTTTTACATCTTATCATTTAACTTTATTATTAACTCAGTAAAATATTTTATCACTTTAAAGATGACCATAGGATGGATTCATAAAATAACAAACAAGTTGTACCAATTATATCGTAATTATGAGCGTATTTAATGTTATTTCTATTAATGAAAAACATATATATAATCATTTTTGTGACACACACACCCCTTAGTACAAGGAGAAATTTTATTTAAATAATTGTGAGCATTTCGTTCGATACGAAAGATTTATCAGGACAAATTAGAAAATGTGGGCCGGCCGCGGCAACCACATAGAACGGTGAAACGTAAGACGCTGTTTTAAAAAGAAATGACCTACCTTCATGTCTGCGACTATTTGCTGGTAAAGGCTCCACAAAGGGGAACAGTCCTTCTCTGTAGTCCCCTCCATTGTCAAAATGCTTTAAATTTCACAATAAAATCACTGAAAACACGTAACACTAGACAAGCACATAACACTTAACATTAAAAATCGCCATCGCGAAAATCGAACAACTGTTGCATTTTCACAAAAGTAATTGTTATATCTACCACTTCCTTCTTTTAACTACATCTCACTACACAATTCAAGACAAAAGAGAGGTAGGAAAAGAGATTTTCAACAAATCAATATTTATAAACAAGGATATTGTCAATGGAGTCGAGCCGATGTTGAAATATGTTTACTCTGTTTTAAGTAAGTAAACGAAATAACCAGCATCTAATTATTTCTTCTCTTATTACGTAGTACGTAATAAATTAAAATAAAACTTTGTCAACAGATATTTCATTCACAAAAAGAATTATGAGAATTACAAGCGCATGAAATACGTTCACCTCAGCCACAAACAACACAAACTAATAGTTAATACTAGTCGATTTTTTTCCTGTCGTTAAAGTGAAGGCAAGGTCCGAAGATAGTAGCGAGTGTTGAAAACAGATTATACTTGACGGCTGAAAAAATGACGCTTGGTAACACAGAACTAATATTTTTGAGACACATTTAATGCAAAGTGTCATCTGTAGTATCACCTAGACAAGGAGTAATATTTATTTTAAAGTGACTAAAGAAAACGAAGGAAGGGGTTTAAAGTTTTTTCTCCTTCCTTGTACGTTTTTCATATTTCCTACCTAACTGTTTGAAGTAAAGGAAAATCTAACATTTATCAATAACAATAATATACCGCCTACAGATACTGTCATCGAGATGAGGCTAAAAAATACTACCGGATAATTAAAAATACAATAGTCGTATTAGTTTAGATATACCTTTATTAGAAGCTGGTTTCACTAAGTGGGGGAGAGCAGCAGCAATTCTGGATACGTGTGGAATTTGTATTTTGTTTCGATGTCTGATGATGGATTTCAATTCCAGAAGTATTTTTACATTGGACAGTGATTTTTAATTGAGACACGTTCCTTAACCACACAAATCTTGTGCACTTAATGAGCTGTTACAATCTAGAAGTCATATCATTAAAATTTAAAAAATTCCTTATTCAATGATCCCATTTATTTGTTGTGTACTATCACTACATTATTCTGCACTGACTTCACTGATAATTTACCTATGTCAAAAATTTGCAAAACCTTAACTTCCTAGTCTGTGTAATTTTGACATTCGTGTAGCTTATTCACTTATTGCTTGAAATTTGAAATCTTATAATGGAGTTTTGTTATTATTCCTTATTAAATGTCACAAAATGATTTCCTTATCAATTTAAGTAATTATGATTTATTTCATTCGACCAACCGTAATGTATGTTTGTATAATTCGTTTTAATTAAAATCGTATGATGTCAAAAATAATAAACATCAATGGAAATAAGGCGGGAAGTATTTACCGGATCGCTCTTGAAAACTTTGTGTACGTTTTTGGGAATTCGATAAACTACTAAGTAAGAAATCTACTTTTTTGTTAAAAGTTTGTATAAATATATTAATTCTTATTTCAGGACATATAAACAAGTTGAATTGTATCCTGGTTCATCCCTTAATGTTATAATCGGACCTAACGGAACAGGAAAGTCCACTTTCGTCTGTGCTATAATTTTGGGATTGTGTGGAAAACCTAGTGTTATTGGTCGAGCGAAAAAGGTAAGCGGGTTAAATTAAACACGATTGGGTCGCAGAAAAGATTAGTAAGGTTTAATTTCGTGGTAGTACTAAAAATGATTTTCTTCTGTCATTTCTATACCTATTATTTTATTAAACAATGCGGAATAATATATAATTAATGTGTGTAAATGTTTTACTTGAAACAAACCAATGTAGTCCACTTCCTCACACATAGCAACCAGACAGCGGCACTAATTAGTTAATAATATTGAACTATATTTAGATACAGCTAAATTTGGTTCATCTTACTACATCTAGTTTAACTCTTTTCAGTTATCTGAGTATGTCCGTGGTGGCTGTGAAGAAGCTAACATAGAAATTGAACTATACCAACAAGTTGGGCAAAGAAATGTTATTATTACTAGAAATTTCAATCTTAAAGATACCTCCATGTGGTATATTGACCATAAAGCTGCAAGGGAGAACCAAGTTCAAGACCTAATCACATCGCTTAATATACAGGTACTTTGAATCAGTTTTTCAGATATTTATTTTGCTAAGGTGGAGTGAGTGTGGATAACCAAGATAGATTAAATAGTAATTAATGACTTTAGCTATATTTCCTACAAGTTTCAATCAATTTATTTAAATACCTACACAAAATAATATAGTACTATATCAAATATATACTATATAGTTGAATTTATTCAACCAACTAGAATAACAAAGTATTTTTTATAGTTATTCATTTATCATTCATTGACAAAATTTAGCATATGCTGTGCTGTATAATGCTTCTGTGTATATACGGTATTGCTTAATATATCTGCGAATGTTTAAGATTGATATGAAATAAAATATATGTTTACAAATTTTATTTAAATCTCAATTTCATTTTATTTCATATGATTTTTTTCTACTTAATATTGTTAAAAACATTACCAAGAGCAACAAGGGAGATAAGTTAGATCTTTTATTTCCCACACTGAATGGATTTGGCTAATGCATAATTAATAGAATTTGGCGTTACTTTGCGGAAGTCCGTAGTATGCAATTCTATTAGACCAATTCATTAGCACAAACCCTCAAAAACTTAACGCAACTTTCGCCGTGACACTGGAGCACCCTCAGGATGTTGCTTCTATGCATAGCATTTTTTAATGAACTCACAACTCACAACAAATGAGTTTTCATGGGGAGCATTGTTAATGAATTGGAATATTGGAATTGTATTTCTGATATAAATATATACTTGGTGCTTAAGAGTTTATGGTTTTTTTCAGGTGGATAACTTATGCCAACTATTACCTCAGGACAGAGTCCAGGATTTTTCTAAAATGAATCCACAACAATTACTTCGCAGTACATTGTCGGCCGTTGGTGGGACTGAGAGTGTAGCACAATTAGATGAACTGATACAAACAAGAAATGAACAACGCAATCTCACCGCCACACAAGAGAATAATGCGCAGTTATTACAGGAACAAATCAGATTGAATGAGAGGTACTCTTTTTAATAATAAGACCCATTATACATATACACACCATTTTCATTATAATATTATTATTATAATGAAAATGGTGTGTTCTTTTCTGGAATAAAAAATAAAAATAATGTTTAAAGAGTATATTCATATTATCTATGCGAACATGGTCAATTGAAACCATTTGTTAACACATTGATGTGAAACTAAGACATTAATGGGTTAAAGCCTAATTAAATGGACACATTTACCGTTTTGTATATAGTAATATTAATATACAAGGTAGATCTCCTTATGGATTATGATTACTAATTAAAAACTATCTTCATATAAGAACTTAGACTTAAGAACAGTCCCATCTATTTCTCTGCCGTTCCTTCAGAGCCTGGTTTGTGTTTCTGTATATGAGGGTATCATGGTACCACATTTAGTACATGTCCATTCCAACAAAAAAAACCTAATCTGTTCATTAGCCACTGAGTTATACACAATCACTAAATATTTACATTATTACAGATTAAAAATCATAATTGACACATTAAAGCAAAGGAAAGAAATAGAGCATCAAATCGAAGTATGTGATAAGAAGAAGCTGTGGATCGAATACCAAGAGCTCAAAACAAAAGTGAATGAGTACAGTAGAGATAAAAAGGAGGCCTTGAAATTAGTTGATACACATACAAAGAAGATGGCTCCACTGGAACAGGTTTTACATAATGCCAAAAGTAAAATTAGCACATTGGAACAGCAGAAGCTTAGAGCGGTAAGTATTTTTGTAGTGAAACTTCTTTAAGACTTGCAGAGTTGGTGAACATAGGATATAATCATTAGGAAAAGTGTGATCAGGGGGTCGGAATAGGCTCTCTTCCTATTCAAACATACAAATGAAATCATACAATAAATGTAAATAATTGTAGAAAACTAATATAACATATGTTCATTCATGTATATATTATACTGATGGAGCGAATAAGTTCAATCACTTCAGTGGTATGGTCATGATGGTTTATATTTGTTCAGTACTATAGAGCATTGTTTTTCAACCTGTGGGTCGCGACCCCCTGGGTACTTTAATAAAAAACAAAATTAAAGACAATTAATATTGTTAATGGTAATACTGTAACATAAACCTACATACATGATAAAAAACCGAAGGTCAAAGGGGGTCGCGAAATATTTTTTTATACCAAGGGGGTCGCATCATGAAAAAGGTTGAAAAACACTGCTATAGAGTACTGAACACATATATACATACATATGTGTATAGACATGTACACAATACTGAAAACTTTTTAATAAGAATAAGAACGATTCGTGACAACACTGATGAATAATATTTATTCGAATTGAATAAAATCACTTTACCTATTTATATTAAAAAATAATTGAATCTCTTCCTACTAATGCTAGTTTTTCCGTCCAGGGCAGAGAAATCCACACGCTAACAGAGAGAGCGAAAGAGACATTGAGTGAGGTGAACTCGCAAGAGTACGTCCTGAAAGAGGTGGAGTCGGCCTTCCAAGAGAAGATGGAGCGGCACCGCAACAGGAAGAGAGAGCTGGTGGAGGCCCAAGCCAAGCTGGACAAGCTCGTCAACGACAAGAGGGTGGCCGTGGAACACGTCGGGGATGGTGAGTGGCCTTCACTTTGTTTCTTTATATTAAGTGCAGATTCGAGTGCGTTAACGGCCTTTAGAATTATGTTAATTAACATTTCGAAAATCGACTTAAATGAAACGGATTATATAAGTCAGAAAAAATGTGGCAGGTTTTTTAAAAAAAAATGTGGTTTTTAATAATTTTTGTAATTTTTAAATTGTAGGCAAATACTAGTTTCAAATCGAAACTTAACTAAAAGACTAAAACTAAATTCAATTTGCAGAGACAAGTATAAAAATGAAATTGGCCGAAATTCATAAATCTATAGCAACAACGAACGCATCAATGGAGACCCTGAAGAAGAAGAAATTGGAGATAGAGTTCGATTATGAGAATAATATTGTACCCCAAACGAGATTGTATCAGAACAGGTATCCAATATATTTAGTATATATATGCGTGACTTTATAATAAAATATAAATTAAAGTTCAGGAAACTTACAGAGTCAGACGAGATAAAGCTGGTAGTAAAATATACTAAATAATTATAAATCGCAAATACTTCCAAAATACCTTGCAGTTCACATACGGAGTATACGCGGTCGTACGCGTACAGTACGCGTACGTACGTATACTCGACGCTTGTCAAGGCACATCGGAAATTAATATTATTTTATGTATTCTAGGATAAATAATTTGCAAGACGTTAACAAGAAGCGCCTCGAGAGCCTAAGCGAGGGCTCCCACACAAAAGATGCCTACAAGGCAATCCTATGGCTGAGAGCGAATAGGCATCTATTCAAACATGGGGTCTATGAGCCTATGATGCTTGAGGTTTGTGAAAACTATGGAGTAGACATACCCCATTTTTTTATTTTTTATGTCTGATTTTTTTTTCAACCCAGGACTTTTTTAAAATGTTGCTCTTTGAGTGTGGTTTTTGTGAAACAGGGCAGGCTGATGTTAAGTGGCTCGCATGTGCGTCGCCGGCCTTTTTTACATGCGCTTCTTGAAGGCAGTTATGTCTTGAAAGGAAAACCCGTTGGTTTTACATTAATACGATTTTTTTAAACTCTTTTTTTTTTCAGATAACTTTCACTGACCCGAAATTCGCCCGTTACTTAGAAGCGACGGTGGAATCTCGCGACCTAATAGCGTTCACGTTCGAGTCTAGCCAAGACATGAATTTATTCATGAGAACCATGAGAGAGATGAATTTGAAAATGGTGAACGCGGTGTGCAGTGAACCCGCTACCCTCAATTTGCAGAGGCAGGATATTTCGGAGCTTAGGTGAGATTTTCAGTCTTTCAGTTCCTATTGAAATAAATTTTCATATTAAAAAAGAAAAGATTTTTTAATTCAGTTCGAAATGGGCTATCTTTTCGTGTGACATAATTCAAAAGCCGGTTTTTGAAAGAGGTCCCTTCGGAAGAGTTCTCATAGAAATTTACCTGCAGTAGAACAAAAGGACTAATATTGTCTTATATGCTAGTATGCTATGCCTCTATGACCTGCCCTTCGATTTTTCTTGTGCCCTTATCAATTGCGTTAGCTAAGTCGACATAATATTTCATATATTAATTTCGGTCCATTGCGAAATTTGCTTTTTTTTTTGGATTTTATGGCTACAAAAATTGCGTATATTAAAGACAATATTATTACTACTTACCGACATCAGTTGTCACCGCTGACATATGACAGATGTCAAAAAGATTGAAAGATGTCACGCAGGTATCACACAGGTTCCTAGGAATGTTTTTAAGTATGTTTTAGTCCCAATATTGTCTTTCATTGACATCATTGATCATTTAAAGAGGAACACTTTATTAACGAATTTGTGTATTTTTGCAAGATTTAAATATATTTTACATTTAATTTTTTCCGACGTTTCGCGTATTTCACATTAAAATAATGTAAAATATGTTTAAATTTAGCAAAAACACATAAATTAAATCATAAAGTGTTTTGCTTTAAATCTTTTAGTGTTTATTTAATATAACTTTCCAGCTACCTCGGCTTCCACACGTACGTACTGGACACAATATCAGCGCCAGACGCCATAGTGCGTTACTTGTGTAGGAACTACGCGATTCACAAAATACCGATTGGCAACGAGCACACGTTTAATAATAGCGGGAAGGTTCCCGCCAATATCACTTTCTTCTTCACGGGTAGGTTAAATTTTGTACTGTTCTTCAGGTCTTCAGCAATTCCTGATCTAGATACTATAGTGTGTTGTTTAGGTTTGGTCTCCGAATGGGTCGAAAATTAAATATATATAAACCATTGGAAGAAAGAATTATACAAGATGTTTACAGTAATAACTTTTTTGAAATAAGATTTAAAAAAAAATAACACTATTAACGGATTTAAGTTATGTATTTTTTGCAAAATTTAAATATATTTTACAGTTTATTAAACAATTTTTTTATTTTTCGCGTCGTTGTGAAAAGAAAATCTAAATAAATAATCTAAGAAAATATAGCAAATAAAATGCTCTTAGTCAAAATAACTTAGTTTATATAGTATATATAAGTATTGTATAAAAAACTACTTTTTATACAATAATGTATAAATTAATTTGGTGACCCAAAAATTTTTTTTTTTTTTAGAAAACCACAGATTCTCAGTACGCGTATCGGAATACAGTGGCGCAAAATCCAGTTCTATCACTGAAATAAACCCGGCTCGACTCCTCGCGAACACTGTGGACGCAGATCAGATTAATAAATTTAAAAATCAGTATGTATCTAATTTACTTAAATTATTTATCAATTTATACACAACTTTCTTACGGTAATTAAAATAACTAATTGGATTCAGCTATTATTGAAATATTTAATGTATAGATGTAACATTAAAAAAAAAAATACCAATTATTATAATAGTCTAATATGGATTTTCTAACTGCTTTGTGCTGGTTTCCACAGATTAGAAAGCTTCGAGAGAACCGCAAGGTCACATAAACTGAAGATGCAGGAATTTAACAACCAACTTTCGCCGCTAGAGGTCGCTCTGAACAATTTCAACATGGACAGGAAGAAAATCAACGAGGGCATAGAAAAGGTATTTTTTATAATTTTAATTTGTATAAAAAAATATTTATTTTTACAATGTTCTTTTAAGACGCAATGCATATTTATGCACTAAATAAAATTTGCCCACAGCATTAACAAATAATTTTTTTGAAGAGTACCTTACAAAAAAAGAATTGTGTCGGAAACAATTCATCACATTTCAACAAAATTTAGTCTAATTTACAGTACGCAGGTGAAAACGCGACGCACAGCTAGTCAATAAAGCTGTCAATAAAGAGAACTTACTAAAATATATATAGTATTTCAAAAAATTCTCAGCACATAATTTTAATAGGCTTAAATATTAAAAGTCAAGAAAAGAAAACAAAGACTTTAGAAAAGCTTATATTAAGTGAAATAATTGTATAAATATAAAATACTAGCTGACCCAGCAAACGTTGTTTTGCCATACATGTGATTTCAATTTTCAATTAATAAATAAAAAATAAAGGTTCATCGTAGAGGCGTAAAAATTGTATGTATTTTTGTATGTAAAAAATAAGAAATTCTATCAAAAAAAAAATTATGGGTGGACCACCCTTTACATTTGGGGGATGAAAAATAGATGTTGTCCGATTCTCAGACCTCCCCAATATGAACATAAATCATGAGAATCGGTCAAGCCGTTTCGGAGGAGTATGGCAACGAAAACTGTGACACGAGAATTTTATATATAAGATTTATACATTATGTTAGCATTCCATTAAAATTAAAACATACATTGCAGGTTAGAACTCTCAGCGCACAAATTCGTTTACAAACGAAAAAAATCGAGGACATACAAAACGAGTCCTCCCTCAACATAGAGTGCGAGAAAGAGAAATGCCAGAAGAGACAGAAAGAGATTGTTCTCAAGCAGTGCCAGCTTCATTCACAATTGAAGGACCACCTGAGAGAGCTGCAGAATAAGATGCTGGAGAGGGAATTGGTTGGGGTGAGTTTTTAAACTGTTCGTTTGTTTGTATGTGCTAATCTCAGGAACTAATGGTGCGAATTTAATATCCAAGAGTTTGCATTTGAACGGGGAGAAATGCTTCGACTGTTTAATGTGAGTAACCATCGCTACTAAACTAAACTAATATTAGATGGATAATAATATTTAGTTGAAAAAAAATATTGAGCAGATAATACAGATATAAATATTTCCACAAATATTTAGGTAACGTATTTGGAGTAATTCCTGGTTACGTATTATATTAAACATGCTAAATGGTGTCAAATATGCGGAATCTATTTTGCAAATAGCGGTCAAAATCAAACTAACTATCTCTTAAATAACAGATTACGGTACTTTTCATCAATAATGTATTTTAGTGTGTCAATTGTCAAAGTTTGACACTAAGATTTACGCGATCTCTTGCGTCATCTAGTATCTATTATAGCCTATGACTCGGATTAGATTTAAAATTATTAATAATACTAATAAATAAATTATTAAAAGATTTAAGATTCAGATAAAGATTCTAACAGATGTCGATACTTTTCGACTGGATTGAATAAGTAACCAATAGATGGCACTGCTATCTAAAATGTGCTTCCCACAAACATGTCGAAATAGATTAATTTATTAACCTAAATAAAGCATTCTTTATTGTTTAAAACGCTTTCGATTTTAAACATATCCCCGCACACTTAAAGCTGATAATTATTTTTATTGAACTAAAAAAATTATTGCTAGAAATCACATGTATAGCAAAACAATGTTTGCCGGATCAGCTAGTATTTTATTAATTATATGGCTTTAATGTTACCAGACTAAAAACTCCGAAAAAAGCTCTGTCCTGATTAATTTATCTCTTTTTAATTGTTTAGGTGAAGCTGGACGTGAGCAGGAACGCATTAGTACAACAGGAATCTGAATTGAGAGAACTGAAATGTGAATTACGGAATGTCCAAGTAAGATAATTAAAATTTCCTTATATTTAAGATCGTATGTCGTCGTCGTCCTATGACACCCCAGAGGTAGGGTCTCCACTAATGACCGCCACTTCCGCCTATCTTCTAAGGTCGTATGTACTTCCTTTTATTTTCCCCCTTCTACACTAGAATTTTATAATTATATATTTGTTTAGTTTTTATAGTCAAAGTTAACTTTTGAAAAATGTATTTTGCATATTCTTATTGTTAGGAGAAGTGGGTAGCTCTGGTATTCTTTCAAGGGTAAACAGTGAGCCTTTGGGGCGCCGCGTCAGTCTTCACTTCGTTCTGAGCCGCCGAGTGAGGCGAACGTACGTATCTGATAGTTGGCCTGTGCTTACTGTAAATAGTGGTTTTAATCTCGATAACCCATGGATTTAACACCCACCATACTGGACTGCCGAGGGGTCCCGGGTTCGAACCCCGGTGCTGTCAACATTTTTTTATGATGAGCATAACTGTTGGCTATCGTCCGTGTGTCATATATAGCTGTATACCTACAAATAGTTTACTATTATTACTATTACAATATTATTTTTATTCCAATATTTCTATGATTTCTCAATATTGGATGGCCTCTCAAAATATTTATATATTTTTTTTCAGGCAACCCTGGAAAACATTGAAAACTGTTTAACGCGAGCCGTTTCCAAGGCGAAGGAAAAACTAGCCGAAGCGAAACGTTCGTGCAATAACAAACTACCCACGGCACCCGACTTTCCTTATAAAGATGAATTTGAGAATCTACCCTCCGATTTAACAGCTCTACAGGAACACTGCTTTGATCTGCAAACGCGCATCGATTGTATGCATAGTAGTGACGAACAGGTATTATAACACGATACGATTAAAAAAAAAATTTTTTTTGAAGGGTTCCGTACTCAAAGGTAAAAATGGGAACCTTTGTTTGTATCAGAAGTCGTAGTTAAACAGTTGAAATTTTCAGATTATTTTTGTGGAAAAAAAATCAATTAATTATTAATAGACAAGCGATTCTAAAAACTATTTTATTTACAGCCAGCTCCATTTTTTTCAATTGAGAAGTTTTTAGCATTTATATTCTTGAGAATACAGAACCTTAGGCCATCACAAAATTGATTGTTAATTTTTTTTATAGGTGGCTCATTGTATAGCAAAGGAGACAATTATTATTTTGTTTTGGAAAATTTGCTTTCAGACAATAAAGGAGTACGAAACACGGGAACGCACGATCAAGCAGCTTCAGTCTGACGTCACCAACTCTTCTGATATCAACAAACGCTTAGAAGAGAAAATGAATAGACTAAAGTGAGTTTATCAAAATGACAATTTTTTTGTCTACCTTACCTTTTATCTTAACTTAATTAGACTATCATACATCGCACTTATATTGTAAACGCGAGTGTATCAGTATGAATGTGTGGATGTTTGGTACTCGTTCCCGTAAAAACTACTGAATGGATTTTAATTAAACTTTATTGTGTGTTTACTACCATGTACAGGAATTTTATTATAACTAGTATATGTGTGTGTTATAGCGAAAATAGTAAACAATAGAAAGTAATAATTAATTTCAAATGCACATTTGGTAGTATTAAATTGACTCCTAAATATCTTACCTAGTTTCTGTTCGTTATATAAGTACTATGTATTTTGAATTTAAGATCAAAATGGCTGCCGTCGCTGGAAACGCTCCTCCGTAACATAGACCGTGCCTTTGGCTCCATGTTCGCCAAAATGGGTTGCGCGGGCGAAGTCAAGTTGGACAAAACCGGGGCTGACGTAAGTTTCATATTAAAAATTCGATTAGGAAAGTGTAAATTAACAAAGAAAAACAGTTATCTATAATGCTTCGGACGAACAACGGCGTTCGATTTTCGAAATTCAAAATTCCAAAAAGAAATCTAAACTCGGTTTTAATATGACAGGAAGACTACGATAAATACGGCGTGGGTATATACATTCGATTCCGGGCGGATGAACAGTTGCAGCAGTTGACCCGTCACGCGCAAAGTGGGGGTGAAAGAGCGTTATGTACTGCCTTGTACCTCATGGCGCTGCAGGCTTTATCCACCGTGCCCTTCAGGTAAAGTACACAAATAAACCCTACTTGTTAAGATGCAACTTCAAATGTACGTAAATCATCTTCATTATAGTGCATTCACATACGGTCGGTTTGCCAAGTCAAGATGTTCATATTTCGAATTATGAATGCTATTAAATATATGCGATAGTTGACAATTTGGTGATTCGAAATTCGAATTTTACATTTGAATTTCGAAAAACTTCTCGATTTGGATTTGTACTGAAAATTGTAAGTGTTAAATGTTACCACAGATTATACGATGGAACCACAGCACATAACATTTATTGACTATGACGTATTTTGATTCGTTCTTCGTGATATTATCTTTGACTTACGATACAATAAGGTTATATAGGTCGGTTTCGCAGTACAAATCTAATCAAAAGATATAAATTAGTAATATTTAAAGGAAGAATGATTTATGAACAGGTGTGTTGACGAAATAAACCAAGGCATGGACGCGATCAACGAGCGAAAAATGTTCCAACTACTTGTCAAAGTGACCACAGAGTGCGACAACGGACAGTACTTCCTATTGACGCCTAAGGTAAGTTTTTTCTCTAAAATGAAACACTAAAAAAACATTTGTATCCCGGGAAAAATTTAATATGTTCTAGAAATAAAATTGTTTAAACTCCAAAGATTTTTAATATATAAATCAATCAATTTTAATGCTATTAACAATGAAAACGCATTCTCAAACAGCTGCTACATATTTTTCTTACAATATTTGTTTCAGCTATTACCGCAACTTGAATATGGCGAAAAAATAATGGTTCATACAATTATGAATGGTAAGGAACTGATGGATTATAAAAAATGGAAATATAATAAGCATTTAGAAAACGCACGGGCGTACAGACTGTCATTGGCCACGAACAATATGTAAGTTAGGTTACTGTTAGGGTTACTTTGGCAGAGCACAAAATATACCATTGAAGAACGATAGATATAATTTAGTTCACAATACATTGGTACATACAGAAGTGTAAAATCTATATATAGAGTTAAAATATATATGTTCAAGCCTAAAAGTCACTCCTTACATTAAGCTAATTATTTTTAGCTTAAAGCCAACCCTTGATTTCCAATTTTTTTTTATATTTAACATCAGTAGTAAAAAAACATTTACTCGTTATAAACCCAAAGATCTTCAGTATTTGTACGTTGTTGAACCTCGAGCTTTAGAGAGAGACGATCGGCTAATTTCGGCATCGTATAGCGTTGTCTCTTTCGCACACCGTGAAAGTTTGACAGCTGATTTAGTTCAAGCAATCAAGTGCTTTATTCTAAATTTAAATTCTTATATACATTTAATGTATTGTAACGTAACGTATTAAATAGCTATGGAGAGTTTTGAAAATACGATACGTAGTTTTGCGAGAGTTTTTGTTTTTTCAAAAATATTTCAGATTGTAACGAAATTAAATTGTCGGCAAGGATTTTTTAAAAATATACAGCTTTAAGGTAGTTTTACATATTATATAAATTATGGTTTTGATATTGTTAAAATTTAACACAGATTTTAGTATCGTTGTCGTTGGTCTTAGAAGATGAACGCTTTTGTTTAGCAAACGTCAAATATCAATGTCAAATATTTCAATGACAATCATATTGTGCTGCCATCGAAATATTTCTATCGAATAACAAGACCTGTCAAATTAAAGTAGATTATTTCTACTTGCGCCGTCTTTTAAGGGTTACCATGGTAACGTTATTTCCGTACAAGATGGTAGCCATGGTAACAATCAACCTTACTTTATATACGCCTGAATTTAGATGAAGATAGTCTTCGGCTGCTACGGACAGATACTAAAATCGGTCGTAGCTTTCTATATTTTATAAAGACTACAAATAGTGGTGAATTTATTTTTACATTTGTAATCGCGACTATTTTTAGTCCACGATTTACACTTAAATTTATATTCAGAGTTTTAACAAGAATCATCGAGGGTATAAGTGGTTAGAAACATTAACGTTTCATATATTTTAATGAAGACTTGTAAAAATAGTTTTTAATGTATACATAAACCTCAATTGTAAATAACATACTTTTGTACCTGCTTAATATTAAGAGCTTTCGAAATTGCCGTGTGATTATGTATATTAAAACTAAAAATTGTTTTTTTTTTATTTCCAATTTCTCGAAAATCCTCATAAATTAACATCGAAGGCCGATTCGTCCAAATACAACTTATATAACAACAAACTGATAAATTGTATTTACCAGCAATCGAACCCACAGCCAACACCATTGTGTCAACAGGGTCATCGCACAGTACTTTGACCAGTCAATTTTAATGCTTAAAACAATTAACCGTAATTACTAGCCTATTGAAGGATAATTAAAAACAAGTAATATAAAATCTGTTTATTTGTTATCAAAGCGTATATAATATAAATTAATAAAAGCAGAGCTAATACTCCAACTGAACACCTTTCCCAGTCCACTGTTCATCGAGTTTAACATCGCACTCCAAGTCACGTAATGCGGATTTTATGTCGAAGCCGAAATCTTTTTCGAATAATTCGTATGACTTATGGAGTATTGACTCTATACCGAGTTCGTGGAACTTGGTGTTTAGGTCGCGGCATCGCGCCACGATATTCCGTATTGCCCAGCAACCGTTTTTCTGTAAATACAATTTTATTTTATTATTATGTTCTCAAACATTACATAATCTTATAAATAACACACAGGATGATTCTAAAGTAATATTACAAATTTAAAGAAAAACACTTTGTTAACGGATTGAGTTGTGTATTTTACAATTTTAAGTATATTACACCGTGCCTACCGTGACCACGCACGCTATAAAACACGCGAAACGTCGGGTTTTTTTTTAAATTAATTATTTAATCCGGTATCAGTGTTTTTCTTTAAAAGATTCTAAAGTACATACATATGTAACAATGAGTACTTATATAATTAAAAGAGTGGTAGCTTACGCGACAGCAAAAAGGAAGAGAGGAAAAAAAACAATAATAATCAATCAGCACACAACAATACTACTAAAACTCCTCGGCGGTAGACCTCCATGGAGTCTCCGAAAATGTCCACCGAGTCATTTCTATTAACAGTGTTTGTTGCTCGAGTAGGTTGCTGCTTTTCTTTTAGCTTACTCGTTATAAACGAGTTTGTAAATGGTGGCGATGCACACTCTAAACTAAAAATCTCTAAATTTAGCTCTAAAGAACCTGTCGAACAGTTTTAGAGAGCGTAACCTATTCTGTGTATCTCTAAATTGATAGCAATAAGGTTTAAATTGTCAATGTAGAAACATATAGGATAGTTTGCACACGTTTGACAGGTCTAAACCTAAATTTAGAGATTTTTAGTTTTAGAGGTGTACATCAGAATCGCTAAATGTTTCCGATTTCGGAAAGCTGTTTCCTTTAATCTAAACATATATAAATCTCCCGTCACGATGTTTATCCGCGATGGAATCCGAAACTACTTAACCGATTTTAAATTAAATTGGCACCCCGTGAGCAGTCTGGTCCAACTTAAGAGATAGGATAGATTAGATCCTTAATTAATTGACAGCCACAATTGTCTGTTAACTCCAAAAGATTCTAACAGATGTCGATACTTTTCGACTGGATTAAGTAAGTAATCAATAGATGGCACTGCTATGGTAAACCGACAAACGTGTCATATAAAGATTAAATTATTAACCTAAATAAAGCATACTTTTTGTTTAAAACGCTTTCGATATTAATTATATCCTCTCACTTTCAAAGCTGATAATTATTTTTATTAACTTGTAGTTAATAATAATGCCTATATGTGGTTTGTACTAATCATCACAAGATAATTTAAAAATTCAACACATTGAAATCGGAAACTTTCTAAGAATCTCCACAGACTAAATTGTAATCTTTTTATTACCTGTACTTGAGGTTGTGTTTGGTGAATCTTCAAATTTTCAACGATCGCCTCTGCGGCTCCGGCTTCTATGAACTGCCTGCTATGCTCCGGTTCCCGTAGAGCCAGCGCCGCTATACATTTTAACGTTAGGGCTGCTGACGACGGGCTATTCTGTAAATTTAAAAACCTTATACGATCTTCTTTTATTAACATATCTTTTACATATTTAAAGCAAAACGCTTTGTTAACGGATAAAGTTATGTATTTTACAAAATTTAAGTATATTTCATTATTTTAAACTTTTCCGACGTTTCGCGTAATTTACAGCGTGCGTGGTCACGGTAGACTGAAGATAAAAGGTGTTAATTGTCAAAATAAGTGGCACAGCTGCAGAGAGGTTGTGTGCTATCTGTATTTATTGCCCCGGAGTTGGTATCGACTAAAACCGGAAGGATTTTTACAGAACTGGCTCACGGTGGCCTCCATTTTCCCAAATTGTTTTTTGTTGTACCTTTTACGATTCTATTACCGTATTATATATAAAATAACTTTGGGTACCTATATACAAATAAAACTAAAGTGTGATACATACGGAATGTCTCGCTAGAACGGATACAACTACTGGTATTATACCACTTTTGACTAACTGCCTTTTCACATCGTCATTTCCGGCCAGCGCTGTTATTCTGAAAACGTTTATTAAAAAGTAATTTCAAGACCTATACTTGTGACTATATTAATCACAGGTACTTTAATATTAGTATGGATTAGAGAGAAAAAAAAAACTTAGAAAAATATGTCCATATAACAAAAAGCCGCCATTCTATACGTCATCATACGATGTTATTAGCTAGAGTTTAGTAGAATCGATATATCGTTGTTAAGTTAATACGGAAGTTACTAAGGCAACATAACATAGTTACAAGTAGGTGGTTTAACGTAATTTAAGTCGAATCAAGCAATAGTTTCAGATTGCACCATTCATGTAAATTACTTGAAAAATGTCTATTCCAACTAACGGTGACTATCTCTCATTCGGTGACAGAAATGGCGGCTTAACAACAGTGGACCACTGGCTTAATCACAACAGTAAGGTGTTGAAAGGGGATATCATCGGCGTAACTGATAATAATACATCAATAACGAAAAATTGTATCGTTAAAGTAAACCAAACGTCGTGCCACGACTTCAGCGATAGCACGGCCCAGCTGAAACATCGAACAAGGCACATCAACTATTGGAAATCAGAACTAGAAAGAGCTATACGAGACATCGACGCAGAATTAAATGTCATAGAAAGACAGAGACAACAACTCAAAAACGCCATGAACACATTAACAACACCAGAATATAATACAGAAGAATGTTTGAATTTAAGACGGAATAGAATGCAATCGGACACGGTGTACGATGGACCACAAGACGCGTTATTCAAAGAGTTTGTCCTTATACAAAACATTAAACAACTCCACAAAGATTTGCTGAACGAGATTGAGAATCAAATCAAAATGAACGTAGCAGCTAAGAATTCTCTAGAACGCGACTGGAGCGATAAATCTCTCGCTTTCAAATGTGAAGCGCGCAATTCCGAACTCTCAACAAAATCAGTTAATGTCAAAGACTCAGCTGGTGCTACGAGGCTCTCTGAAGGACAATCAGATGTACAGTTATGGGAACAACACACGATTAACGCACTGAAACAGTTTAAATCCGCTATAGATAAGTCTAATGTTCTGCGGCAAAAGGTAGACGCGGCGTTAATAAATTCAGCACGCGATTTACGCACACAAGATATATCGGTTAACAAGGCATTGAGCGAGCGAATCGCGCGTACCGATCAAGTTAAAATTGAACTGGAGAATCAATTGAAATTGACGCTGCAGAAAATTGTTGAAACTGAAAATATCCTGGATACTCTGTATGAGGAAAAATTGAAGGTAACACAAAGGATTCAGGTGGCCCAAACGCGAATGAATGTGAAGAATTGCCGGCCGAATGTCGAGAATTGTCGCGAAGGATCGCTTATAGGATTAATTGATGAAATAAGGGATTTGAACAACAGTATGAGTTTATTGCAAACACGTTGTGTGGAAACTGAGAAATTGAGAGCGGCGTTAATGCAGGAAAGGTCGATGTTGGAGAATGAGATCATCGTAAAGAAAAAAACAGTGTCCATTGACGACCAGCGGTGCCTATTTTTAAGATCACATTTCCAATCGGCTGAAAAGCTTTGTGGTTTTTAAAATATGGCAAGGGAATTATATCATTCAAGGTTGAAATATAAAGTAAATTTGCCATCTGTTATCTGTAAAAACTGTAACCTGTTAAGAACACTATGGGATAATTTACTTACAGTTTATTAGCCTGCTGTACGACGGTAACATTGTCAAAATTATCCGCCAATACGGTGAATAAAACATTATTGCCAGATTCAGCTACTTTGGCACAGAGCTCATTTCTAACCAGTAGTGTTGCCATTGTAAGCATCAATTCTGACACTAATGGTGGTTTTGTGTTAGCTAAAAGGCAAATATCACTATTATTAAAAAATAAAAAAACTATATTGCAATCATAATTGATCAATGATGATTAACTAGATTAGTATGATTTTTCAAATTTGAATATTTAATAATGTTAGCTATAAGTACATTGTGTTCTTATTTGATCATAACCTTTAAAAACACCATAAATAAATAAAATGACATATATCCCTAAGGGACCACACACCTAATCCTTAAGAAAATTAATTAAGTAAGTAATTAATAAAAAAAAGTGGCTTTAGGGAATATAAATTGGTAGTGGTTTAGGTGAAATTAACTCTATAAAGTATAGAAGACCCAGGTGATATCACCAGAAATTGAAACCGAGGTAGACCATCAAGGAGATGGATTGATGAGATCACTACAGCAATGGGCAGATTGTTGAGCAGCTATTCCAGGTGCAAAACAAGAGTTTATTGGAGAAGGTCTATACCATATGTGGGCATGTGGATACTTGATAAATGGTTTGTCTAGTCAGTAAATAAAGGCTGAATTAATATTATTTACCAGCAAGTAAATGTGTGAGAGTTTCCAAGAAATATATGCCCAATTCTCTTGCATGTTCGTGAGCTTTGCCAAATTCCACGCGTATATCATCATCCAAAGTAAAACGCCGGATAACTTGCAGTGTTTCACTTAAAAGCTGGTAAGTAATAATAAAGAAAACTAGAACTATAATATTTACTCAATACTTTTTGCAGAGTAAATCTGTCACATGGTTGAAAAATATAATCACTGTTTTCACTTTGTGAAATGTAAAGCAGTTTACAGCAAATGGACTCAAATTGGAGAAATATTATTATTTTATACTATTGAAATCTTACAAAGAAGCATGATAATAAATCCATTAAATAATATCCTTAGAATTTATTTTGTAAAATTATTCAATTACAATACCTTTTGGTTCCCTTGCACTTTCAAAAGTGTTTGCAAATTGTCAATAATATTAAGAGCAAAAATCCTCTGTCGATTCATCTCATGTTTAAGGCAACAAACATTGATCCATTTCAGGTTTGCCAGTATAATATCCTCATTTTTAACATTGTTTAATATGCTGTAAAATTAGTTGTGAGTTCACACAAAGTGGTGAGTATGAGTGGTTCTACATGTTGATAAAATCATTATATGAAATATATTACATATTATATAAAATTTAAGAATTAAAAACCTCTTCATTAATTCTGTCCCTTTTGAGTCCAATAAATCTGGTTGTCCGTCCATGAGTGTTATTAAGCCAAACAATACTTTTTGCATAACAGTATGATTATCCTGTGAGCAACTTTTTTCCAAGAGACTTAAAAGGACATTGTACGCACCATCTTTTCCTGCTCTGACTCGGTGAGCTAAGTCTTTTTTGCATTCCGTCTGAAAAGAAAAATACCAAAAATAAAATAAGTGTTACACAAACAATACATCAAATCAAAGTTAGACATGACAGAATATTTAGAACAAATATTTTTTTTCAATAATAACATTATTTAAAAAAAATAATAATATTAAAATATTAATAATAAAAAATATAAAACAGGAAGTAAGTAATTTAATTTGTTCCTTTAATGGTCTTAAATACACATACCGTTAAAACATCTAGTTCCTTCAGTAATTCTTCTTCACTGCTATATGAAGTTTTCCTTAATTTTTCAACTGTTGTGCTTACCAAGTGATTCTCGCCAGATCCCAAAGCTAAATCTTTTATTATGTTTGATAGATCAACCCCCTAGAACCAATTATGGACTCAAAATAGTTTTCTACTTAAACTTTTGAACGCAGAGGAAATGTTAAATCATTAATAATTTTAAAACTTAGTATTAAATTAATTTATTAAATGTGATTCAGGTGTAGCCTAAAGTTACTTGTGGTAAAGTTGTTTATTTTAATTAGAATTTTTAAATTACATAGAAAATCTAATTGACATTCAATCGGGAATTTATTATTACTATTTAAATAAAAAGACAAAATAAACCTGTGCTTCAAATTGTGTTATAGCTTCTTTTATTGCTTCTTCTGGGCTCATATCAAACTCATCAATATTTTCACGAACCACTTCGTCATATGTCTCCTGGCTTATAATACGCACCATTTTCAAAATTATCTATCAGCTAGATAAAATTTTAAAATTGAATTAATAATAGAAACGTAAGAATTTAGTAAAACTAAATCAGCCGGAATTATTTAAATAACAAGTTAATAGTGATATAGTTATGTACAGATTTATAGATACATTTATAGTATTTTTGTGAAAGATACTGTCAATTGTCAACATGGTGTATGTGAGACAAATTTTCAACTTTTCAAGCAAATATAAAGTCTAGATGTTAGTTGCTACAGATTAATCCTCTCTCTTCGGGAGAGCCTTATTAGTGTAATAAAACTTCCTTTATGCTGTATACTCTCCTTTAATAGTTTTCTTCAGACATATGTAATAAAACTTCCTTTGTGGTGTATACTTTCTTTAAATAGTTATCGACAAACTTATTACACATTCCGACACAATATTGGTACACAAAACACAATACTCCTATATTAAATGAACACGAAGATATTTCCCTTGTGCCGTACAGCCAAGAATACCCCGTCCGCACCCTGGTTCTCCGATTTTAAAGAAAAACGGCCCCACCGCGCGATAGTCCGACAGCATCCGAATCGGTAGCCGAAGATTATCGGTTTCCGAACATCGTTGGCGAACTATTTACAATTATGCTGCACAGAATATTATCTCGTTACAATAATTAATCACTTAACTTATTATTTATAACAGATAAAAACATTGTGGTAGGTATATATAACGTTTAGAATAAAATTATTACAAAAACATTATGTAATTGCTAGCTAAATAAAATCAACAGATTGACTTGTGACACTGGATTAGATACACAAAATCAAGTAACCCTAACATTAGTAAGAGAGACACTACTTCTGGGTAGTGGATAGAGTCACCTGTCTACGGTATTACATACATTTTAGAAGAACATTTGGTAGTAATATACTGACAATGAACACGTTTATCGCTTCTATTTGTATTACATATCTACTACACATATGAGTATTTATAGGTATTGGCGTAGTTAGTGTCTGCAAAAATCATCTTAATCTTTTCTTAAAAGATTTGATACATTCTATTTTTATACGTTAAGCGCTATCGGCTGTTAAGTACTCATATATATACTAGTTTTTACACACAAATGAGTTTTTCTCATCTGTGGAGTGTGTTGCGTTAATACTGGATGACGCATTCGTCATTTGTACTATTTTAATTTTCATACAATAGACCAATAGTGGATGTTGTTGCATATTTTTATTAAACGCAATTAATCATTGCCATTCCGAGATAATTTAGAAAAATTAATATCACATTTTAAACAAGATGAGTTTCTTGGGGAAACTCTTCGGAGGAAAGAAAGAGGAAAAAGGGCCAACGACTCATGAAGCGATCCAAAAATTACGGGAAACAGAAGAGCTATTGATCAAGAAGTCGGAGTTTCTTGAAAAGAAAGTCGAAACTGAGATACAGGTTGCCAAGAAAAATGGAACAAAGAACAAAAGAGGTAATCCGTCGACGTAATTTTTAACTTCTCTGAAGGTTAATCTATTCATACTTATCCTTCCTGCATATTGGTTGTCTTAGAGATTTATACAATTTTCATGAACAATTATTTTATACCTACATGTTGCTGTTTCATTTTTGTAATAAATAATGATGTTCATATAAAAATCTGTTATATATATTGTAATTCTTAAGAATGACTCATTCATAACATTATAATTGTATTATCTATTGTTAACAGTTAACGATTTTGTTTATTTCTATGTAAATGTGTCCTACATTTTAATCTTTTGGTTTAGTCTTTAATAGAGAAAGTTATGTGAATAATATATAAGCTGTAGGCTATATCTTGAAACCAAAGTATTATTAAAATATAAAACCTCGATCATAAAAACTAAACCAGGCTAAGAGTACTGTTCAAAAACTGTTTTTATAAGTACTCTTTATTTTATATCTATCTAAATAACATCAATTAATGTAAAAATTTTCTCTTTGCTAATATAATTATGTTTTTTATACCATTTTTAACTGTTCATTTGTGAATCATTATTTACAAGGGGGTATTAAAATTATTAAGTAAAATAAGTATTTCCATACTATAAAGGCTAGAGAAAAAAAATTGTTTGTTCTTGATATCAGCCACATTTTTGAATTTTGGTTTGATTGCGCTCTGGTTTCTTGTGATGTCATTAACTTTCATGTATTAATTCTTCCAGCTGCAATTGCTGCTTTAAAACGT
Source organism: Pontia daplidice (assembly GCA_963693355.1). Taxonomy (NCBI): domain Eukaryota; kingdom Metazoa; phylum Arthropoda; class Insecta; order Lepidoptera; family Pieridae; genus Pontia; species Pontia daplidice. The sequence goes on along the minus strand of CAVNZL010000011.1, from coordinate 799,023 downwards.
AAAAAGCGTTATGAGAAGCAATTGATTCAAATAGATGGAACCCTCACACAAATTGAGGCACAGAGGGAAGCATTGGAGGGTGCTACAACTAATGCTCAAGTTTTGAATACAATGAAAGAAGCTGCTAATGCTATGAAGTTGGCCCACAAAGATATGTATGTAATAATTAGATTATTTAAAAAAAGATTTCAAAATTAACCTATTGAGGTTAAATTTCTCTCTAAGAGCACATTTTAATTCCTATTAGAATTTAAATAATAATTCAAAGCAAATAATATATTTATTATATGTTTTGAATTTACTTTTATTGAAAATTCATAAATTGTAGACTATATTACATATTTATAAAGAACATACTACAATTAACTTATTCTTGTCTCCAAGTAATCTCATTCATAGAAAAATTTCAGATATTATTTTATAATTACCTTTATCCCCATATTTAATTTTAAATAATAATTTCTACCCCAGCATTTGTAAAAAAGTTAATTTGTTTTAATGGACCAAAAGATAAAGTAGTCTGTCTGTTTAACATAATCAGAGCTTAAGAAATGTTTCAAATATAAGAATTCAAAGTAGTTGTAGAGTTTGGCAATAATATTAATTGTGAGATATCTTGTTTAGAATTATTTGGTTTGTATATTTTATTTAAATTATAAAGACTAAGAAAAGATATCATCTGAAACCAAGATGGACTGACTGAAGATGTTAATGAAATAGAAATTTAATCAAATATAGGTTATTCTATTCTACATTGTAATTGTATGAACATGCCATTACATTTTTATTTTTCAGTGATGTAGACAAGGTGCACGATATAATGGATGACATTGCTGAACAACACGACATATCTCGTGAGATCACAGAAGCTATCAGTAGCAATGTGGCCTTCCCCAATGACATTGATGAAGATGAGTTGGAGAAGGAGTTAGAAGAATTGGAACAGGTAAAGAATGATGACTTATTAAATTTTACGAATTGGAGATGGAGCAATTGCATCAAACTTGGTCTTGCCTCCAGAATTCTATATGGTTCCTTAATAATTTATTTATTGATTTTATTAAGGATGTTTGTAAATATACCATTATATTTTATAGGAGGAGCTAGACAAAGAGATGATTGGTATCAGTGTCCCATCAGACAATCTGCCTGAAGTACCTGACAATGAGTTGGCTGATAAAACCAAACCAAGCAAGTCCAGGGAAACTGGTAAGTTAAAACTTTAATAGTCATTTTTAATGGAACAATTATATTGGACCACACACAATCTTTGAAGATCAACTGTGCAGTAGAGGCATCCGTAGGCAAAGATATCACTGTCTGCTGCGTTATACTCCTGCATAGAAAATATTTAAAAACTGCAAAAATATTAAACAACTCGGAGACTTGTTGAAAGAATAACTAATGGTTATAATCTATTAGATTAACATAAAAGGCAGTTCTAGTATAGACTTATATACAGACTAATAAGAACAGGCAGGAAGTCATTCATAAAACATTTAGTACAATTTTATGAAGCCATTATTATATATCTTATACTTGCCTTGATTCTCGGACTATCTATAGATTGTTAAAAAATAGTTTGCGTTGTTGACTTTTGGTGCTCTTTGTAATCAAAATATGTGATAAAAGCTTACCCCATTATTTATTATAGGCTCAATTGTACCATTTTCACAAATCTATTTGTCTTCTTTAATTACAACATAAATAGAATTTGATAAAATGAGAAGAAACAATAATTTAAAATAATTTATTTTTTATTCCATTCTTAATAGGTATTGTAAGTTTAACAGACTATATTATAAATTGAAATTTAAGTAATATGCTTTATGCACATGAAATGTCAAGACGGAATAAAATATTCTAAGGGTCTTGTCCTACTTTATTTTTACTTAAAAATCGAGTACTTTGTCCAGATCTAGTGTATGTTTGTGTGTCAATTGGTGATGTGTATAATGAAATTTATTTTTCAGAGGATGACAAAGAGTTTGCAATGTTGCAGTCCTGGGCTACATAGGACATCATATATTAAGCTTGTGATATATATATGCATAGGATAATTGCTTATACCAATTATGTTGTACAGACTAAGTGTTCAATTTCAAATAAAATGTTTTAAATTAATTTAGCTTTGTACATCATAATTGCTTTCTCACATTGTAAGAATTTCAATAATATACATAGATTATAGGTATAAGGGTTGAGTTTTAACCAAATTAATAAATATTAAGTTCGGTCAATGGATATTGACAGCTGTCAAACTCTGAAACTAAGTTGTATATCGAGTTGAAACGTCATTAAAGACATTTCAACGTAATGTATTAAATATAATATCCATATTCTATGCATAATATTGAGGTGGATTTGTACATTATTTGGTTGATTAAGAATTATTATTAATAAAATATTTTTGTACTATTCTGTTTTATTAAGATTCTGCGACATCTAATAACCTAACCGCATTCTTAAATTTTAACTATTTTAACTATCAAATAAATTGTCGCGAATTTATAATATAACTAATTAGAAGATCTAGAACAGGATAAAAAATCTAAGACCTGCGTTTACCGCGGTCTTTGTTACTTAGGTAAAATATTGAAAGCGTTTTTACTGCGTGTTGAGTGTCGCGAAGTGGAATGTATAATGGTTCAAAATTTTAAACAAAATGAATTTAAAATAAAAAAAAATTACGTCGGAATTTGAAGCATCGGAAGGCATTGTAAAGCAATAAAAATAATCGGAACTGTTCATTCAGCCTTATTTATGAATCAGTTGATATGTAATTATTTTTAAGCTATAATTATGTTCATATAATATATATTTAAATAAAATTGTGTTTTATTTTTATTAAATGTGAAAAACCTTATCCGCAGATGGCAGCGTTATATATCATATTTATTCTCGTTATATTTTAAACATCTGCGTTTGATAGTAGAGAGTAGGCTGTTGGTATAAACTCTTGTTCTAACAAAAGTATGAAATATATAAAGTTTTTTACAAACAAAATAATAAGTAATATTAAAGAAATTCTCGAGCCCCTCGAGCTAAGAACCATGAGCTCTTGCGATCGCGAGTTGTTTTAGGAAGATCACTTTGACGGACGTCACAAATCATTGATGCAAATGGTTTTATGTCTATAACAAAACATTTCCTCAGTTATATAGAAAAATTCGTTAGACTCCATTATACCTATATAAAATGTTGTACGAATCGCGGCATCACAAATGGTTTCTTTGTTCTATAAACATTTTAGTTCAAGCAATCAAGTTGTTTGTAATTTCCTTTATGTTTGATTAAATGGCGTCTTGACCGCTGAGGATGTTTTCATCCTTATAGATGTGGGTCATGATAAAATAATTATAGAGAGCTATTTTAATTAGTTGGATTTTTAAGCAATTTGGCTTGTGAAAGGCACACAAAAGACCCCCAATTTGACTAACCATTTCTAAATTTATTATCTGCGCGGTTTCTGTTTCATGTCATTATGTATAATGGACCGATTTATTTTAAAATAATTACCTTTCAAATCTTCGAGAACTCTATATATTTCCAATGTTTCTCATAGAATTTTTCTCTTTAACTGCAACCAACAAATACTAAGACAAATTTCCAAACGCGGAGAAATCGAGCCATCGATACGACCGATTGTCATAATCAAAAGTATTGTTGCAAATGATTATAAACCGATTACTTCATAGCATCCGTATACATCATTATGCAATATGCTAAATTAAATAAATAGACCGTATTACGAGGCAATAAGAGTCACTTATCTGTGGAAGTTTGAGTTAAATAAGTTAATGATTAGGATGCGAGAAACAACACTAGCCTTGCGCGTTGAATTTCGATATAGACTTTCCCTTGGGTCTTATTCTGAATTCTTATCGCACTAGAATTGTAAGCAACTTCTACGTTTTGTAATATTTGTGATATCTTTGAAAATATTACGTTTTTTATTTATCTTACCAACTTTAATTTCTTCTTACCAAATTAATTATACTTCGGATCTCGCAATGGTTAAGAAGTAGGTACGAGTTCTTTTTAAATAATACATATTTTTATTTCTGAAAAATCTATAATTAAAGAAAACAAGCCTATCTAAAATCATCTAAATTCCTCTAAAACTCCGGTATTGTGAGTGTCTACGGCAGTTTCATTTAACATCAGCTGAGCCTCTTGCCCGTTGCCCCCTTTTTTATAAAACAAACAGTATTATTGCAATATTTGGTTCATACATTTATTATACAATATACAAAACATATACAAAATATACTAAAGTAAGGTTAAAGTACAAAGTGTACTTTAACCTTACTTTAGTATATTTTGTATGCAATTTGATATTGTGCTATAAATGAAAACTAAAAAAACATTCATTGACGCCTAACACATACATACAGACGTTAATGAAAACGCCAGCTTCGCGTATAATTATATCGTTACATCAGAATAGGAGCCTATTAAAATAATTTACACTAGAGCCCTAGTTTATATGAAGGGTGAGTGATTTGACGCGAAACAGTGTTCAAGCTACAATTGGATATCACACATCATGAGGGCTTATATTTTTGTAAGTACATTAGTAAGGCCTTGAAGTTGATGTCATATACACTATTTATATGACATTTAATATTTATTTATAACACTTGATTGTCTATTGATATAATTCGACTTAATACTATGAATCGAAATTGGTGTCATATGTCTTCTACGTATTTACATTTAAAGTAACGTCACTTGTACAAAGCGCGGGATTTTTTTTATTGCTAACCAGTATCGCGCGCACAGACCAATTAACGTCAAATATAACTTTGCAGATTTCCCTCTTGGTTCTCCATGTAGCAACGGCTCATTTACACTTGGAAAAAGTGGCGGAAAAGGTTCAATCGGGAATAAAGCACCTCACAGAAAAGGCAGTATCGAAACTTCACAAACTAACAGCTGACTTTGACTTACATAAGCACGCGCACAAAGTCCAGCCATATGCTAAACACTATGTGAAGGAGCATTATACAAGAAAAACACCGTTCGTGGTGGACCCTTATCAGATTGAACGTTTGAAGCACTATTTTGAACCGCACAAGCCCATACCGTATCATATACCTCATTATGGGCCTTAAATTTTATATGCGGCATTTGTAATACCTATTAATTATAAATATTGCCGATTTCAAAGTTATTGTTAGATAAAGTAACTGGTTAAAGAATTTCGTCCTCTCATGTGATTCGTTTGTATTGTCATAGTATTAAAAGAGTGTGAAGTACAAGGCATTGTTTTAATATACCCAAATTGTTCTAATATAAAATGCTTGATAACTGAAAATTAAAAACAAAATAGCCTCGAAAAAACCCGTAACCACACGAGTGGTACTATGGGCATCCGCAAAGTAACGCCTGATTTTATTAATTATAGAAGAAAATGTAGTACAATCTTTTTTCACAAAACCCTAATAAACTAATCTACAAGCAATACTCCGTGAAAAACCTACAACTACTGGACGTATGTTTCACTCCGACACCGAAGCATCATCAGGATATTGCCTCTACGAACAGCGTTCGATGAGATGTAGATTGGGTCTATAAGGCTTTTGTACTATGGACTTCCGGAAAGTGACGCCTGATTTTATTATTATTTTTTTTTAAATTAAAACAATACGTTATTCTTGATTTCAAAGTAAATATTATCTTGATAGCCAAAGTGTGCAGTAATAGATCTTACAGATTTTTATACATGCAAAAGTGAATAAAAACGCGTTTAAACAGCAGAATAATATAATATTACACTATAATTTCAATAATTATACAATTTGTAAAAACACTATTGTATATTCAAATCACTCAATAATTTATCAAAAACATCATCTGTATTTTTAGAAAAATCCATGCCGCCATTTTGAAAATCGCCAAAATCGTCCTTTGTGTCGGCCAGGCCTAGTTCCGTCAACAGTGTCAAACTGTCACTGCTTACGTCAATGTCGATTTTACTGTCAGACAAAGTAGGTATCAACTGTTCTGTTAAATCGGCGTCATTGTCATTATTTTGCCGCCTATTTGTTGATTTCTTAATTTCTTCATCTGACAAATCGTGATACTCTTTTAATTCTTTACCAAACTCAATTTCTTCGTCGTCTTCGTTGTTATCCTGTAAGTAACAAATATAATTATAATAATGTTAGGGTATTGAAAATATGACATTATTATACAATAAATATTATATTTTATCTTTTTTATATAATAACATCTGTTAGAGAAGCACACGTTAAAACATTACCTGAATAATTTGCGTTGTGGATTTGTATTGGAATGCATTTTGTGATAAATCCACTTCTACCGGGAAAAGACTTGCATTTTCTTTTAAATGTTCAACTGTTTCACTGAAAATAATGTAATAAATACTATAATATATTATTATTTACAAGTCTATAAAATAGCCGCTGAGCATTTTTTGTGAAAAGAAATGTGAATGTAGGACCATTAGTAGTCGACATTAGTAATCATTATAGCGGGCAATCGGGCCATGACAGAGACATCATAAGTGCGTTGCCGACCTTTAAGTTTTCTTAAAGCACTTTATTGCCGATAATAAAAGAGATTTTACGCCCTTAATTTTTGAATCGACAGTAATTGTAAATTTATAAACATCAACTTTTTAAATTTTTAGACCAAATTTAGTTTGATCATACTTATTGTAACTATATCTGTTTTGTTAAGGTTTACATACTTGTGATAGACAGCCAATCCCTGAATGAAACGCTTCAGTTGATAAGCGACGTCTTGCGTCTTCTTGTTCTCCAAAAGTTCCAATTTTACGAGCACATCTGAGCGTAGACGTGCGAAGCGCGTTCTTGCGTCTTGACGGCAACGAAGAATTAATCTGAAAATATTTATAATCGGAGAAAAATATTCATTCACGCAATTGTACTATGCTTGTATTTTTAACAAGAAAAGTAGTTTATGTTATTTTATAGTGAGGATGGAGACTGGAGCTTCAAAAAGGACTAGCCTGTGTTAAAGGTCTCCAGGTCCCCGCAGCCAAAATAGAGTCCAAGATCTAGCTCAAGCTTATTATATACTAAATAAACGAAGATTTACTAAAATTAATAAATTAAGAATAATGAAAAATCTTCATCTAGCCAATTAAAGTTAACATTCAATCATTTAAAGAAAAACACTTTATGAACGGATTTAAGTTATGTATTTTTGCAAAATTTTAATATATTCTACGGTCTACTGTGACCACGCACACTGTTAAATGCGCGAAACTTCGAAAAAATTTAATATAATGTAAAATATATTTAAATTTTGCAAAAAAAAAAAAACCATTTATAAAGTGTTTTTCTTTAAATGATAGTTATGTTAATAAAAGACAATATTATGTGTAACATTCAATCAACAGAGACTAAATAACGTAATATTTTTGTTATATGAAAGAAAAAACGCTTATATTTTTAATAAACAGTAATTTATTGATTAGTTTAAAATCCCTAAATTGGAATGACAACGAACCTATATTCATAATTTCCGGTCTCAACTCTATAAAGCGGTTCCTGCAATGCATTATAACCGTATTCTTCGTCATCCATTTCTTTCACCTTCAAACAGTATGAGAGGTATTCAAATTTTGTATCAGCGTATTTGCGAATCGTTAATTTTGTGTCCGGTATGGCTTTGTGGAGGTATGTACCCATGTCAGCTAATATCTGTAATTTAAAAATTGGGGGTGTTAATATTTATTAACATAATAAAGGGAAACACTTTATTAACGGATTTAATTTATGTATTTTTTCAAAAATTTAAATATAATTACATTATTTTCCGACCAAATAAGTGTTACAGGTGCAGAGAGGTTGTGTGTTATCTGTATTTATTATATGTGTATTTAATATATAATGGGGGTGTTGTCACAACTCGAGCCGATTTTGATAAGTTGTTGTAAAAAAGGCAGCTGGCAACACCGAGGAATTCGAGGGAATATATGAAAATTCGATGTTTGAAAGCCTATTTTTGTTTAGAATTTTTTAGGTATATTTCCATATATGTTAGGCTAATTAATAGTAACAATTATATACGAGCTGATTGATATACGAATAGCAAAACATGGACTATACAGATACAGTCTTGATTTTTTGCAGCCATTTTTTTTTGAAAGTATAGAGTTTAATTGGTAAATAATCAAGTCATGTTACTCATTGTAATAATTAGTGTGTGTGTGTGTAACAGACATAAAAAAATGAAAACCAATTGCAATATTGATTAATATAATTTTTCAGTTATATTAGCACCCTATCACAAAGTATAAATAGCTTATCTAAATAACTGTGTGTAAAGATGTATACCGATTTTTGAAACCCTTGATATGACATGTATTATTTCAACCTAAGTAATATTTCTAAATTTCAATCGAGGTACAGTTTAAACGTACTAACATGTGTGGAGTTCTATCATAATAATTTTACGTTTATTTAGTAATTACTTCATCAAAATTACATTATTTAGCTTATAATTACCGGCTTTAGGGTTTTCAACATTTTGATCCCATCCCGCTCCAACAGTCGATGATACTGACCAAACTTTGAAAAGGCTTCGGAGGCCCTCGCTTGAGGCTCTCTTACGCCGATGGCGGCGAAAATATCGCCGAGAGACTTAAATGTTTGGAGTAAATCGAAGTATGATTTTAACATTCTGAAAAACAAATTTATAGGAAAATGGTCACTAATTTTTTATTGTACTCTTAACTAGACAAATCCTAATAATATTGTCTTTTGTTGACATAACTGTTACTCATTTAAAGAAAAACACTTTTGAACGGATTTAAGTTATGTATTTTTTTACAAAATTTAAATATATTTACATTATTTAAAAAAATTCCCGACGTTTCGCGTGCTTTACAGCGTGCGCGGTCACGGTAGACTGAAGACAGAAGATGTTAACTGTCAAATTAATTTGACAACGTTTTTCTTCAAGTTTCAAGTATCAGTATTTAAATTTAGCAAAAATACATAACTTAAATCCGTTAATAAAGTGTTTTTCTTTAAATGAGTAATAGTTATGTTACTCATATATATTTTTAAATACGCAATACCTTTTAGCGAATTCCACCAGTCTCTTGTACGTATTCTCCGTTTCTCTCAGCTCGTTCAACCTCGCGACTAATGTATCATTGCACAGTATTGCCCTTGATAGACCCAAGGCATCAGCCGTACCAGAAGACATGTTTTCCACTAGGCGATGTTTCATTTTCTTCATTACTATATCTAAGGTTTTTCCTTGTTTGGGGTCTGCGTGTAGTTTGTTGTAGTTTATCGTTACAGTGTCCTGGAATTGTCGGAGAACTTTGGTGAGCTAAGCTCTTGGTGGATGTCTGAAGATATTCAATGACTGGTCTCAACATTGATACCCAGTATATTTTTCCTTGAACCATTGAATACATTGATAAAAACAAATGCATTTCTCAGGCATAAAAAAACCACTGAGAGCTTTAAGCTTGCACCTCAAGAGCCATACACATAAACAATATATTGTATTGTTCATTATATTTCTTTGCTCCCGTTGTATAACAAAGTTCCCTATGAAGTCTTATTAAAAAATTCAACAAAATTATTTGAAGTAACAATATAATCAAGCAATTAATGAACTTTGACTATAATTTGACGGTCAACTATAATCTTCATGCCGAAATTACCTCCTGGATTTTTTTGTGACGTACCTTGGCGGCTTGTATCATTTTAGCAACTTCCACTTTTGTTTTCCCCTTAACGCTCTGAGCATTAACACCCACAAGTTCATCGCCACTTTGCAACGTCCCATCTTTCGCTGCTGGGGTGTTATCGAATATCTAAAAGTTCATTATAACAAGATCTTAAGCCACAAATTATTTCAAAAGTCCAGTGTTTAGGTACACCGTTGTAGGCACAAGTATAACATCGAAAGGAATAAAAATATTAATAAAATAATAAATAGCTTATATTTGCGTGCTAGCACAACGAAAACACACGTAACGTAGAAACTTAAGAAATAATTAAAATCTCATTATCTACAGAAAAAGACCACAGATAACAAACAGTCATGATGACTCAAAAATAATGCCATACCGAGAATCGAATACGATACTGTAGTAGTGATATAGTGCCCATTTCGCCAACTGGACTTAACACTGATCAATATAATTAAAGCGTTTACTTGTAAGTTTATCTTGTAATTTATTCTAATTTTAATTAGAATATTAAACTCAACTGTTTAAGAATGGCATAGACGTCAGCATTATGTAGGTTAAGTTAATTACCTGTACAATGTAAAGACAGGGGCATAAAGGTGCTCCACCACCAATGCTGATACCAATAAGGTTTTTTTCGTCTTTTGTTAACACAACGCTGCCCGACGTAACCGTCATGCCCCTGAAATTCATTTCCATTATTCGTACATTAATAGAAATACCTTTCTGAATATGTACAGTTTTTGTGGTTAACATGCAGGTTGCTAAGCAACGGACTGAGTAGAATAGTTACGGTTTACTTCTAAAGTTTAAACTTATATGTAACTATTTCTGGTATATTAGATCTGAACCTAGATATAAATAAAGGCTCTAAAATGGCGTGAAACGTAAAAACAAGGGACGATTTTGATGTAGAACTATGATAATTTAGAAATATTTTTTACAAGTTTTAACTAAAGAGCTTCAGTCCACACAAGAGACAGATAGAGACGAAAGATAACTAAGTTAAAATAACGAAATCAGATCGATTCAGTTTTTATTAATGGAAGATAGCAAACATAAGGAGTGTTACAGTTGTCAGCTTAAAATTTAAAGTCTCAGCTCAGTTCAGTCAGTCTCTAAACTCTGAACTTAGGTTAGGATATAATATAATTCTGAATAAAAATACATTATTCGTTATATATTTTTATTATATTAGCAATACAGGTGCAAGCTTTCACATTTTAAGAAGGAATTCACAACACAATGTAATGAAAATGTAGTAATATAAGATATTTGATCAATCATAATATTTGTATATCGTAAATTTGTATTTCTACCATAGAATAATTACATCGACACTGTCATATAGCCGGAGATTCACATGTTCAAGCAATAAATTAACAATTTTAGCATTATCTACATGAATATAAATGAAATAGTGTTTAACGAATCTTTAGGTCCACACACGGGTCTACCAGAACTCACATAAGATTTTGTTGTTGTATTAAATATCGTCTGCTTCTTAAATCGTTGTATATGCACTCTGCATTCTCTGTCTCTTCTGTTCTATAATTAAGAATATAGTTCATATATAACAAACATGCAATCATAATAAAAATATTTAACCTTATTTGAATTGTATTGAAATGAAATATATTTGCGTTGTTTGATTTACGTCTACGGGATACATATCTCCAAATCGGAGCAACAAAGTTATGCGTGCTCGTAACATTACCCTCAAAGAACTTACTACCGAGTAATAAAAAGGGAGATTTTTGAAATGCTAAATTCATATTTACCTGGTTCTGAAATTTTGACATATGTTAGTAAGCTTATGATCTTGTATATAAGTTCGAAAATGAATTATTATTAATAAAAAGCATATAAAAGCTAACGTGGTTGAAATATTTTAGCCATTGATTTATATTTGATTAGGTATTACTTACATTTCTAGGTTTATGGATATATCAGCAACTGGTATATCGTCAGTCAGGGTATGCTCACTAAATAAAATGTATATCAGGGATAAATTAAATACCGTTTAATCAAGGTTTTAAATTCATATTACCTTTTATCAAGAGGTAGTAAATTTGAGTTTGTTGATACTTCCGGTTGGGGTTGACTAAATATAAAAATACAAAATTAAAAAAAAATGTTTCAAGAAATAAACTTAATGAAAAATCCACAAGCCAAACGGAATGTATTAATCATAAATAAATAAATAAAAACTAATACGTAAATTAATATTTTGGAAATAAAGAATTACCTTTCATCCACAGGAAGCAATAGACGAGAGTTATTTGGTATATCCAGTGTTGGTTTGCTAAATAATATTATACACCAAATAAATAACGTAGTTTGCATACATATAAAAACTCTGTGGTAAACAAACTAAAAATAAAAAGTAAATAAAAAAAATTACATTTTATCCTCATACAGTGTGTGCCCCATGGTCAACATGGGCGTGCAATAATTTGGGTCATAAAAGGGTAGAATCTGCACTCTTTGGGACATGAGTACAAAACAATCAGCAAACTCAAACACGAGATAATGTTCTGTAAGGGAAGTCAGCGATAAACAAAAAAGATAAAATATTTAAAACACACAATTTACATACATTTTGTCCTCCTCGAAAAAGAAATCGTCGTCATATTCTTGCATCATTTTTACACTATGAAATATTTTTAAAAATATTTACACAAAACACAAACTTGTCAAGTTTATCGATTTTATGCGTGATGGTCTTTACGCAGGCGCGTAACACAGAAGCGTTGGCCAATAGGAATTCAGGGAACGTTTTGAAATGTGTAACGTTTTGTTTATGGTTATCACTATAGATGTGTAGCGGTCTGTACACTTATCTGTGGTTGTTCTCTTGACAGAGGTGATGTACGCGAGAAAATGTGAGATTGCTTCACGAATGGTAAAGCTTAAGGGTTTATTATGATTCAAGATACAAGTGTAGTGGGTTACCTTAAATATACCTAATATTCCAATAACTTAAACCTACTTGTATATGTTATATGTAACTATTTCTGGTATATCAGATCTGAACCTAGATATAAATAAAGGCTTTAAAATGGCGTGAAACGTAAAAACAAGGGACGATTTTGATGTAAAACTATGATAAATTTTTTACAAGTTTTAACTAAAGAGCTTCAGTCCACACACGAGACAGATAGAGACGAAAGATAACTGTTGTTGTTGTGTTGTTCTCTTGACAGAGGTGATGTACGCGGGAAAATGTGAGATTGCTTCACGAATGGTAAAGATTAAGGGTTTATTATGATTCAAGATACAAGTGTAGTGGGTTTCCTTAAATATACCTAATATTGCAATAACTTAAACCTACTTGACCACCGGAAGGTGCTGTTTAGCCCTAAAGATGTATAAGACATCTCATTAGGTGTGCTCAGAAATCAACAGTGGACGTTGAGGCATTTAATGCAAATAATCGGTAAACTGTCATGAATCTCAGCAGAGAAAATATTTGATATGTATATGCTTAATATATAGTTACGATTATAATTGATTGCTTTAACCGTAACTGGAATATAAAGAGCTGGGTCCTTAAGTAGTTATTACATAAGTAGAATGCTATTATTAATACTGTGAGATTTGAATAGTAATCTATCGGCTAAGTAAATGCGTAAAATTCGAAGTTTTGTTTCCCAGTTTATTGCTAGTGCTCGTGAACCAAATCTTGCTTAATCGACCTTAAGATAATCTCTCCGTACTCTATCGAAACTCGAGATTTCTTAAAATTTTACCTTAAGAATTTAAGGCTTGGCAGTAACATTTTTAAATCACAATGGGTATGACATTGTAATTTGCAAATGATCTCTAACCTCAACCACAAGGTATTGTTAATGTTAACAAATTATAATTAGTTACCCCGAAGTTCAAATTGTGCAAGCCAGTTCGAGCCATATGTTTTTGGCGGTCGCTGGTTTCGCAAGTATAAAGTAATTCATACTAAATTATATTCCGGTTAAGAAACTTGTGTTGCCTGTAAAAGTTGCAACAAATACGAGTTGGACACGGTGTGGTGTTGACATGGAAAAATGAGGGCTATTGTGAGTGTTTTTTCTGTTTAGTGATTCAAGTGTGAAATAATATATTATAAATAGAATTATTAACAGATCGTATTTACGCTGTCGAGATAGGCTTTAGTTTAAAATGATACAACTACGGTCTGAATGAAAATAATGATTACTTATTTGTATTTAGATAAATTTTATCTCTATTATATTTGCTTCAAAAGCGAATAACTACGGGTGTTAAAATTATGTGTGGTTTATGAGGTGATCAGGCGACTTGTTAGCGTCTCATAAAACAATATAGCGACATTAACTTATCATTTTACGGTCTCACAAGCGTTAAATTAAGCGATATTATACTGATGGCACTCAATATGTTACTAATCTAATGGTTTTCGGTCGGGACAGTTCGCCCCGAACAGGTGTTTTTGCGATTAATTACCGCGATATTAGTTATTTCGAGTGCTTTTATGTATAATTTTTAATCTGTGTCATTTACTTCTTGTTTTTTTTAAGTACTTTATAATGTAAATGAAGAATTGTGTAAAGTTTTAATCGTATTTTCTATCACACTACAAAAGTTTTATTTGTCTTATTCGGTAAAAACTGTGTTATTATTATTTATTGTATATTTATTGTATTTATTATTATTGTAGTAACAGTTAAATTAAATACTTATTTAAATATCAGAAACGTCGCCATTGCATACGTAACCGCGTTTGGTCCGTTAAAAAGTATTTTTTTGAAATGTGAGAAATATTAATTACAGATAATATAAACAAACACTGTTTTTATGCCAGTACTTTTCAGTTGCTTTCTTTTCAGCTATCACTCGGTGTTATGCTCCTATGCTACCATCACCTCGTGGCTGCTCCCGCCGGACCAATCGGTACATTTCTCCAAACCAACGCGATCGGTTTTCCCGTTCTCCACGAAGCTCAGACATGGATATTCGATCCGGATGTTGCTCAGCGAAGAAGAAAGCAGTTCATTGAACTGAATGGGGATAAAGGCGAGAAGCTAATAGAGCGGTTTGGTCTGGGAATTGACGGGTATGAAGATGAGAGGTTACGGCAGCAAAGGATTCGTGATCAGGGTCATTTGGGAGGACTGAATGCTTAGCGGCCTTAAGATAAAAACGAGTTAAAGCGATAGTACCAAATAGCAACTAATGTTTTTGTTTGAGACATAAATGTTATTTTATAATATAAATAAGTGTTAATTACATTTGAATTAAGCCACATCCTTGTGAATGTTCGGTACATTGCAGCATTGGTACAAATAGTAGGCAAGTCACGCTAGTCGTAGATAAATATTTAAAAAAACCTTAGTATGTTATTTATCTTATTACTAAAGGAAAAAGCAGGAAACGGAAAGAATCGAATCATATGATCCTCGTTTAAAATCCCAAATGACAGATTCTTCGACGCATATTTTTTCCTATATTACATAATGTGTTCATGTTAATTGTGTTTTATTTTAACGCCGAAATACCAGGTCAGTTTCCATGAAAACCAATAAATAGACATTTGCGATATTACTTCAATAATTTGTGGAAAATGATTCACAGTCTCGCCTTGAAGTCAAGGTTAAGGTGTCCAAAGTATTTATTTATTTAAATATGGAACGCCAGCAGTTACACAACATACCCCAACTTATTCATAGATTATTATAAATTTCGAAAACCATTTATAGGCGTACACATCATCAAAGAATCTTATCTTAAAACAACATATTATTAAAGAATTAAACATTATAAAGAATATATAAACAATATTTTATTTTCATCGATTTGCAAATCAATACACAGTGAAACTTGAATATTAAAAGGTGGATATGAGCAATCAAGTTACTCAATACTTAATACACGCTTAGTGAATGCTTACACGCAATCGTATGGTATTACAGGTCACTGTTACCGCGATTTCCTTTCCCATTACTATCCCTATGTACTAAGTGGTATATTGTAACCTAGAGATAAGTGCCAGGTATCACTTATATATAAGGAAAAGCAAATGGCAACATTACGACGTAATGAAATCAAAAATTTAGAGGCTTATCAAAGTGAATCACGTGCGACGAGAACGTGCGAAAAAGATCGTGGTCAAAGACCGGTCAGACTTCATAGACAGTGGTGAAACTCGTGATGTATGCTGAGATTGGAAGGGCATTATTCATTATGAGTCAGGTCATCCTGGCCCATCAAGACCTGTATCAATTCTGAACTGTAATTGGAAAAAGCGGCCGGAATTAATAAACAGAAGCCACTCAGGTAAAAATACGTGGTTTTAAATCATCCGCCGTATAGTCTTGATCTTGCACCTTCACGATCCTGGTTTTCAACTGTTTCGGGCTCTGCATATTCTTTAGTGTCAGGTTAATACCATGATAGGAGTGCCAAAACCACTTGACGAAGTTTTTTCATCAGTAGCTCGATTTTTGTATACCAATTGTATACCAATGGGATAATGTCCTGACAAGATGGCTAAACGTTATCCAACAAAATGGCACTTACATACTTTAATCAAATAAATATAAATTATTAAAACAATGAATTTTTAAATAAAATGAAAAAGGCGGTGTCTCCACAATTCATATATAGATAATAAAGTAAAAAAAAAGATATTGCACGAAGGGTTTCCATCTCTGTGGCAAATTCCATTGTATCATCGTGCTATACTTTCTTCCACTGCTTTTTCTCAGTGTGATATAAAACTCACACACAGGCTGTATCAAAAATAATAAGCTGAATTATAACTCTTATAATTCTCGGTAGAAGACATTTAATAAATTTGTTACACTTGGTAATACTCTGTTGATAGATGCCGAGACTCATGACAAGACTTTAAAAAAAATCTAAAATGTGATATAAGATGTATATTACTTTAAGCATTCGTTTGTAAATATACAGTAGGGTCAAAGATATTATAAGTGTATAAGAACAGAAAATAATTTCATTTTTACCTTATGATGGTCAATCACAAGTCAGTCTTGAGGTCTTCACAATATAGAAAGCCTACAGACACTACTACAGTATATTGAATATAAGGTTAAATGGGTAAAATAATAATAAATAAGTATAATATATAATTAAAATGAAACAGTTCAATTTAAATTGTTTATTTATTAAGTAATACAATATCGAGACTATAATTTCCAAACTTAGCCTAATGACAGGTAATGATAAAAAATAGGTACTTACTACCTACCTATTCAGGGAATAGGGATTCTAGTCTTAACTATAGAATATTTGGAGTAAAAAAATATTTTTGTGTTATTCATGCACCTCGAATTGAACATTGATTAGAGAGTAAATGACGCAGGTATTTTCTATTTAAAGATTTGATATCTTCTATCACGCCATCTATGAATTGATTGATAATAGAATATTCTAGTAATGAAAAACAGATGGCGCTCTAGCTAATATTAAAAATACGTTTGAACAAGGTATTTGACATTTATCGAAATATCTCTGCTGCACATAGCTTATACATTAGACAAATAAAACGATAACTTTGTTAAAGATTCAAAACATAATATACAAAATTTGAACCTCCAAGAAAATTATCATTGCTTACAAACTAAAGTAATGGAACTATATTTAATTTCGATATATTTTATTTGATTAAATTTATAGCGAATTGTCATGTGATTCAATTTTTAGATGATTTAAACAAATAAATTACATCAAATTTAAACTATTCCTGCGTAAATAATGATAAATGCATAAAGAAGTATTGTTATCGATTAAATTGTGACTTTCAACTTAAACTAAAGGAGAAAAGTGGAAATTTTAAATTTATTACATAGTAAGGCACCTCAAGTTTTTGGTTTATACGAACGTTTAAGAGAAAGCTATTTCTAAATAGGATAAAAACTTACACTAAGAACACCGAAGCATTACCTTAATATGGCATTATTATAAATAATGATTATTATTAGGAGATCAAAATGTAACCAAGGCCGTTTATTACAGTTACATCGCTGATAAATTTTTAGAATAATCAGTGCACAGAAACATTTTTGTGTTTTTAACTTTTCATCTGTTAGTTCTTAATGTACGCGAGAGATGGCGCTAAGTTAAATTTTAAACTAAAGTTGAATGTAGCTGAAAAGTATTAAGGATTATTTTGATATTTCTAATAATTTATCAGTTCGTAGGCTGTTTGTCATGTGTAGCCGTTTCGTTGATCCTCGGGAATTCCTTAGGCCGGTCGAAACGAGTCTTCTTCAATGACTGCGGGGACCTGAAATAGCAGTGATATCGGTTTAAAGAACCTAATGATTACAATAAAAAAGGCTTTTTGTGGCTAGGATGACATGTTTTTAAAATTATCAATAAAACTATAGTGATATAGTAAAACAAGAGACAAGTGCGAGTCGGACTTTAGGCACGAAAGATACCATTACTTCGTAGAAACACATGATTTAAACTTCCTAACTATTATAGTTCACGAAACACGCCCTGGTAACAGACGATTAGACAGTCGCACAGCGATATCAGTAATAGTTCTCCACTTTTTTTCAATTGCATTCAAGATTAAGTAAAATTAATTATTGCTACTGCAAATGAACAACAGTGCGAAGGAAAAAGCTCTTTCACGAATCTTTATATTCTATTTACACACTGACCATGTCAAATGTTACTTCATCAGAACATGTACCTATATCGTTTTATTCGTATAACAACAATTTAAGACACCTGCTACGCCCGAGGCATTTTTATGAATAATTCATTATGTTTAATACATGAAACAGACATAGGTTTAAAGTAGATATTGGCAAGATATTTTAAAGAGTCCGCTCAGAGCGGCTATATACGTAATTCTATGCGTGTCAATCTTTATAATTTAGCTATATATATCAAACAATTCGTAGAACAAAATTAAAAAAATACACAGGATGCTAATCTTGATGACCACTATCGATGTAGTGAAAAGCAACGAAGCAAAAAGGACCATTTTAAATATACTGACATAATATTATATGTATTTCTGGAAACATCTATTTGATGAATTGTAACTTTACCTATTGTTAAACTAACTTAAAACTAGTGGTATATTCTAATTGAAATCAATTATCGTTGTATAATAATGCGCCCAAGATCCGATTGGAGTTTATCAGTTTTATAAAAGTCAAAAAACTCAAAATATAATTTGTATAGCTTTTATTGAAGATTTCTGTTTATAGTATTAAAACAGACATGGTCTTACAATTAATAGAATGGTTTTTACACTTGAAATTATTCTTAAAGATGAAGTGTTGATAATATAGAAAATGAATTGTTTTTTGTTTAGTTCTGTTATCTTTTTGTTATGGAGAAAGATTTTTAATAGTCATGCTATAAAAAGTTCACGAACAGATATTCTGCGGTACATTTAAGTAAAGGAAAGATTGAATAGATATGTATGTTAATTGTGTGCATATTTTATGTAGCAAAAACCTTTGAAAGGTAAGCACAAGCTAAAATGTGAATAAATTACTAAAGAATTACAAATACGTACTAGAAATAAGGAAATTTCTAGTTTAATATCTAGATGACAATTCTGTAACAATTCGATATAAGATTTTTATCGAGACGCACATTACTTGGACAACTGTCGACTTTCATTGATCACATGCAAAGCAAAGAAACATATAATTTAATTTTAGGTTAACTGAGTAGTATTGTTGATTCTCACACTACTATCCTTTTCTCTGCTAAAAGCATCATAAATCGGTTACATTAAAACTTCACTTGCGTCCTTTACTCTATCAAATACCTACCTTATTAACAGATCGCTACAGGATAGCCGAGACTTGATCCAAGCAAAAAATCGTACTTTTTGTTAGAGTTTGTAATATTGTTACGTAAATTTTATCTGAGGACGTTAGCCTAAGGCGTATGATACATTACAATCTTAGCTTATTTCTATATAAAATGCTTGATTTGAAGTTATTGTGCTAAAATCATTCCTCACTCCCCATTCCCCATTCCTCGTTCATACATTCTTGCACAGATATCTTCACTCTCTCAAACTGTCTTTTGTTTTTTCAACCTTCACTTAATCTACATACACTTAAGTAGTTATGTGCTAAAACAAATGAAATCAATAAAACTTATTATAAATACTATTCTTTTAGTCGTTGTATATGAACAAAAGCCACGAACTGGCACAAAACCTCGACCACAACCGTTTGATTTTGAAAGATATTTAAAAGTAGACGCATTTCAACATTTCCATATGACAAGCAAGGGAACATAAATGAAACAAAATGTAAACACATCGGTTTGACTATAATTTGGGCGGTTTAGACCATGCAAAGATTACATTAAAATCGATTGGTTGCATCATACAATGACAATGATTCACTTACTTCCAACTAAAGGAGGATAATACGAAAAATAGAAAAGTTCAATAATTATCAATTTTTATGTTTACAAATGTATGGCACATGAATCACAATAACGTGTCGTTATCACCTTGAATTAAAGCAAAAAAGTAAATCTAGGGTGTGGTTGGCGCGTCCCAAAGGGAGTGGAGCCGCGCCCGTTCGTAATTAGTCCACTAATAACGGATGGTTTAAATTACGACGAAATACGTAGAACCAAGCTTTAATTTGCAAATATTTATGCTTGAAAGAATTTTTACGACTTTATGACGTTTTAGTTAAAAGGTTGAAACTTACAGAACGAGCAAGAATTTTGTATGCATGTGTGCTATAACTTTTAAGTTTTTTATTTGTTTATTAAAGGAAACGTACAGTAGTCAATAAAGTACATTTTTATATAGCGCCTTAAGAACTAATTTTGTTTAGTTATCAATGTCAACCCAAGCGTAACTTTAATATATCTCCAAAATACAGTCCAAAATACAGTCAAAAACACATAAAATAAAATTAACAATTACTTATATAATTAATATTTTTGCTCTAAGAAGGTTCTATAATGTAATTATTTAACGTTAACTTTTGTAGAGGAACTATGGTTGAGAAACCACGTATGTCTAGATCTGTTTACTAAACATAACGTAAATTTTTCCATATAAAATAAGATTGTTGATTTGCTATTTCCCAGACACAAGCGGAACTCGTTTTCCTATAGACGAAGCAAATCTCAAAGGTTTGTATCATCATTTTGCAATGATACTTCGTGATATGCCATGTGTTAAATGTTACCGATTGAGATGTGATATCCCGACAAGGTCATAAAGACTTAATTGTAAGCCAAATTGCGGTATTGCAATTTTAATAATAAATGTAAAATAATATAAACCTGTTTTTGCTTATTTTCAAATTGTTTTATTGTCTTTAATATAGTGTTAGAAGATTATTTTTGGCAATCCAACGATTATAATCTTTTTATTTTGGTTATCATTTGTTTTATGTTTGAGTTGAACATAAAGTGCATAAAAGCTGATTTGTACAGAACATTTTAGAGAATTGATTTTGTTTTTGTTATCTTCTCGAACTCAAAAATGAAAGTAATACGATTGGATATTGGACTAAGCTCTTTTAAGAGCTTTTAGACAAGCATGTATAAGATTATCTATTATTGTAGAAATTACGCGGTAGCGTGTCGAGCTAGTTTAATAGGTAAAAGTAACTTACCGATGTAACTAAAGATATAGCGTTGGAACCCTCTTCTGTGCACCGAGGGAAAGTTTATTCCCGAGTTTCTTGTAATTGTCGTTTTTAACCCTACATTTTGGTTTCTCATTCGTTTCAACTGGGCATCCCTTTAGCTCCCAAACTAAATTCGTCAAGGACTTCGGTCGACTCAATTTTCTTGATCTTTTTTCTGGTAATTTTGGACCATTACCAGAATCACCAGACGTCCGACCGCCTGAATGACTCGAGTCCAATGTGCCATCCATTTCCATAGCCTGGTGTATGTTTGACAAACTTTTATATCGTATGTTAAAAATTGGTGAATCGCCTTTAGACAGTGGTCGTATCGGACTAGTAACAGGACTAGGCACCTCCTTTGTAGGAGAATTAGTCTTTTGACTAAATATTCTATTCTTGTTACTAACATTATTTTTGATGTAAAGCTTAGGCAGATTCGGTGCAGGTGTCAAAACCTTTTCCTTCAAGGGCGGGTTGATGGCAGTTTTACGTGATCTTTTTTCAGCTTTTTGGTTTAAAGGTTTCTTTGTTGGTATTGTTTCTATGGGTGGTGGTTCGGGTTTTATTTCTGTTATTAAAGGCATGTGAATTGGTGTGGGAGCTGGAGATGATGGTGCTGATTCGTGGCGAGACACTTCATTTGAGTAAGACGCTTTTAGATTCTTTGGGAGAGGTGCAAAGCCTCTAACGTAGTCGTAAATTTGGTCTATCTCATCGTATTCATCAGGGATGCTGTTCTCGTCCCTGTGACTGCTATAGATATGGTTATGTTTATTCATATGTTTATGATGATTTGCTGAATCTGACGATGCACTGCGTCGCAAGAAGTAACCAGTTTTAATCAATGGTGGAGCGTGAAGAGGTGCGCTGAGTAGCCTCTTTGGATCACCAAGTTTTCCATCTAATACATGAATTCTATCCACTACGTCTACCAGTAATCTATTGCACTTTTCCACCAATCTCGAAAATTCCATGAAATTTTTTATCTGTTCTTCGTTTTTGCACCTAAGCATCTTTAATGGCGCTGCTAATGGTAAAGCAATAAGGGAATTTCCTTCTTTCTGTAAAGGTAATGCAAACACGTGATCTTCTTCGAAAATAGATAAGAGTCTAATCTCCGGCACAAAATGGCTGGCACTCTTCAAGCCTCTGGGCGGTGTACCATGAACTAATCTCACGGTAATTGGCAGTCGTTTAGTCAACAAAGTCTTTGCAGTGTGCACTCCACTTATATTGTCTTCTTTAGCGATAGCCGAGAATTTACCTCGTTGATCCAAACTTAACAGCACCATATCACCTTTTGAGTCAGTGCACTTTAAATATTTATTCTTCCCTAAAAACGTCTCACCTTTAATCATTAAAACCTCACCTAAAGGTAAATTTCTTGCACCATCAGCGGTAATGTTACCATCTAAATCTACCTTAGCACATATCACTCTTATCGCTTCTCTTACTAAGCACCCATCGTCCAATTTACGTCTAGCTAGCTCTGCTACTGACTCTATACATCTCACAGCCCGTCCCTCTTCACTAAGCAGTTCGAAATAACCTTTATAAGAATCGGGTATAGCTATTCTGGGTCCCACGCTAACCATACGACGTCCATCTTTTAATTTTATAGCTTGGGCAATTATTTTCCTTCTCTTTCCGGCTGATATAATAAGAGCTGTGCTCTGTAAGCCTGGACTAGGTAAGGTAGGTACACCGAGCCCTCCATACTGTCCTTTGATTATCTTTGCGACATTTGGGAGTCGGTTTTTAACGGCAAACTCTCGGAGGTAGTGCCCCTCATCGGACCAGCGCGACGCTGCGACTACGACTTGCCCGTCAGTGGCTGCCATCGTTATGTCACATCTGAAATTGAGATAAAAATATTATTAATATATGCAAAAAATAAACACGCGATAAAAATATTTAAATCATCAATCTAAAAAAAATCCATGCGGGAAATGAAGAGCTCTCTTTAAGAGCTGAGACTATTCGAGGTCAACACTTGACCAAAAAGGCTTAAGATCCATGATAGGTCACGCTCTTTTGTTGCTCTTAGTAAAACCTTCTAAAGTGCACTAGACGATCTATATAAAGTCATGGTCACTGTCATTCTGTAGATTATGTATTGGACTTCTTGATTGTACCATAGATTTACGTAATCTAAAAACAACAATACACTCACAAGTCATCGTGTTCTGTGAAAACTAATTGTAACTTTGAAGATTTGCCTCAAATCTAAACCCAAGCTTCACACTGTGTGTGATGATCCAGTTGTTCTTTTGCTTGATTTTTGATAGACACCTAACCGCTAACAAACCGTTACATTACGAAACAATTTCATAACAGTTACTTCAGAATTGCAGCACATAACTATTTCTCGACCGATAAAACCTATTTGGTGACCGCAAACGTGGTTTTATCACGGGACAGAAGTACTGTTAAATGATTCACTTCTTAAAACTATGGTTTGCACACAGGTTTGGAAATAGGTGCGGGGTGCATTGGGAGAAAGGTTTTTGTGAGAATTTCAGTTGTATAACCATAAGATACATACGTGGGAGTCTGAAAAAATATTTCTTTATTATGTTTTCTATAACAAAAGAAAAACATCAGTGATGTATAATATGCAGCCAGGTAACAGACAAACAACAGTCTCAATAAAAGGTTTAAGATTTCTACTGTTTGGGCGCGCGTGCGCTGGAAATAGGTATGTTATTATAGTATACGGTGACGTAACCCTACTTATTTCGATTACCTGTTTTATGTGCTATATAGCAAAGATTTGCTTCACGCGAAGCATTAAAGAAGATAATCGTGACTACTATTAGTTGCGTGGCGTAGATCAAAAATGGATCAGTTATAAAACTGCATACGCATATTATTATCAAATTGACTGTGACTATATCAGATTTAATAGAAATGTCAGTACCCAGTGTGCGACTTACCCAACGCTTTGGCGCGTAACCTGGTGTTATTCGGCATAGCCATTGTTTCTGTACATTGACCTTCATAGAGTTATATAACAGTCTAATTATGTGCGTTACGGTTCATAACACTTCGCTATGCACTAAGATGTTACGTGAACACAGAAAAACTGAGTTTTACTTCTACACCATGACATATTTTATATCTGGGATAGCTTTCTCTAGAATTTAATTCTGAATGTCTAAAGTATTGCGTTAAATTAAGTTTTGTGTAAATTTTTAAATTCATAATAATGTCATAAAATTGATGTGTTTGTTCTTGCAATAAATAAATTAATTGATTTACGTTTTAATATATGCCAGTTAGATGTAGGAAAGCACAGAGGTTTAAACTAATTTCACATGAAGGTGACTAATGCGTTGGGTTTAAGGGTAAAAGCTTAAACGTTATAAAATAATTCATGTATTTTGAAGAAATTTGAACTGTATTTTCTTTAATATTTTTAATTTATTGTTTAGAATTACACCATACAATACGCTATTTGAGAAGACACTAGATTAAAATACAGACAGTTAAAACATTAACAGGTAAGTTATAAAAAATAAATCAATTATGTAAAATAAAAACAAAAGACGTTTAAGCGCGTATAAAAAATTTAAAAGACTGCATATGAGTCTCTCACTGAACACTGTAACGAAAGTCTAGTTGTATAAATATTATATCTATACTAATATATAAAATTGGAGTGTCTGTTTTCAATATTGAAATAAACGTTTTTTACTACATGCATATGAATATATATACGATACATATACCAAAAAGACGTTTTTTAAAATTTTTGCCTGTCTGTCTGTTTGTTCCGGCTAATCTCTGGAATGGCTTTACCAATTCTGACGGGACTTTTTTTGATTGGTAGCTGATGTAATAAGGAGTCACTTAGGCTACTTTTATTAGGGTTCCGCAGTCTACGTAAAGGAACCCTTCATGTCCGTTCAATCGCCCGTTCTCACTCTAGCGTCGAAACGGTTAGTGTTAGGAAGATGGAACTTTGCACGGATATGTGTGTATTTATTACTACGCCGATAAAAAGCTAAAATAAAATTACGTAATAAAAAACGTATAAAATTCTATAGTCTAATTCTAAACATTGTGATTAATTTTTGCCGGTTTCCTTTTTTGTCTTTAATTAATAATTATAGAGTACATTTGTGTTTATTTAGTTAGTGACGTAGATAGCACATGTTTTCTAAAATAAGTATTTTTAAGTTGTTATACCTAATCCATGCGGACGAAGTCGCGGGTACAGCTAGT
Organism: Pontia daplidice; assembly: GCA_963693355.1. Lineage (NCBI taxonomy): Eukaryota > Metazoa > Arthropoda > Insecta > Lepidoptera > Pieridae > Pontia > Pontia daplidice. Next base: position 773,457 of record CAVNZL010000011.1, on the reverse strand, counting down.
GTTATAATAAAGTTTATGAAGTACGTAGACAAGGTACCGATTGAAATTGTGACTAGGCAAACACGAAATCACTTAACACCGAGAAATTGTCTATTAAAACTGCATCGAATGCAAGTCATCAATTTGTTCTAGTTTATCTCATCTGCCAATCCGACCGAGTGAGTTATCACAATGTAAGAATCGATAAAAAATATAAATTTCGACTCGATCACGACTCGATTGCACGATTATTTTTATTGTACCTCGGGGTATAATGTTGTGGATAACTGTACTAGATCTCTGCTAGACAAATAAGGCGCGTGGTGAGTGTCTTTAAAAGTAGCGTGTCACGCAAGCGGAAGCGATTCCTACAGAGCTTTCTTAAAGTTAAATAATTACGTTATTTAGGTTTTAAACATACTTTAATTGATCGAAAACATTTGAAATTGTTGATAAATGGGTAGAAATAATAATTTCTTAAGAAAAATGCACAAACGTATATTGCTATAAAGGTAGGTTACACACAAGAAGGTAACAAAAAGTGTTGCCAACTTAATAAGAAAAATTGGTTGCGTTCTTATTTCCCAACAGAAATTAGCTATGATTACATTTTATATCTTTTTTACTATAGTGAGTGTGTTCTTACAACTTTGAGTACATTGTTTAAAGCAACTTAAAATTAAAGTTTATTATATATTATTTATTAGGTTATAAAACCTTGGTTTTTGCTAGAAAATTCAACACATAACACTTGAAACAAAAACAGAACTTATTACTGGATAATCAGGGCATTTTTTGTTGCAAATTTAAAGGTGTTGTTTAAGGTGTAGGTAGAATTGAGTAATAATTAAACGCGACACTAAAAATGATTGAATAAAACGCGGAAGCAATGGCCCGAATCTAAACATCTGACGCTGTGCGGTTTCCCATGCTCTTGTTATTTGATCGCCGACGAGCCTTGTTAGGTACAGTACTGACGGGTTCATAAGTACTGTGCTACAGGTCATATTTTATTGAAATCCTTTTCATCGCAGATAGAAAATGATAAAAATACTCTGGATTTAATAATGAATCCCAAATAAAGTTATATTATCGATTAAATTGTTTCTGTATACTAACCGCCTAACTTTAATTGAAGGCGGAAGGTTTTAAGAAATTTGATAAATCTGCTAAATAAATGAAATTATAATACTAATTTTACGTTATATGGTTAATATATATTTACAGATAGAGAATTTATTTATAGTTTATGCCTGATTTAGTTGTTAGGACTTTATTACTTTTATTACTGTATTTATTTATACAGTTCTTAATTTAAAAAAGCTTTATTATTTAAAAAAGCTTTTGTTGCCTATAAGGTTGTATTGTTTTTCGTTACTCTAAAATCTAGTCATGTCTAGAGCCCCTCTACAATGTTTAACGAATCATATACATTTCTACTTTGAATCCCAAGCAATTTTAAATTATTTATTAATACTTTCGATGGCACTAATAATATCCTTGAAGGAGACTCGTAATTCTCACAATACCTGATTGAAGTTAATAAATATGCAAAATATTGCATTTACAGAATGTTCATCTGTTTTACATAATTTTATCATATATTTTTACAACAGATTTAACTAAATACAGATAATTAATAAATAACATATGATTTTGATCGAATATACCTCCGAATATTTAAATACCTCCATTATCGTACTACTTGTAATAAACATGTTAAATTCTGGTGTAGATACGGCAATAATGAGGATAATCTGTTTAAGCTCTGCAGTTAGCACCCAAATAAGCTAAAATAGGTTATCAGGCTAGCCGTAAGCGAAATGTTGTAATAGTATCATTTTGTTAGTCTGTGGCATAGTTTACAAAAAATCACTGTGAAAAATTTAGCACGTATTGTCACTCAAAAACCGCTAACTCAAAAAGTAGAACCATTGTTGATTAGGCACGGTTTTCACTAATTACCTAGTTTAATTGACATATTGAATACTTTTCACCGGATGTTGGTTAGGTCAGTTTTTTATGTCATGTAAGACGGGCATGTTCGTTTTAACCTGTATTTAACCAACTTAACAAAACAGTTGTCTCATTATTATGTTTTTCAAATATTTACTGCCGCTTCACAGATCATGGGAGTAGATATTTTGAAAACACTCTCAGGTAGTTTGAAAAAGTAAATTAAATTGGCACACCTTGAGCAGTCTGGTCCAACTTAAGAGATAGGATAGCTTAGATCTTTATTTATAGTCGCTATTTTAATTTATTGCAAATTATTTGTCTATAATTAATTTTCTGTTAACTCCAAAAGATTCTAACAGATGTCGATACTTTTCGACTGGATGGAATAAATAATCAATATTGCATTGGCATTGCTATGGTAAACCGACAAAAGTGTCAATATAAGCTACAATTCAATATCATGATTACCACGTGTTATTGAGGCTAAAGTATAAATTAAATTAATTTTGTAGTAAACGAAATACCGTAAAATTCAATTATTTCTACTTTTTTAATTTTTGGTGTTAGCACAGCCAACCATGTGTTAGTTAGACCGAAGTGTAAATCAGTCCTGCGCAGACGAAGTCGCAGGCACCAGCTAGTATCATATAATTATCGGAGAGAGCTATAACTGAGTTTATTTTCAATATGAATACAGCTCCGAAATAGATAAAGAATAAAGAGATTTCGGTACGTGGTAAGAGAAAATAGGAAAAAGTAAATTATAATATATCTTCAATTATAAAAGACTACAGGCAGAAATCCAATTAAAGAATTGCGCTCGCGATAATTGGACAACGATTTCGTGTTCAGTTCTTTCAGCAAAACAATAAATAAGGTGATAACTTGCTTTTACTGATTTAAAAATTCACGAGATACAAGTCTCGGTGTCGTTATTTAAATCTATACTGTTCAATGAATTTAGATTTCGACACATAATGTACAAACAACAAAATTTAATTAATTACTCATAATATTGTCTTTTAACATAACTATTACTCATTTAAAGCAAAAAAAAAAACACTTTGTTAACGGATTAAGTTATATCTTTCTCATTCAGTGACACATGTAAATGTGTGCATATTCTGCCCTATATATAAAACTGAGAAGGTTTTATATCATAAAAAATATTTTAGTCAGTTGGTCCGACTTTTTGGTTCTATACTTTCCCGCCGTTCTCTATAACAATTAAATCCATAAACTATATTTTCAAACAAAGCCCGATGTATCATGTTAATATCTTACTGGCCTAAGCAACCATGAAAACACAGAATATTATCCGCAGAAACGGAGCATACTAATAATTCTCTATTGGTGTCAATATCCAATGTGCCATAAACATTATGGTTAACATTAGGTTAAGTTTTAAGGTGTGCTTCATTTTTGCCAATACTTATTTATTATATCTCCATTATGAGTATTCCGATGCGACGTAATACGTATAATTATGATAGACCTCCACGGAGGTTAGTTCGTTTAAACTGTACCTCGTTTGAAATTTAGAAGTATTACGTAGGTTGAAATACACATTTAAATAATACATTTCACATCTAGGATTTTAAAAATCGGTATATATCTTTGCACACATTTAGTTAGGTAAGTTTTTTATAGTTTGTGATAGGGGTGCTAACATAACGGATAAACATAATTACATAATTCTTATTGATATATCCTGACCTCAGCCAACAGCTCACCACACGAATGTACCCGGAATCAAACCTGGGATTGTGTTTGGCAGTCCGGTATGATGATCATTGCACCAAGTGGGTGCTACATGTCAAAATGATCCCATAGGTATCTCAAATAAGTTATACAAATAACTTCGCGTTAATAGGGGTCGTCCGTTCATTCGTGATAAAATAATGATAAAATTTAAGTTTTATTATTCAAAAATTATAAATTTAATCAAAGTGGAACTAGAACAGGCTAAAACTTAGGGCAAACTCGGGGGTTTGTTAGAGATGTTCTAAGATATGTTTAAATTCGTTGTGTTTTGTTTAATATAGTTTTTATTTAACTATGGCCGTCTCTCGCTGACCACAATCTCCGCCAAGCACTGGAAACTAAGTTTAACAAAAATTACAAAAAACTACAAAATTATTATTTCTTCGGACATTAAGAAATGCCATATAAATCGTTTTAAATTACAAAACGATTGATGTTTCTCGTTTTATGGTATCATAGTCGTTTTACGTTTATTTCCATACAGGAAGGTATACCGTTGCGTCCGTTACAAACTTGTCACATTACTTAACATTCTATGCGCGTGCGCACCCGATGCGCAAGATCACAATCGGAAAACTAGATATGGAATGACCTGTATATCGGTGTTTTTAACTCGCAATGCTTTACGGTGGATATTGCCAACGTGGCATCAGATAAACGTTCTTAGAATACTGGTGTATTAAATTTATCCCCAGTCTATTTTTGACGATATCTGTTGAAACTGTAAAGCGGGTTGGTGGTCAATAATTCATAAAACGAACTCTTGTTATTTACAATATAATACAACATATTTACAATCACGTCAAAAAAATACTATTAAACACTTTTAAAACATTAAAAATAATGTGCATGAAAAATTACAATTCTTTTCTTGTCTGTCTAAAGTGACAGACGCTGGGGATCGTTTTTTTTAGATGCCAGTATTACAAAGAGGTTTTATTACACAATATTAACAAACGGCGATACAACTGTATGACTTATTGTAGTATGAACTAGTACATTTTCTATTAATTAGAATTTGTTATTTTATGATAATCTTTATTCCTTTTAATAAATCAATACTCGAGGATACCTTTACGTTCTCATTCGTGGCAAATTATATTACTTGGTTTTAATTCAGATCAGTTTTTCATGAAGGGGGTTTCATGTTGTGCAAAGACATGTTATTATTAGAGGTTAATCATGCGTTAAGACTTGCTCAGATAGATATATTAGGTTGCCTGGAAGAGATCGCTGGTTTTGCGATAAGGCCACCTTTTATTGACATACTAGTTTTTAAGTTTTTATATTGTTACTTTTCTCCCTTGTTATGTGGTATATTATATTAAAGTAATATATAAATATCTTTCAAAAGTGAAGTACTATTTTTTTTACATTGTACCTGTATTTTATTGAAAAATGAAAAGAAAAAAAATGTTTATTTATTTCATAACAAAAATATTTTTGCTGTAATTTTTGTTGAAGGTTGAGTATAAAAGGTATTATGTAATTTCTACGTGTCTTTGATGCCGTTACAAGAAACGAACTTGATGTGTACGGGGTTGCCCTGTACACTACGAGCGCAGTTCAATGGAACGCTTCAAATTAAACGCTTTAATTCAAAAAACAAAAATATTTTTAAATGATTTTATATTTGGTGGAATATATTTCTCTCTTTATGTATACACATTTTACAAATTGAACATTTACGGTATTATTATTAGAGAATATTATTTTTGGTTATAAGGCAAATCTTCTGTACATTTTTATTAATAAAGGTTTGAAAAACGATTCCTTAAAAACATCATATATCTACACTTAACATAACAACGCGAAACAGTATTAATTTTTTTAATTTTATACTTAATTAAATTCAGCTAAAAGTCGGCACTTAGATCATAGAAAAACAGTAAACCATTAATTTAATTTTCAATTCTTTTTAACCGCTACAGTGACGGTTCAATTAGACTAAATAAAAAGTGATATAATATTGTCATTTATTAACATAACTATTATTCTACCGTAACCACGCACGCTGTAAAGCACGCGAAACGTGGGAAAAATTTAAAATAATGTAATATAGTTTTGTAAAAATACATAACTTAATCCGTTAACCGAGTGTTTTTCTTTGAACAAAGTGATATTGCAATACTTTATATTTCGTCAATTATATTATATCAATTATACCAGTGAGTGTAATCCTTTTTTGTTCTAGGTGAACGTCCTGCAGGGACCCAATTCATTGATTAAGACGAAACTGCATGTTAATGACACGAACCGTTATTTATGGCTTCATTGATGAATGGCGATTAAATGTCAATTTTATACTTTGACATTTTTTTTAATACAGATGAATTGCCGTCATAGAGACAAATCATTTAAAAAAATACGATCTAGCCTAAAGTAAGACTAATGAGTAATTTACATCTAACATAATTTGCTAAAGGATATATATACTAATATATAAAATTGGAGTGTCTGTTTTTAATATTGAAATAACCGTTTTTTACTAGATGCATATGAATATATATACGATACATTCACCAAAATGACATTTTTTTAAATATTTGTCTGTCTGTCTCGTTCTCACTCTAGCGTCGAAACGGTTAGTGTTAGGAAGATGGAACTTTGCACGGATATAAGTGTATTTACTACGCCTAAAATAACATTACGTAATAAAAAACGTATAAAATTCTGTAGTCTAATTCAAAATATTGTGATAATTTTTGCCGCTTTCCTTTTTTGTCTTTAAGTAATAATTAAGGAGTACATTTGTGTTTATTTAGTTAGTGACGTAGATAGTACATGTTTTCTAAAATAAGTATTTTTAAGTTGTTATACCTAATCCATGCGGACGAAGTCGCTGGTACAGCTATTATAATATAAGAATAGTGTCCATTAACACTTCTTACAGTCTCTAATAAAGGCCTGACACTTTTTTAATAGGTACTTATATTAATACTTTGACAAAATAACTGCTACGCTTGTATATTTATTGCTAGTGATGTTAAATACTATTAATATTATCTGGACGGATTTCATACAACATCATTTTTACAAAAATTATACGCTGGCCAAGTGATTTATGAGTTGTTTTTGTTAAACAAATTTTTCTGCTTTTCTTACATCTCAATACATTCATAATATATTTAGTTTCATTCATCAGTTTGTGAAATTTACATTAAAAATTGCACGGTAAACGTTCCGTTATACGCGATTTGAATATTGTTTCACTAATCACTTAATTTAAATAAACTAGACATTAGTGTCTTATAACTGATTGATCAAGTTATCTGAATACACGCAACAGCATTTAACTTTGCTTTTGAAGGAAATAAACGCGAGTTTGCAAATTATCCTACTAGCTGACCCGGCAAACGTTGTTTTGCCATAAATGTGATTTCTAGCAATCACTTTTTTAGTTCAATAAAAATAATTATCAGCTTTAAGTGTGAGGGGTCGAATCGAAAGCGTTTTAAACAATAAAGTATGCTTTATTTAGGTTAATAAATTAATCTTTATATGATACGTTTGTCGGTTTACCACAGCAGTGCCATCTATTGATTACTTACTCAATCCAGTCGAAAAGTATCGACATCTGTTAGAATCTTTTGGAGTTAACAGATCATTGTGTCTGTCAATTAACTATAGACTATAATTAAAGATCTAAGCTATCCTAAGTTGGACCAGACTGCTCACGGTGTGCCAATTTAATTTAAAATCGGTTAAATAGTTAAGGACTCCATCGCGGATCAACATCGTGACAGGATATTTATATATATTAAGATTTTGACTCCCCATTTATAACCAACATTATCAAACTGAAGAGTTTCTTTGCCCCAATCTATTGGTGGATCTCTCCAGGATCACTTTGTGGGACTTGAAAACATTTTTTAGATAGTCCATTTATCAAGGACTATAGACAAAGATAACAATATGAGCGGAACATAAATTAGGTGTATTAATTTAAAATTGAATAAGCTAAATTGAAAATGGCGTCGCTTGTTGTTATTTTTTTTTTTAAATACGGTTTTAAGTGTGTAAGGAAACCTCAATGAGTAATAAGACATGATTGGAACATCAAACTCATAGAAGATTGAGACGCAGTAATCGTATTAATTGAAGTGATTGTAATGGGCCGTTATAAATGAGAAGCGGTAGCGTGTACCTTTGTTAAAATGTGGCCATGACCTTAGCGGATTTTTGTGGTGATTGGTAATAATAGAATAAAAACGCTGCGAAGCTATCCTTCAATAAAGCAATTAACCATTTTTTATTAAAATATAATGAGTGGTTGTGCGTAATGGTGTTTCTTCTTCTGGTGCCACTTCATTGCTAAAGGTTGGCTGATAACAATTTCAAAACGTTGAGAATCTTGCGATACATGGAAGAGCTCCTTGGCGAATGTAATTCCGATTCACTACCTTATGTTCCGCATCTATTTGTATGGTAACACTTTTAGCACCCTAATGTTTATTTATTAGTACTACTACTTTGTACCTACTACAAAGTGATGATTATAAGTAACAATCAAGTAGAAATGAATATGGTATGGCACTGTACAGTATTAATAATTAATATTCACAAATATTAGTTGTGTAAACTACCTCGATACACCTGTCCAAATAAATTTAAATCAGTTGTTCTTGAGATTAGATTAGATGAGACAAACGCATAATAATAGAAGTATAGATTAAAATAATACTTGTTTTGCAAACGTTTCGTGACAACGTAAATAATACATAATTATTTATATCTACTAAGTTTCAATTGAATAACCTTTGGCTTAAAATATTTATACCCGCTTTTGGCATTTCAGTTAACGGCAGCTGTCAGTTTATAAGTGATCGCTGCTTTAATGGCCCTAAGTTCAATCATCATTACTCTCAAAGTACTGGATAAGTTGGACGTTTTACGATCATCATTTATTAATAACCGTTGTGAACTCTATCATGAATTACGCATAAAAGCAGGATTTTTTTTCACAAATCGGGTAAAAAATTCCCGATTTTATCTTATGAAACTGAATTTTGTTTAAATTTTGTGCGAATTTATTAGTGTGTTAGAAAAATATTTTTGTGTTCGAAATAGTACGCTTATAGACCATCTCTATCTCTATAAAATTTAATCAAAACGAACTCAATTAATTTTACTATGAGTACTGTTCGTTAAGGCGTCATCCTGAGGATGTTCCGTTGTCGTACGTCGAGTGTTTAAGGATTTTTTCGCGGAATATTTTGCTAGCAATTTGGTCTCGTAGAATTGTATTATGGACTCCATAAAGTAACGCCTTATTCTATTACTTAACCCCAGTATTTGACGAACCATTTAACGATGCGCATAAGATTTGCATGGGACTCGGAGTAATGAGTCTAAATTTATACACAACAGAATAACACGAATATTATTGGCTTAAGCGACAGCCAAACAATAGTGGCGATTCTGGTGTGCACACTCTAAACTAAAAATCTCTAAATTTAGCTTTAGACCTGTCAAACAGTTTTAGAGAGCGTAACCTATTCTGTATATCTCTAAATGGATAGCAATAAGTTTTAAATTGTCAATGTAGAAATATATAGAATAAGTTACACGTTTGACAGGCGTAAACCTAAATTTAGAGATTTTTAGTTTTAGAGGTGTACATCAGAATCGCCAGCAATATTTTTTTTTTGTGCAACATTTCTCACGATGCTGTATTAAATAATTGAATAGCGGTTTAATTCTCGAGCAACGTTATGATCGATATATAATTTCCGGTGTTTTAATCTAACAGCCGTAAAGCCTTCCTTGTAACCTTATTTTGATACTCGTTCTATCATCTTTACTAAGTGGAATAATTAAGCGATTTATATACGAGTCATAAATAACGGATCGGTGACTTTGCTTGCCTTATATGTAATTTTTTTTCGCCTGTATCATATAAAATTTGCAGCACATATAGGCGCAATAGAAAAAAAAGATGATATTTACATATATGTGAATGATACCAGAGGTACGCATAACAAACACAGAAAATGTCCTTTAATGTGTACAAGGGATGTTCAGGAGTGTATCTCGATTCGTCGTCTAAGTTTAGTAATTATTGAAAATAACAAAAGTATACTTACTTTACAAACAAGCAGAGCAGTTGATTTCGAATGTTTGGTCTGAAACAAATAAAGTGAATGTTAATATATGATTTATGTAATTCGTATTAAATTATATAGGCGAAGGCTTAATTTTCATTATTCTGGGACATAAAAAGGGACAAAAATTGACAATTGATATCGAGGCTTTGTTATAAAAAGAAAATATATAATCTACATAAAAAATCATGTTATGTTGAACGAATAATGAAAAAGAACGTTTGAGTAAGCTCGGGAACCTAACCTACTATCAAAAAAAGCTCGTATGCGCAAATGTTGTGAAAATGGGAGAAATTCACCAAGCATAGGAATTTTAAAAAGTAATGGTGAATCTGCAAAACAAAAAATTAGAATCTAAATAGTAGGTATAACAAAACAGTATTTGAGCAAATTCACACAAGATTATCTTTGTTAAATAATATTTATATTATCTGTCCGGCACACGCTTGGCCTAATTACGCTGCAGGTCAAAAGTCATCGTGGCTGGTCGACTTTCCATTCCATTCTGATTGTAGATAATTTAGTAATTTGCGAATTTATAACAATCCTATTACTATGAGGAAGGGTAATAAACCAAAGATATAGTCCTATATATTGATCTTGGATAGAATTCCTAAATTATTTATTTAATGTCTTCATAATAATTAATTCGATTTATAAAGATAAAAATTTATATACATAACAAACAAACTGTAAGTTTGCGTCATCATAAGACTACAACTTTTATAAAAACATATTATATAAAAACTCATTGATAGCATAGTCTGTGGATTTTCATAATTTCGAGAACACGCTTGGCCTAATTATAGGCCGGAGGTCATTGTACTGATCCAGTGCAGAAGATAATTGACTAAATTATTTGCGGATTGATAACGCTCTAAGGAAATTGCGTTAGGTCACACACGGGATGTCTAGGTCAGAGAATACGCCCAGCTGGCTGAGTAGAGATAGCAAAAATTATTTATTTATGTACAATTTTCTTAAATAGTTTGCAGGAAATTGACAGTTATTTGTATCCAAGACTGCAGCGTCTACGGAAATTAATTTGCATGTTTGTAAGGGTATTTCTTAAGACGCATTTAAATTGACATGAACCCGAAACACTTAAGAAAATTAATATGTTAAAAATGTAGTTTTGAATATATTCTACAATCGACGATACATGTTTGTAATGGAAAAATAATCAAGGAAGGTTTGTAAAAGACTTTTTGATCATTTGTGAGCCATCGCGCGTCGTTCCAATATTTTGTATCGGGGGTGGTTTTAAATCATTTTAATAAGTAAATACAACGATTAATTGCTTAAATAGTATTTTCATTTATGATGATTAACTTCTGATTTTTAACAATAACAAATTTAATAGCGAACAAAATGTTTTGCTGACGCTCCTATCCAATATCCGCAACAAGAACAAAATTGCTAGTATTACAATCAGCCGGATAAAGCGTGGCCTTTCACCCGGTCAGTGTCATTAACGGTGTTACCCGCGGGATTTGATAGATTTGAGCGTAGGTCAACGCGAGAATGAGGTCGCATTCTCGGGTTGACCCGGGAACTAATTTCTTTGTTACTATGCCAACATGGGCACTACTAAATTAATTACAACAATTAAAATTAATTTTGAACCAGAGTTAGAAGAATATCTTATTTATGTTAAGTTATGTTGCTGTTAAGTTATAGAAGTGGTATAGTGTTGGTGGTTAGATTTATTAAAAGGTAGGCGTTATTCCTTAATGACAATTATTTATTTGGATCCTGTAGTTGAAGATTTATATCTGTATGAGATGAATATCAAAATATTTTTTATCTCTTTTAATTCAAACAAAACGCGCTAACAGATTTTGACTTTCATTTTATTTTGTTTTTTAATTATTAAGGCTTTATAAAGAAGTTATAGTTAAAGTAGTACTTTGTAGTTAAAGTAATATGTTCATATATCTCCAAAAAGACACTGACAAATAAATAAGCTCAAATAACCAAGGATAGCTTTTGTTTGTTGTCATCAAAAAGCTTAGATGTAAAGATTGTCGTTTGACCTTCTTGACCTCACATTCTCGTCGTGACCTTAGATCATTGACACACTTTCGATATTATTTAACAGTTTGAAGATAATTGTTATTAATTTTTTATTATAATTTAGTACGTGTCAAGGTAAATATTGATTTTGGTCAATTATCATAGTAATTAAAAAAGTTATGAGAGTTTTATTTCAACATTCTATCAAACATATATTTGATATAGAAATGAAGGTTTCTCGTCATATCCTACGATTTATAATACGAGGGTATTGCTTGTATATTTTGTGTTACTTTTAAGGGTGGCCTACCCTATTACTGCGACTTCGCTGTTCGTCCGCCTTCAGGTAATATAACACAATATTGTCTTTTATTAACATAACTGTTACTAATTTAAAGAAAAACACTTTATGAACGGATTTAAGTTATGTATTTTTGCAAAATTTAACACCTCTCTGCAGCTGTGACACTTATTTTGACAATCAACACCTTTTGTCTTCAGTTTACTGTGTGTGTGTGTGTGTAAAGTAAGCGAAACGTCGTAAAATTTCACAAATGATGTATATCAGATGCCGCAATAACATTCAATACTCAAAAAGCAGAATAAATAAATATTTATTCATGTCAACATTCCAGAAGTATTCACAAATATATCTAATTAATTTACGTGTACAATAGAATTGTTCAGCTCTTGGCCTACACGAAAATGATTTGGCATTTGACCCGGTGTCATCGCTGACGCAATCACAAAGCGTTAGAATTGCGCAAGTGACGATTGACAGTTTCGCAACTTCGCAAGATGTGATTGTGCCCTTCGTGTGCCACTCATATGATATAGTCTAAGATATTGTATACGATTTACTAGTGTGTTGAGCGATAGTTTTGACTTTAAGCAAATGTCAGACAACATATTTCTAGATATTTTTTCCACAGATAACGTTTATTCAGGCCAGCGTAGGAGAAGAGGAGCTCCTCTCCTACCCTTAGCGTAATATTTTGCTGGTAGCCAGAAGGCTAAGCCGTGGAGGCCCCGGTAGAATGCGAAAGCGACCCCGAGGAGTGTGTTAGTGGGTATTGTTTACCCGGCTCTCTGAGAAGCAGAGATTGTGCCGGTGTAAGTTGAGTCCCACACATTCCAACATATACACGCAGCACAGAGGCTACAGGGGAATGCGTAAATTGCATTTCCTCCCCGGTTATCAAAAAAAAGCTGGTATAGTAAAAAATAGTGAAATAGGTAAATTAAACTGTATAACAATTCGATTATATATTTTTTAATAAAGTTAAAGATTTAATAGATGAAAATTGTTAGTATATATTTGCGGCTGTTCCACTTAACAATTGAGCCTTCTGTCCGTTTAGTTATTTTGTTTGATAAAGGATCAATAATTACTTTTCACCAAGCAGGAGCCAAGTAACAAAATCCTTATTTCTATACACCTCCAGACAATGACAAACAAAGCATAGAGTCTATGAAACTCTATACGTATAGTCTAGGAGCCGGCGACGTTAACGACCGTGCCATAGACAACACTGACTTTATGACGTCGTAAAAACTCGCGTCGTAATGGGATGGGAGAGTACAGTCACGGGATAATGTAAATATTTATTTGCAAACATATTTTATTGGTTTAGTGAGGATTTTGAATCGCTGATAATAGTTACATTCACACGGCATGAGAAATTAATGTGAAATAAAATGAAAAACTGGCCAAGTTTAAAATGAAAATTTCCTCATCTATTTTACTATTATTTTATTATAATATTGTACAAGAGAATTTATATTTTACTTCTCACATGCGTTTGAAATTTGGCACTACATATAAAAATGAGTTTTTTTACTGTATTTTATGAATTTTATAATTAATAAAGAAATTATTATAAAACAGAAATCTGAGATCCAGGCCACTGTGTTATAGCACCTTGTTGTTGAACTTTTTATCACATTTTTTACAGATTTAAGAGTTTAATGTTATCAGCGAGTAGAAAAGCATTATAAAACTATTTGAAAGTTTTGATTTGTTCTTTAACTTAAGACAAAACGTTGAATTAACCTAAAGCTTACGCATTGCAGGAATGCATTTTGTAACCAAGAAATTCAGAAATGAAATGCCATCGTAATGACGATGGATAATTGTGGTTAGTAGTAGTTTTGCACGCGACTGTACTGTGACGTAATGTACAATTCAAATGGCATCAATTTATGACGTCAGATACGGGAGCCGTATATCACTGATACTTATTATTTGTGTGGTTTGAATTTAACTGCGTACGAGACCCGTCCGGACCTTACTTACGAAGCCTTTTTCTGACTTATGGTATCTGAGTATGTTTGTATTATGACGTCATAATAAATGTGTACTGTATTGTAACATTAGGTTAGCTTTCAAGAACAAATAGAATATTTCCACTTATGTGATAACATAAGTAATAATCGCCGCCATCATACAGTGTTCAAATAAGTATAATTTACAATTCACGAAGCTTACTAAATAAAACTTTCTTATTAAATAAATGATTGATGTAAAATATGAAAAAATGACATATTTATATTTTAATATCTCAAAAATAAAATATAATACTTAAATTTTGGCATTAGTCAGCCAAATGTTTCTTAAAGTGAGGGTACTCTATTGTAGGAGCCCGCTCCGTTGTTCGTTATCATAGTTTAGCCATATGCGGTACGATATGTGTGTATGACGAGACATTATTACGTCTAATGAATATAGTGATTCAGCAGATGGAAACGTAATCTTCTATTGAGTCTGATACCACTACATCCATATCAAGAAATATATAAAATCTTAACGAAATCTGAACTGTTTGGGTTGATCCCCGCTAAATCTCACAAACTCTGCATTCCATCCGCACCATCTCGATGAATGGAACTGTGGAATCGACTTCCAGCGGAGGTCTTCCCGATGACACACGACCTCCAATTCTTTAAAAAGAGAGTCTACGCCTTCCTTAAGGGCCGGCACCCATTAATGCGTGTTTATGGGTTGCGGCTGTTCCTGCTTAGGCCACCCGCAAGATCGTTTGCCGCCCTATTTTTTCAAAAAATGTCTATCGCCACTGATAATACGATTGCTCAATCTTTATACTGCTCAGGTTTATAATAATAGGTTTGTGTATTCGAATAATCGAATCGTGAAATTAATCATTTCCATATTTGTCTCATTCGTGACTCATCCCGGAATAGATGCCATTGTTATCGTAAATTTCTGTCGTAATTATCGTAGAACATAAATAGTATTGGTCATATTTCATTGAGATATGTGTGATTGTATTTCGCTTTGTAAATAATAAAGCGAATAATTGAAAACCCCAATAGAATATACTACAGTACTCTGCGAATGACCTGAACCTGATGCTCCGGTGTCGGGACGAAACCTACGTCGAGTGGTTGTGGTTTTTTCGCGGAGTATTGTTTTTATAGTGGTCTATTAGTGTTTTGTACTATGGCGAATAATTATATTTGAACCGAGTCTGATCTGTACCACAGTTACGCTTAATAAAAAAAACAGCTACTTCAAGCAAGCAAACAAGCAGGCTAGTCAAGATTTTTTCTCCTTTTTTATTTATCATTTAAGGGATTCTTTTAAAGCAAATAGTCTACTGTTCTACTAAAACACTGATGTTAATGTATTTGGTAAAGAGATATAGATTTCATTAACGTAATTTAAGACTGATTGAGTGTATGTTAAAAAGAAGCTATAGTATCGATTTAGTCAAACATATATTTTTGCCTTTAAATCTTCTGTATTCGTAGACGTAAGTCCAATTTTATCGTCTGTATAATAAGTCAAATATAACAAATTAGACGAGTATTATCCTCGGTGCTAGAGACGCAATTAAAACTTTTCATTTAAGTGCGAAAATCTTAAATATAAATTACATCATCTATGTATTTTGGGCTATAGTTATACGTTCTATATCGGACATGACGTCACTTCCAAAGTGTTATAAAGGAAAATTACGTTAATTTACGTTCCAAGTATACCTTGGAACGTAAATTAACGTGGATTAACAATTGCAGCGTAGAACTGGTTTCGCTCCGGGCTCTCATGACAGAAGGGTATAATATTAGCAATTATTATGTAAATGCGAATTATATGCGATATTTTTAATGCGCTGATTATAGATAGTTCAGCTACATATGAATGCTGGCTTTACTAAACCAAAAAGTACAAGAACTTGCACCATCAGGTTTGCTATATACTAGTTTAATAAATTTGTCCCTTGTCTTTTATGTTAAAATCCGTACGTTCGATTTTTTATTTCTTTAAATTTTAATTTTCGCAATTACTATTTTCTTATTTGCCTCAATGAAAAGAAACTCAAGTTATCATTATGTTAGTTTTCTAAAGTAATTTGGATCTCTTTTGCTGTCAAGTAGTTATTTGCAAACAATATATATATATAGCTACTTCAATGAAATGAAAAATCAAGAACAAGATTATTTAGTTTTTTTGTGTCTTTTTACCACTCCCGTATCATTGTTTCGCTTTTGAAGATTGCCTGGAAGAGCTTCAGAGCGATAGAGGCCGTTGCCTGTTTTTTTATTGAAGACGTTTTCTTTTATACAATAAAGTTTACATATCACAACAAAACATTTTTTATTTAATACAAAGAACTAAACAACTATTATGAGTAGATTTTGTTATAAAATATATGTGAGTAAATTAACATAATTAATTGTTGCTTTTCCTGTGGTTAGTTAACATTTACATTTTGGTACTGAACTGTACAATAATAATCTACTAGCGGTATTTTCAGGTACTTATTTGTGGTAATAAAATCGATTTAAGAGGACTTTTAAGGATTATAAGGATTATTTAAAAAAAAAACACAGACGTAACTAAAACTATGCTAAAAATAGGTAATCTTTATCTTCAGTTGAAATGAACGAGAAATATTCGTTCAATTGTTTTATGTATTCAATAAATGCACATTACCTCATCACATTACTGTAGTGATGTGCACATAAAGAATCGACATTTTACAGCATCTTTTATCGACATAGTGATTTATACAATGGCTCGGTTTAGGAGAGCTTTCTATTGTATCATTAAATTAAGTTTATTGCAATTGCTTTAGATTCTGGGTTTCTCAGAGCAATAAAACGGTGTAATAAATCAATGATTGCATATAAATTGAATTAAATAGAAAAATACAATTTAGTTTTTGTTTAAACCTATGAATTACCTAGCAATGTCAGCTTTGACAGTATGGAGTTAGTTGGTTCAATTTTGCGTAGCGCAAATATAACAAATAGAGACAGAGAGCAAATATTATTATTATAAAAAAATCCTTTATTATTATAACATAGATATATACATTATCAAAATTGTTACAGCAATTGTTTTGTTCTTATATTATAGTGATCATTTGTACAGCCTCCACAGCTGGGAAAAGCTTTGATTTATACGTCAATCTGTATGGGTGCTATGATATACACCAGAGGTTGAGACCGAAAGCTCTTTCCTCTAGATGAAACTAAATGCATTCATTAATGGTTCATTAAGAAAATGCCGGAAGGACATATAAAAGCAAGGATAATTCATGATTCACACTATTCTTGTATTGAATAATGTAACATTAGCTTAATAGGTTCTGAAAAGTCATAAAACATTAGTTTTAGAATTGTAGATTAAGAGCAAATACGTGTTGAAGATTAAAGTAACGATGGATCTAGATAACAATTTACATTTAAAGACTGATTTTTAATAGCACCAATTACCGAGACAGTCGATATTAATAAATGAACGAATATATTACGTAGATTATAACAAGAAATTGATAAATTTGACGAAATATAATTATTTTCTCTTTTTATAATGGCAGAAGTTTTTTAAAACATTATATTTTATCTTATAACTTATATAGTACCGGTTTTTTTAGTATTTTAAGATGAGGAAAAGTGTTAGGAGTATTCGTGAGAATAGACGTGGATGTATCTTTAATATTAAATATTAGAAAATATGTCTTGAGACTGTATAACTAGGTATATACAAAACACTTCGATTATCATCAGGACAAGTTAATATTCGATACTTAAAAGCTATGTGCTTTGGATATTGTCAAATATTTTTGCATGAAGCAAAGGAAAGTTCGCATTTCCCTTTTTCAAATATATATCAGTGTAAATATATCAAGAATTACATAGGTCCACACATCACTAGCTATTAGGCGACACGTCTCAAACATAGCACCTACGCGGAATCCTGTCGTCACAGCCTAGATAACCTTGGTGTCGTGACCTGAATATGCTAGACATTAGCGTGCTTCAAGACAACGTGTTTAATTTTATCTGTGACATAGAAAGTGTACTTGCTTACCGAGAAACCATTGAGATAGTGTTAGAATTCGCTAAAGTGAGATGCGATGTTTGGGTAATGTCTACCGGAATAATTTACTTTATTTAATGAATTCACTAAATATAACAGATATTATTGCTTAACAATGAATTCGTTCATTCTTAAAAACGATCTTAGATATTAGTAAAGTAAAAGAAGACTGGTTCTTTTAATATCGTTGACTTTTAGAATTATGTCTACAATCTACGATTTTATTTTACAGTACAAATGATTCAGTCTTTATATTATATCACCCAGACAAACAAATATTTGATTGCCACCGGGAGTCAAATAGGCGACCTTTGCGGAAACCGACATGCAGAATGCGCCAACCATCTCACCAATACATCGATTTCATTATAAGGTTTAAGACATTTATTTCTCTAAAAAGACATTGTCGCTTACAAGAGAAATGATTAAAATTAATTATATAATTTTTTGTTGCTTACCCGCTCACGGCATGCGTTCAAAAATAAAAAGTATGTAAACATACGCAACTTTATTCAACAACTTATAATTATGAGATTTAAAGACAACTAGTTAGCAACATTCAAGAGATAAACAAATATTAAATTGCAGATGCAATAGGATTCACTGACATTCAAATACCGTAATGACCTCTGTACCTAATCTCGGCGCATTTGCATAAATATGTGTGAAGATGAATTTTGCATTTAGGCAACGGTTAAGCGTTAAGTTAGAGTCGTCTATCAAATAATAACTCAAAGAGAAATAGGTATATTGCAATATAGAATATCAATTGAGGCGTACTTTTTTCAGATATTAAAACTATTTGGTAATAAAAAGAAAAAAAACAAAACATTTGGTTTGATTATTATAATTGGTATATGTAAATGTTTAACCACAACACATGTTTTACGTAAGTTTTTGGTATATGCGGATAGAACAGTTTAAGTAAGCAAACATACAAATGACTGGTAAGTAATTTTAGTTGAGATTGCAAGGCACCGTCGCATTGGATTAGTAATTGTGAATTATAGTTCGTTATGCGTGTAGGATATTCATTAAAACAGTACACAAGATGGGTATCTTAGAGTTGGTCGGAACATGCCGCCTAATAAGGACCTGTTGCTACAAGAGTTTTTGTGAGTGGTACTATGTTCTCAGTTCAAATTAATCAGTATTGATGGCAGAAATAAATACAAAGATTAAACATTTTCCGAACTTTAATTTGGTAGAACTATTTCAAAAGAAAATTTATTTCAGTTAAGTTAAAAAAAATCTTTTAATAAGCTTACTCTACAATCAGTAGACCTTAACAATAGATCTGTATAAGTCTTCGCTATACCAGGAATGCATATTATTTATTAATGAAAAAGCGAGCTTTTCCTTCTCATATTATTTCTTTATCCTCATCGAAATATTAGTTATTACATACCTTCAAGTGCAGATTATTTTGGAGGCAATATCTGAAACAAATTAAAAATTTGTATAATCAAATTTGCTTTGAATTGTACGTAATTCTTTCATTTAAATAGTCGTGTATTTGTCTGTGTTTTACGATGTAATTTTACTCATAGTAATGGAATAGTCTTTTAGAGGCTCTAAAATATGTATGTATGTATATATAACACCAAGACCACAGCCGACAAAAATCCTCAAATATTGACCGTACTGGAGATACCGGATCCTCCTTTCGGCAGTCCGCCATGGTGACCATTGCGTTTTTTGGTTATGAAATTTACGCCAGCTCAATGCGTAATTTCGATGTCTTACGTCAGTCTGTGAAGTTCTATTTTGTACATAATATACATTGACTTAGCATACAAAAATATATTACACAATTTGTCCCAGATAGTCACAAGCATTAGGAACGTTTTTGCTTTCTTTTTTCTAAACCATAAATTTCTGAAATTTCAAAAATAATTTGCTTCGCTTCGCTTATTTGAGTTAACGCAAATTATTTTTTTTTTTGTTTTTACACCAGAATATAATTAAACCATTCTCAAAAAGTGAAATTTTACAGTCATAGTGCTGATTTAAGTAAACATGATGACAAAAATTCAAATGAATTCATAAATTCGCGGAAATGGAATTTTAATGGCAATTTGTTGACCACGATTTTTGTACAGAAATTTAATTCATATACCTAGACGTCAAATAGAAATTAAAATATCTAGTTTACTACCAATGTCAGAAGGTACGAGATTCTTCTAGCCTTCTTGATATAGATATAGAGCCTTCTCGATAGAATATGTTTAGCGAAATATGCCCACCTAAATTATGTGGAGAGAAAAACACTAGCACGTGGCGCTAACAAAATATTCAAAATGAATACAATCAGTATTAATTCAAGCGATAGCAATCACTATAAGTAGAGACGACAAAATACTGAATATAATATAAAAGGAATTAATTGAAAAAGCTGTTTTGCAACGTTAAGGCTCGCAAGCACACAAGGGTAAACGAATCCTTATTTTTACAACACGCCACATATATAAAGTGGTACAAGTTAAAATATATCGTATTTCGGTGTGATATAATTTAAATTACGCTGTACATATTTTGCATAGGGTGACAAGCGAAGCGCGACGTCATTTCATAAAGTTCTGAATGATACATATTATGATAAGGTCAATGAACTATGAAGTTATTTCGCAAATTACATTGAGTTAACACTAACTGCAGTGTTAAAATAACTAGTTATATTCATTATATTGGTTTAATAAGCTACTTCTTAAGATTAATAATATACTTTTCATAGACATTATATGTCTGTAAATTTTTCTTAATCGATGTAATTAATTGGTGTGCACGAAATGACGTTTTGCATAATGTTAATTCGCTAATTGTCATAGACAATTGTCATTATTTAAAAAAAAAGTTTTATAATCTAATAATAATGTTTAATTTGTAATTTAACTGCAAAGAGTTATTACATATTGATTATAAGGACAATTTACAAATTAATGTATTTTTATGTTGATTTATTTTGTTAGTCCTGTTATAGTAAAATAAAACATTGCTAGAACTTAATTTTTGTTTACAACAGTAGGTAATATATATTTTTATAATTATGTCTTTGTGGAGAAACGATACGAATTAAACCAGAGATAAAAAAGAACAATTAATATGGCGTAGAAACCTATAAATTAACTGCTATTTGATAGTAGATAAATCCATAATCATTTATATTAATATTTCTTACTTATACTTCGGAAACGTTTGCGAAGTTTGCTATTGTCAAAGTCGGCTGTCCAGTTGGGTTGTGTGTATTTGAGATGTTATACAGGTATCAATTGGTACAGCCAAGTTCGACTGTGCGGTCAAACTTGGAGGATGCCATTACTTAAACAACTGAAAAGTTGTAAGAAGAATGGCCGAAGCGAACGGTAGTAGGGTAAATAAAATACACATAATTTACACCATAATTTGATTTAACTAATACTATTTAAAGAAAGACGAGCCGCGAAAGCCTTATAGGCACGCACGCAGCGGACGTCCGGTTCACGGAGTCACAAGTCCGTCGGTCCGTCTGTACATTACGTATGGTGGTCAATGACATTATATTATTATTATAACACTTATCACTCTTGCTATGTCCTCACCATGGAACGTAAATGGCACAAACAATTCATTTATGAAGGTTATTTTCGTATTTTGGGTTGTATGCGATAATATACCCGAATTTAAATAGGCAATTAAACTAATCTGAAAAGTTTTGATAAACTCAACAATCGATTTACAATTTCTGGTTACCTACATAATTTAAGTTGAAGCTCTATACGAGTGGGTGTTGAAATGATTTCGCCGCTTTTAAAAGAACATTAGATTTGTCGTCTTTCTTTTCGTGTCATAAACCGGAACGTGTTCACGTAAAAAAAACGTAAGTGTCTAATGTCATAATAAAAAACCTCGAGTGTAAATAAGAAAGGTTTTATATTTTGTAAAATTAAATGGTATTTCGCGTAGGCTTTGCATTTAAGAGTTTACACCTTAAATTTTACAGACAAAGCTCGGTTTTTATAAGTTGTCTTTGAACCAACAAAACACATTGTAGAGGCCTACAAATATGTACAACTAAATTGACCGTACTAAAAGGGGAAAATATCTCCCGCGAAGTGTTAAGTAGCAAACAGAGGTTTCTTTGTGTAGTATGGGGAAGAATTTAACAGCTTTTATGAGCTTTACCTTTATTTACCTCTTTCACGGTATTCCAATAAGTTAAGCGCGTCCTTAAAACAAACGCTATTCCGGAAAATAAATTGGTTAATTCCCGCTACAACATTTTGTGGTGAAAATATTTGCTGTATGGCTGCTATAATATGTACTAAAAATAAGCTATAAATGCCATTTAATTCTAAATCCACACGAATTTCGAAACATCTCTAATTCTGCCTGTGTGTATGCAGATACGCCAACACGCTGGCATTAAACGCTACGCTTTCAGATTTTTAAGATAAACCAAGGTTGGCGCGACAGTCTATGTCGGCTATTTACTCCTCAGCGATCTCGTATCCAAATTATGCAGCACAACTTGATGATACGTCAAATATTACTTGAAAAATACGCGGTGTATAAATTTCACATCGTTAATATTTTTATCGCAAAGCCGGTGCAATTCATGTACAACTTGTAGTTGTACATAGTTGTATTGAGTTGCTATCGAAAATGATTTCTAGAATAATTTTATTGCTTTTAAATCGTCAGAAATAGCTAACGTATGTATCAGCTCGGTCGAATGCGTGTGCTATTATTACTAAGTAAATATTACTCACTAATATATTTTAATTGCAGCTTTTAATATATATGCAACCAGAACAGAATTATATCCTGCACATATTTAATGAAATGAGCTACGGTACGACTCTTAAAAGGAAAATCTTTCAATGGACTTATTAAATCACGTATACGTAATATAAATTATACATCAGATGGACAGATACGCTACGATACCTTTTAATTAAAGCAAATGAAATTGGAACACCTAGTTTGATTTGGAAAGGCTACGATCATATGCACGTATACGTGATTATCCAAGTCAAATTATATTCATATACTAGCTGACCCGGCGAATTTCGTACCGCCTTAGCGTAGCTTTGATGCACTATTTTATTTTGTGTTATACGTTTTTTATTACGTAATTTTATGTTAGCTTTTTATTGGCGTAGTAAATACACATATATCCGTGCAAAGTTCCATCTTTCTAACACTAACCGTTTCGACGCTAGAGTGAGAACGGGCGAATGAACGGTCATGACATCCAGCGTCACGTCCAGCCATTCCAGAGATTAGTCGGAACAAACAGACAGACAGACAAAAATTAAAAAAAAAAAACGTTTTTTGGTGTATGTATTGTATAAATATTCATATGCATGTAGTAAAAAACGGTTATTTCAATATTAAAAACAGACACTCCAATTTTATATATAAGTATAGAAAACACTAAATGTGTTGTGAATTGCAAAAAATAACTTACTCATTATGTTTCTAAATTTACATTTACTGTTAGTAATCAACGGCGTAGAGCGAACGAGATTTACTGGCCAGGAACTCTCCACCGCTCATGATTCGCCAAGATTTTCGTGAAGATTGTGAATTGAATTACAAACTAACGATACAAATCTTTATAATATCAAGTATACGTTTCTTAGCGATCAAAGTAATTTGGCATACGTATAAATTATTCAGCTAGTCCAGTGTAAAATCGACTTATATATCAATTAGAGCCTGACCGTATCATACGTAGATCGTTTTTTGTTACGTGCGTGTAATCATTAATAATCGATTTTAATGTGTTTGAAATGAAATAGGCTAAGGATTTTCCATGCCAATTTATACGATCTAGCTTCGGTTTCGTATAAATTACGATGAAATCAAATGTTAAGGCATTTTAGCTGCTAATAATTATAGCAACATGTTGTCTTTCTCGATAAATGGGCTGTCCTATAATTATTAGATCCTCGTATTAGCCAACCAAACCAACTCTTCAGTTTTATACAGTTGGTATTCAAATTATCTATAAAGTTTGGATTAAACTTGAACTTTGAATTCATCTTAGGGGTGTAAGTTTTAACCATTGTGTCTTTGATGTTTTTGTAGCACAAGTAATGTAATTTTGCAATATCGGTTATAATTTTTTTTAACAACTTTGTTTTGTCTTTTTCCCTAAAAACCGTATTCATGTTTTGTTTTTACTTTTGCAGTCTCTTTTGTTCGCATCGTAAACACATTGGATAGGAAGGGGAAGAAAACTTTGCTTCGGATTATAATTACACTGACTACGTTATGAATTATGTATACCCTCTATCATCAAAATATTTATGAAACTGTAATTTCATACGTACATTTATTAAACTATAAAACTGTATACACGGTTCTATGATTTTAGGCTGTAAATACATTTAATTAATTTACCAAATAGTGCTTTATTTTAGCATAAACATTTTTAAGTTAAAAAATTAAAAACCTAAGAGATATTACTCTAATTAAGTTGAATTATTTCAATATTTTTACGACCTCTACTAATTGGTTTGGTAATAAATATTTATTACTGTGACATCCTATCAACTTTATCATTACAAATTAGGCTTATTCTTAATTGATCCCTCAGCAATAATAATTAAATTGTAGTAAATGTACTTTTAAATTACTTAACTAACGTTGTCATGGCAACGGCGGTCATGCGCCGGAGTATTGTGCGGTGCACGACGCGTAGAATTTTAATGTGGAGATAGCATTTCTAGTTCCCATGATATCATAGGAAGTCTTTGTATGGTGTTCAAGCTTGTGTGAATATTGATTTAAGTTGAAGGCATTGAAACTTTGTACAATGTGTATATGATACGAAGCGTAAGTTTCGCAGCTTTTTTTAGGTCTTGTCTTGTTGTTAGGTTATGTTCGCAGCTTTTTTTAGGTCTTGTCTTGTTGTTAGGTTATGTCTGAGAAAATTTTGATGATAGAAGGCTATAAGAAACTGTTTTATGAATTATTTCTGAAGATTTTTAGTTGCAATCATAAAAATCAAAGACTTCTTTATTTTCGTTAATTATTTAAAATACTTACGTTGGATAGGCTCGAAAATTAAAAAAAACGTTACAGTGAAAATGAACGCAACCTTAAAGGACTCTAGCAAGAGTAGTAAAAACATTAAACGACAAATTCCCCTGGAAATTTGAAAATATTATTAGTATTCTCAATTAAATTAAATTCCAGCAATAACTATTTAACTCTTTGCGAAGGCGTAAAGTTAGAATGGCTTACAAAGTAAGGACTTTTATCCCACAAACCTCAAAACGCATTAGTGTTAATCTAAAGAATCCTTAGTGATGTACGACAATCGCTTTTTATCGATAGACCCGAGTGTTGATATTAATGTCTGAGATAGTTCGCGATACGTTTAATATGTCTCATAACGATTAAATGTGTACAAAATATATAATGATTACAAATTTGTTGTATATAAGTTATTGCTATATCTACGCCATTAATGTCATTTAGTATACCTCTATTTCAAAGCGTTATCGATAAGTTTATACTGAACCAAAGCATTTCAAATTTATAAACAAATATTATAAGTAAATTTTCCCTTTATATTAACAAATGTAATTATATAAGATATAATCATCATTTCGGAAAGCCACTGTCGCAGGGCAAAAAAAAAATATTTTTTTTTATAAAGAGTATTCAAGAATTGTGCATATACCTTTTGAAAAAAGTAAAAAGCTTGCAAAGCTTTCCCGTCTATTGAACTATGTACAAGTGCATTAACATCAATCTTAATGTAAGTGATGTGTTCGTTCGTTTATCGATAAAATCTTGTTGTGTTCGTTATTTTTATAACTGATAAAATTCTATAAACACTAATCAAACACGTCATATAATAGTTGATTAGTATTCCATTGACCACAAATAATCTTATTTTAGTTACAAAATTTCAGTGCTGTCATTTTATCAAGATTATAACTATCAACTATCAGTCAACTAAAAGATGTACATCCTTTTCATCATATGATTTCCTTCACCAAGCATTCACTTATCGATATACAATCTGGGTATCACATCACTATTTCTTAACCCTTCTAGACCCGATACGGCCGTAACGACCCATATTAGTCAACCGTCGTTTTTATTTCAATTTCTTTGGCACAGACTTGATTTCTTGATGATGATTGAGTGGGTGTGTTGTGTTTAACTAAATGGTAAAGTGACTCGTTATTTATCGTATGTGGAATGCACGATGCGGTTTAAAAATAGATATATCATAATTATAACGGCTTGTGATGTCACAGCAATTATTTGAGGTCCGTTTTTAAATATTTTCTGTAACAGGTAAGCTTGCATTGATATAGGATCCTGTTACTATAGTAATACTTACTACAATTAAAATCCCTGTGTTGTTGGAAAGGAGATATTCGAAGGAAGGAAAATCAGGATCTTATGATATAGTAGACAGAGGTTAAACTCTGAGAATTGAGAATTTTATTATTATATTTCTCATTTTGAAAAACCATATCACAATGAAAAATCATGTTTTAAAAAAATCTTTAACATTTATTCTGTGTATACAAACACTCTCATAAAATCGATTCTCAGTATACGTGAGGGATATTAAAATCATATGTATGACATTTATTCACTTTTCCTTTGAAAACTCTTAACAATGTAGGCATTTTATGTTACTCCAACATTGTTGTCGTAAAATATACCTTCCCTCAAGGGTATAAAGCACAAAATCGTAATAAAACAAATGAGTTTATGATATGTTAAGCCTGACAGTGCGTGACCCCGATGTCTACCAACTAGTTATGCTTCTGATTTTCATTCTCCATAGGATTATCAACTTTATGCCAAGTATATAAAGAGTATATTCTTATGTTAAATATAAGCAAGTATTTATGATAAATGTATGTATTTTGTGTGTCTAGATACTTTTTTGACACGTCATAGGCGTTCACGCATCTTGGGAGCCGTGGGCTGCATATCAATAAGGATATTATTATGAGATGTTATTTTCAAGAATTACAAAGATTTGGATTAAAATTTGAATTTGAAAGGGCTTTTCATAAAGTTTATTAGAAAAGCTGTTAAAGGTATTAAAAATATTACAATACTATAGTAGTCTGTATCTACTATAATATTGTAATCTGTATAGTATCTAAGTTATAAATGTCACCGTTTATTTACGATATATTTGATTGTAAAAATTTATAGTTTTTTGAGATAACTTTTTACAGGCGAAAGACACAGAGAAAGGCTTTTCGGTTATAAGCTATCTATGGTAACCACTCAGCAACGGAGACGGAGTTCACATATTTAAAATTTCAAAATAAAAATCACAAAAATAATTTCGTAACAGCAGTAAGTGATAATGTCACGTTCAAACAAAAGATATATCTAAAGAAAGTTTCCTCATAGTTTACAGAACAGCTCACTGACACGCCGATTATGCGTATAATAAGGCGTGGGTTTAAAAATGAATTATTAAGCTCTATTTAAAATTGAATGTAGGCGTATTTAAGCACAATAAGCACAATAACGAATTTCTTCTGTACCATTTAGCGAAGGGCATTGGGGCAAAGAAGTGTTTATGAATATTCCTTGTTACTAATGATATATATGGAACTCATAATAACAAAGTGGTCATTTTGTTACAATAATCCTGGATTCAAATGTAGGAAAACTAATCCACCCAATCTATACTAATATATAAAATTGGAGTGTCTGTTTTTAACATTGAAATAACCGTTTTTTACTAGATGCATATGAATATATATACGATACATTCACCAAAATGACATTTTATAAAAATTTAGTCTGTCTGTCTGTTTGTTCCGGCTAATCTCTGGAATGGCTGGACCGATTTTGACGGGACGTTTTTTGATTGGTAGCTGATGTAATAAGGAGTCCCTTAGGCTACTTTTATTAGGGTTACGCAGCCTACGTAAATGAACCCTTCGTCATGTCCGTTCATTCACCCGTTCTCCCTCTAGCGTCGAAACGGTGAGTGTAAGGATGATGGAACTTTGCACGGATATATGTGTATTTACTACGCCGTCAAAAAGCTAAAATAAAATTACATAATAAAAAACGTACAAACGGTCCAGTAACGCGCTCCAAGATGATCTAAGCCGCGCGCAGCTTACGCGCAAGACATGCCACCACACTCTCTCTACTGGGCCTATATTTATAATTCCCCTAATCTGTTCTATTTGCTGCTACTAAATAACGTACATTTGTGTTTACTTAGTTAGTGACGTAGACAGTACATGTTTTCTAAAATAAGTATTTTTAAGTTGTTATACCTAATTCATGCGGACGAAGTCTCTGGTACAGCTAGTTAATAATATAAATAAAGCGAAGTTAAGAAACCTTAATTATTATTAATTAATTTATCGATTTAGTGGTTTAACTTACCCGGTTCTATTGAATTTTACAGTTTCGTACCTGGAAATAATTAAATGATAATTATAACACTTACTAGGAACATTAGCATTAAAAAATAATTATCTAAGACAAGATCCTGAAAATGAATATTCCATGTTGTTTTAAGATATTTTTTCTGAAATTATCACCATATTACGAAACTTTAGAATAACTAATAATCAAAATAGTATATTCTTATTAAGATTAATAAGAAAAGGGAAGGATTAACAAGAAACATTTGAATATTCGTTTACGATTACATACTATCAAGGAGAAAGTGGCTTTATGAATTGGAGGATATTGCAAGGCGAGATTTATATAGCCAGCCAATCAGCAAGCTTTTTATAAATTGAGTGTCAAAAACACAATCAAAGATGTCAAGAAAATTAAATTTAACTTTAACTAAATATACTGGAAAATTTAAAAAATACGTATTTAAAATATCACATTGATCATTGCATGTGATTAGTCGATTTAGATTAATAAATAAGATCTAGGAAGAGCTTAAGTCAAGGTTAGGTCCATGTCAGGGTGAGCGGCTATAGACAACGGATCTCGCGGGTCTGGTGCCAGGCAAAAGCGAAAGCGATTCTCATTCGCCACTTATGTGTCAACGTCGCTTAAAATTCTCTACTAGCTTCTAATAGTTTGAGTACATATTTTAATTTAAGATAATTTGCATTGTATTATATAATATTTATTTAAAAAGTATTTTTGTCTTACATTTTACTATTTTTTTTTAATAGGCCCCTAGTAGCCTGCCGTTCACAGGTTCGGGCACACTACTCAGCTAACTACTGTGCAGTCTGATTTTCCCTTTACTAAAAAGGGACCTTGCGTCTCTATTATACACTATTCATTTATACTAACTTTCTAGATACTATTTCAAATTTTAATTTACTATACAAAATATTGTTGCGGCATTATGTTAGGTTAACTTTAAGGTTAAGCATTTATAATATATAATCGTGTTATACAATATACATCACGCTTATAACTTGTACCACGTAACTAATTTCGCAATATCTGACTAAGCCGAATTCCTGTCATTCAAGAGAAAACAATATTATTATATGTAGATAAGATCTACTTGGCATGTAGAGTATTGGGAGCAAGTTCTAGTCACCCCCCATTGGGCAGCTGATTAATGTAATTGGTTATGAAATAAATTGTGCTTTATGTATCCGTATCTATTTATCTATCTAGCCGTATCTATCTCTAAAACAATTGAGTTTGGTTTGCTATTGTGAAGATGACGTATTTCTTATATCAGCTTTATTCACAATTATGTGAACAGACGAGGCAGGTTGTTGTTCGCAAAATATTGCACAAAATTAGAAAATTTCAATTTAAAAATGAACATTTTCACGTCCCAAAGTTCGGAAGAAAGTTTTAAATAAAATTAGATATATATATCACCTAAATATTATGCTTCTGACCTACATGCGGTAGCCAGTTTCCTTGTCTATCCCAATAATAAAATCATAAGAAGTTCAGTCGCGTGCTGAGGTATTGATAAAACACGGGCAGAGCGCCAACTGGTTGATTAACAAAATGTTAATCAACTATTTATTGATTATTTATTTGAATGAAAATTAGTTTATTAAGGAAATTAAGGGTCTTTGAGCCGATATGACTCCTGTACATGCCGAATGCAGTAGATTTTTAACTGTACCTTAGTCTTCGGTCAGATTTTACATTGTTTTGGTAGGTCTATTGGTCAATGTGGCCGACACCATTCTCTATTAATCTATCTCTTCTACCAGTACTCGCGCCGAATATTAGTAAAATTAACCCAAGCTAAGTTTTAATATGCCTTAGGTATTAAATTCTCAAGTAGTTTAAGCACTTTCATCATCAATATGACAGAATTGAGATGAAATCGGCTAGACAGGCGCAATTAGAGCGAAAATATACAAGCGAATATCATCCTTGCGCTGAGGTAACAGAGGTTATTGTATCAATTATTAAGTTTTCACGTTATCTTTGACATAAGGAATTTCGTTACTCAACAGACGACAGTCTTGTAATAAAACTTTGGAGCTAAGGATTGGGTTATTTTCGTATAAAAACTCTTTGAATATGATTTACTTTGCTTTGTTGCAAATTGTCAATTTTATTTCATTTAAGATCTTTTGAAACTTTTGACTCTTTTGAAGAAGAGTTTTTGGAAATAGACACTTTAGATAAGAGGCAACGCTCAATTTCTTTAATTCTAGTAGTTACAAAGATCATCATTATACCTATATAATATTATTAATATTGAATTGTATCGTATTCTATACAACTACTAACTTTGTATTTCATGTAAAAGTATTAGAAGATATCCATACTTCATTTATATATATCGAGATTGATTTTTATATGTATATAGGTTTATTTATATACATAGTGATATTATTTGTTTTCCTAATAAATGAAAACACTTCAGACATTTACAGATAGGCAGATGCAAAAACATTCACCTCCATGACGTTAATAAAAATATTTATATCTGAAAGAAGTTGACATTTACAATTTAATTTACTGCGAGAAAACTTCCGTGATAAAGTCTAGTAGAATACATTATTATACAAAATGTTTCACTATATCAAAAAAGTATGGTTTGTTACAAAAGGGCGCAGACATGATATTTGAAAAATTGATTTAATATTGTCTTTTATTAACATAACTGTTACTAATTTAAAGAAAAACACTTTATGAACGCATTTAAGTTATGTATTTTTGCAAAATTTAAATATATCTTACATTATCTTTAAATTTTTCCGACGTGCGTGGTCACGGTAGACTGAAGACAAATCAACAGCTTTTGTCGCGAAAGTACGCGAAACGTCGGAAAAATTTAAAGATAATGTAAAATATATTTCATTTTGTAAAAATATGTATATAACTTCAATCGGTTAATAAAGTTTTTTTCTTTAAATGAAATTAATTTCTCTGTTACGTCCTTGTATATAATCACAACAAAGTTCTACTAAGTCACTTCGCCTACCATAAATCTAAAGCTCTACACTACTCGGTAAACCAAAGTTACGCAAAGAACATTCCATTTATCTGCCCTTATCATTAAGAATGCATAGAATCTAGAATTACAAGCTGAATTTCAACATTTATGAAACAAGATTCCTCTGTTCGAAAGCTTACAGACGGCAGACGCTCTTTGGTTCTCCTATAATAAATCATCAAAATTTATTTTCTTACGGTAAAAATATATTTCACATCAAAACCCTTACTCTCCTTGTTTTTTTAGTTATTTCAACTCTAGACGGGCTCTTACAAGGATATTAGTTATCAAAAAACATCTTTGTGTAATCTTTTGACATGTTTTTATAAAATAAATATTAATTTTATCAACACTTGCAGATCAAACGACAACAAAGGTGTATAAAAAGATAAGTTGGGTCCTTGCCTCGGATTGTTTGCTTCCTTTTCTTTGATGTCTCAAATTTTTGTCTCACGATTAAGACTCAACGACATAAAAAGACTGAGGGCTCCAAAATTAAGGTTAAAAAAAATTCTGTTTTATTTTAAAATTATTGTTTAAGATATTTCTTTTTTCTTATATATTTTTTATTAAAGAGCCTTTAAGTCTAATTTAGTAGCTGATTGTTCATCTCTAATCATATTGGAATTGTTACTATTGTTCTAATATTTATGTTGTTAACGAACTCTGTGCAAGCTGTACTCTCCTGTAATTGAAGATGCACGCAGAAGGATACATATGTAGTCTTTTATCTATGTTTTGTGTTGTCTTCGTTGGAGATTCTAATAAATAAAAAATAAATAGAATTTTATGAGAAGTGTAAGAGTTTAATACTGTGATATCGTATACTAATAGTGAATGATAGATTTGATTCACAGGAATCATTCGTTCACGTGTCAAAAGAGACAGAAGGAGTAATGTTCGCTCAGCGACGCAGCCGCAGATCATTATTTTCAAAGACATGATA
Organism: Pontia daplidice; assembly: GCA_963693355.1. Taxonomy (NCBI): domain Eukaryota; kingdom Metazoa; phylum Arthropoda; class Insecta; order Lepidoptera; family Pieridae; genus Pontia; species Pontia daplidice. Next base: position 740,941 of record CAVNZL010000011.1, on the reverse strand, counting down.
ATCTTAACTCGGAAACTATCGGAAACTGTATTACATGGATCGATCACAAGGCGATATAAAATCTGAATAAGGACGTACTATTATTGATGGACGTGTCTTTCTCGATCTACAATATCATACATGAAAAATTAAAGCCAAATAGTAGAAATTGTTATTTTTTCAAGATTATATTTAAAGGTATCAAACTGGATGGTACCTGCGGCTTCACCCGCGTTAGAAAACCCGTGGCGTGCAACTTGTAAATAGAAAAAATGCAAATACTCTTAATATATGTAGTAATTAAAATGTCTAAAATTAATAGAGGCGATATAAGTATCTATTTTCATTTAGCAATCAATTTCTTACTATGAAATGTGCAAATAAATTCTCAATTTTAATTATAGTTACAGTCTCTATTTTGGCTATAATGTCTTACACATAAGATATAGACTGTCATTTTTGTAGGTATTAAGATAGAGATTTCTATCAAACAATACATATGTGTAATTCTAGCGGTTTTTGGGGTGCATGCCAGAATAGCTCGCAGATCGTAAATTCTTTCCAACTTACTTGATATCTTTATAAGTCGCCTATGTGGTATTTAGACGTTAAAACAATATAATAATATTTATAATAGTAAAGTTTCATTAAAATTGCTTCAGTAGTTTACGTGAAGGAGTAGAAACAACTTCGTGTTTATAATATAATAGTATTCAATTTAATCATTGGCAATCAGCCATTATTATTAAATATGGGGGCTCGTTTCTCACACGGGGATCGAACCTTGACCCTCTGATCGGCAGTCCGATATAATGACCACTACACCAACTGAGTCGTCAAATTGTAGGATTGTCTTTGCAAGATTATTCTAATTCCACTACAACAAACCTGTGTTATAATAATGAAATATCTGTATTTAGTGTTCGAGGCCTTACTTCCATTAAAATGTCGAAGTGCTCATCAAATGAGGGCTAAAGAAATCACAAAATTGCTAATCAGCTGGCTGGTGAAGGTCTACCTAATATAATGGCACAGTTACATTAGCACAGAGTGTTAGTCTACGCATAGATTATAGATCTGGCAACTATTTTCTTTATTTCCAATTTAACCAAGAAGGCTTATACACCGCTGGACCTAAGAGTCATCAGAAGTAATGACCACTCATTAGGTACTAACAGTTAAGAGAAGTTTGTCAAAGTTTATAAGGTTACTATTGCAGTTAGCTATTCACCAATTACCATTCCTTAACGAATCTTAATATAACTGTAATTTAATAAAACTCCAAGTACAGTAAAGCTTCGAAACAATTTCCTATATTGTTCTTAGCTTCGCGGAAGTGAGGGTATAGATAAATCAGCTCCATTTGTCTGTCCGCCTGATATATTCGCGTTACCATGGCAACGGATTGAGATCGCCATAAATCGTGTAAAACCATAAAACACGGGCCGTATATCATCGATGTGTGGGTTAATTTTCGTTGAGGAGTTATACAATGTCGTCTCTTCGAGTTTCGTATGTTGTTTTCATGAGTAAGTTTAAATTAGATTATAGGTATTTAAAACATATCTTAATAAAAACCGGTTGATGTTTAACAGGCTGAAAGTCAGCTCAAATAAATACGAATAACATTTTATTCTTTAATTCTAATTTGTGTAAGAATTAAGTCCAGTTTACTTAATGGATTCAGATATGTTTTATATGAAATTGCGTCAAAGTATTGTTTAGAATCGATAGCAGATAGTGTTTATAATTTAAATTAAATAGCGAAACTGTCATTTTTTACTTTTTCACTATTTAGAATAGTTTTGCATTTTTCTAAAAAATACTTTAATTACTCAAAACTGACTATTCATTAAAATCGCAAATTTCGATGCGGCATTTTATCGCACGGGCCTCGCGTGATGTGCTTGCATTTGAAGTGATCGTCAAATATCCTTAGCAGGACCAAATTGTTAGCTTATTATCATTTCCTATTTTATGTAACCGTATCCTAGAATAAAGGGAATGATAGTGGCAAAATCATAATAACTTTATGTATATCCTCTATCATATAAGTAAAATAATAATAATTTGTTATATTATAGGATTTGTCATAAATAAAGACAATAATGGATTGTTTGTTTAAAACAAATTGTTTGATTTTTTTAATCTGTATTGTTTATAAATATCGTTATAAGATGGTCGTATAGTCTGAATTTTGTAGTTGTATTATAAAATTGGAAATATCACACTTAATAATGCAATCTCCGAGACATGTCCTCAAATTTTTTGGAGGACATAAATTTTAAATAAACCTATACGATCCTAGATTTTCATATATATTTCAAATCAATACATATAAAAATGGTTTTGTATTTCACTTTCGCTGCCATTAAATTTTATATAATATTATATATTTTGCGTTTTATTGAAGAGTATTGAATTAAGCATGGATTGTCATATACGCCATACAAACCAATCCAAAACGATTATGAAAAGTCAAACAAGTTTATGATAGCTTCTAATCCAGCAAATAAATCCTATAGAATATTTTTTATTCCTCCTTCCTAACCTGTTTCATAACAGACTATATAAAACTCTACACATTAGACATATACATTTTTAATTTCTATAATTATAATAAAAAAGCTCCAATGATATGAATACTAAACAAAAATTTGTTTACTGATATACAATTAGCTAATTAGTTCAGAATTATGTGTCTGCGTTATATATTCCAAAACAATAACAAACAAATATTTTAAGGACTAGGTAGTTATACAGTCGCAAGACATATTTTCTAACATTTAATATTAAAGATACATCCACATCTATTCTCACGAATATTGCAGACACATTTCCTAATCTAACATTTCTAAGAAGCACCTATGTTTATTCTTTCGAATATTGCTGACTGACTGTCTGGCTCCGGGTCTCGAATACTAGATATTAAGTTAGTCTTAAGCTGATCACCTTTGTAACCGGTATTATAAAATAAAAGTTTTAATTAATTATATTTTTTTTTAAAAACGCTCCAGCGCGACCTCGCGTTTTGACTGGCGCAGCCGGTAGGATTTTCACATTCCGCGAGTATAGAATTAATAGAAAATCCCAAAATCGATTTCTATAATCTTTTTAAATACCGTGGACTGTCTAATAGCAGAGTGAAAATCCGCGAACAAATAAATAAGTCAAAGAGCATTCTAATAAATTCGGTGCAGTGTGTGATCAGTGACTCAGGAGAAATGGAGTTGGGCTGGCGGTGAGTAAACCTTTTCACTTCCCGTTAAAAATTCCATTTTATTCCACATACATATATTATTACATTATCTGATTTTGTTCGTAAAAAAATCTATGAATAAAATTGAATTCAGAGTGTAATTAAATTAGGTAGTATCGTTAGTGATAAATTATATTGCACAAAAATAGGCAATATAATATAGGATTAATATAAAAATTATATAAAATACAGATTTATTGCAAATTAAAATTTTATAAATTTAAGAAGTGATTATATTGTATACCGATATATTAATTAAAGAATAATAATGTCAGTAGAAACATTTAAACTTGTACCACGAGAGGTTTTATCCTTGATTCCCAAATATGATGGGACGGAAAATTTATTAAATTTATTTATCTTAAAAAGTGAATATGTTATAAAAGAATTTAAAGTCGAAGGCAATGCTGCCCAAAATTTATATTTATTCCATGCAATAACTAGTCGCTTAGTGGGCAGAGCGGCAACACTATTAAGTGAAAATCAAAATATTACATCATGGGATCATTTTAAAGAGATACTGACTCAACATTTCGGTGACCCGCGTTCAGAAGAATGTATTGCAATAGAGTTAGAATCATTAAAAATTAAATCTGGAGAATCTTATATAGATTTCTGTCAAAGAATACAAAGTGTAAGAAGTTCTTTAACCTCAAAGGTTAATAGGTTAACCGACGAAAATATTAAAGCAGCAAAGTTAATAATTTATAATAATACGGCTCTTAATGTATTCCTTTATAATTTATCTGAAGACCTCTTGCGTATTGTACGTCTAAAGGGCTGTACTAATTTAGAGAGCGCATTAAGTGTTGTGACTGAAGAAGTAAATTTTCACTATCAATATTCGATTAAAAATAAATCAGTGAAAAATAGTACATCTCTTCCTCAAAATAATTCAACATCAAATATTCATCCACAGAATAATTTTAAATTCGGAATACCAACTCAGAATAATTTTAAATACGGAACGCAATCACAGAATAATTTGAGATTTGGAATGCCCCTACAAAATCATGTTAAGTTTGGCATGCCCGCACAAAATAACTTTAGATTCGGAATACCACCACAAAATAACTTTAAATTCGGGATACCACCACAGAAAAACTTTAAATTTGGGATACCACCACAGAATAACCTTAAATTCGGGATACCACCACAGAATAACTTTAAGTTTGGAATGCCCCCGCAAAATAATTATCGGTTTGGAATTTCGCCTCAGAATAATACTCGATTTGGTTTTCCTCAACAAAATTATAAATTTGGTCATCAACCATACCAAGGTCAAAATCAAATAAACCAATCGCAATTTAAATTCGGTATACCTCATCAGAAACAGCCACAACAACCTGTTACAACAGATGTTTCTATGCGAACCGCGCCGATAAGACAAAATATGATAAATGACTCCGAATATTATTACGAACCTTACTATTACAACGATTATAGTGATTACGATAATTATGAGTCAAACGAAATAGATGCATGTGAAAATTTTAATCTGTCAGAAAATGAAGAAAATTCTAAAGTCAATGAGGAAATAGATTCACAGCAGGTAAATTTTCAGGAAGAAGCCTCGATTCATATTCCGAAATAATAAACCTTAATTATTGTGACAGCATTTTAAAACTACCACATATAGTAATTCCGGAATTAAACTCAAAATTTCTTATAGACACCGGTAGTAGTCGTTCATTTATCAGTCCTTCTAAAGTAAATGAATTTTTCCAGGAATACAAAAGCTACGAACCATTTACCGTTGTGAGCACTCATGCTCAAAGTACACATAACGAAGTGGTATACATCCCCCTGCCATATATTTTTAATAGTTCTTTAATGCATAAATTTTATGTATACGATGTAGACGCTAGATATGATGGTTTAATTGGTTCAGATTTATTGAAGGAATTAGAAGCTAGCATTGATATGAAAAATCAAATACTGTATACAACTGGTTCCGCCATACCCATATTATATAGTCCTCCATATGAAATTATAATTGAGCCTAGAACAGAATCGAAAATTAAAATCCCTACTAATCTACAAAATGGAGCTGCCATAGTAGAACAGTTTAATTTTAGTAATGGTGTCCGTATGCCAAATGCTATTGTTACATGTGAAAATTTCTTTGCCACCACAGTAATACAGAATGTATCTGACCAACCATTTAAAATAACTTTTAAAGAACCTATTAAGGTCACAGTATTTAAAAATGAAGTTTGTAAAAGTAATTTCATAAATGAAACCATCACGCATGATAATATTTTAAAAGAAAATTTGTCCAAGCTTCGTTTAGATCATATGAATAAGGAGGAACGTGACATAATTTCTAAATTATGTTATGAGTATCGCGATATATTCTATTCTGATAAAATTCCTTTATCATTTACAAATCAGGTAAAGCACAAAATTAGAACAGTTAACGAAGACCCCATCTATATTAGACCTTATAGACACCCTACATCGCAGAACCAAGAAATAGAAAAACAAGTAAATAAACTCTTACAAGATAATGTCATACAAAATTCATTTTCACCTTATAGCGCACCGGTTCATTTAGTACCAAAAAAATTAGATGCATCTGGCGAACCAAAATATAGAATGGTTATTGATTATAGACGTTTAAACGAGATTACAATAGATGATAAATATCCTTTACCTAATATATCGGAACTTTTTGACAAATTGGGTAAATCACAGTACTTTAGCACAATCGATTTAGCAAGTGGCTATCATCAAATTGAGGTTCAAAAGGAAGATCAACACAAAACGGCATTTACCACGCAATCAGGTCATTATGAATTTAAAAGAATGCCGTTCGGATTAAAAACAGCACCGGCAACCTTTCAAAGAGCAATGGATAACGTTTTACGCGGTTTACAAGGAATACACTGCATGGTATATTTAGATGACATAATTGTATACTCAGCTAGTTTACAAGAACATATAGAAAAACTCAAGAAAGTTTTCGAACGTTTACGTGAAACTAATTTAAAGGTTACATTAGATAAATGTGAATTTCTCCGGAAGGAGGTTCTATATCTAGGACATACGATATCAAAGGAAGGCCTTATGCCAAATAATGATAAAATTAAAGCAGTTTTAGATTTCCCGATTCCACGTACAACAACTGAAATAAAAAGCTTCTTAGGGCTCATTGGTTACTATCGCAAATTTATTAAAGATTTTTCTAAAATAACTCAGCCATTGACATCTTGTCTAAAAAAGAGGAATAAAATTGATATCACCAAGTCTGAATATATAGAAGCCTTTGAAAAATGTAAGGAACTATTAGTTAACGCGCCCATATTACAGTTCCCAGATTATAGTAAACCATTTGTTCTTACAACAGACGCATCTAACGTAGCACTAGGTGCAGTACTCTCACAAGGTCCAATTGGTAGTGACAAACCCATTGCGTTCGCAAGTCGTACGCTTAATGATGCGGAGACACGCTACAGTACAATAGAGAGAGAATTATTGGCCATCGTTTGGGCGACAAAACATTTCCGACCTTATTTATATGGGCATAAATTCACCATATACACAGACCATAGACCTTTAACCTGGCTGAATTCAATAAAAGAACCAAATACTAAATTAACACGTTGGAAATTACGTTTAGCCGAATTTGATTATGATATTGTATTTAAAAATGGGAAGCAAAATTCAAATGCAGACGCGTTATCTAGAATTAGAATTAACGCTTTAGGTAATGATAATATTTCGCTAAAAGTTAATATAGACAGAAATGAAAGAAATCTTCAAAGGCATGTTGATAATCTTACCGAAGAAATAACCCGTTTAGCTAGAAACCAAAACCAAGAAAATCCTCCAACACCTATGGAAGTATCTCCAGTTTCTGAACGAACACTCAGTGTTGAATCACTAGGATCTAGCACTGTTACTGCATCTGAAACATCAAGAAGTGAAGTAATAAGCACGATCCATTCAGCGGAAGAAATAGATACAGACGGTATACCTATTTTGAAAGAAGCTATAGACACAAAGCCGAACCAAGTACTTGTATTTCCCTGGAATAGGCAAGAAATATTAGTTAAAAATTTATCTAGGCCAAAACAAAAAATATTAGAAGTACACTTACCTGTGAATAATATAGATTTAATTAAAAACTTTTTGAAGGAATACACAAAACCTAATATAAAATATTTCTTTTACTTTGAAGATGAACAACACCGTAAGGAATTTTTAGCAGTTACTATATCTCTTTTCAAAAAAGGCACTGTCAAATTTTATGAATGCACGCAGCGTGTTATTTACGTAGGTAATGAAGAAGAGCAACGAGATATAATTCTCAAATATCACGATGGGAAAAACAGTCACCGTGGCATTAAAGAGACTTTGATCCATTTAAAAAGAACCTATTTCTGGAATAATATGGAACAGACCGTTGCGAGTGTAATTAACGCTTGTGAAACTTGTAAAAAAATGAAGTATGATAGAAGACCTCTGAAACCTGAATTGCAATTGACACAAACCCAAGATAGACCATTTCAGGAATTATTCATAGATACATTTTCAATAGAAGGTCAATATTATCTCACTATCGTCGATGCTTTTAGTAAATTAGGACAGGCATTTTTAATTAATTCACGCTCAACTCCAGAGGTGGTTAGAGCTCTAATAAAATATTTTTCGTTGTATGGCGTACCTGGACGGATTAGTGCTGACCCCGGGGCGGAGTTTAATAATGCATTACTGAGAGACCTTTTATCATTTTATAAAATAAACCTTCACATTAGTACTCCACATAACCCGAACTCAATGGGAATAGTAGAAAGGTTTCACTCCACCATCATTGAAATATATAGGATAGCTAAATACGAACGAAAGATAACTGACGCGGCGGATGTAATGACTTATGCTATTATGTCCTATAATCATTCAATTCATTCTACCACAGGCTTAACACCCTTTGAAGTAGTATTTGGTCATACTGAGTCTAATCACATATTTTCTGTAGATTTTAATAAAATATATACACAACAATTAGTAAAGGAACATGCTCGTAAAACTAAATTCTTATACCAATATTTAACCGATAAAATTATACACAAAAAACAGCATTCGATTGAGAAACATGGCGGCGAAAAAGAATTAGATGTAGACATAGGTGATACCGTGTTTATAAAAGGAGTTAACACGCGACGTAGTAAAGATAAGGCTCGATATCAAAAAGCTCAAGTTTCAGGCCCGATTCATAGGAACGTTGTTCCAGTAATAACTCAGAAACGAAAAACTAAAGTACATATTAAAGATTTAAAACGCCCTTCACAGGTTGTTACTCCTGCTGATACATCTGATCCCAAGCCAGGCCCTTCAACTTCAAAAGATTGATAGAAATCCAGGTCTACTACCCATTAAGGAAGGTCAAGCAGTAGTAGCCTATGATAAATGGACCATAATAAAGATTCTAGATTTTAAAGCTATTAATAATGAACTAGAACTTAATATGAATAACTTTTTAACACTTAAAGCTCAAGTACATAATTGTTTCGATACTAATCTATTCAATGTACACTTCCAAGAAGTACAGTTACAAACTAGTTTCTTAATGAACATAACAATAGAAAAATATAAGCAATTAGTTCCGACTGTAAAATTTAAACGTGGTTTATTGAATCCTATTGGTACATTTATCAAAGCAATAACTGGCAATCTTGATAATGAAGATGCTATTAGATATGAAGATCTAATTAATAAATTAAAAACTAGACAGGACGCTATAAACAATAAAATCACCATAGTTGCCGAAATGATGAGTACTGTCACAAATATTGTTAACATAACATGGAATAATTTCATTCAAATCAATGAAAGTTTTAAGGAAATAGATTTTAGATTAAATAATTCTAAAATGTTGCAAATAAGCAATGAAATTATTCACTTTTATACTATTTTTACCCATAACTTTCAAACTATTTACACTAGATTAAATGAAATTGAAACAGCTCTCGCTTTTGCTAGGATTAAAATATTACATCAATCTATTATCGATACTAAGGAATTATTAATGATATTAAAAGAAATAGAGACTATGTATAAGTTAGTATATCCAGTAAATATTGAAAATATTGTAAAAATTGAATTAAGTATTGAAATGAAAGCATATATAAAACAAAGTCAGATAAAATTTATTATGCACATACCTCTAATTAAAAACGAACTTTACAATTATTTTAAATTAATGCCTTTACCAGTGCATAGTAATAGTAATAATATATCCAACATTATCCTTCCTAAGTACCCATATGTCCTAGTGAAAGGGTTGAAAGTCGAGCCGCTCTCACAACCATGCCAAGAACTAGATGAAGACCGATTTTTATGTCCTGAATCTGAAACTGCACCACTATTGAAGGATGAATGTATTTCGACACTAATAAATTTCTCCTACAATACATCTTCATGCCATCCTGTGCCCGTTCTAATCGAAGATCTTAAAGTCTACTCAGTACATGATAACCATTGGATAATCTTTTCTAGAATAGAAACAATAATGTCTAAAATGTGTGATAACGACGTTTCACATGAACCATTAATCGGCACTTACCTGGTAACCCTAGATGATGATTGTTGGATAAGAATCAAGGATTTCAATCTGAAGAAAAACGAACACCGGGGAAATGATATCGCATTTACTCGATTCCCAATCGTGAACTTACCTTCAATCTCCAGCGAAACCAACTCACAGAACATGCGTCTGAATTTAGAAGGAATTGATCTTGCAGATATTCAACTCTTAAACCTTTTGGTGAAAAATAGTGTTCCTACAAGTGTAAGTGAAAGTGAACCAAATCAGTGGACCTTTGGATTAATTAATATAGTAATAAGCTTTGTGCTCATGACATGTGTCATCTTATTAGCGTTTAAGAGTAAAATTAAGAAAATTATATTTCAGGCTAATCAGAATACTCGAGATCATCCAAATCCTAAGGATAATCTCGATTCTAAGGAGGGAGGAGTTATACAGTCGCAAGACATATTTTCTAACATTTAATATTAAAGATACATCCACATCTATTCTCACGAATATTGCAGACACATTTCCTAATCTAACATTTCTAAGAAGCACCTATGTTTATTCTTTCGAATATTGCTGACTGACTGTCTGGCTCCGGGTCTCGAATACTAGATATTAAGTTAGTCTTAAGCTGATCACCTTTGTAACCGGTATTATAAAATAAAAGTTTTAATTAATTATATTTTTTTTTAAAAACGCTCCAGCGCGACCTCGCGTTTTGACTAGGTTATCTTCAATAATATGTACTCAAATGAATGTAAAAAGCTTCGCTTTTGACGTTTTGACGGGATAAACTTCACGAGTTCACAGATAATAATTTGATATCAGTTTTAATATTAACGCCATCTAGCGACCATGGCGTTAATATTCTGATATTTTATGGCAATAAATGATATTATACCGTAACTTTGAGCGAATGAATGGCTTAGTATGACGTAAAAATACATCTATATTTATAATTGATTTAGGATCTTACTAGTAGAAGTTTAACCTACAATTTCTTCAGTTCTTAATTGATAGTTGAACGGACAAAATGGCGCTTAAACACAGGCGCATAATGCAAATGGCAGTAGAATGCAATTTTATGATAATTTGCGTAAACTTTAAACTGATAATGTAAGGTTTGCTTGTTTAATATTTAGATTTTTATTTCCAATACTAAAATCTTGACGGAATTTATACCAATTATTACAATTACAGATTCTATTGTTTTCTATGTATAACATTGTACACAATGGACATTGGAAAAGAGAACATAAGTAAAACCAGGGGAAACAGAGGAAATAAAAATAGTTATGTATAGTAAAACAAGTGAATAATTGAAAATGTCAAATTGACTGAAACATATTTAAAATATTGATTATGTAATACGAAAATTGTGATAATAGATTGAGTAAAGACTTTATTGCGACTTCAATATTAAAATCTTTATAATAATGTGGACTTTAGGCAGACCGATGGGGCGGAAGCTGCCATAGAACTTTTTATCTGTGACAAACCTGACTTACAAGATCGGGTGACGTCACGTCCGCTTATCAGATGTTACGTTAAACCAGTTGAGGTACGGTTTTATCAAGTGAACTGAACGGTATACGGACGTCAAAAAGTTTTTATATAGTGACAATGTTTTTCTCGGACTTGAGTGAGTTCAGTGTTCTGAATATGTACGGTGAATAAACAGTACATTACAAAACCCTAATAGACTAGAATAGAATAGATTAATTAAAGGGTAAATTTCTTTATTGAATATAACCTTTAAAGGTTTCCAATTTACTTTGATTCCCTCACTGGTGTTCAAAAATCCAGTGCTGGTTGGATTCTCAGGGCTTCAAAAAGCAATTGCTAAAGGTAGGCGATGCATTCGAGTCTTTTTGCACTGTGATTGTGTGCCTTTTATATCAAGTAAATAAATATTTCGTCTCCTCCGCCCTACGCACTTAATTTATGCATTTTTAATTTGCCTTATAAAATAACAACAGTACCAAAGCCTATATTGCGTAAGATTCCTTTTAACTAAGATGAGATCATCTATATAACAATTATAGTTTTTGTTTGATTCTATCGTTTGACGTGCAATTACCATTTCACAGCCATTAAGAAGTTCGGTTTTTTGATCCGGACTATAAAAACGCATCTTATCGATTGCAATATTCATTTGTCTTAGCACGTCACGCATCAATTCATGTGATTGTTGATGGAAATCAGTCGTCTTTTCATCAGATTATAAGAAATTTATATCATAAGTAACTTAATCAGAGAATTGGCTCCAAAATTCGTATTAATTGATATGTTTGGCTGTATCTGGCACCTATTTGAAAAAAAATTCTTCAGATATATTTGTGTCAGATATATTTATGTTTAAGAAACACATATTTAAACATACAGTATTGTCAAATATAAAAAAATAGATACGTTCTTAAACAAATAACTAGAGTTAATAATGAAACGGTCACGAACGCAGACGTCAACATACAAAATTCTTAATAAAAAAACTTCAAACAAGAACCTGATCAATTACTCTGTGTACATCAACAGATTGTCCTTTTCAAGTCTATTAGCACTTAAATTTGCTACCGTTTGTATGCGTCAGTTTATCTCTAGTTAAATCCAGTACAGTAGCCATACATCTGAGCCCAACACGATTCTTCCAAAGGTTATACGAGATAACGGAGACGCGACCTAGCCGTTACGTCGTGAGGTATACGTGCCAAATGTATGGAATTACTACGAGCGTATACTGGGTAAAGTAACACAGCTTAATTAATGTAACCAGCTTCCAATAGAGGTATGTCCGAACCGATACGACTTAGGAACCATCAAGAAAAGAGCGTTTCGTCATAAAGGCTGGCAACGCACTTGTGAGGCTTCTGGCATTGTGACTGTCTATGGGTAGTATCGTTTACAATTTGGTGAGCCAGCCTCCTTTCCGTTTGCCCTATATTTTATAAAAATAGTAATACTGTAAAGAGTTTGGTATAGTCATAATCTGAAGAATAATGGGTGAGGGTTGCACTTACATAATACATATCTCTGTTTATTAGTCCATCGACGCGTAAAGGCTTTAACGGCTAGCTCCTTCCAATAAGAGAGGATAATAAATGAAAATGATGTGTGGACTGGGACAATTACTAATTTATCGTGTAATTTTATGAACCCTTTACCTAAGCCTATAAGAATATATGAAATTTCGCATTAATATATTATATGTAGTAAATTATAATTTATATAGTAAGTAAATTATCTTCAAAAGCTTTTGGCGAACCGTTACTCACAATCATTGGCATTTATACACATTAACAATTCGAAAGCTGTACACCAAGGAGTTTCCTATAAAAAATCAATTAATTCCAACCACGGTCAATGGCTTCTCGATAGAGATATTAGTGAACCTATCCACTAGTTAAGTGAATGGACGTATATTTATCTACAAAAATGGAACGATATTAAACTGGTGTCCAAGGTACAGTACAAGGAAGAGAGGAATACAATTTAGAAGGTATATTGATCAAATTAAGGAAACTGCGTAAAAAAATGTAAAATGGCGTGATTTGGAGCAGGCCTTTGCCAAAAAAGTGCACACAGATACTGATAAACAATGTATAATTACATATAAAATATAATTTGATATAGATTAAGTTGAATTGTATTTAGTTAGGTTATGAAATAAATGGGTTTTATTATTATTATGAATTGTTAGCGCAGTTTTTAACCCTCCAGCTTTCTTTAGTACATATGGAAGGCAGAAATATTTATTAACTAGAATAATATAATAGTTAATATGAAATAAATTATCAATAAAACTTCCTTAATGAAAATAGATACTTTTAATGTATTTATATTACAAACTACATATTATATGTGTATGATATGTAATGGCTTACATGAGTATCTTTATTAAGGAAGGTGAAGCCGCAGAGATCATATAGTATTTGATATTTACTATACTTAATTCATAGTAACGGTTGCCACAAAAGGACTATTTGGTTCAGCTACAACTTCTTTTCTAAATTAGCAAACCAGAATTAGTTTTTATTTTTGCACATTTGTGCCATGAAATTTTATTGCTTTTCATTGATTTGAACACCTTGTAAATGGTGAATTCTGTTGCGAATTTGGACCTTAGTATATTATCTTTTAGATCTGCGAGAATATGTTTTTTTTAATAAAACAGGGGGCCAACGGGCAGGAGGCTCACCTGATATTGAGTGATACCGCCGCCCATGGACACTCGCAATGCCAGAGACCTCACCAATGCGTTGCCGACCTTTATAATGCTTATACGCTCTTTAAGTATGCGTTCATGTAAGTTTTTCATGTAAACTGCTGGTATGTGCATCAAATATTCAAAAATAAAATTTTATGAATTTTGTGTACGTACCCAAAAATCGATCTCTGTCTACCGACTTAACCACAGGAAAATTATCTAATTACAAGTGACTGTCAAATCTGACAGCTAATGTGCACGCTGCTTTAATGATCCTATTATACTTTGACAGTTTTGATATTTTGTCACCTTGACACTGGCGATTTTAATTAGTTTTTTTTTGTGATACAATTCCTAATTTGAGCAGGAATGTCAATGAAAAATTTATTGTTGAGAACCTTAAGTTCATTAATATGTGGTATAAAAATTGATTAGATTAATTTACTAGCAATACTCCCATTACGCTCTTCGTAGAGCCAACATCCTGAGGATGCTCCGGTGTCGGGCGAAACATGCGTCGATTGTTTCAGTATTTGAACTTCCGCAAAGTAACGCCTGATTCTATTAATTATATTACTAATATGTGGTATTTGATAGCGATTTAAATACCGTGTTTACAATCTTATTTGATCTTTTGGGCATGTGAAACGGTATTTTTGTAAATTTCAATCTACGTCATTATATTCTGATGTATAATATTAGTGGGATAGATGGACTATCAATAAATTTTAATAGTTTCACCAGTAGTCTGAGATAAACGCTTAGAAAACAAAATCTTTAGCTTAGATATATGTCTTTAATATACAAGTATTATAATTGAATGTAAGCCCGCTTTCAGTTCGCATGCATATTGTGTCTGAGTGCTTTAAGCAGAATTGCATTGACAGTAATGTAACAATTATAAAATTTGACTTTCACCATCGCCCTCAAGACAATGGTGTTACAGTCATTGTCATGCCGTCATAATGCTATGTTACGGTTATGTGAAATCAGACACTTTTCATTTTGTAACGCGAAAGTGTTTTTTAATAATAGCCGTTCAATGCGCACACCTTGTAACATGTTGGAAAATGTTTATTTAATAACATTTGTTAATTTTTTTCCTTTATACAAAGGAATATCTATAAATACGAATCATTTACAAGACTCTGCTGTTTTATAAGGAAATTTATATCAAGACTACATTATACGTTAAGCCTGTCCGGAATGTGTATCTAAAAATTATCTCTTTGACACCGACGAAAATGTCATAGGAATTAAGGGAATCGCCCTTTGTTTAATATTTCAGTAACATGAGAAACCACTGTCGTAAGCCTTTCAAATTTCTTGTTTAAGACGCCTACGAATATTCCTTTCGACATTGTCTTAGATTGTACTATTTTTGTATATTGCTCCTGAACTTAGCATAACTGATATAAGACTATCTCTCTTTAGCATTGCGGAGTTTAGATTTCGCCATCCTTTTCCATTATTGATGGCATTAGTTGATTTAACACTAATCTCAACAACTCTGGTTGAGAAATATGTTTTGTTTAGTCTATTATATGGGGGTTTTTTAGAATATAGCTATCGTAAAAAATAGGGACCGTAGTGAGAAGTTGTTCACGGCTTGTAAATCTGTTTCTAAAATAATGATTACTATGAAAAAAAATATACAAAAAAATATTTTATACGAAACTCTAATTATAAATAAAAAAATATAATAATAATCAATCTCTATTTTGTGATCTTTTTTCATCTAACACAAGACCGATTATATAGTTTTAATCGATCTTTGATTGCCAATAATTACTTTAATTTCATGCAACAAAACATTAAGCTAATTTCGGCTTTAATTAAACCGAAGCCGATATGAAATCGCGGTAATCGATATAATAATCGAACGATCTTCACTGATTCGTAATTGAAGGATTATGAAATTTGCCTTTATTCATTTCTTAGCTGACTGCATTCTAATTAAATTGATTTTAGCATTTGCTACGGAAATCAAGAAAAGATATACTCGCTTACACGTGTGACCTTGCCCTGTAGTAATTTTAAGAATTTTTATCTATTACACCCCTCTTTATCCGCCTTCAGTGATAAATATGACGTTTGACTGTTTTTGACTTCGTACGTACGTAAAGCGCAATTGACACCATCTAAGAGACCCCTAATAGGGTGAAATATTATAAAGTCGGACTATATATGGTATGTAGTGAGCTGGAAGCTTTCTTTTTACGGCAGGTTCTTATCGCGGCAAAATAGCGGAGTACGAAGGAACCTCTGCACGAGCAGGATAGATTCAACAGAATTCCCTGACGTAAAATAAGGACAGCAATCTGAATGCATATTAATGATTTCGGCTGCATTTGAGTGACAGACGCCAACGTTGACATTTCACTGAATAAATTTCGTTACACAAGTCAATCAAACTCGGTCGATTAACTTACAATGGCTCTGAAAGGTGTTTAATAGTGAATAATTCATTATTCATTATTATACAGTTAGGTGTAGGTAACAAAGAATTCTATTCCTGGAGGGTTATTTTAACTTTGGAAACTTTAATCTGTGGAAAATGAGCCAGAATCGTTGTAATTATAACCAGAGCGCAATGATCACAAAGACTGGGTTTTCAGTTCTCCTAGTGCCCATAGCACAAACTATAAATAAAACTTAGGGTTAACCGAGGGTGTGTGAAATATATTCTTATGTTACGACAGTCTGACTAGCTTCACGATTGAAATGGACAACTTAGGACCCAAACAGCTATAAAATTATAATAAACTAGCTGACCCGGCAAACGTTGTTTTGCCATACATGTGATTTCTAGCAACATTTTTTTAGTTCAATAAAAATAATTATCAGCTTTAAGTGTGCGGAGATATGTTTATAATCAAAAGCGTTTTAAACAATGCTTTATTAAGGTTAATGAATTAATATTTATATGACACGTTTGTCGGTTTACAATAGCAGTGCCATCTATTGATTACTTTCTCTCTCAAAAGTCTGTTAGAAAGTTTTGGAGTTAACAGATAATTGTTTCATAAGACCTGCTTTATATAATGTAACGTTAGTATTAAAATCTATGTACACGATCAGAATACCACAATTACAAAACGTAAACAATTTAATACAAATTATTTTAACCGCACGTAATTTACGTCAGAAACGTAGTTTAAATTGCAAAGCGGCGAAGTTTGATCTGTATCAATTTGAGAATAATTAATTTATACTTGCGATTGTCATGTTTTTAACAACCCTGTTTTGGTTTAAAGAAATTTATTCTCATTTTAAAATAATCACAAATCACTAAGATTAAAACAAAGATGATTTAATTTAAACGTAACAAAGGACAAACTGAGTAAGTCCGTAAGAGTGGAAGAGTGGAAGGCTATCCACGAAATGGATCCAATACAAACAAAAATCCAATACAAAAATATTTTTTTCAATTCGCACCAGTAGTTTTCAGTATATCATGAGCCAATCAAATTAGCTGTAAGATTTAAAATTTAGTATAGATATATTTAATGGTTCGAATTATATATATGCAGAATATCCCCAATTGTCAATATATATGATCTTTTATTGATAAAGATAAGTTTAAGCTAAGCTTGTTAATAATATTAGGATTTTAATTGTCGAAAGCATAACTAACTATGGGAATTGCATTAAAATGTTAATGTAAAATTTAACATACCTGTTGTCTCAGATCTCGCATCTGTAACAGAAAAATGAAAATTAATATGTATATTAAATCTATATGTTGGTATATAAAAGTAATCTGCAACTTCATTCACATGAACAGAGACTGCCGCTTATGTAAACTTCCCAAAATATGCTCAACACACACTGCCATGAGACACACACGAAGAAAAGCTAGAGATATATGCTGTATATGTTTCAATAATAAAAACAAGCTTGCGGGTGGCCTAAGTTGCAAAAGCCGCATGCTCATAAGCAACAACTCTAGTGTTTGCGTTGCCGACCCTTAAGGGACGCAAATGCTCTCGCTTTCTTTAATCAGACTAAATAAACATTTGCATATCCTTGAATCTGATATCACTTCTCATAAGATAACACTCTAACAATTGATTTATTAACAAACAATATATTGTAATGCATATTTAAGAACTCTATATATACAGTATTAAAACTCTAAGACGCTTAATAAATTTATCCAAGTTCCACGTCATTTAAGTATTTTTTCAAGGACGCAACAATCAAAGTAAGTGAAAGTCATGAATTCTAGAACAATACCTAGAGCGAAAGCTCCGAGCAACGTCGAGTAACGAAACTAGTTCGCGCCGAAAGTGAACGTGTCCTACTTATTAAAAGCCTACTTAATGCTTATTTGAGCCTACAAGTGTTTGATAGTTGAAGTATTCAACAATTTTATATGCTTCGTATAATAGTTAAGAACTTTGGTCAAAAACATCTGATCCTGTCATCTCCGTTTCAAAATCGGTCCCTCCTCCACGAATTTGAAAGCTAAAACAATACACTGTACATAGAGAAATCTTTTGGAAGTTTTTTTTTCAGAACAACAAAATGAATCCGATATCTTAAAATCTAATCTAATTTCTAAGTGTAGATGTTAGAAACTTATGTTAGAACTGTTCGTATTTACTCGAATGATGTGTAATTGTTTTATTTTCGAATTTCATAAACAAGTAATATTTAATAAATCTTTGGCGTTATTTGTATCTGTAATTTTTATTTATCATCTGATTATAGTTATAACAAGGAAATTAAGCACACAGTAGTAAAAACCGAATCCTTACTTAAAATAGTTAATGGAATCAGGCGTTACTTTGCGGAAGTCCATAGTATATAATTATTTACTAGTTCCACTCCGCGAAAAAACCATCAAATAGTCGTTCGTTTCACGCCGACACCGGAGCATCCTCAGGATGTCTCTACGAACAGCGCGGCGTTCGTATTAGTTTAGTGTTGCAAGTAAATTGGTCTATTAGAATTTTATACCCATCCTATTTGGTCAAACTGTTTTGTTAAACCGACAAACATTTCATAATTCAATTGCTTTGAGTTCTATAACGATAATGAATATAATATTTATATATATATCGATCGGTGACATTTATTATATGTAGAGAGTAGCTGTGTGGTCACTTCAAGTATTAAAACTATTGTTTTTGCAACACACAAGGCCCCGAACATCACGTTGTGTCAAATACCAGTCTTCAAACAATTGTATTGAGCAAGGCAGTAGCTTGATGACCTATGCGTGCAGCAATATCAGTTAGATAACAAGATAATAAGGGAAGTTTGAAATTAAAAAAAACGATCGTAACATCACGTTTGTTCTATGAGAGGCCGCTTAATTCTTTTTTTTTCTATTTTTCATGTTTATAAATAATGTGGAAATTTCAACTGTGTAAGGGCTCATGAAATAGTTAATGGCAGGCTGAAAGCGAAGTCTTAATAACAGGGTCTCTCATTGTCCCTTTGGGTACCAGAACTCAATCGCGTAAGCCAAAAAATTAGCTTCTTCTCTTCTTCTTGTGGTGCCACTTTATGACTAAAGGTTGGCTGTTAACAATTTAAATCGTCGGGAATCTTGCGCTAAACGGAAGAGCTCCTCGGCGGATGTAATTCCGATCCACTCCATTATAATTCGCAACCACGACTTCTTCCTCCTGCCAGGCCTTCTCCTGCCCTGTACTTTTCCCATTATTATTAATTGTAACAAACTGTATCGGTCGTGACGCAAAATATGCCCTAGATAAGCGACTTTACGCTTCTTAACGGTCTGCATAAATTTACGCGTCGATCCAATTTGTTGGAGAACCCTGTCATTCGACACCTTCTGGATCCAGCTGATGCGAAGCATGCGAAAAAAAAAATTTGCAAAAAATTAGCAATAAAGTTTAATTCATTCAATCCTTCGGAGAATTAAATATTACGAGAATTTAATATTTTATTAAATAAAAAAAAGTCTAGGATAGCAAAAAAAAAAAAGAAAAAATCTTTACAGTATGGTGGCGCCACTGAAATAAACACGTAAACTGCGTGACTATAAACCTAAGGTTTTTTCCTATATTTAAACTATGGAACTCGTGCGCACATTAACTCATAAGTACAAAAAATTAACTGATGATCAAATCATCCGTGCTTCAGATAACCTCAGGCTATGCATGACTAATGATTTGCTAAGAGGAAGTAATCAGTGCTCTCACGCTTAGGAAGATCTTAACCAAACTCTTAGGTAAAGCTTGTTAGTCTTAGTTAATTATTGTTTGACAATAATTAAACGTCTGTACTGTACCAAAATGTTCGCTACTAGTATTATAGAAAAGCTGTCTTCATGAAAATCTATGTACCATTGTCGTAAAAGTTTAAGTTTGACACAAAACAAAGGATGTCGCAATACTTTCTAACTACCAAACTATACAATTAAGTCCTTATGCCAATGTAATAAGAGCGCTGTTGTCATGTACATTTTTAAATGTATCTCTTATTTACAGTACTTTCTCTACATGTATGGACGATAGATGAATCTTTTGACCTGTTTTGTTAAGTTTTTGTTACATGAATTGTTTGCCTACAATTCTAAGACATTTTTTTGAATTCCACAATACTATAACTTCAATTATAAATGCTTCTGGGTAAGTAAAACATGGCATTCCCAAATGATAAATCTATACTAATATATAAAATTGGAGTGTCTGTTTTTAATATTGAAATAACCGCTTTTTACTACATGCATATGAATACGATACATACACCAAAAAGACGTTTTTTAACATTTTTGTCTGTCTGACTGTTTGTTTCGGCTAATCTCTGGAATGGCTGGACCGATTTTGACGGGACTTTTTTTGATTGGTGCCTGATGTAATAAGGAGTCACTTAGGCTACTTTTATTAGGGTTCCGCAGTCTACGTAAAGGAACCCTTCGTCATGTCCGTTCATTCGCCCGTTCTCACTCTAGCGTCGAAACGGTTAGTGTTAGAAAGATGGAACTTTGCACGGATATATGTGTATTTACTACGCCAATAAAAAGCTTAAATAAAATTACATACTAAAAAACGTATAATACAAAATAAAATAGTGCATCAAAGCTACGGTAAGGCGGTACGAAGTTCGCCGGGTCAGCTAGTTAAAATATAAACTTATTATGTTTACTTAAATGTTACGTTAACCGCTGCTATTATAACGCATGGTTAATTAATTGTACTATAGGTTAACGTTTATAACGTTTAAAACTTTTACACTTATATTTAAATAATTTTTTTTTTTTTTTACTGTCCGGTAGGCACAAGATATATATTTATAGGTGGTGTTATGGGTGCTAACACTGGCAGACATAGGTATTATAAGATATATACTTTTATAACACCAACCACTATACAAACATATACATCATCTCCAAAATTTTATTTTAAAAAAGACCAAAAAACTTGTTAAACTTACGCTAGCACAACAAATTTTGTTTTGTACAAAAGAATGCGCATATAAGTTATGTAATAGCGTTGAAAACGTTCTATTTTATTTTGAATTTCCAGTTTGCCAGTGTACAAGATAAATGCTAATGCTTAAAAAGTATATCTTAAACGAATCTCAAGTCAGTAACGACGGCTCAAAGCGCCAAATTAATCAAGATCACATTTGAGATAAATACATCAATGCGTATGTATCTGGTATACGGATCAGTACATTTGCATGCTTTTTAACCGCAAAAAGTTATAACATTACTAAACCTTTATATGGTTTTCTTCTTTTAAGCATCTTCTAAGCCGCGAGCGATGTAAAATATTTTAATAATAATAATATCGGGACATAACTCAGACACGATTTGTAAGACCCTATGTAAGTAATTTTATCTTGTATTTTGGCGTCTAATACAGCTGAGAAATGTATATACATTTTTAAATACAGATATACATAGCCTGATGCCATTAAACAAACCCAGCCAGATAAATAGTTGCACCTAAACATTCCTTTATCCATTCCGGGATAATCAATTACAGCGGACACTTTAATTACCTGGTAATGAGTGAAGAACGCATTAACTCCCTCAATTAGAAAATAATCGGTGGATTCCGATTCTTTCCTTGGATTTCTATAATGAATTGACAGGAACTAAACGCGAGACGAACCCCACGCAAACGCAAGGCTTTGCTGGAATTTTTCATTTACCATCAAATTGCACCAACCAACATATCTACGATGCCATGTACATATGTAAGCGGATAATAAATAAAAAAATGTGGAATCGGAAAATGTTATTCCTTTTCTAATTTTATAATGTGCACGATATATGTTATATTAAAAGATGCAGGTCGAATCCGCAAGGAATAATATATCTTGTCAGATGAAACATAAGGTAAATATATGTACAAAAATAGATGAATTTAGTTTTATTAGAAAAACTTAAAATGTTACACTTAACTGAGTGTTTAAAACGCGACCCGATTGTCTCATTAAAACGCGGCAGAAAAAAAAAATGACTACATAAGTGAATTTATTCTTCAACTTTATCAGCTGGAAGATCAATTAATAATAATAAAAATCAATCATTTTAAAATATCAATCGTTGAATAGGTTTTTGACGATAAAAAATTAGTGGGTGTGTGAGATTGATGTATCGAAACTTGATGGATGAGACTTTATGATCTCATTCGGCCTTTACTATGTTTTTTTCCTCCCGGCTCGTTGGTCACGGATTTATTTGTGTTCAATTCCCGGGGAACCATTTATGTTTAAAGGTTGAAGCAATTTAAATAATTTTCTTATAATCACTCTAATCTAACAGCTGAACGTTTCAATCGCGAACTCAATTTTGAATTGACATCAATTAAAAATACTTCGAGATCATCCTAAAGATTACTTACAGTTTCATCACGTTCTGATAATATGTGTCGTCTTGATGAAAAAGTATAGGTTAACTTAATTAATATTGAGCGGAATTATTTCTCTGGCAAAAAACGAAAAGCTAATGATTAGTTGGATTACATCGACACTCGAAGATCATCTGTAATGAAGAATTATATCATGACACTTAAAAATTTATGTCACAGATTTCCACTAAAAAACTAATAAACCTAAGAATGCTACGTAAAAAGTAATTTCCTTTTTGCCAAGCGTCCTCAGATGATAGATGTCGGGTTCAATACATCATACATTCTGGTTATTTATGTTCAGCCTAGCTGCAACACAGGGATGGACTTAGAAATACAGTTCGAAGATATTTTTATTGATAAATGGTAACAAGATATTGTCAACATACGAAAAAAACATTTTTAAACGTAAAACCACCATTGTGTGAAATTTGAAATTTTTGGATTTATAATGATGGATGTTATTGTATAACACTTATATCTAATAAACTACTACTAAATAGCATTAACTATAATTACGATCATATGCATTGGTCAGTAGCTGTATGGATTCTAGTCGGAAGTGTTTAACAATAATAGTAATATAGACTAGACTATATTTACAATATATTTTAGTCACCGTTTCACAAACAATATTTGTTTAAATTAAAACGATACTCTGTTATAAATGAAAAAAGGCTTCAAAATAATTAACAATCCGACCCTGTGTACTAGACTTAGAAAGGACTACATTCTTCATGTCAACTCTATGAAAAATAAACTTGTTAGGTTGAATAAAGTGCATTTTCTCTGCGTCATAAAAGTATTGCGAGTTTTTAAGGAAATATATTTAGATGCTTTTAGTTGTTTATACATTGACACTGACAAATGCATTTACAATCTGTGATGTATTTTTTAATTACATGTTTGTCATTTTTTTCTTACTGACAATGTTAGCAACACCTAGGCGTCTTAAACAGAATCTCGAGAACAACAAACGAATACTCTAAAACAAGACTTTAGATTGTTTAATGTATTAAAAAATTACTTATGTTAAAGAAGTTGTGAAAATATACTGAGAATTCCAACTTTGTCAAACTACTGACGACTGACGCGATGCATTAAGTATAATCGTAATTAAGTTACAGTGCCTTTGTTCAAAATTTAAATTTGACTTCCAAAGAGTAAAGCAATTTAGATCTTTTGTTTTAAATCGAGGTCACACGTCGATTATAACTGGTATAATAACGGGTTGACAAAATTAGTGCAACGGTCAGCGATTGGCCAAGGTTAGTGGACTTAGTGAAAGACTTTCGACTCGTGCGCATTATTTGTGATATTTAAAACATGTCAAGTAACAAACGGTCGAGATACAAAGCTCAAGATTCTTGGTATATTTTGTAATTTAACGTAGTATACGATTTAAAGTGTAAATTCAGCGTGCTGGATAGTTCCGAAATGAAATTAAGAAGTTGTTATTATTAATTTGGACAGTAGTCAGACTGTCGTACAGAGGCTCCGGCTTCGACCCTCGATAAAGATTATTTTCAATCTCAGTGTTATGATTTACTTTTCAAAAATACATCGATTTGTGATTATCAGTGTGTGACCATAACAGATTATGGTTAACCGACTGTTATTGTAATATTTATTTAGTATAGTAATTGTACCATGCAGAGTTACTATAACGCAATTTAATTTATCTTATCGAATAGAAATTGTGCCGATTGATAAGTGATAACCTAAAAATTAATCTATTGTATGTACCACTTGACCGCGATTCTGTTACATAATAATATTATCTTACTACATGAATACAAATAGTCAATGTTATTATTCGCATGCGGAATGAATTAATATATATACTTAATATCTTCACAATCATTCGTATCGCAACAAAGTCGTAGGACGAGGTGAACTCGCAAGAAACTCTGCACGGAAGTTCCAGCTCTGACTGAACTATAATCTATCTATCTATATTATATACTAGCTGTACCAGCGACTTCGTCCGCATGGATTAGGTTATAACTTAAAAATACTTATTTTAGAAAACATGTGCTATCTACGTCACTAACTAAAGGAACGGACATGACGAAGTGTCCCTTTACGTAGACTGCGGAACCCTAATAAAAGTAGCCTAAGTGATTCCATATTACATCAGCTACCAATCAAAAGAAGTCCCGTCAAAATCGGTCGAGCCATTCCAGAGATTAGCCGGAACAAACAGACAGACAGACAGACAGACAGACAAACAGACAAAAATTTTAAAAAATCTCATTTTGGTATATGTATCGTATATATATTCATAGGCATGTCGTAAAAATCGGTTATTTCAATATTAAAAACAGACACTCCAATTTTATATATTAGTATAGATTCGAGCAAAAACGGGCAAAAAATAGATTCACTGCATCGCCCCTTTAAATATTACACTAAATATGATTGTTTTGTTGTTGTAATGACCATCATGGTTCATAAGATGCGATGACTTTAGTCTTCATGGAAAAATGATACGACATGGCGAAATAAGACCTATAATTGCTAGAAAGGTGTTACTTTTCGGAAGTCCATAGTACAAAACTCTAATAGACAATGCAATCAATACTCCGCGAAAAAACCCACTCGACGCAGGTTTCGCCCCACCGGAGCATCGTCAGGATGTTCCTCTCTCTGCCTCCACTGTGAACACTGTGAACACTGTGAACGAGTATTGCTTGTAGATTAATCTATTATGGTTTTGAAATAAGACCTCTTTTTCCCGTGCGTGACGCAGCCACGGAGGTGTATGTTTCCTAATCTTAAATGTTCAATTAGAATATTCTAATCCATTAGCGAATCGTGACTCCAACTCATCACCGCAACCTTAACGTGGTACGCGTCATTGGTATTTTTTCATTATAGTTTTATGGAAAAGGCTTCCTTGTAATATTTAAGGAAATCATTTAGGCCTGTATGGGCCTTGAGTATTTTTGTGCATTCAAAAGGTCGTCGTAAATAATACAGAAAAAGTTTTTATATCGGAATCTTACGATATTTAATTAAATGCATTCTAAAGCTTCTTATATGAGCAAGCATTTCTTCGAATCAGAATTCCGGAATTAGTCACGTGAATATTATTGTAAAATTAGCGATTAGCAAACCACAAATCTGAGCAGGTTTATTTTTGCTTCTAGGTAAATGGTAAAGTCCTATATACTACGTCATTGCCTTGATGAGGTTGCCTGGAAGACCGCTTGTAAGTGATAAAGCCGCATTTTGCATTCCTAATAAGTAAATGTTTTATTGAATTGCAAATTGTAAATACATAAATAAATATATATATCAATGTCATTTACAAAGCTCTATATGAAAGTTTTAGTGAGGCATCATTGCGTCCATAATTACATTTCGAAGTTCAACATTTTTCCTATAGTTATCAAAGATGTGTGAAAGGTTAATAGAATATCGTTGATATTAAAATAATAAAATTCACAATTACATATATTAAACTGTAAGAAAAATGCAAGGCAAGCCAGAAAAGCCATCTTGCCTTAGGTCGTTGTACTCACGTATCCAATTAATAATTCGCACTAGTTGAGGTGTTAATAATTCCGCTCATATAACAATTATTGACACGTCTGAATCTTAAAAACATTTTTATATTTTCAGATCATTTTATATTAAATAGAAACGGAATACATTATGAATACAAAAAACAAAAAGTATGAACAAAGACAATATATAAATAAAACCTATGGTTGGAGTGTTGGTGTGTGTTTTGTGTAATGGTGTGTAGGTGGTGTGTGTCACATATTAGCTCTCACAAATAAAATGGTTGTGTATTACATAACATAATTTGGGTAACATTTATTTATTTACCATTCACACGTCTATCTTTACAGCATCGCCTAATAATATCCATATACTTTAAATTCAAATCGATGCTAGTTCTTAAATAAGCTTTTCATTTCGATCGTAGTATAAGCAAGTGTGAAATTATTATTTTTTTAGTAATTAAAATTTTGAATTTTCAAAGGACATTTAAGTATAATCTATGCTAGTTTTGTTATGTCGTCTATGACGCTGACATCTTACGCACGTTAATAAAAAAAAAAAGTAGTCTATGTATGTTCGCGTCTAAACTAGAACGACGGGTCTTGGAACGTATCTACTAATTCTTTAAGACGCACACGAAAACCGTACAGTAGCAACGATTCTTGAAAAAAGAAAATTGTTCGTAAATAATAAAAATGAAAGCAGCATACAACCTCGGTCTAATTACGCATAATCTTCTGATTAGCCGATTCGATTTTCTATAGGTCAATGTTTTATTTGAATGTGCTTATAGGCTTTTCGCAATACTTTTTTGGGAATTGTATGCAATTACCATCCATATGTTCACTTAAGTGGTGCAATCTAATTTGTATATAGTCGACTTTTACATATTTGCAATGTTCTGTAATCAATGAAAAAGGAACAACGCGATTCATACCAGATGTTTGAGCACCCTTAAATAGATATGTCACCCTATTTTATTTATTATGACCTACCAACTCAATGTAAGTACAATTATTCATGGTATATATCGATATATATAAATTTTATATGCGTTTAGTAGGTCTGAGAATAGGCTAACATCTATTTTTCATTGCCTTAAATGTTAAGGGTGGTCCATCCCTAAATTGAACAATATTTAGCATACAAAAATACATACAAACCTAAATTTTTACCCCTCAACTATTTTTTATTTATTATTTTTATTGAACTAAAAAAATGAATGCTAAAAATCACATATATGGCAAAACGAATGCCGGGTAGTTCTAATATAAACAATATGTATTTGTACATCTTACTTAAATCTTCTTTAAAAACTGTTAAACTTACAGCTCGAACACAAAAAAGCAAACAAAGTATGTCCAATTGAATTGTAAACAAATATGGAAGCTCTGATTACACCAAGCGTTTAGTTTAATCGAGCCTCCACAATAATTTTCCTAAATTAGTAGGCATTTGCATTTTATAGCTTTTCATATGTTGTAATTTAAACTGTATAAACCGAGGATGAGATATAGGGAGCCAGTCGTCAATTTTATCCATTTGGGTAGGTTATCCTAAAAACAGTTTGGGAGTACTGCTATCTCCTTCTGCCATAGCGTACCCCTTACTGGCAAGAAAGAGACGAGTTTGTATCTACAACAGCGAGAAACATTTCTACGCAGCTTTCTTTTTTTGTTGTTCTATCAAATTATAATGATTTTTAACAAATTATAAAGCTGAGAACTATTTATTGCAAGATATATTTTGTAAGAATATCTGAAAACCCCATTTCCTCAAGAATTTGAGCTCGTTATCCCTGTCCTTGAGACAAAAAATTACTAATGTATTTTGTAATTTATATACATTAATTTAATAATAAAAATAAACAAACATTAGCACACGATATTCCACTTACAATTAATCGTTAAAGTAAAAATCCATAAAGTTTACTATTAATTACCCAAGTACGGGGAGGTAATTAAAAGAGTTCTTGATTTGAAAAGTGAAACTTATTCTTGTACATTAAGAAATTATTGCTCTATAAAGCGATTGCAACTTTGTGCGGGATAAAAAATTGTGAATTTATAGCGATCGCTACACCTTTAAGGTTACCACAGTACATAGAACGTGAAATTGCGTACATATTGGACTTTACGATTAACCAGCTAAAAGCTCGTAGACACCGCCATACCACTGGAATATATCTGACTGATTATAAGCTACATTTCCACCAATTTACAGCCAAATTAGTCAGTTAAAATATTATTAAGATGAATTTCTTCGCACAAGAAATATAGGAGTATAATGAAGTCATTTATTTTCATAACTAGAGAAACCGCGACATGATTTTATACACAATTTAGTAAGTTACGGATAACAATCAAAATACGAAATCCATCAATTTTATGTTAACATAATGATATCAACGAAAGGAGATAGGCAGTTTTCATCATTTAACGTATAGTAGTAAGTCTTTAAAGCCGCAATAAACAATCTTAGTTTGTATACTGTGGTCAAGTTATACAACGTAGCACTATTATTGGATCGGCATGCAACAATGAACTAGTCCTCTCAACTCGTAATCCAAAATTGTCTTTATAACCAAGAAGTTTAATAAGGCTTATAAACCTCTTTTCACAGTATGTAAGTCAAAGAAAACATTAACATGAGACGAAAATAAGACATTATTATCAAGCTGTGCGGTCAAAGTAAGTTTTGATCTTGAACATATAGTCTTTTAATAACGGTCACATAACAAATTTACTTAGTTTTGCAAATGCATTTACGTACTTTGCAATACGAAATTTTGTTTTTTTATTATAATTGGATCTATAGTGACCTTAAATTATTAACGCTAATTGAATAGTTGACTTTCACAACACCGAGTGCTAATTTGTTAAAGGCGAAAGTTTCTCTAACACGGCTCAAAAACATCGCACCAAGCCTTCACCACGCTACGAGCCACAGCTTATAAAATTGTGTTCTATAGGCTTAAGTAGAGAAAATGGTCATAAACAATTAATATAAAAACTCAAATAAACAAGCGAACAAGTTTCTATAAAGAGCAAAAACGGGTTACCATAAACGGTCCGTAGTTAGCATATGCTTAACGATTCCGATGAATATTTAAAACATTCCACGTAAGTTAGTCAATAGTACTTTTGCCGGATTGTATTTTGACCAACAGGATTTCTTCCAATTATCCAATTCCGTTTATTTTTATAATTTTAAATGATAACTATTATTATATGCTTAGGATCAACCGAAACACGTTTTTATTAGAACTTAGTTGCGGCACATCTTAAATAACAGGCAACTTTCAAAAGAAAACAATAATAAGATATGCATACAAGAAGCAAGCAGAAAGAAGTAAGAACTAAAAAAAATAATACTAAAGGAAAAAAACAAATTTAATCGATAACTTTTGCCAAGTAGTGTTTATATCATAAAGATACAGACAAAGGAAGAAAGGGGAAGAAAAGCGGAAAGAAACTGGAAGCGAATTCCATAACC
Organism: Pontia daplidice; assembly: GCA_963693355.1. Classification (NCBI taxonomy): domain Eukaryota; kingdom Metazoa; phylum Arthropoda; class Insecta; order Lepidoptera; family Pieridae; genus Pontia; species Pontia daplidice. The sequence continues at coordinate 711,113 of CAVNZL010000011.1, read as the reverse complement.
TTACAGCGTAGAATCCATTGTATTAGCAAATAATGTATTAATATGGTTTAACTTTAATATTATTTTTTGATTGGTGGTATTATAAAAAACTTTATTTTTGTCCCCTGCGGTTTCACCCGTATTAACGAGAAAACACCTGCATATCGCATTATCGGTTCACGGGAATGGGAAAAAGCGCTCTAGACGATTTAAAATGTCTATGTCACTCACTGCACATTCAGCTTTCCAATGGTATAGGGATTTTTTGAATCGGTTCAGTAGTTTTGGAGCGCATGCAATAGAAACACAATTGAATTTCCTCTGTATTATTAAAGAGTCGTGGAATGTTTAAAATTTTTAGTAGTACGTATCCTTAATGTCATTAAGTTCTGTTAAACTACTGAAATAAATTGGGATGGACTATCAATCCATTTCGTAGGACTTAAAAAACACACATGACCATATATTTTTAATTTAATGAGCTTATAGAAATATAAAAAGAGCTGACGACGTACTGTATGTATTGTATGACTGCGTAAAATAGGAATCAAGTTTCAAGCATTTAAAATCTCTAAAATGTGTAATTTGCATTTGATAGTGTTACTAGGTTGTTTCGAGAAATGTATGTTAGTGAAAGTGACATTCGCGATTTTCTTTAAATATTTGCAACGTTCGATCAACGAGTGTGTTTATTATTTGATCGACTCATGCATTCCGAGGTGGGGGTCAAACAAAACCAGGTAAGTGTGAGTTGTACTCGAGAATGACTCCGCGACATTTTTGGAAAAAACTCTAGATTGTTGGGAAAGGAGGACCTTTTTTATAAAATAGAGGGCAAACCGCCGCCCATGGACCCTCACACGTCAGAGTTGCGTTGCTGGTCTTTAACATACGATACTCTCTTATCTTGTAGTCGTATTGGTTCGGAAATACCTGTATTGGCTGCTGGTGTCACGTAGCGGTGGTGCGCGGCAAACTTATAATATTTTAAACAGAGATCATCTATGAAATTCAACTAACTATTACGATTCACCAGAGATATACCGGACAGGGTTTTCAATGAGAATGGCACGCTAAACTTTGATTTTTATCCTTGAGTTTTCGTATGTAGATAAAGAACAGCTAACTAACAATCCAAGCCATGAAAAACTCATGATACTCGATTGGGAGTTGGGAGTAGAAACGAATTATATATAAGCGATTTAAAACATGGATCTTGTTAGCCTAAAATTCTCTTCCAGGAAAACTGCTTAGGTGTTAAGGTGTCGTCATATCATCATTTTGAATGTAATACTGATTAAAACAACCGATTTCGGTTGAAGTGTCTGCCTGCCTTAAAATAGTTTTTGAAATCAACAAAATTAATTCAAAACGAATATGTAGCGACCACAAGTGATATTATTAGGATGATTCACGAAAAATGTTTTACCGTATCAACATTTTAAGCGTGCGGTTTATTTTTTAAAAATCTTTCGACTCTACCGAATCGATTACGAATACTTTTTCCGTATAAGTGATTTGTATATTTAATGTTGCAAAACAAAGTTACAATTTTTAATATATCTAAGAAGAAGTATAAAATAAGGTTTTATTATTTCTTCTACTACTTATACTAACCAATAAATACAAATGAACTTTTATTTCAAAGTAAGGCATGCGTTGCCGGGTCGAACTCTTCACCTCTCATCAAGGATACAGACGAACGCCTAATTATAATTTATAGAAGCCATTTTAAGTTTTTACCGCGGGCTCAGACACCTATGCCTTACAAGTTGAGCAGTCTAGAGATTCTGGTCTTAGAGACTGCAGAGAATGTATATTGCCAGTTTGTAAACGTTTTATTCCAACCCACTATGTAGTAACAATAATTGAAAATATCTAATGGATTCTGTAAATATTATTAATATAATATCTTAAACTAAAATTAGAACATAAAAAGCCTGTATCGTATCATATTCTTCAATATTTACGCCTTTTGACTTGGAATACTCTTAGCCGCTATCTTTAGTTTGTCAGACAGTTTTCCGAAGGTACGATCTTAATCATTTAATTTACCTTGTAATTAAAACCAACATGTAACATGAAGCGAATTAATTCGACCGTTGAAAAATAAAACGTAAAATCAGAACCTTGTGTTATAAGCGTCACTTGCAGTAAGTTATAAAAGTAAAACAACTTTAACTCTGCAACCTGATATGAATAAAGACTTGTCTATAAACTTACCGAATAAGATACACACACACATAAGAACGAAACGAAAAAAACACAGTTAACTTGTTTGTATCACTAATACAGTTAGAAGTTTTGGTGGACGGCGCGTGCGTCCTCTCCGCACGTCGGTTTGCAACTGAAGTGAAGTCAGGGCAAGCTAGTTATCTGACCTTCGGGACATCGAGTAATAAAATGCTAGTTTGCAATACCGGTCTGCTTTGGGCAAAAGTGGTCCTACTTTTTCTTGGCGTTTTCAAACAATCGTACATTCAAATTGCTATTAAATAACGATTTGGTTATGTAAAAGTTATGACGGTCATGTAATATTGCTTTGTTGTGGTCTTAAGGATTGAAAGTTGCGGCTTGGAAATAAGATGCTAGGCGCGTGTATAATTCAAATGTTCATTTTATTAGTGATAAGTTCAATCACCCTTAACATATCAGCTGTTCGTGAATTTACTTGTAGTTTTAAAAGGCTGGGATTTAGTATTGAGAAAGATAGTCACTTTTGTTGCAGTTTTAAGTGCTTTTATAAAACTTCACTATTTAACAGCGTAATAGTGAGTAACCTTTAATGACATTTACAATGTATCGTACAATACCGAACTCAGAGCGGGGAAAATGGTTTTTTTATTCCTATTTGGTAAAAATCTTGGATGCGAAATATGTATTGAAAAACCAGTCAGAAAGTTCATAAAATAAAATATAAGAAGAAGTCTATGGAAATAAATCCTCTAGCGTACAACTAGGACCAAAATGGGAAATCACTTGGCTACTATGTGAAATCGGAGTTTAAGATTACAATAGATAACCTTAGCCTTGGATTAAATAAAAAAAAATTGTATTAAATCTAAGGCTTGCCTGTCGGGTGGGGAAAGTTCGGGCATGTACTTTTAGTAGTTAAAGATGAACTGTATTTTTTTAAATAATCTTTTATTTAGAAAGGAAAGAAACTTCTTAAGAAGGAAGGTGTATCGTTAACTGAAAGGTCGGCAACGTGCTTGCGATCCAGCATGTCGTCTGAGGGCGGCGGTACCACTTAATGTTCAGGTGCCAAAGGAATTAGACTGATATCATGTTATTATACAATTTGATTGTAGTTGACTTAGATTGTGCAATAAAAGCTTTTAGAGAGATATGTGTTTTAATATAAAAAACTTAGTTTAACTCTAAAAGTAAATTAAATAATTAATTTAACTTATTGCGATTGAATACGATTATTCATTAGTTTTCAAATATAGTTTCTACGTTAAATTTTTTATCTTATTCCTATATCGCTTAGATTATTTCCATGTTCACGCAAGCCACGTGTATGATAGAAATAGAATAGAAATAGAAATATCTTTATTCATTTACAAACATCGGTAGTAGGTATACAACGTCAATTTTAAAGTAGGTACAACTATAATAGTGTGAGCATAAATGTACCTAACACAAAACACATCGAAAACCAAACTAGGTAAACCCTGTATTATGGCTTTCGACGCCACCCTACGGACATCTTAAGCACACACTTAGAAAGTAAGGTATTTATTTTATCATAGGTAAGGAAAGCAGTATCTAAATAACTAACTTAATTAGGTACTTACTTACATAAAGTTATCAACACGTAAAGTTAAGCAATACAATTTAACGGTTAAATATAGGTAGGTACAATCACCAGAATAGGTAAATAGGTATAGGTACTAATCATTTAATCACCCTCCTGCATGCCCTACACTATGTGCTTGGGATCAGAATTACACTACATGACAAGAGGGTAATCAAAGCTTAGTCAAACAACAGCAAAAATAAATAACAACACTAAGTAATCTTTAATTCTAATGTTATCATGATCTGCATAAGTACTCGTACAATTTCTAAATTATTAAATTCCGCAAGAACATGTAGGTAGTATTGAAACTAATGTACGCAGCAGTTGGTCAACGATACAAACAAGTTAGCGCCGAGAATCACAGGAATCTTATGCGAACGCCATAAGGTGTAGTATTGATAAAAAATAATGTATACGCTTGTACACCGGTGAGGTGAGCCGGTTAGACCACTAAAACTGCGGAGTTAGTGAATTTAATTAATTATTGCTATAAAAAATATTTAACCTTTTAATCTATTATCATAAGAAGATCCTCAGTAGAACTGTAGTTTAGCCCTCTCAGATAGTTAACCAGCGTTATTTTACAGCACTGCCTAGATAACCCACTGAGGTTTGTATATTTATTTATTAAGTTGTAGATATACGGGCCGCGGAAGTATGCAAAGTTTTGCGCAAATTTAGTGTTCAGTGTGGGTGAGATATAAACTTTATGCTGTAGTCTTTTGGTTGAGACATCTAATTTAGCATAGGTGTTTTGGCGAAGAACTAAATATTTTATATATAGTTGACGAACCGTAAGAACATTAGACTCCTCGTATAACTTAATAGTTGGGTAACGGAATTTCTTACTAAAAGCGACTTTTAGAACCCCTCGTTGTGCTCTTTCAACTTTGATAAACCTCGATTTATCAGTTCCACCCCAAGATACTATTCCGTATGCAATCATAGATTCGCAGAGAGCGAAATAAGTCATTTTTATGATCTTGTTGTCATTTATATGTTTGATTTTTTTGAATATACACATTAATTTTCTAATTCTTTTACTGAGGGCATGAATGTGATCCGTCCATCGAAGGTTTCTATCAACTACTAATCCTAGATATTTAACAGAGTTTGTTGGTGTTAGAACATAGCAGTTACAGATTGTTGGGTCATCACAGGCGTGTGCTTTAAGGTTGAGGTCTAATAATGGTTGTGTATTATTGCGGATGGAAAAGGTTATGTATTTAGTTTTGGTATAGTTCAGAGTCAGGAGATTCGAATTTAGCCATTTAATGATCTCACTAAACCCTTGCTCAGCCAGAGACTTAACTTCATCCCAAGACGAGCCGTCAAACAACACAACTGTATCATCAGCAAAAGTTACGATTTTAGCGTTTTTTAATTCTTTTTTGCACAACTCATTAATGTAGACCAGGAATAAGGTTGGGCCCAGCACAGATCCTTGAGGAACACCAAAAGAGACACTAGCACTACAACTTAGCTCTCCGCCAACTCGAACCGATTGCGTTCGATTACTAAGGTAGTCTATGAGAAGCTGCAGTGGCACACCACGCACACCAATACACTCCAGTTTACGAATAAGTATTGGGATAGAGACAGTATCGAATGCTCTGGCTAAATCTAGATAGATTCCTAGACATTTCCTATGGTTATCCATTTTCTCAACTACATGAGTCACCATGGACTCAATGGCATCAGTAGTAGATGTATTGTGTCTGAAACCAAATTGATTGTTCGATAGTAAACCATGAGATTCGAGAAAGTTTAGGAGTCTTGAATTAATAACTTTTCCTATAATCTTAGCCAACGCAGGAAGAAGCGATATTGGTCTGTAGTTGTCAATACTGCCTCTATCCCCAGATTTATGGACAGGAATAACAATAGCTTCTTTGAGTAAGAGCGGAAAAATCCCTCTGTCCAGGCATAGATTTGTTATATGAACTATTGGCTGGGTTATATACTGGACCGCGTGCTTAAAGAAAATAGATGATATACCGTCACGACCTGTGGCTGAGGAGGATTTCATATTTAAAATAATCTTTCTGATTTCCAAATCATCTGTAGGCAATAACGTAATTGAAAAGGGGGTTCCATTAGTCAACTTAATTTTAGAAGCCAAGTCCATCTCAGATTGGTCCAACGTGTTTAGTGTTTTGTTAGCCAATGAACTACCCACGCTTACAAAAAAGTTATTTATGAACTCAGCAGAATCTTTTGGAGTATTTTTGATATTTAGTAACTCAGAGGGCGAATCAGTGTTACTGTTAAAGTTACAAATTTGTTTAATAATGGTCCATGTTTTCTTAATGTTATTATGATGTTTGTTAAGTTCTGATCTTTCATATGTCCTTTTTAGTTTATGAAGAATGTTAGTGCAGTAATTGCGATATCTTTTATATGATAGATGAAGGATAACATTTTCCGGATTCTTTTTATGCTTTTGGTGTAGTCTATCACGCCAACGCATACAACGTATAAGCCCAGGTGTTATCCAGGGCTTCAGAATGGCCTTCCGTTTAGGTATTGTATGTACAGAGGTATGTTTTTCGATCACAGATGATACGGTGGATAAGAAGATGCTGGTAGCCACATTTGGGTCGTTAGAATTAAAAAGATCGGTCCAAATGATATCTTTTAGATCATTTATAACATTTTCATAGTCAACCCTAGTTGTAGTTAGCTGCGGTTTCGTTTTTTTGTCCCCTTTTTTCGCAACTGACACGACTACACTGCTATGGTCAGTGACAGATGATTTACATACTATACTCAAAGTTTTATCATTAATTTTTGCGAAAAAGTGGTCAATGCAATTAGGTCCATGAGTGGGAAATAAGTGACTAGGCAGGAGGCCATGCATAGCTAGAAGGTCTAGATAAATAGCTGATCTTGGGTCGTCATTGTTGTCTTTTATGTCCACATTTATGTCACCTAACACGTACGTGTTTGGAAATGCTTTAACTGAATCTATTACAACGCTTAAGGACGACAGAAACCGATCCAAACTATGGATTGAAGGTGACCGATATATACAAATAAATGCGTGATCATTACCAAGTTTAACAATGAGGCTATCCGCATCATCAATTTTTGGTTCAACAATATTAACATTAAGAGAGTTACGTGCATAAACTACAGCACCACTATTTTGGTTTATGTGGTTCTGCGTGGTGTAAGCAGTGAAATTCGGTAAGACAGGTATATTTTGTAAATGTTGTAGCCAGCATTCAGTTAGGAAAATAAGATCAAAATCTATTTTAGATCTGTTGATTAGCACTGTAAAATCAACGAAATTGCAGTCAATACTGCGAATGTTTTGAAAAATTATGTTGATTTTTTTCTCAGGATCAGTGAGATATTGACTGCAACTTTCAACATTATTTACTAAAAAGGAGTCACCAACATTGACATTAGTATCAATGTCGACTACAATTTCCTCAAGACTATTGAAGGTAAATTCTGAAATGGTGGTCAAAAACTTTGGTGGTTGATCTATTGAACATAATAACCCTACATATCATTGACGAGCATGCTGATACCTTAAGCTTTCCAAAAACATTTAAAATTAATGAGATTACAAAGATTACACCAAAATTTAATTGATATAGAGACTTTCTTATAACTATGATATTAAGTAATGGACTAATGTGGAGAATCAGTTTGAGCAAATAATCCCTGACCAAGAACAAAAGAGAAATACACAAAAAATACATGTTACCTAGTCAGGCGGATTTCAGTTGAGTGATTTGCGATTCGCTCTGTATCAGTACTGCGCTAGCTTCATCATTCTTTTTTACAAAAATCTTGCCATTGGTAGTCCAGCAATACTTGAACAGCTGAGATTTGACCAGATCACGTGCCAGGAAGAACAGTCGATTTGCAAGAGGCGTCAGGTGATCAGACACATAAATAGGGGTAGTCTGCTTGAGGCCCATATGAGAAGCATTGAGCTTCACCGACTTGTTGCTCTTGTTATAATTCTTAGCTGCGGTAAGAATGCTCAACTTCGACTCCTTTGTAGTGAGTTCAACTATTAGGGGTTTGACAGCGTCCCGTTTGCCAGGAATTCTATAGATGCCTTTAATTTCCGAAGCAGATACATCAGACTTTATAGTTTTACATAAAGCGATGACAGCAGTGCCAAGCGTAGTCTTGTTTTCGTTTGGTTCCACAGGTACGTTACGGATCTCAAGGACTGACTTCCGGGATTCTCGTTGCAGATGCTCCACTTCGTTTTTTAGAGCCGATATGACTTCATCCTGCACCTTAGTTTTCTGTTCAATATTATTTAATCTTATACACATTTCATCATGTACAGTTGATATAAAGTTCATGGCTTTCTCTAAATCCTGAGTAGTGCTTTTAATTTCACTCAGAGTACTCTCCCACTTCTTATGCTTTCCTTCATCCTCCGATCTCCAAGTTTGAAGCATTTCTAGTATCTCGGTTTTGAACGTCTTGAGTTCGCTGGATATAAGCGTCGAAATGTCTTCATCCGCACGCTTACGTTTTTGTCTTGTTAATATGGCTTCCCTACAAGGCGCGTCCTTATCCTTAGTAATTACTAAGTCGGAATCTGACCCGTACTTAGGAGACAGGCACTTAGCTGAAGACATTTTACCAAGTTCACTATTATAGTGGTCGCACCCTGCGCCTTTTAGTGACCAGATACACTGACACTCGTACAGATGACAATTGTATGTTAACGAGGTTCACGATATATTGGACAAGTCACTGAATAGAACGATTTTTGCGAGATATTATTTAAAGTTTTACAACGATTCGCAGCAAATAACACGTCCACTCACTTGCGCTGTCCGGGCGGGTAATGATGCAAGTAGGATGCAAGTAGGATGAGACGTGCAAATGTTTAATTTAAATTTATAACAGCCTTATTGAGTTACTTCTTTATATGACAATAAATATATATAATAAACTCATAAGATGAGTTATAGCAGAGTCGTTTAGAGTGTTTTTACTTTTGAGTATTTATTACTAAGTACGATAAAAAGGATCTGTGAAAAATATTATAAAAACTGTACGTTTCAAGATGTTGCATGGAAAGGTGAAATCACAATGAACAGCTAGATAGTTTATAAAGTAACTAGCTTCAGATATACACGTACATACAATTTTTTTTATTTTATTTGCGTAAAAAGAAATAATGTTTGCCTGTTTTTACAATATTGTTCATTTTACTCCGCTATTATTAATAGTAGCGAGATTTCAGCTTGATAAATTGACTATGCAACACAAAAGAGAACAATTCGCACCAGTTAAAACTGTTGTCGGTAATAATCGCATCTACATGCCAAAATAAAATTTAAAATCTAATTAACCAATTTGACTTAGGGTAAATGTGGGATAGTTGCCACACATTTTGAAATAGGTAAATAAATTATACAATATGAGTTATCTTAACATTTACATGATTGTGATGTGTTGTATACTTATTAATAAAATAAATAATTAAAGTAATTTAACATTAGTAGTTGTATTTTTTTTGGTAGACAAAAAAAAAGAAAGTATTATAATCGAGGATAGATGCCCAAAGTGTGGGTTAGATGCCACAATGATGATTTGGCTTGTGGGATAGATGCCTTATACATATAATAAAAGATTATTTTGGATTTATTTATCTTAATCAACAATTACTGTTACATTTTCATTTATAAACACAATCATCTTTGGTTTAATTGAAAACTGAGATCAATTTTAGTATCTAATAATAAAATATCAGTATGAATATTATAAATGGCAACTTCTGATACGTTTTAGACGTTTGCTCTAATTTCAATTTTAAACTATTTTATATTTTTTTCATGGCGTAATTTTAATCGATTTTTAATTTTTTACAACCAATTTTTACACATGACGCACTGGATCCAGTGTGCCGTTGATTTTGTTTTCTCATAATTTTCAAAACAAGAATTTTCAAGAGAGTCTGACTCACTAGAAGGGATTGCCTTTCGTTCACTAACGTTTTTGATTATTCGTTGCTTTTTCTCAATGGCACGAATGGGACGTTGAATCACATTAACACTTGTAGTTTCATTTCTTTCTTTTATTTTTAATTTCTCAGCTGTCTTCGTATATTTCTGTTTTAATCTGTCAATATGAGATTCATTTTCTTTAGAAAATTCATCAGAATCATTAGTTGCAGATGAATCTGTCTCTTCTGAAGCTAATCTTGGCCTTTTTTTGTCATTTTTTTCGGTCCTTTTACTTTACTACTTTTGCATGGTATGTTAGGAGTAGCTTTACCTTTGATTTTCTTATTAGCTATGTTTTCTTTGGAATTTAATACTGCAGCTGATTGTTTTCCTCTTTTGTATAAAGGTACGGGAATTTTCGGTACAGGGGAACATTCTTGCAAAAACTTGCTAGGTGTCTCCTTTATGCCTTCTTCGTTTAGCTGCAGACAATGAATTTGGGAAAGAAGAGATGGAGAATCTTCTCTCGTTGTATCATGATTTCCACAATTATCATGTGTTTGGTCAACATTTGTTGGAGTAGAAGTTTGAGTTTCAGCCAAAGCTAAAACCAAGTGGCAGTGTGATTCTGGCAACAACTGATTGCTACATGAGGGAACAGGTAACGTATTTTCAGGCTTGCCCCTACTTTGCGCACGTACTTTCGAGGCATATCTACAATAAAAACGATTAAAGTTTAATGAGGAATAGCTACCTCCAAAGGCATCTATACTCACAAAAAATGAGGCATCTATCCTTTTTCGTGGGGATAGACGCCGCTCAAAATATTGAAGTAAATATGTTAAAACATACACAAATAAGAAACAAAATCTTTTATTTGATACATCTACACTTAAATAAAACAAAAATATAGACAGTTACCTCTTAAAATCAAAAGTTTCGAGCGCTTCAAAATTAGAGACGCACCAAATTCACGAATTAATTGCTGCAAAAAATATTCGTTGTCTCACAACTCGCGACATGTCCATTCCAGTTAAGTGCGTAGCACAGATCGAAGGACGGGCGGGGGAAGGGCTTCATTAAAACAAAACACAACGTGTCTAATGTTTATACATGTCGCTATATGTTTACTGAGGCAACTATCCCACTGAGGCGTCTATCCCACATTTACCCTATAATTAAAGTCAATAACAACAAATACTATTCTCCTGCAACTAGGATGCTGTGCGTTCGCCTTTTTTTCTTCTAAATGTGACATAATAATGAAGCATTTTTTCTATTTACTCTAAATTACATCAATGTGTTGATATGCGAACTAACAATACGAGTTTACACCTATTACGACTCTTATAAACACCTTCGCAAATTATAAATTTATGAAAAGGACGACAGAATAGGTATAATCGTAAAGTAAAGCAAACTAACACTTGATTCTATTAGTAATATCCTCTCCATTGCTCTCTCTTCCCTAGTTTTGTTTTTAATATTTACAATAACTGCAACTCAAATCTGAAAAAATATGTATTAGATATAGATAATATATTAGATAAAATGTGTAGTATAATTAATAGAATCAAGCGTCGCGGAAGTCCATAGTACAAAACCCTAATATAACAATCTACAGTACAATACACCGCGAAAAACCAACAAAACGAATTAGGATTTTGTAAAATGTATAGTGTATGCTTTCAGTTCATTACCTGTAGCCGCTGCCAGCCAAGCAAGCTACCGTCTATTCGTGTTCTTAATTAATTTAATTTGATGCAAATGACTTCACTTTTGAGTACAGCTTTAAATTATAATTATATATTATAATAGTAAGATAAATTGCGGAGCTGAAGAAAGAACGCGATGGACGGACGTAAGACATTAAGTCCAGTAATTAGTAGAGTTATCTACCAACTAATTTAGATTATTTTTGTAAAGCTTGATAAGATATGAGTGAAAATTAAGTCATGTCTACATTAAGAAAGTAATGATTAAGTATGTGTTGTGTAAAAATATTGATTACACACATATTCGAATTAAATGGAACGTTCATTATAGATATCCAAGTTTTGATGGTAAAAAATAAAAGTTATTCTATAACCATAAATAATTTTCCATAACCATATTGATTTTGCTAACGTACTATGCCTTTCCTGTGCCAAAGTTAAATTCACACCGATATATTTAAATGATATGTCTCTGAAATCAACTTCGACAGCCAGTTCTCAGTTCAAGGGGATAGAGAATAGACAAATTGGCAAAATAGTAACTTAATAGACCAATTTACTAGCAGTACTCCGCGAAAAAACCCTCAAACACTCAACGCATGTTCATCACGACGCGACGCCGGAGCATCCTCAGGATATTGCATCGAGTTTTTGAGATATTATCGCGGAGTATTAGTAGCTAATGAATTAGTCTATTATAATTGTATAATTGAACTCCCGCAAAGTAACACCTGTTTCTTTTATTAATTATATATATTTACAATAACTGCAACACCATATTCAAATCTAAAGCAAACATTTTTAAAAATACACTATAAAATAGAAAACTTTGTTATATGAAATCATTCCTTCGTAGTATATTCTTTAAATGAATCCCACGGGGAGTCGACATCCCAGCGAAGGTGGCTATTAATTTAATCATAACAGCAAAACAAAAAGGTATAAACTCAAGCGCAGCAAAGTAAAATAAAGGGTAATTATAAACCAGTATACAAATCTTAATCTTCCGAGAAATTTAAAAGGAATACAATAAATCGCCAATAAATTATTTAAAGGAATTTCTTTGTTTAGAAAGCGATTTAGTTTTTTACATTTTGCATTGAGGGCTCATGCGGTCTTTGAGTTGCAATTTTATAGTTCAGACTAAATGTGTTTCATCTTGGGGCATACAGGAGTGAATGCAGAGTTAACTGGAGCACATTTCAATTTTACGTTTTATGAATACTATTATTACATACAACTACCAATTGCCTGTATTTTTTATATGTAACGATGTATTTTTTTTAAATGGCGTACTAGTTCAAATCTAGTTAAGTAATAAAATCGGTTGGTCTAGTCCCTGGTTGGCTGAGGGCTTTAAACCCCCAAAATCCATCGCAATATTAAATACTTCAAGACATCATGAAGAGTATATGGTTTCAGCTTCTTACAAGCAATTTGTAAATTGCTTCCCGATATAAAAGAGTGGTAGAGAGTTTCTTACGATTTATGAACTGTTAATGTTAAATAACAGATAAATAAATTTTTCGCGTTCTGAAGTATAGAATGTTACAAATATAATGAAATGTATGTTACAAATGAATTATTACGTATTTTTACGCTTATATATATTTTTATTTCTCAAAAAGTTTACAAAAATCATTTATATGAGATACTAGCTGACGCGGCGAACTTCGTACCGCCTTAGCGTAGCTTTGATGAACTATTTTATATTGTATAGTTGACCTATCTTATTTCGTATTATAAGAGGGAAAGAGATAGAAATAAGCCACGACTCTCTCACTCTCATGACGTTGACATTCGTTCTGCGCGTTTTTTAATGCAATATTAAATGTATATTTTTTTAATATTCCTGAAAGATTTTCTTAATATTTTTTTCCGTAAGAACCATCCTTGGACTTCCACAAACATTTAAAAAAAAAGAATTATCGAAAATGGTTCAGCCATTCACACGTGATGCCGTGACAACGCGAAACGGGTTTCATTTTTATATATATAGATAGATAGATAACACAGAAGTTTTATTCAAAAATATCGCTCCGCTCTTGCAGGTGCTCGTGTGCAAATACCCTCAATTCACATACTACATATCTAAAATAGTATGTGTATTTTGTTCTAAATATATAAAATATGTTTAATTGAAAGATGTAGCGGTTGATCAATAGGGTTTAAAATTATATATTTTTGATGCGTTTAATGTATGTGCATAATATGAGTCGGATGTGTGACCGGACGCAAAACTGCATCCACACTGCTACATGCTTTGCCTTTATAATTATGTTAATAATGTCTTATCGCTCGTAGATTGAAACTTTTTATATACTATATAGAATTAAGGGTTATGTATGTACAAAGAAATATACCTCTATAAAATGAAGTTGTCATTGCATCCGTACTCACTTGTATTTGAAAATCAATATGAAAAACATCTTAAAAAGGCTTTTATTTTTGTGAACTGTGTTGTGTGGTTCTTTTTTATCTATGTGAATGTGTATGTTAAGACGAAGAACTACAAGTATTGCTGGACGGCATACGGTAAAATTTACATAAGAAAGGATGATAATTCTCCTATCGTATTAATATCATCAGAAGACCAGGTCCAACATTTGCTTCAGGGATCCTGACTAGTTTCGTCATTCTATTCTTTTTTGAAAATAATCATATTTCTTATGTCACTAATGTCTTTTATAATTGATTTCTTTGTTTATTTACTAAATTATGTAGTATATACAACACTAAAACTGCATCATACACATAGTCCAAATTTCTTCATTGATATTCATATTCACTGTATCTTTACTGTAAACATATATTCACTGTTCACTTGGATATCGTACGCCCAATACACATGTCACTTAAAATCTACACATAATAACCTTATTAAAACTGCCACCAAACTTCACTTATCTCAAGTTGTCTTCACATATACATATATAGTTTTGGTTATACTGACAAGCACTAATTTAACACTAAAGTATGGATAGTTCTCTGAATAATTTGAATGAAATAGATGACATTAAAATAGCACAATCTTATAACTGCAATTCTGAAGATTTGTCAAAAAACATACATGTAAATAAAAATGACTTAAAAATTTTCTCACAAAATATAAGGAGTGTCTATAACAACTTGGATGACTTGCAGGTGACTCTGTCTAGTTTAAATTTTTCTACAGATGTACTAATATTAACTGAATGTCAACTAAACCCGAAAAAACCTTTACCAGCAATTCCAAATTACAGAGCGTACCAAACGACTAATCATTTAAATAAAAACGATGGTGTAGTCGCTTATGTGACTAATAACATTCACACCAGCGTAAGAGAAATTAAACTTTCCCAAGCATCATGTTTGGAAGTCAGAGTAAATCACAATACTATTATACTAGGCATATATAGATCTCCTTCTAATACAAATGCGGACCTTTTCCTGAATTCTTTAAATACTCACTTAAACTCTATAAAATCCAGCAAGTGTATTATTCTGACTGGTGATATAAACATTAATATTATACCCAAACAAGACGAACGACCACAGGAAATGAATAATAGGCTAAATTATTTATCTATATTGGCTACACACGGACTCATGACAGGACATACTTTTCCTACGAGATTAGGTTCCTGTCTAGATCACGAATAATAGGCTAAATTATTTATCTATGTTGGCTACACACGGACTCATGACAGGACATACTTTTCCTACGAGATTAGGTTCCTGTCTAGATCACGTAATGATAAAACTTAATAAAACTAAAACTAGAGCACATATTGCGGTCCTTAACACTTCAGTAACAGACCATTCTCTAATATTTCTTAATCTTTCTAAAACTAAAATCATTAGTCCATGTGTAAAAACGAAAACAGTAACTGACTACAAACAAGCATTGCAATCATTGTTGGATAAAAACTTAAACCACTTACTTCTTCTAGATGATCCTAACGTCCTTGTTCAACAATTGGTTCAAAAAATACAAGAGGCCCTGAAAGAGAATACTACCACCCAAAATATACCTAAAAGAAATAGAAATATAAAACCCTGGGTCACTCCTGGAATACTAAAATGCATAAGACATCGAAATAAATTACAAATTAAACTCAAAAATGATCCATATAACGAAATTTTAATTATTACTTATAAAAGATATCGTAATCATTGTACAAAATTACTTAGAAACTTAAAACGTAAATATGAAAGAGAACTCTTGGCAAATTCATATAAAGATAAAAAATCTCTTTGGAATAACATAAAGAATATAACTCATACTAAAGAAATTAAAACAGATAATCTTAAATTATTAGAAGTAAAGACTACTACGGCAGAATCTATAAATTATGTAAATAACTACTTTGTCAAAATTGGTCAATCACTTGCGGAGGACATTATGTCCAAGAATAATGCAGATTCTAGTGGGGGTCTTAAAGCTCCCAATACTCAACTTAATTCATTTGTTCTATTGGAAACCGACCCAGAGGAGGTTCATGATATTCTTGTGAATTTAAAATCTAACAGTGCCCCTGGCTGGGACGGAATTTCAACTCGTTTTCTTAAACTAGCTAAGAATGAAATCATACCAATTATTGTTTATTTAGTGAATTTATGCTTTATTAATTGTATATTTCCTAACTTCTTAAAAAAGTCTATCGTAACCCCAGTACATAAGAGTGGAGACAGAGACTGTGTCAGCAATTACAGGCCAATTTCAGTTCTTTCTGCTATATCAAAAATATTAGAAAAAATAATAAATAAACGCTTAATTGATTATTTAAATAAATTTAACATACTTTCTGATTCTCAGTATGGTTTCAGAGTAGGTATATCCACAGAAAATGCTGTAACTGACATAACAACCTTAATAACTGAGAAGGTAGATAAGGGCAACAAGTGTTTAACTGTCTATCTCGACCTGAGAAAGGCTTTTGACACTGTCTCTGTCCCCATACTTATCCGGAAACTGGAACGTATTGGAATAAGAGGGACACCGCTTGAACTGTTCAGAAGCTACCTTTCCAACCGTACCCAAAAAGTTAAAATCGATCAAGAAATTAGTCAAGAATATGATATAACATTTGGTGTACCGCAAGGTAGTGTGCTTGGACCCACCTTGTTTCTAATTTACATAAATGATCTGTGTAAATTGGAAACGGGTGGCAGGATTTTCTGTTATGCGGATGACACGGCAGTTGTTTTTTCTGGAACTGACTGGGCCGATGTTTTCAAGTGTACTGAAATGGGAATGCGTAAGATTGGAAAGTGGTTAAATGAGAACTTGTTGACCCTTAATACCCAAAAAACTAACTATACCTGTTTCTCCTTTAGTAACAGGGCACAACCCAATAGTTCCTTTACTATAAAAATACATTACTGTGATAACAAAAACACCACTACTTGCAGTTGTCCCGTTATTGAAAAAGTTAGTAAATCTAAGTATCTAGGAGTAGTACTGGATCAGCGTCTGTCGTGGCACGATCATATAGAAGTTGTCAATAATCGCATTAGAAAATTGATATGGATCTTTAAAACCCTCAGATTTGTGGCTGACAAAGTCTTGTTGAAACAAATATATATCGCACTAGCTCAGTCGGTTATAACATATTGCATTCCCGTGTGGGGCGGTGCAACTAAAACTAAGCTCTTGCAACTTGAAAGAACGCAGCGTGCTCTGCTAAAGACTGCATTTTTTAAAGAATTCCGTCTCTCCACGAATGTATTATACCAAGAATGCGAGCTTTTATCGATTAGAAAATTGTATATACTACTCACAATATTAAAATTACATAAATCCCTAGTGATTGACTCTCATACCGTCGTAACTACTAGAAGAAAAAAACCTAATTTACCTACAAGTATAAATAAAACAGCTACAGCAAGAAGACAATATAACTCACAAAGTGCTTATCTTTATAATATTATAAATAAAAAAATATCAATATACCTTAAATCAAAACAAGATTGTAAAATCATGGTGACAGACTGGCTCAAGAAACTTACATATGACGAGGTTGAGAACCTCTTTATTCGTTTAAATTAAAAGCAGTTCATTAATGTCTACTAAACATAAACATAAACATCTATAGACACGTACAAATACACACACAAATTACATACACAGATTCTTTTTTCCTTTTAATTTTGTTTAGATATATGTATATTCCTGTATTATATCAGTAAGACACATTATCCTTTTCTATGTTATGGAAGAGCGAGGTGTTCTGACACAGGTATTGCTATACCTACTAGAAGGCCTCAACGACATGCATTGTAAACGTGTATTTACTGAATAAACGATTTTTGATTTGATTTGATTTGATGTGCTAATATAAGAAACTTTATTGATCCTTCAATTTATTGTTCTTGCTTGGAAAAAAATCTTTTACTTAAGGTAGACCTAATAATAATTTGTTATGGTACCTACTAGCGTTAATAGAAAAGTGATTCATATAATTGATTACCTAGTTGGCACAATGGTCAATTCGGACTGCCAAACAAACCGATCCGGTTTGATTCCCGGTACGGCCAACATTAGTATGAAATACTCGTAAAACTGTTGGCAGCGTTCTGGACGTTACAATTTATTTTAAAAAGTATTTATGTAACTTTATTTATCAGTTAGGTTAGCTTACCTTGGGGCTAACCGTGTGTTAATATTTAACGACGTATAATTTTAAATTCTACGCCATGCCCAGATTCGAGAGGAACTCCTCTAGATATTGTACAAACACTTGTTTGCGACTGATGCGATCCTTCAAATAAGGGAATTAATAAGTTGTTATTCAAGTGATTAACATAGTTCCTAACATTAAACACGCAAATATCTTCCATGTTTGTATCAATGATGAATCCGAACACTTGCATTGTTAAGACAGGGACGGATTAACAATAATCTATACAAAAAAGAAATTGCTGTACTTTTAAGCCCGTTTCTCCTCTATTTTATAAAAAAAACTGTTTCATGCTGATTTCAATGATATAAATCATTGTTTTTCAACCGTGATTGTGGGTAAACTTCTGTAGGGGGGTCGCCAGAGGTCGAAAAAAATGGGTACTTTAGTAAAAAATACAAAATTAAAGACAATTAATATTGTTAATGGTAATACTGTAACATACACCTACATACATAATAAAAAACCGAAGGTCAAAGGGGGTCGCGAAATATTTTTTTATACCAAGGGGGTCGCATCATGAAAAAGGTTGAAAAACACTGATATAAATAATCAAAACTGAAAGTTTATTATTATAAATCTTCTCGTTGCCTTTGCCTCAACATTGATATTAGTAGTACTTGATTAAATATGTAACAAACAGTAAACCGCATAAATTAATAAAAATCTAATTATTATTATAGATATATTACATATACATACATGCGTATATACATTTGAGTCGTTTTCACTCGTTTTCAAGCTGAGAACTTTGAATACGTCCCTGGTTCAGTATAGCCCGATATCTAGTGGATCTAGGAAATTCCAAGGTTTATTTTTGCACTAAGTACTGAAGCGTGCCTGCACTTAGAAAGTAAATGAAACCTAAATTGCATTTGCAAGCCCTTTTGCACTATAACCACATAGTTTTTGCCCTAAGCTTGTGGCATAATGAGTACAAGTTACGCAACAAGCTCTCAATAAATGAAATAAATTTTACAAAAACCACATTCCAATTAGTAGTAGCTGTGACTCGTAAATTAATACCCTGTCAGTCCATGACCAGGATCCTGGGTTCGTTAATTTAAAAAAATATAATTTTTGTTACTATTTATCTACGCAATAGAGCAAACAAAGTAAAAAAGAACTAGCCAAACATCACAAGACTACAATGATTTAACATATACTTCTCAGTAAGTATGCTTGAGCAAACAAAATAAATAAAATATCCAATTATCTTACAGGTTTTTAAGGTTATATTAATAAAATAATATATATTATAATACAATTTTACTCATAATTTTTATAATTAAATGGTAATTCCTTCAGATTACATCTGTACTTAATTCACATCACATCATCATATCACAACTAAATCACATCGACATATATACGAAGACTCATCTCAAATATTCATACAAAATAAACAGATTAAATTGCACTTACGACGGTATTCATCTGTCTCTTTTCAGTACACCATGCAATTTGAGAGAAAAATATGAATTACTTATGGTAAAAGATTTAATTTTATGAATGAATAATGTATGAATTAAACTTTGTCCTTAGACGGTATGTTAAATTAAGAGTCTCAAAATGAAGAAATAGTTTGACAGCTCTTGAAACTAGATTCACGTTCGAGTGACATCCACGAGTGCATATACAAAAATTATAACTTTAGTAGATTAAGTTATTATAATTGTTGTATACCACTTCAAAGAGTAGAATAAATGGATAAAGAAGATTATTTATTATTGTATAAATGTTCCATGTATACCACAACCTTACGCAGACAACTAACGCGTAATGCTAACAAAGCTAAACGCTAACTAAAAATAAAACGAAGGTGTTTAGAGGGACTCGAACATAGCCCGCTCATAGTATTCATTTTTCTATTTGTAGAATCCCTTATTAGGGTTTTCCGGCAAACGTACATTTTTCTGAAACTTAACATCCGCTTACAGTTAATAAAGCGACAAAATTATTGATTTCGTTTGCTAAAGTCGTTCCGTGCCTCAAAGTGTATCCGGGATTCAAACCCAGAGCTTCTAGGCCACACGCAATCTTCCTTAACCATTAAGCTTACAAATATATTATATATAGAACAATGTCTACTCGCGTCTATAATCTATGCACAGTAGCTGTTTAACTAGTAATTAGAAGTGTTTGCTTACACTGAGATATGGGAATCGAACAACACGCCACAGTAGCCATATTGGATTTTATGCGCAAGTTGATAATACTAAGCTATTTAAATTACTTTCTCAGTATTTTAAAGATCCGTACGGTCTATGCAGCTCTGATTCTATTCTAGATAATATATATGTATCTATCATTTGTATTTATGACTAATAATAATGTATAATGATAAGAATTATGATAATATCATCATCAGAACATCATCAGTATATTTAGGAACCTATCTAAAAGTTGACTCCATACTTAAAAAAAAAACAATTTTTAAATGTTTGCAATCTATGAAATTTTGATAGACTAGATGTACCAGCGACTTCGTCCGCATGGATTAGGTATAACAACTTAAAAATACTTAATTTAGAAAACATGTACTGTCTACGTCACGAACTAAGTAAACACAAATGTACTCTATAATTATTGCTTAAAGACATAAAAGGAAAGCGGCAAAAATGAATCACAATATTTTGAATTAGACTACAGAATTTTATGTTTTTTATTACGTAATTTTACTTTAACTTGTTATCGGCGTAGTAATAAATATACATACATCCGTGTAAAGTTCCATCTTCCTAACATTAACCGTTTCGACGCTAGAGTGAGAACGGGCGAATGAACGGACATGACGAAGGGTTCCTTTACGTAGACTGCGGAACCCTAATAAAAGTAGCCTAAGTGACTCCTTATTACAACAGCTACCAATCAAAAAAAGTCCCTTCAAAATCGGTCCAGCCAGACAGACAAAAATTAAAAAAATGTCATTTTGGTGTATGTATCGTATAAATATTCATATGCACGTAGTAAAAAACGGTTATTTCAATATTGAAAACAGACACTCCAATTTTATATAATAGTATAGATATAGATAAGCTCATTTAGCAAACTTTCAATGGAAATTTGTGTCCATACTGAAATCATCATAAATACTACTCAAATATATTAAATACCATTCCATTAATATATGAATATTTGAATTAATATATGAATTTCACGAGATAAAATTTATGAGAAGTATTATTGGTTCTTAGAGCAAATTCTTAGTAAGCTGTCATTAGATGTATGACAATCTCCATAGATTCCAAATTCAAATTTGTTTCATTTTCATAAACATTTATAGTGTTACATTAACCTTGGATTAAACAAATGCGGAAAATATGTTCTGCCATAGGGGCGGTAATAATTTCATTGCGATGTCATGACCAATGTTAAAATATCTCCAAGGACACAAAATATTTATATATATGTGATCTTTTGTGTCAAACGTCTTTGTTAAAATGTTGAATAGGGCTTTGTTATTATACGAAGCAGGTTTATAAATTGTAGGAGAATAAAATAGAGAGAAGAATATTACAAAAGAGTACATAGAAATATGCAATTAGTTCCGATGAAACTACATGACGTTGATACCTAAACAAGTATGATTATATATACACCTAGCTGACCCGGCAAACGGTTTTTGTGTTGGTTTGCCATACATGTGATTTCTAGCAATATTTTTTTTAGTTGAATATAAATAATTATCAACTTTAAGTGTACGGGGATATGTTTATAATTAAACAATAAAAGTATGCTTTATTTAGGTTAATAAATTAATATTTATATGACACGTTGGTCGGTTTACCATAGCAGTGCCATCTATTGATTACTTACTCAATCCAGTCGAAAATTATCGACATCTGTTAGAATCGTTTGGTGTTAACAGATAATTGTGACTGTCAATTAATTATAGACATATAATTTGCAATAAAATACAATTGCGACTGTAATTAAAGTTCTAAGGTATCTTTTAAGTTGGACCAGACTGCTCACAGTGTGCCAATTTAATTTAAAATCGGTTAAATAATTTAGGAGTCCATCGCGGACAAACATCGTGACAGGAGATTTATATATATTAAGAAGATAATAACTACTGACACGCGTTTGTCAAAATCGTATTAGGAGATTAAAGCATAAATAATGTTATTCTGATTGAAAAAAATGACAAGTATGAATATAAAATCTAATGACATACAAACGATAGTAAAAATATTTAACTAATGCGTAATTCTGGCACCTATTTCTGTATATAGCTTCAATTGTATCCAATTTCAAAGCTAAACGATAATCGTTATCACAAATGGCCTCAACAGAAACATTAACTCTATAACAATGTTAAAAGCTACATTCAGACAACGGAAGTTGTTTAGGTAGAGTACAGAAGAACGTTTTTTAAGTAACAACAGCGTTTTAAAACGTCATATTATTGTATTAGGGACGAGCTAGTCTAGTACTGCTAGTAATAGGTTTATTTATGTATTAATGCTTCGTTGCGACACTACACTGGGCTGAACATAAAACGAAATATTTGGTATTTATTATATTTACCAATAAGCTGACCCGGCGAACTTCGTACCGCCTTATCGTAGCTTTGATGCACTATTTTATTTTGTATTTTACGTTTTTATTGCGTAATTTTATTTTAGCTTTTTATCGGCGTAGTAATTAATACACATGTGTCCGTGCAAAGTTCCATCTTTCTAACACTAACCGTTTCGACGCTAGAGTGAGAACGAAGGTTGTTTATAACCCCATATTCTATGGGGTTATAAGGGTTACTTTATCAGTGGGGCGTAGTACTTAAGAAAATAACACTTACGTGTAAAGCGGTGTGTGTAAATGTGCAGTGGTGTTAAGCTTTATTGTCAAGACTCTGCTGGAAATAAAGTTTCCTTTGTAAAAGTTATACAAGATAACAGCTCTGTTAAATATATTTTCCCGCACATAAGATTATTGAAATATTATTTATTAAAGCTTTGGGACTGACGCGACGCCAGTGTATAAATGGCCTAACCTGTATCAAATGTCACAGGGTGAAACGCGCTTTAAATAAACCTACAAATCGCTAATCGCGCCTCAGCACGATATTACCTAATTATCAATTCAGTATGAATACTGAACTTTCTACAATTATAGCGAACTTTGCAAACTATTCAGTTTTAAATAGATTTTAATTTCCTAACTATTTTCTACTGAGGTCCTAGTGGCGCAAAGGTCATGCGGGACTCCCCAAAATGAACCCTGATCTCGGCCTCGTTTCGGTTCAACAATTGTTTGAAGCATATAGTATATTATGACTGTGCGTGGTGTTATATGTATTTATTAATGTATGTATCTAGCTGGCCGATTGACGACGAAATCTGTGATAGATATCTACAACTTGACCACAGCTGAAGAGTGGTGATTCTCTTATCATGCCATTGGTAAGAGTAGCAATGTATACGAAAATAAAAAAGAATCAGAAGACCATAATGACAAAACTCCTTCGCGGTAGACCTCCATGGAGTCTCTGAAAAAGTTTACCGAGTCATTTCCGAAATCATACTCGTTGTGCGTTTAGTAGTAGTCAGACGTAATTTATCACCTATCCGCATCTTCCATCATATGGGATGCAGGCAAAATAGCTCTTGTTTTTAAAAAACGTTAAAGTTGTGTAATAATATAATACCATAATGATAAATTTAAAAAGGTATTTACGCACCAGTACGACTTAGGGACTTTCAAAAAAAGAACGTTTCGTCACCTTAAAGGCCGGTAACGCATCTGTTAGGCGCCTGACATTGTGAGTGTCCATAGGCGGCAGATGTCTGATATCTCTTATGATCAGGTGAGCCCCCTGCTCCTTTTGGTCACTATTTACTGATAGACGCTTGAATTCTTAATTATAAGATTAATATAAATCTTCTCATACTTTCTTTCAAGACACGGTTTTTAATCCTTGGGTTCTCGTGGTTTACAAGGTATAAAAGCCTCCTAATCGGTCGCTAAAGCCTAAAGGTTTATTGTAAGACTAGACAAAAACAATTAATGGGAAATCTGCTTTTTATACGTATTTTGGTACAAATTTTCCAAGCCGACAAATCTAAATACGCTATTAAGAATGTCCATTATTGCCTAATGATAGAAAACATTTTGGATAGTTTTAAGCTAGCAGATATACATCGAAAGTTAAGTTGAAACTGCAAAAGGTGTGTTTTTTTTTATTTAGAAAGAGTCACATTTTGCACTCCTTATTCTATGGCAGTAAAAGTCATTGTATAGAAGGTCATTGGTAACTTAAACATACAGTTCTGATACCTGCAATAATTTGATCTTGCCTTGAAAATACCCTTCTTAAATATGTGTTGCTATATTCTAGGAACAGTATTATATTCAAATTGACTCCGAACAATGAGTGTTGCCAGGTTGAAGGCTATTAATCTTTTTTACAAAAATAAATGATTGGTTTCGAATAATTTTACGGTTCTTCAAAATTTAGGACAGATCCTGACAGACGGATGCATGGTACAGAAAACTTACATGGTGCTGCAATTTTTTCGTATTTTTATAGGTAAGCTTTTTGTGACTTTGTTATAATAATTGGGAATAGAATCCAAGCGTCTGCGTTACGTGAAACGCACTTCACGATTCAATTGAGACGAACTTATTTGATTAAAATATATTTGTTTAAAACAAATATGAATGAAATTCTTAAAATAAAATAAAATTGAACAATTATCCTGCGCTAGGTATGAATATCAGCGTTAGGAAATGATTAATATCAGGCATGTAATAACTCAGATATAAAATTGAATGTATCGTATCATT
The DNA here is from genome assembly GCA_963693355.1 of Pontia daplidice. Lineage (NCBI taxonomy): Eukaryota > Metazoa > Arthropoda > Insecta > Lepidoptera > Pieridae > Pontia > Pontia daplidice. The sequence goes on along the minus strand of CAVNZL010000011.1, from coordinate 686,227 downwards.
ATCAGCGGTTAAATTAGTAGCTATTAACCTGGATTCCCATAAATAACTCCATGTAGACTCGCCTTAATATGAAGGCTTAATTTAAGGAATCCGTTTTAAAAGCTCGTTTTATTGTGTCTCGGCAGATGTGAAACGTGTACGAGGCTTAAATTCGCACAACTGTCCTTCAAAGTAAACTGTATTTTTTGTTTGAAATAATACAAAAGTTATTCTCAAATGGAAGATTCATTATTGCGTATTATTCTATCGATTCTAGAGTTTTCCAGGGCAGTCTCTCTTCAAAGTGAATATGAAACTGAGTGTATGTTAATTATCGCCTTGTTGGTTAGGATTGTATAAAAATACATGTTAACTTTGTTGAAATGGTGCTTCATGCATGCTTCGTATCAGCTGGATCCAGAGGGTGTCCAATATGGTTCTCCAAAATCGGGTCGACATGTAAGTAGAAGTAAAAGAAAAGAGAGAAGAATTGGTAGAAACTTTACTTTGCTAGTTCTTGTCGTGGTAGACCAACGACCACGAACGTCACTCAAGCCTAATTTCAAGAGCAATCATTTGTTTTAAGTTTGACAAATACGTATTGCAATATGAGATTACGTTGAGTGTTAGAAGTGGAAGTACGTAGATGCGATTTTCTTAATACCTTTGTTTGACACGACAAGATTTTGATGCTTTTCTTTACTGATTTAACTATAGGTACTACAGATTACACATTTAAAAGATCGCATCGTTGTTGAACAAGTTTTTCACACCTCACAAATATTTATTATTAAAATACGAATATTAAGATGGCTGTTACAGATATTAGTCAAATAAAGTCCTTCCGCGTTAGAGATGTCTAGATTAGTCATAGAAAGGACCTAGACAGTTAGGGTTAAGCCCGATATCGGGGGTCAATGACCCCGCCCTCTGTCAAGTGGATAGAGTCATCAGTAGAGACTTCCCAAATAGATCAATTTGCATTGGTAAATTATAATTTATAAATTTAATTATTTAAGGTAATAATTTTTTAAAAATAAAGATTTCTTGATTACTAGTGCAAGTATTAAATAAAAATCAAGCAATTGGCTGTCGAACTCGCGCTCGAAGGGTACTGTACTGTACTGTACCATTCAGCAAAAACGAGTAAAAATGTCACACTTGTTGTATTGGAGCCATCTTAAATATTTATTTTATTCTGATTTATAGTTGTTAGTCGTCATAGTGGCAGTAAAAAAACATCACGCGTGACAATTTAAGCTATTATGTTTTTTTAATACAGGTAATGAACGGACAGGCCGACAGAGAAAACAGAGGTCCAATATTCATGGACATAATAATTTATAAGTATGAGTATAGAAATAATAATAGATATTTTTTAAGTATTACGTAATTTTCGTGACATTCAAACCACGACTATTAAATTGTTATACAATCCTTGGGCATTTTTAAGTCTGTTAAATGTGTCAAATCTTTTATTGACTTTTTCCAATACTCAAAATAAATTACATAGCTACTACAATAAGCTTTTCTACAAGTTTATTTTCTATAGTTTCATATTTAAAAACGCCATGTTTGCTCCACGAAGCTTTAGCCGTTGTACGAAAGCCAACTCCATTCATCCTGTGTTCTCACAATGTATTCCACACAAGGTCTACAAATGCTCATTACGGCGTCCATATTGGTCCGCGTTATCTATTCTGCGCATACGCACGATTCCTTTACCTCTGCATTTCTGCTTATGCGCCTAATTATCCTCTATTATGTAATTAATTGGAATTTTTCTGTCATTATTCAGATAAGTTACATTACGAATGATTTGCATAACATATTATGCGTCAGTGAACGTAATTGCAGCCAAGAACTTTTTCTTAAAATTACCTACGATTATCTGCGCTCATTAACATAGTATATATAGAGTATAGAGCCTAAAAGATAACCTTGGAAACCATTTTTTTTTCAAATAATTTTTCATCTAACTAATTTAAGAAAACGTCTAAACATGTTTCGTTTTCCATGTATAGCAAATTATGAGTATAATTACTTCTCTACTCAAAAAAATTGTAGAGAACGTTTGAATTATGTTAAAGCTGAAATCTGTGATTTCATTTAATTTTACGAATTATTTCAATGCACCACAACGACATCTACACAAAAATGCACGTACAAAAATTTAAAACGTTCCCATGATTTTTACGTTGTTAAATCTGTTCTATTATCACATGTTGCCGAGAGATGGCGCTTATTTAAGTGGCGGGTTTACATTTAAATTCATCTTTAAACTGATTTTTTATAATTTGGACATTTTCTTTAGTATACGTATTATAAGTTGAAAAATTATTCAATAAATCATATAAAAGAAGGAAATTAATTTTAACTCACCGGAACCTATACGCATGATAAAATGAGACTCTTCCCATTAGCAAACTCCCTAATATCCGTTGTCGAATAAAATTAATAGTTCAAAGGTCCGCCGTTAGTAATTTTTCCAACATTCATCTGTGTGTTGGTATGAAACTAAAACTGTATTAGTATGAAAATTTATTAAAACGGTTTTAAGCAGTCTCGTGTTGTCATACAAACTTTCACCCCTTACTTTGAGGTTGCCCTCTTTAGTGGTTGATTATTAAACTATGATCTTCGGCTAAGGTGTGAAACAGCCAGAAGCTTAATAATTGGTAATTAATGTTTTGAATATATTCAAAAATCATATCTCATAACAGTTTTTGCTGAACTACGTCCTACGTAAAAAAAATCGATCTGTAGTTTTTCTTATGAATAGATAGTATCTGTAGCTATAATTTAGACTTTAATATACTAAGATAAAGGCTAACATCCCAATTCAGACTCAATACAGGCTTTTAGTAAAAAGCTTAACAGCCCTATAAACTTGGAATAATTTTATGTCGTAAATTGTTCATCGTAATTAACAAATCCACGTTTTAACTACCACGAAACTTTACAAGGAAACTGAAATAATACCCTTGTTAATGATGAAAAAAGCAATTCAATATGATTTAAGCCAAGCATGACATTCTTATTCAGGAAATTTTCATCTCACGAACCGCACGAACTCTGCATTCGCACCATCTCGATGGTTGGAAAATCTTCGCGAATTGCGACATTCTTTATGAATAAGTGAACTGTGTGTATTCTTTAAAAATAAGGCTTTAAGGGCCGGCAACTCAAAAACTAATGTAATCTTTATGGGCTCTAACGTTAGAGCGCTTTGCTCCCGTGAGCGGCGAACAATACTAGAACAGAGTTTTTATTGCTTCTTAAAGCTCATCTGCTGCCTGTTACCACCGTATGGATAATTTATTTTCCTGGTATCCAATAATGATTTTAATAATTGCTATAACATAGGCAATTATCGTTATAACCAGAGGTTTTTGTTTCAATGTTTAAATAACATTTAAGCAGCAAGTGTAAAAACAGTATTGCCTTTATAGATACAATAAAATGTCCGTTCAAACGATCGTTCATTTTATAGCTTTTAAACCTGCTCGCTCGGTTATTGAGATATAAAATGTCAATAATGAAAATGAAGCAATGAAAACCGTTTAGGGCGCATCGTTTGTAAATTAACAACAATTCACTGATGTTCATTTGTATTGGCCCATCAAATTGTGAACAATGCAGAATATTACCCGTTTCGACTAGCTTTTAACTGTATTAAAATAAAATAAAATCGTTGCTTGCCTTTACAAATAACAGCCTGGATGTGTATCATGGAAAACTTGTATTTTCCAAAGTATATAATTGATTTAAAGAAAAACACTTTATGAACGGATTTAAGTTATGTATTTTTGCAAAATTTAAAAATATTTAACATTATTTTTTAATTTTTCCGATGTTTCGCGTACTTTACATCGTGCGTGGTCACGGTAGACTGAAGACAAAAGGGGTTACTTGTCAAAATATGTGTTACAGCTGCAGAGAGGTTGTGTGTTATCTGTATTTATTGCCCCGGAGTTGGTATCGACTAACACCGGAAGGATTTTTACAAAACTGTCTAACGTGTCCTCCATTTTCCCGGATTGTTTTTCATGAGATTTTAGTATATATGTATAACATAACTTAAATCCGTTCATAAACTGTTTTTCTTTAAATGAGTAACAGTTATGTTAAGAAAAGACAATATTATATATAATTGATATTTAATTGCTATGACTGAATAATTGAAATTTGATTGCTGATACGTGACCTTTTACATACCTATACGTTTGATAAATCGAAAATTACAGTTGCCCCGTTCAGGTGCATTTGAAATTCAGTTATTTCAATTACGTGAATATTTTGAAGTCTACTTTTGCTTTTCCATTCCGGACTTCAAATTCATTGAGCACCATTTTCCCATCTGTTGTTAATTTAACCTGAATTTTATCCTCCTGGAAGAAATATAAAAGAAATAAAATACATATAAATTGATGAGTGCCGCGAAGTTTGTGCGAATCTGCGTTTTACTGTTTCGATGTGGGTTGTATTTTATGACAGCTTGTGTACTCCCACTTGCTGGTATTGGGTTGTGGTACAAGTCACAAGTATACTAACATTTGTGAATTATTGTGGATTTTTCGTGGGATATTGAAAATAAAGTCAAAATGTTGTCCAAAATGGAGCATTGGAGCTATTTGCACATTAAGGAGAAGTCTTAATTATTATTTTCTCACGCGGCAAACGTTGTTTTGCCATAAAAGTGATTTCTAGCAATCATTTTTTTAGTTCAACGAAAATAATTATCAGCTTTAAGTGTGCAGGGATATGTTTATGAAGGCAACACTAAAAGTATGCTCTGTTTAGGTTAATAAATTAATCTTCATATGACACGGTTTACAATGGCAGTGCCATCTATTGATTACTTACATCCATCCAGTCGAAAAGTATCGACATTTGTTACAATCTTTTGGAGTTAAAAGATAATTGTGACTGTCAATAAATTATAGACAAATAATTTGCAATAAAATAAACTTACGACTATAATTAAAGATCTAAGCTATCCTATCTCTTAAATTGGACCAGACATCTCACGGTGTGCCAATTTAATTTAAAGTTAAGTAGTTTAGGACATTGAGTTAAAGATTAAAGATCCAATGCATTTAAATCAATAAACAGCTTTAATTTAAATTCAAGCTACTCAAACATGAAACCTAATTTTTATCAGTGAGCAAAATATATGAATCGCTAGTTGCTATACGTTAAGACACGTGCGACTGGCCTTCGGAAGGATCTGAACAATAAAAAGGGGTTTATGTGAAAAGTTCTGGACTCTCATTGTCCACTCGGGCTGAGTGTCCAGATATGTTTATTGAGAAATTATTACCCCTGCACCACTCACATTACTGTATATAATGTAAATAGTAAACATGTTTATGCAGATCGGGTACAATTATAAATAAATACTTAAATGATTATCTCATAATTATAATAGACTCATCGACAAAATTGTGAGGAGCAACTGTGGTTGTGGGTTTTTCGCGCGCTATCGCTGGTAGATTGTTTTGATTTTGTACCATGGGCTACCGCAAAGTACCTAATTCTATTAATTATATTGATTATTTTGACAAAAATATGGCCGACATACGACCAGATTGATAAACTTTGAGCTAGAAAATTGATCGAAAGACGCTTTTTGAGGTATTTACGAATACTGAAATAAATAATGTTAGTTGTCGTTTTAATCAAAGTTTCTTATAACGTTTGTTATTCATGTTAACAATGTTAGCGAATCATTGACAGTCCTTTCCGAAATAAGTTGGAGCCTAACAAACAAATGAAAAAATATAGAAATAATACCGAATTATCTTTTATAAATATAAGTCAATTAAAGTATTGCGAAGCAAATGAATAAAAATCCAGAGATCAACAAGAGGAGCTTATAAATCTATGACGTAATGTTTTTTCGGAAAAAAACTTAATGATCTTTGACATTTATAAATCTAAGTAATAAATTCAACAAGTCCAATACAAAATGTAATTGATAAATGACCTTTCAGAAACGGCGAAATTATATTTTTCTTCGCTAACTTTATTTTTCGTGGCCAAATTAGGCTCGGTAAGGACGGTTCGCTTTAAGGGAACTTTGTTGCAAATTTAAAAAATCTTCAACACATCGACCCATTAAATTTTTCATTGATAACATATATAATGTATTAATGTTATTGTATCCCAAGTTTGAATGTCAAATTCTATTATTCAAGCCGTATATATATAGTTATATATTATATACAGTGGTTTTAACTACGTCATATATATAATAAAATTAGATTAAATCACGCAGATGTGACTCGTTATAATAAAAAATAAGTTATTAAATAACATTTAATGACCCCGTTTTGACGGCACGCAATTATATATATTCAAAGCCCTACACTTCTTTATTGAAGGAAAAATATTAACTCAACACATGTACTGAATTTATAACTGAAAATTTTCTATTTTAACTCGGATATTGAAGTTCGTAATCATGTTTCGTGTTTACTTCTTTGAAATAGCTCTTTGGACAAAAATTAGGAATTCTTGAAATGGAATTTAAACGTACGTGTCCTTCGCTTGCGCTTCGTTATTTAAGGTCGATTTTCTGCGCAGTATTGTGCTCACAATGTTAATTTGTAAATCTCAGTTACCACCTAAGGTTTTTCATTATTATGGAAGGTGAAGTGATGAGGTGTGGAAGGTCACTCAGCATTTCCATACATGGGAAATGAAGTTTCATTATAAAATGACATTATCAAATATCAAACTAAATAACGATTGCGTTCGTCTTCATTAATTAATGGTTTCATATAGCTTTCTCGAATCAAATAGTATGTATCACTCGGCCAATGAGATTAATCTACTGTTTGTTATATTTTATTGGATTCTTAAGTTAATAAATTATATTACCTTGATACCCTTTATATATCATACAACATTAGTATATAGTAGCAAAATTCAATTAAACCATTTAAAGTCACTTACTTCTCTACGTTGTATTTGAATGTCATTCGGTTTAAAACCTCAGTGGCTAAAGGTAATTCGATGATTGTTGCCTTTTGTTAATTTCGCTTGATTATTTGTTATTATAATTAAGCTGACAGGATGAGTTTGTAGGTATTCTGCAATGACTTGACTTGACTTGAATGAATTCGTAAATGTTTATAAATTTTAATCTACATATTATATAAGTTCATAATAAGCCTATTATTATTTTATTTTTAAGTCTACTATAAGTTTCTTTCTATGTTTTATGTGTACAATAAAGTATAATAATAATTATTATTATTATATATTATAAACTGTTTTTTTATTGAAGGTATTACCAGCGCTCCGTTGTCCAGAAGTAACCGCCCACCTGTCGCTAATATTTCGTCCTGACATATGACACATTAGTGTATATATATGATATGATGGTATTTATGATCTCACACAATAGACATTGAATTTACATTATCTTAAGCGTACTAGTATACTAAAAATAAATAAACTTCTTTAAGATGAATTTTGTTACGTTAATTTCTCGAGGTTGTCCAATTCGTAACAGTATTTTGTTCAACCAAAGAAACGGTTCAGTTGATATTTGTATAGATTTATATAACACGTTTGATCTTTGGTCTTGAACAAAAGCGAGGTCTATTCTATCAACTAGTGAATAAATCGTCTGGACTACACAGGAAAATGGAGCAATATACATGGTGTTAAAGTTTATTACCTATCCAATGCCCCATTAGCTAACAAAGTAAAAGTCTAAGGATTTCGACCACTGGCTAAGAGATTCTATTCTTGAAAACTTTTGACTATTGTCGAGTGGTTGTGGGTTTTTCGCGAAGTATTGCTTGTATATTGGTCTACTGGGATCTTGCACCATAGGCTTCCGCAAGGTAACGCCTGATTCTATTAATTAAATTTTCAAAGAGTATCAAGTTTTAATATTTCAAATGTATACATTGATAGAAAACTTTCTAAAAGAATTTGTTTATTTTTTTGGTTCTGTAAGCACTCAAAACGCAAGTTCATATTACAATAGGTTATGTTTGGGCCAGTCGATCGTGTGTAAAATTTGTCATAATATATATTGTTAATCTCGGAGATAATTTAACGAAGGACTATACATGTTATTTCGTTGAGTTGGAAGGTTAAAAGGCGTTGAAGGGCGTATCGCCTACTCATTAAATGTTTGTATGTCACCAAATCTCGCATTCCAATTAGTTAAAACCAATTTGTACTATATCGCAAATTGGAATGTTATACGAGATCGTGTTACCGTCTTGATTCAGACGCAAATATGTTGTGTTACATTTCGAGAATAAATTGGGCATGGCGAGTTGGACTCACCCATGAATGGTTCGGTACTATTTTATTAGGAAAAAAAATTTTTTTCTGTATTTTTTATTCCTTTAAATTATACTCCGACTGTTATTATTTAGAAAATCAAAATTGATGAAACGAAAATCAACAAAGGGTTACTCTAACTCGTTAGTTTCATCTGTAATTAAGCTTCACAACGGACAACAGCATGTATTCGCTGGTCGACTAAGTACAGCTTAGTGTGGACATACGTCCTTAACCCACTATCCGCGCCCGCTTGGGCAATTTGATAACATAATAAAAGATAGTCGAGAAACATTAGCTTATTATTAATTTTGATAAAGGTATTACTTTTATAGCGCCTTCAGGGAAATGGTAAGGAAGCATTCACACGTTGGACGTCGCGTGTTTCTTTGTTTTGCCAGGTTATGTCTACATTCGTCCATTGATTCGATACAGGTCCTGCTGTGGATCCTTAATGTTATATATATAAAAATTGAATGTTTATTGGACTCGTTTTACAAGGATCACCTTCATTGATATTTAATTATTACGCTATGCTATTTAAACTTTTATACTAGCTGACCCGGCGAACTACGTACCGCCTAAGCGTAGCTTTGATGCACTATTTTATTTTGTATAGTTGACCTATCTTATTTCGTATTGTAAGAGATAGAAGAAATGAAATGAGAGAGATAGAAATGAGCCACGACTCTCTCACTCTCTCTCATGACGTTGACATTCGTTACGGGCGTTTTGTTCCTTTACATAGACTGCTGAATCCTAATAAAAGTAGCCTAAGTGACTCCTTATTACATGAGCTAGCAATCAAAAAAAGTCACGTCAAAATTGTTTCAGCCATTCCAGAGATTAGCCGGAACAAACAGACAGAATTAAAAGAAAATGTCATTTTGGTGTGTGTATCGTATATATATTCTATGCATATATATGCATGTAGTAAAAAACGGTTATTTCAATATTAAAAACAGGCACTCCAATTTTATATATTAGTATAGATAATTTTCGTCTATTATTGTAGACAATGCTATTGTAGGGTAAAGATTACTATCTTACTTCGGTGTCCGTGTCACCAAACGTCTAATTAATAATAGTTAGTAGCAGTTGAACTAAACTGTCACTATTGATGTTTTTCGTTTGCCGCTTTAATTGAAAAAGCTTCATGAAATGTAATTTAAGGAAGTTCTCATGTATCAAAAGTGATTTTTTAGATAATTAATGCATTTTGGTGGTATTAAGAATTGGAGCTCATGTTCGATTTTGCTCTGTTTTTTTTAAATCTTAAGTCAGTGAATAAGAATGGCCATGCTATACAATAAGGAGCGTCTGAAACAAATCTGTTTCATTGAAACTATAAATTTAACTTAGGACTAAATAGACAACATTCTTTAACATCGTATAAGGGAGTGTACTCATTTATCTGTGAGGTGTAAAAATATTTTTATTTAAGATGTTTATTTTTTATTGGGCAAACAGGTAGGCGTGTCATCTGATCTTAAGTGATAACGCCGCATGGACAGTCCTAATGCCGAATGGTCGCAGGTGTTGCCGGCCGATTTATTACTCATATTTATTATGCCGACTTTTGGATGCTGTTCAGCGTCCGTCCCATTTTGGAACTTTAATTAAAACTAAAACCTTAGTAAACCAAAAAAAATATGTAAATCATAAATTAATGTATGTTAATGTTATCAGTACTTTTTCATTGAGCTGCATTTTAACTGTATATAAATAGGTATTTAAACACGACTATATATTTATATGGTTTTGTGTAAGCTCAAATTTGAAGTAATTACTTTTTTTCAAAAGACTTTTTTAATAAAGTTATCAAATCGTTTATTACATTGTAAATTATATTTTAGACAAGATAGCTGTAAATTAACAAAGGAAATTGTAAAATAGAAAAGCGCTTAGATATTAAACCTGTAAGTAGAAAGTGAATAAGTAAATCTTCAGCTTCAATTACAATTTTGCAAGCGTTCGTTAGAAGACAGAATGCTGTTGAGACAGTGTGCTGGAAGCTCAAAGACGTCCATCAGAGAGCCGCTTCTAAGCTCGAAATAATATAATTTGAAATAATTAATAGAATTAGGCAATTCTATTAATTATTAACGCCTGGTAATAACACGCCCCGACACCGGAGCATCCTCAGGAAGTTGCCTCTACGAACAGCGTTCGTTCGAGTTTATTATAAATATATGAATGTGAAAATCTGTGTTAAATGTGAAAGCGCCTTTATTTTTACGCAACGCTTCGCTGCCTTTACTAAGGATGGTATTTTATTGCGCTCCAAATTGGTCTACAATACACAAATAAATAGCACTGTTTACTTTTTTAAAAGAATTTATTATCTCTGAATAGGTAATGAAAAACAATGACGAACGAATGTTCAATCGCTCTTACCTAAGGCCTATTTGCTATTACTATAGGATTGACACAGCAATGAAATCATCCTTTGTCATCTATTAAACGTTGTCAAATGAATAATGCCTTAAAGTTAATAAAGGTTCAGAGGTCTAGACATAATTAGATTACCTAGGCAGCTGTAGCCCCGATGGGTGATTGGAGTACGTGTGAGACAAACAAAGGAAGAGACTTTTTGTTTTAAAGTAAATAAAATCTAAATAATAAATAATATCTATGTCTTTAATAAATATTGGTTTATCACTACCTCACAGTTACGTCAATCTCTCACAGCGTCAAGCGATTAACTGCCCGGTTGGCTCAGTGTTGTTATAGTAAAAAAATGGGTTGCCGTACGTCAAATATTGACTGGAATTTTAAGGGAAAAAATACTAAGCAAATATATTTTTCTTCACTCGTTTTTTTTTCATACAGATTTCTTATCGTTTAAATTAATTTAGATTGTTGTGCATACTTGGCCTCTTCATGATGATGTCTTAGGTTGAGAATTAAAATCGTAATATACGTTGAGTTCTGAGATTTATTTACCGTGTGAATGAGCTATTTGTTATTGATCAAATAAAATACAGAATATGATTGCCAGCTAAAAGTTTTCATTCACTTATATATCAATATAATAGGTACAATTATAAATTCCTGTATTTTTACGGCCTTAATATATGTGTGTGTTTATTAATTGCCGTATAAATTACATGACTGGAGGGTTTGATAAATAACATTAAATATAAAGTTTCAAAATGTACGGGCTTGAAATTAGTTTTCGCTGTTATTTGATAATTGATACTCCAATGTTGATAAATTCTCTTTATAAAACGAATCGCTAGAAACGCCTAGAAACTTTGCAGAAAGCGTAATCGAACGGGACTTTTGACAGGCAAATTCGCTAACCAACGTTCGTGGAAACGATTCGAAATGGCCTTCCGCTGTTGATTAATGTGGAAATAAATGTGTGAAATGTAGCCACACTTAAAAATGCATAAAATTGGATTATAGTATTTGTACTAGGCGCTTTAGGTACTATTCAACTTCCGAAGAGACGCGTTAATAATGATGTCAGCCCATGAAGCCGTGAATATCTTCATCATCAAGGTCATAATTCGCGTATATAAATAATAGTATATTATATTAGAAATAAATAAATATTCACACGTTAGCCTCAAAGTTACTATATATATAGAGGGACCTTCTACTCGAAATTCTGAAATGTGACTTTTGGGCCGAATGAGGACATTTTTTTAGTTCCATTTTCATTGCTACAATTTGTATAAGAATAAAGCAAAGTAAGTTACCATGGACCTACTTATAACAGGGCTTCTATAAATTATTTTGATCTTTTTGTTCCCCGGCTACAGTCGTAATGAATATTTTTTTCTAGGAAGTTAAGCTTTAAAATATAATATCTGTCGGAAATACATCACAAGATAATTGTTAGCGTACGACACGATTTATACAATATCGTACGTCATAATGAAACTCGAAGAGGAGTTTAAGACGTTCCCATATTGTGTAAAATTAGTGACATCGAAGGTAGCTAATAACTAATGTCCGTTCGGAACGGCTGCGTAAATCTATCTAACATTAATTAAACTTAAAACTATGTGCATCTTCATCAATCATTGCATACCCTTTTTCTTCGAAACACATCTCGGCAGCTTCGTTTATCCGCTTTCTAAATAACAATGCCCGTTGTCCGTAACAATAATAAAGAAATCTTTCCATACTGAACGTTCCCGCTCATTCAGTCTTAAGCTGTGATATATTTAAATTGTATTGTAACGCAACTCTGAATGGGTAATGTAATTTTATGAATTTCCAATAGAAACTAGTTTTACTCGGTTTTGCTTAAATATTCATGATTCAATTTAATCAACCAAGGCCTACAATTATTAAACTAAATTATATCAAGGAATTTGCGTGCAAATATTAAATAAAAAAATAATTATAATAGTATAGTTTTCGTTTCGAAAAAACTATGTCATGCATAACTGTGATTCGAACGCTCGACTTTACGATCAAATATCGCTCAGACTGCTCAGCAAATACTACTCACTTAGAAATGTTTTATAGACCTCATATATTATTAAATATTTGAGAATAGTATAGTAATGAGTATAGTACCTCGAGATTGACAAGGACAAATATAAGCTATTTAAAGTACGTTTATAAGTTACATGAGGTTCTTTAGTCCAGTTACTGAGAATTACCAGAAATGAAACAGATTTTTATACTACGGATACAAAGGGTAAAAGGGGTACAATATTGTCAGTAATAATATCAATAGTAGGGTGCGGTTTTAGTCATGAGATTTCGCTGTCTTTCTATCAGCAAGCCCTGATAGTGAGTCGACACTCCCGCAAGTCTTGGTTTTCTGATATCGATATAACAACTAAATTTATAAATATTTAAACTACAACATACACTTTACTTAAGTCTGAAACCCTTTATTTGTGCGTACAATGCGCACTTTTTCTATCTATAAAGTTATATACACGTTATAGTATGCGCAATACTAAAATATAATTCTTGCTATATACCGAAGAAATATTTTATTCATTCGTAAACATCACCAGGACTAAGCATTTGATAGCTATTCAATGATTACGAGTACGCTTCTGAATAAAATAGAACTTGTAGCGGCCTATTTTTAAACGTTGACCTGGATTGTCTTCACAAATTGAAGTGCAAAGCAAACTTAAGTTAACAAGGATTTTCATTGTAGGTCAGCTTTTATGATTTGGAGATTGCCTGTGGCGCTTAAGACAAGAATCCGAATAAGGAGAATATTATTTTGTTGTAGACGGTGTAAAAATAAATAATTGGGGCGAGAACCGCGTGGTCCTCAGATTTCAATCAACAGCTAATAAGAATGATCAGCTATCAAAGCTTGAGTCTAAGACATACCATAAAGTTGTGACGAAACAACTTTCCCCATACGATTTAAATGTATAAAAACACCACTATGATGACAGATGACATGCAGAATGGAATATACAATTAATTATTCAATATTTTTTACAGGAAATGAACAGCAATACTTCAAGAGTGAAGCGAAATTTTTGTGACTCAAGGCTGCGACCTGATATAATATTGAGAGCCATAATCGAAATTGAATACAAATGCTCAAAATTAAGACACGTATTAAGTTCGGTGGCGTTCGTCGGAGGGACGTTCAAATAAATGAATCGCGCTTTGTTACAGTGTAGCTTTGATTAACTTTGATCATCTAAAACTTATATTGAAACTTATAGAAACGCTAGTGGGGTTAAGACGGATTGAAACAATAGGTAAGTTATCCCTTATGGTTTCATAGAATAGTGGACAAAAGTCAAGGGATGACATCTTTATTATTTACTAGCTGACCCAACAAACGTTGTTTTGCCATACATGTGATTTCAATATTCAATTAATATATAAAAAATACGAGTTGATCGTAGAGGGGTAAATTTTAGGGTTGTATGTATTTTTCTATGCTGTATCATTGAAAAATAAAACATAAGAAATTCTGTCCAAAAGAATAAAGAAAAGATTAGGGGTGGACCACCCTTAACATTTAGGGGGATGAAAAATAGATGTTGTCCGATTCTCAGACCTCCCCAATATGCACACAAAGTTTCGTGAGAATCGGTTAAGCCGTTTCGAAGGAGTATGGGAACGAAAACTGTGACACGAGAATTTTATATATAAGATTATCTGATATCGCTTAACTATGTATGTAACCCTAAGTAAGGTTTGCATTACATAACTCACGTGAAACATACTTTTTCAGAGTTACGATGCTGGAGTATATCTTTATTAAAGATGGATTAATAAATTATACTATAGATTCATGTTATAATAATATATATCGATCTAAATATGACAACTATTTCCACATATATAATTTAGATGGAAATCGATTTAATCACCCTTAACGCATATAAACACCACTCAGACAAGTCCATTATATAAACAGTAATATGGACAAATGTTCACTTATATTGCTAGGTACAGAATATTATAATGTAATCAATGTATTCAATCTATTTCATTTCGTAAGAAATACAATAATTCCACTTTCTGCTTTGCGAAGATAAGGGAACTAATGTAGGCAGTAATAAATTATGGATGTCGTACATACAAATATATACGTCATCAATATTATTTTTTACATAAAAATAACATAAACTATAACGTTCCTTCTAAGCAAAGCTTTTCAGTGGTTTGCCCGATAGGCTACTGACGTTACATAACAATAGATCCTAGCTTATTAGCTCTATATAGTTCTATATTTGTATGAGGTCACAGTGTTCACTAATGTGCTTTCCCTGCAAGGAGAAGACTAGAAGACAGGGACCTGAAGCAAGCCCGTCAATCACCGCCTATTTACACCTGAAACGCCAGGAGGCAACATCAAATTAAGAAAACTATCAATAGGTCTGTAGTAGTGTAGGATATAATGATTTCCTTCAAAAAACCTCATCCAAACATAATGCCTTCTTGTCGCTGTCCCGTTATCTCGAATGGCAGACATCTATTCCGTCAGTTATTTTTCGGGACAATTCACTCACTGTCGTTGATGAATCAAATTGACCTGTTTTATTAAGTATTCTCATTTTTGAGAAAGTTTGTCATAATTGACAAATCCTGCCCGGGATACACTATGAGATACCAGTTTCTGGAAAGAGTGAATTTATGATAAACTCTCATTCCAGGATGTCATAGGATTTGATATTTTTGGTTTAACGTTAATAGATGTAAGAGCTGAAAAAATGCAACGGATCTTCGTATTTAGTGAATCAATAAAGAAATAGAACCAAAAAAAAAATAGCATGGTGATCAAATTAATACCAGCTTCTCAGCAATTCAAAAAAGATTCGTGACAAATAGAATAAAACTACTGAGAGACGAGATTTGCAAAAACTCTAACCCGATACAGGGATTTTCTAAAAAGAATTTAGCCCATTGGTCGATACCGTTGAAAAGCTACGAAAATGCAATCGAATTAAGCTGGAGAAAGGATAGTGCATTGAAAATTGTGCTGAGAGAGTGCCTTATTGTCAATCTAGTTCGAGTAGGTACTATACACAGAAGTATAGAACTGGATATGACAATATAAAGTGATCATATTGGAAAACGTTTTTCACCCACCATTACATATATACTTTGAATAAACACGTCACTCAGACCACAGACAACAGTTATGCTCATCACAATGTTTACCGCTATCGTTTGGCAGTCCTGTATGGTGACTATAGCGGATCGATAAATGCAAAATATTAACTTAAAAATCTATATCTTTGCTTTATCTAAAGTCTTTTTCAGTGCTAAGGGCAATAGTGTTTCATACATTTTTCTTACGTATCTTGAGTATTTTGAGAGTTTAATATTGGTTGTGTAACTGTTATTAAGGTACATTACTTACTCAGTCAATATTTCCAAGCTTGTTTTTTACAATACCTTATTCTTTTATGATGAACATGCACAGTTATTAATAAAAGTATTATTACAATAGTATGACTAAAAATGCATATTTCGCGATCACCTTCTCTAAAGACAATTTTTACATAAGTATTTCTAATATAAATATTATTCATTAAGTAAACGAAGAAAGAGAAACGCTATTCGAATATTTCTGTTTATATCAATATAGATAAATTTATACGTATAAAATAATAGTTTTATTGCTTATGAAGCAACACATATCTGCTTAGTATAGCATACCATCATTAGACTTGTTTGAAGCATATAGTTTAGAATAATGCCTACTATCACATGAACTGCGATGCGAATACCTTCTCGTATTTACCCGCTATAATCATCTTGCAATGAACCACATACTAGTATTTGACATAACAATTCACGTATTTCATGAAATCTACACATTTAAGTACAAAATTATATTCGGTTTTATAGTAATCTCTCCTGGTATAAACGGTTTGTTGAAGCATCTGCCAATTAGAAATCTATTAAATTAAAAGTTGTAGATCTAGTATTATATATCTAAGTTCGACTATACAAAGAACTAGTAATTCCTATTCACAAGTGTCTATACTTATCTAGTGCTTGTGCTGCTGCTTTAACTGTGAATTTTTACGCTGCTCGCTTCCGCATTAGAATATAAGTTTTATCCCACATAAAGGGTTTGAATAAAACCTCTTTAGACGATGTAGATGCGAACTGCAACACTAAGATAACTTATCCAGATAATGTTACAAGTTCCGACCAAGCCGCACAGAGTTAAAGCACACAGTCTTACTTATTTTTGCCTAGTTGTGACTATATGTCTTTCTTATATTCACAAGTGTAACTTAAATATCAAACACTGTACTAACCACGACGGACTCCAAGTCAACACTGAAGAAGCTTAAAATATTTTATACTATTTCCTAGAATTATACGCCAGGCTATTGGATTCAGTAACAACAAAACTTTAATCGGGAAAATGACTTAAAACTTTTCAGCTCCTGTGATGCAATTTTACTTAAATCACATTAAATATTGACAAACATATGGACAAAATTAGAAAACACGTTTGTAACCAGCAGAATATTGTCTAAGTTTTTTTTAGTATTGCTTGAAAAATGTTTTAGTTTCGAAAATTAAAACAAGCTTCTTTACGTTTATTTTAATAATAAATCTCTAGCGATAAAAATGTTTGTATTAGTGTACGAAGTTATGTACTAACATAATTTATTGTACTATAAATAAGTCTAGTTCTATATAAATTGTATTGATAAAGTGTGGTAAACAAGCCACAAAACCCCTGCCTATTTCAATCACGCTTCAGTTCTTTTTATGTTCATTTAATAATGAAAACCAAAGGAGTTTGTAGAGTTGCAACTGAAACGACTCTACATAAATAATGGAAGGTCTTGTCCTGATTTTGAAATCCCCGAGGTTAGGTTTCTTTATGTTTCAAACGTAGAAACAGGTTTGATCACACTGGTGATTTTTTTTTAATATGAGATGCTTTACATGTAGTGAATATATTATGTGAAGTCCAATTGGTTTGGTCGAAAATGATGATATCTAGAAAAGAGATTCTTAATAGTCATGGCAGTATGTGAAAGGACAGCTATTGAGTTCATCTTAAAAGACTTAAATAATTCAGGCATCAATTGGAACTACATTATTTTCTAACAGTTTCTGATAATAGAAGCCGTCTAAGTAAAATTTTGCCACATATTCGGGATATGACAATTGAAAAGTTGGATGAAAAGTAGTTCTTTTTTACCTCTGAATTTGTGTTTATAATAAAAATTTCTTTAGATTTTTCCCATACACGCATATTGTAAAAGTGTTCTTTTTACTCACGTGAATCTTTGGTCTCAATTTTTAAAAGTATTAAGAGTTGTGAGACAGTGCGTACACACCATCCAATAACCGTGTTCCGTACACACTGATCATGTCAAATGCTTCGCTTTTGATTCGTATCGCAAAATTGTACGACGCTTTAAAATTGTTGTTCTTTGTTTGGAACAGTTTATAGCAAATGTTTTGTTATCTCATCGGAGGTGAGTGGTTTCATACAATGTTTTAAGATTACATACAACACTATTAGAATGTTTATTTTGGAGATAAATATTAGAATTTAAATAATAGGTTTTAAATTTACATAACAATGTAAAATATTTTCGTTTGTACTAAAACCTTACGTTCGGTAAACCTAACGTGTAGGAGAATATTACGCGAGTATTACTCATTCAATTTTATAATTAATAGTATCAGGCGTTACATTGCGAAAGTCCATATTATACAATTCTAATAGATCAATTTATAAGCCCCGCGAAAAATCGCTCAAAGCTCCTACAGGGTGTTAACATGCTCCAGCGAGAAGTATTTCTAATAAATTGGTCTATTAGAATAAATCCATTTTACTCCTTTCATACCATACCTACGTTATTTAGACAAATCGATTTTTCTTCCTTGCAGGCTATAGTCTTACCGAGCCTGGTACAAATATATTCTGTTACATCTTTAATGTTATCGTCAATTTCTGATATGAATATAAATTGATTTGAGAGGTATTTTTAAATAATTAATAATAAAAAAATCGTAGGGTTTCTTTACATTGGAATAAACAGCTATTATTCAGATTTTCTGGACAAAGGATAACACCATATTCCTTTATGTTGCGGTCGCAAGTACTTTAGCGTGAGTACTTACAATATTCGTTAATAAGCAACAAGAAAGACAACAGGATTCATTCTCCTAAGTTTTTGCGATGCAATACGCCGCAAATTTGTGACTATTGGACATCTAAGAATAAATTATTTTTCCAAGAGGCCTTAGTAAGAGATCGTTTTCAGACCATATCAATAATAAAATAAGAACGTGGTAATTCCTCTGTTTGCTTTGGGTTTGAATAAGCTTACTTATAATTCAAATTCTTATACTTCGTTATATATGTGTATACTGTTAACTGATAGACATATCTCTAGCACATAGCTGCATCACTATTCCTCGTTGTTAAGATATAAAATGCCTCGAACATACCAGGATCTGTATGAGTTAGGAAGATTATTTTTCTACAAAGCTATGATGCCTAGCGGGTGGTTGGACCAGATTTTTATAAAAATAAAACGGGGCAAACGGGCATGAGGCTCACCATAGATACTCCTGAAGTGTTACCAAAAATCCATACTAGCAATTATATAAATACGATTTTCCATGCATATATTACTGAACCCTGAAATGATTGCCGATCAGCAATATACACCTAAATAATCAATTATTTTACTCTATTTAAACGTACCACGCGGAATTTCTGTCAATTTACATAAAAATAATCAGTAAAAAAAAAAACAGTGATAATTATTAATCTTAATAATTAAGAACAAAGTACTTCAGTCAAAGGTTTTTTTTAAGACATAAACACGACGAGGTAACAGTACGTTATCACGGTACGTTAATTTATGAGTGTTGCCTTAAGTTCTGCGTGATGTTTGATTTTGAAAAATAAGTCTGAAAAGTTTAGAAGAGCCATTTGTTTCTCATAAAGGATCGGTGAGCAGATCAAACTTTCACTTTTTCAAGCTGTTTCGGAAACTAAAATACTCTGTGATATTTCGTCTCATTCGTTGCGTTTATATATGGATAGAATATAATTTAGATTTTATAAAATTATATAACCTCCTTGATCAGAAAATGCTTTCTCTATTTCATATACTGTGGAATTAAAAATATATACCATTGCTGTATTATCGGCACAGAATTGTCTATTCTTTTTAATCTGACACTTTCATTAAGAATGCTTTATTTAGTTTCGACGAAAAAATTTATATCGATTATTTTAAGTAGTTAGATCTGTTATAAATTGATATATGATTTTGATTTGTGCTGCGCATAGTTTGAAAACAATGTCAGACAAATACCGTTAAGTTAATATACTTTCAAGGATCTGCTCCATTTATTTTTTTTATTAATATAGTTCTCCTGATTATAACAAACACATAATGACCGAGACCCTATATATCCCCCAATCAAGTTATATTTGCAAAGTACAACACGCACATTTCAACTGTACACAATAGTTTGCACAACTATGTGCTATTGAAATGTAAAGTTATAATTACATCAAAAAAGTAGAAAGACTTATATTCCAGAATCTATAAGGACATCTGGCGAATATTCGCAAACCATTCAACTTATATATAACGTTGCGCCATGGTCAGTCAGGGTTGTGTAACCTTACCGTTCACTATCAGTTAGGTGAATGTTATTTTAGATCTTCCGCACGACTGGCTGATTGCTTCGGGTTGAATTTCTGCATAGTCTTTGTATATTTGAGTTTGCGGTAAAAATAAGTGTCGCAGCTGCAGAGAGGTTGTGTGCTATCTGTATTTATTGCCCCAGAGTTGGTATCGACTAAAACCGGAAGGATTTTTACAGAACTGGCTCACGGTGTCCTCCATTTTTGTTGTTTTTGTTTTTGAAACAATCCGGGAAAAATTTAAAATAATGTTAATTATATTTAAATTTTACAAAAATACATAAATTGAATCCCTTAAAAAACTGTTTCTCTTTAAACACCACTGATTGAATAGGCACACAAGAATCACATCCATACCACATACTAGTTTTTATTTATATTTTTTTTGTTTTGTTCTATTTCATTTTTTTTGTATTTTGAACCCTATTTTGGCTTTGGTATATAATGTAAATGTTATTATTTATTATTATATACTATTTTTCCATAACGCTATTGCGGTTAATAAATTAATTCTATTTCATATTTCTTTTATGTAGTTAGTACTGGGTTGTTTCTGGGGCCTCTCACTTCGGACACGATATCTTCAAGGGGCTTAAGTCACTTCAATCACTTCTCTATCAACTGACACTTGCAAAAGAGTTACTGGACTGAAAAGTGAGTTAAAAACTTAAAATTAGAAAGGAAATTTAAATCTACTTTAAACGAAAGTTTTTAATTTCTATTGAACTTTTAAACGATTTGAAGTGCTCGGTTCGGTCTTATTTAATTTCTTTGGTGTAATTTATAACTGAGTTTTATAGCAACATCGAAGCGATCTGTTTTGTGTTTTCTACTTGACTACTTCTTCTGCTACTTCCAAGACTTTGTTTCAGAGTGGTTTAAATATTCATATTCATTACATGCTCAAGTCAACATTACCTACTAATTTATCTATTTTCGTACTGCAATACAAAATAAATAAACTTGATTTGCTCTGCAAATAATAAATAATTCTTTTAAATTAAATATTACACCAAACAATAACTAATCAAACTTGCCTTTAAATATAGATAGGACATATAAAGCTTAAACTTATATTTCAATAAAAGAGATATTATACTAAAACTAACCTAGAAATATTAGACTGTTACATTTGCGAAGACGCCATCTTAGATTTGACGGATGAACGAAAAAGGTTTTAGTTTTTTTCTTAGTATGTCTGACATCTTTGGAATGCTATTTATTGGTTATAAGTAGTTATAGTATTGTTAATTAATTAATGCAGAATAATAATTAGTGCAGAACTTAGTTTATTTAATAACTGAAACGTAGGCTGTAACTATCGAACATTGATATTTTATTAACCATTATCGTTTTCACTCCTTTTAAACTCATTTAAAGTTGGTCGCTTCCGTGCTTCAGGAAAACATTAAAGTAAGATTTCGATTTCACTTTACACTCGATCTCATAGCTCCATTTTAAATAATGTTACCCGTACGGTCTTGTATACAATTAATCTTTGTGAAATAATAAAACATCATGAAAAATAAAGATTAATTTACCATCAGACGTAATATTTAAGTTTAATTTGTCAGTTCAGTTGCTGAGTGCCCTGAAAATTCTTTAAATCTAATTTATACTAATTTTTTTCCTGGTTAGAAATTGAATGAATACATCATCTGTGTCATTACAAGGCCTGACAGTGAACAATGGATTTCCAATTAATGTCCACAAATAGCCAGTTCAATACACTGGAATAATTATTAAAATGTAATTGTTTGTATTATATTAACAATAGACACAGTAGTACATATTTCAGATAAAATTTAGATGGTGAGTTATCGGAATTACACAATTATTTTAATTTAATACTCTAACGATGAATCTTTGTTTAAGTCATTATATTTAACTATAGCATTATCAAAATTAAATGATATTTAATAATGGATTTGGTCCCTCGTGTTTGACCTAATAGTTGCGAACATATAAAAATATAGAAAAAAGAAATCACAAAAGTATATCAAATTTGTTTTCATAACAACAAAACCAACTTTCTAGGAAATATTGTTTAAATTCCTTGTATTTGAAAATCTTTAATTGATAAAACCGAAACGGTTGCAATACAGAATCTAATCGTTATGTGACTCGTCATGGTAGATCGCACCCACTTTTAAATGTTGAGCATTTTTATTTCTAGTAAATAATTTATATAACGGAGACCGGCAAAATATGTAGTATAATTATAAGAACGTTCTCTCAACAGATGAAATTCTGACATGAAGGCAAGACAGGAAAATTGCTAACAATATTAAATGAATATGAAAATGTCACAAAAACATTTGATATTTTCAAATTGATCTAGTATCAATGGTTCGTTATCTGTTAGTTTATGTCAAGAGAGAATATTGGACGAAATATATTGAAAGGATCACAGTTAATTTTGACAGTACATAAGGCAGATTTTTTCTTAATTTCTATGTAATCTTCAAGTACCATACGATTGTATGATGTAAATATTAGTTTGCATTTATGAGTTAAAAAAACGCTATATTAATTAACAAAGGTTGATTATATGAATATATATTCTATCTGTTATTAATATCCCACTTATATTTGATATAAAAAATGTTATGTTGCTACCATTGTGTTTTCTCCTAATAGCTATCGGTGCGGAAAAATAAAACTGAAGTATCTAAAGTGGCGGTTCTCTTAGTGTGTAATGAACAGAAAACATGTTGACATAAAGAACGCTCGTAACATCCTGAACATGCTCCTGTATCAAGGCGAAAGCTGCGTCGAGTGTTTGAGGGTTTATCGCTAATAAATTGGTCCATTAGAATTGAATACGGTGGACTTTTGCAACGCCTGATACTATTAACATCACGAAACCTATTTTCGATATTAAACTTACTGTTTGTGTTCTAACTGTATCCGTTTGATGTAACTGGGCTTATTAATAGGATTGGTTCAGCACTACAGTTTCTCCATCATTGTTAGAGAGCTTTGAGTTGGCTTAAACCTACTATAGAATACTCGGCCAGTTTTGGCAGTCACGTGTAGCCTAATTAGAGGTATGCCTACTGTTTTAATAAACTTACAACACTATAATTAACACCTGTCGAACGTAGTTTTACGTATGACTGAAATTAATGAATGGCTATGAAAAATCCATCAAGAGCTTGTTAGGGCTTTGCTCAAAGGGTAAAAACGGGACCCCTTCACTACGTTCTCGGTCTTAGTCAGTTCGTGTTTCATGAACCATGAAGTGCATGAATGATGAAATTTCCACAGATGATAGGATTCCGCCCTTGTGATAACAAAAAACAAAATGAAACAAATATATAATACCTTAGCACGGTCGGATTTTCATTACCTGCCCACAGACTAGTTAGTTCATACAAATTTGTATAGTTCCATAATATGAACGGAGTCTTACAAACAATAGATATGTAGGAATGGGCAAACACTTAAGTTATGAATGTGTAATGAACTGATAATAGTGTTGTTCAGTGAATCCAAAACACTTTGAATAGTGAGAAGTTGTGAGTCAATGGACCGTTTCAAAGTATTCCAATGACTAAGTGGCTAATTAGAGG
Source organism: Pontia daplidice (assembly GCA_963693355.1). Classification (NCBI taxonomy): domain Eukaryota; kingdom Metazoa; phylum Arthropoda; class Insecta; order Lepidoptera; family Pieridae; genus Pontia; species Pontia daplidice. The sequence goes on along the minus strand of CAVNZL010000011.1, from coordinate 662,254 downwards.
ACGTAGTTATACATTTCTCTCGAGTCTAGTCAATTTTCTATTGTTACATTTATTGTTTTACATAAAGTTTTCTCAAAATATCTATGCGTGTAACATTAGATAACGCTATTTGAATATGTAATGTAGACATGAGAAAGGAATATATAAAACGTTTGTAGTGTAAAATACAATTATTAATAAATAAGACGATCATGTGACGATAGATATTATATTTACTAATAGGGATAGTAACTGACTCAAATGAATAAAATATTTTAAGATAGTATTGTAAGCCAGCAACCAGCCAGTATGGGTTCTATAGAACGGCGTGAGGCGAAAGTTTCTTGTATCATGCAAAGACAGAGTTTGTGAGTTAGAATTAAACATTTTGCTACACATATGTAGAGGTATATCAGTTCATGTGTGAGTAATAGCTATCATATGATATTAATTATATATTAATTCTGATTGAGAATAGTTTGAATACTGAGAGTTTCTGTAATAGTAGTGATGTGGTAGAGATAACAATTAAGGAGGTGAAATTGAATAGTAATAGATCCTCCCAATCAAAGTTCTTGTGATGCAAACCTTAGGTTAGTTTCGATGTTTGTGATGGCTGCAGTTAAAGTTTTGGGTAGAGTTATAAAATAGTATATGAATTTTTAAAGGCTTTGAAAATTTTTGTTCTTAAATCGAAATATTTTTTATTAATCACATTGAACAGAGGTAAATTTTGTAGTTCATACATATTACCTTTCCTAGCTTTCAACTAGCATTAGGCCACGTACATAATGACGTCACGTGCACGCATTCAAAGACCCTAACTTATGAACAGTAATCCTCCCATTTTGGGACCCTCTCTGAATTTTCTTAGGAATTTATTTGAAAAATCTCTTTGGAACAAAACGTGATCGGTGTTTTAATTTGTAAGGTGTTAAAATCAATTATAAAAATTTGGTAGTTACGTTTTTAGATTTCATAATTTCATAAATAAGATAATCAATACTCAAAAAATATAAACGAAATCGTGGGTGAAATATTTGTATTATTTTGTAAATTGTATTATTTTCTTTTAATATTTCCCAATATTATATAGCTGAAGAGGTCGTTTGTTTAAATTAATGGATAATTATAAATTCATATTATTTATTATTGTTATATTTTGGATATTTTTATTGAGGAAGGCTTTTAGGCTATAGAACATCAAGCATTAAATGAGGAGCATATATAAACGTGAAAACGAGAAATTGATCTGAATCTTGTACAATGTAAGAAATTGAACTAGTAAACTGAGTTTCTTACTTAAACTTACTATTTATGTTAATACAAAGAGATAATCTTTTGAACATTTGAAACAGTTTTTTGGGATTATATTTACCACATCTGAGTATACACAACATTAAAATTCAAATATATAAATTAACGAACGAGCGAGACGAAATCTTGTAGAATACTCATAAATTTGTACGTTTTTGTTTGCGAAAGGTATCACAAAATAGTCTCATTAAGAAGCACTGAAATTTGATGTAATTACTTAGAATCGCTGTAAAAGAAAGGCCTTGATTATAGAGGCCTTTAATGAGGATACTGTAATGCTAGTCTCAAATGTTCTACATGTATATAGTTACTGGATATGCCTGGTATTTTTTGGACATCCAATAAAACAAACCTTTATATTTAAGATTGATTAATCCAAACTATGCTATTTTGACCTTGTGATATAATAAAACAACTATTGTATAAAAATGTTGTTTTACTGTTTTACCGTAATGGGCATAATTGTTTAGCTTAGACGATTATTGAGCCGCGAATGGCACCCTCACTAAGTAGCCGAAATCGTATATATACAACAGAAATATTACCAAAGAAAAGCTTCAAGCATGTTTCAGTTTATTCATATTTTAAAATGTTTACACTCCTCTCAAAACAGAAAGTTTTGTTTCAATTACTCAAGTTCGTACTTAAGTTAGGGATTTCCTGCTTTTGAGTGAATTATGTGCTGGTCGGAGGTTTTATATAAACTTTCTTTTATAATATAGGCCTCAGTATTAAATTTTCATTTTATTTATTGTACATTTGTGATAGAAGAGGTCTAAGACTTGTGAATTCTATGTACAATGAATATGTCTTTATTTGAAGACTTCAGTATATTCCGACGAAGATCCATAAATGACATTTAAACTCTTCTATTCCATTTATGATGGAGACTGTTCAGAGGAGTTGTTCGGATTGATATCAACAGCCGAACTCTATCATACAAAATTCCATCCAACCGATACAACTGAGCACTTTAGAAGTAAAAAGAGCGTTTCTGAAAGGTCGGTAACGCACTTGTCGGTAAGGCCTCTAGCATTGTGAGTGTCCATAGAGGGTATTAGGAAAGGACCCTATTTTATAACTTATGTATGTAGTTAAACATGAATTGGTTCGTAACATGAATTATAATGTCGTAATCTCACTGTTTTCCTTCAGAGTTCCCATTTGCTTAAATATAATGTTATGTAAAAAACTTTGTTGTAGAGAGTCACAGAAGTAACCTTTTTTTCAAGTGAAACTTGTTTAACCACGCTTGTTATGGATTTTTTCGCGGAATATTGTTGATGGACTTTCGCAAAGTAACGCCTGATTCTAATAATTATTAATTACACACACATACTCATGTAGAGAAAGAAATTTCACTTCAGTCATGTGCTCGTAAGCACACTCGGGATTTTTTGTAAAATAAGCAAGTTAACTTCATACATGCTTTACATGTGAGTCCACAGTCTCATTTAATAACAAAGGCATATCTATCCAGAGATCTGCAGCAACGTTAAAAGACTTAATAGATGTAATGGTCGGTGAAACGTTTAGCTGTTCTTTCTTTTGCAATTACAACTAAGAAAGATTTACTCTAAATAACTTTACTCGACTAAGAAATTTAGACGCAAAAACCAGATTGTAATTATTTTACGTTTTCCAATGTTCATTGCTAGGCTTGTGTCCTTTTTTCATCTAGTTGATTTTAAAGTTTCGATACAGTTTTGGCAACTATGACTGCAGCATTAGCAAATGTTTTGTATAATAAAAATATATTTTTGATCTTGGTAGCAGACTCGAGGTATTTAAATACTTTTTCATGTTTAACTTTGTAGTTAATTAATTTTGTTACAAGATATATCGATAATAATTTAAATTAAATAACGCAATGGACTATTTTTATCAGAAGAAACGTTTTTCGCATGTATTTGAGTCGAGCCGCTTCACAAAGATGTCTTTTGTAATTAAGACCTAATATTTCACTCACACAATTCGCACCGATTCTACTTTAACAGAGAAAAGGCCTTGTTAATAACGGCCAAGTAAGTTTTTTGCATTTATACTGGGTTCCGTAGCCAGAGTTATTTTTAAGCTGTGTTAATTCGTAGGATGATGAGAGCTTCAATCTGTGATTTTAAATGTAGTTTTCGATTAGTATAAGTTTCACCTACAATCAAAAAAGTAATTAAATTTTTGTTCATCTAACTTGATACGAACCTACTCTGGTTTGTATCAAGTTCCTGGTTGTTGGCGAAGCTAAGAGCCATATGTGTCTGTAGCCGTGGCACATGTCCCGTTATTATTACTGCAATGCTTCAAATATAGTAAAATTCACTTTTATATTTGGAAATTACATTTAGAATAGTATTGATTTGATCACGTGTTTTGTCCTTAGAATATTTGTGCATCGACGGCGGAGAAATGTTTGAATCTAGTCATTTGTTTTTTTACCATCTTGTAAAGCGATCTGACAAATAAATGTTTATACTTCAGACGGCTAATTGCACATTTTTGGGGACCCCGAAAACACTCCTTTGTGTTCCTCTGGAATATTAATAACTTGAAAGTTTCGAAACCTTCCATGAATCTGCAAGTTTATTAAAAACGAGGACCGAAACGAGATTTTTGACGCCTTACAAAAATGAGTAAGTTTTGAATAAATAATACTTTGCGAGGCTTTTTTGTGTGTAATTATTGCTTTGTTGTAAAACAGTCTAGAAACAGCGAACTCTTTATAAATGCACGATTCTCTTAGTCAAGACCAGAGTTCAAATTCCATATTTGTGAAAAATAAATGATTTTGCAATTAAGATGTGGCCTGGAAGATATCATTTATAAGTGACAAGACAGCTAGGTAATTACATTCGCAACTTCGGTGAATGAATTCCTTTCTTTCTGTTAATAATAAACATTTTTTTTATAAAATAGGCAAACGATATGGAGGCTCACTTGATAGTAAGTGTAACCGCCGCCCTCACTCTCATTATGTCTGGAGCCTCACATGTGCGTTACCGGCCTTTAAGATACGCTCTTTTCTTGAAGGTCAAATATTTGTTGGGAAATGCCTGTATTGGTAGCTAGTTCAATAAAAAACTAAATAAATCTATATCTATATTTATACTAAGTAAATGCAAATCATAAATTTATGAACCGTCACCAACGTACCTATGATCACTATGGCTCTGATAACGTATGAAAAAGTAAATATTAACATTAAGTGTAAAATAAAATAAGTATTCGTAAAATATTCAAGCTGAATTTAAAATTTAAAGCATTCAATAAAATTTCGAGATAAAACCGAGAAAACGGAAGTCGATACAGAAATATTGAGACTAATCTTATAAATGGGTCCTATAAAAATGGATTGCTATGCGATACGATGAGATTGCTTGACCGCGGGTTAGGAATTTCGAATAGAAATCTTATTTTAAAATTATTTCAAAGGCTGTAATTTTATTTTTGTATGCTTTAAGAGGCTGCGACTTTCATACTGGTCTTACATTATTGAAGCTTTTTAAGTGTGTTAATGTTAATCAGCGGTTAAATCCATACTTTGTGAGCAGTTTTTCTATACCTGGAAAATATTGGTAGCAAAAAGTATCGAGTGAGATTCTTATATAAATTAAATGTTGGTTTTAAATAAAAAATGCATACACATACACATGTCGTATTACTATTTTGTGCTTTTTGAAATCAGGAACATATTCCTTATAAAGGCTATAAAGTTTCATAGCACTTCATTAAATTATTTTTTACCACTTATTGGTGTGCACCAAACGAAACCACGCGTCAGCATAAGGCAATATACAGCGTTGACCCGTATTAGCTGGGACTATGCCAAATACGCAGTAAGCAAAGTTCGCCTATTTGTATACCACAGGATGATTGTAGACAGTTTCTCGTATATATATGAGATAGTTAATTTTTTTTTCACTTTATTCAAATACTTACCTTGGATACGATTACGCTTTGATCAAACCAGATACAGTATGAATTTGGACGCCAATAATTTCAATTTTGAAATCTGACGTCAAATTTAGTTTTTTCGGTTTCGTTTTCTTATGTGTTTCACTAATGAATAAAATGTAAGCCGTATTATGACTTTTATTAAATAGATTCACTGCCTTATATCAGATTAATTTCGTCCGATGTCGGGTTAACGTGGCGGCGATCGCTTGTCCACTGCGACCAATCGTGGTGGATCCCTCAGTTCGTTGTGTTTATTGATTGTCTTTAGTTTCCAACGCTAAATGCAAGACTCAAATATCAAAATACTATTTAGTCAACAAGTTCTATTATTAAATAAATTTCCTTCTTGAATTTCTCTGGCTTAGTTGGACATGTATAGACATGTTTAGATCACCGCAATTTTTTAAATTAATGTCGGCACCCCTCTCTTATATTAATTACATTGTCTTTATTAGCATTATCGTAATCTAACTACATTTACAATTTTACAACAGTATTTCATAAATTTGTGTGTTGTGTTTTTGTTGGATACGAGATCTATTACGTTTTCGGCGCACACCGCGACGCCCGTTTCGGCTTCCAAGTCGTACCTAGCTTGTCAGTGGACAAGGGGCAGTCAAACAGTGTCATCATACGGGCATGCCGGCTCGTCCTTCCATAATCGATCACCGCCATTTGAGTCCGTCACAATCTTGAGCCATTCTAGCTAAACTAAGCATATTATCAGAGGGATGACGGCGCTTGAGTGTCGCAAACACGGTCAAGTTAATGTATGTATCGCTAAATGAGCGCTGTTATTTCGTTCTTGGAACATCCCACTGCCTAATTGAGCTGGAAATAGTCGCCTCAAATATCAGGCGGTATCACTTAACATCAGGTGAGCCTCCTGCCCCCTGTTTTATAAAAAAAATATGTAAATTCAACACAATTTTAGCAGCGGGTTTCATCTCTATACTGTTACTATTATACTGTATTTGTCAATAATTGTGTTGTAGCTGGAACTAGTTGTTTGTTTCTGGGTTATAAATTGTGCAATATTGTTTTATTAAAGATTAAATTATTTGATAAGTCTAATTACATACTGCTTTCCATAGTACTATGCTAGTACGCGTAAATTGATAAATTTGGGGCGTGAAGAAAGAATTAAAAAGTTATTGGTAGAAGAAAAAAATAGAGATACATATCAAATGTTTGAATTCATTTCTAACTAAAATATTTTAGTAAATAAAAACACTTTTAGTATAAGTTTATTAGAAAATTTACAAAATATATTTTTACAATATTCCATAACTATAAAGAACTTTTTGCTTATATATGAAGTTCTGAGACTAAGTTGCTAATATTTAACTAAAATCTATCTAAATCTAATCCATACACACTATACAACTTGACTTGTTAATAACAATACAATGCTTGATTGTATGCCATGCTTATTTGTAAATCACATCATATATTTTGTTTCCTTTGTTTCCGCTTAGCTCAGAATTGGATACATCTTTGAGCGCTCGCTAGATGAAGGTAGATTTAAATCGTAAAAGAATAAAATAGATTCCTGTTTTTATTAAAGTACAAAAAAACGTTATACTGATTTATTTTCTATGAATTATTTTGAATTGCAGTCCAGTTTAAAACTTCGCGACAGAGTTGCACGAAAACACGAGAGCCACAATCGAGTGCTCAATAAACACGAATTCAAACTTCAAAACAATTTCAAATTATCGTATTATTTTAGAATTTTACAAAAAATCTGATATAATTACAGGTTTGGATTGGCATTAGGGTCTTTTATGATAGGCATTGATATCACTTAATTAATTTTATTCTTTACGTTTTCATTTCTTTATAACTATTATGTTATATTTTTCACTGTTTGTATTGAAATCTAGTGTATCAAGGGACGAACTTGCTTCTCAAACAAACCTGTCTGAGAAGCCAGATATGATTATTTTTTTAATAAAAGTATTATTATTATCGCCCTTCACATATAAATACACGAATAACAGTTCCTCATTTTTATATTCCTGAAAATAGGTGAACCTAAATATGTGTGGAGACTGTAGACACAGAAATATTGGATACCCCCGGTTTAACGACTGTCTTCTCTTCTCTCGGGGTCCTTTTGGGTCCAAACCAGATCTTCTGCAGTGCACAAGCTGGGGCTTCAACGAATAGATGCAGTGGTAATGATACAAGGTAGGTCGTGCATACGATTCCCGCGTATAACATTATCTGAAAACCAAATATAAAATGTGTTCAATGCGGTTTAGATTTGGGATTTTTTAAATTAAAACGTTGTTTGTTTGTTAGTTATCAGTTATTTTTATAATGGATAGTCAATTTTTCACGCTGAAATTTCTTTCGGCGTCTAAGACTGTGGGGATATATATAAAGCATTCATCATTTCCATTTTTTTTCCGCAAAGTTCTTAATTTACAAATGCAAAATTAACTATTGTTAAAACTGGCAATTGAAAAAAAGTTAATTTTTTATAAATAATTTGATGAAATGTGATGGAGACAACAACGATTAATAGAAAAGTATTTGAATACAATTTATACTAATATTATAAAATAATTAGAAAAACGCTTTAGTAATGGATTTAGGTTATGTATTTTTGCAAAATTTCAATATATTTACATTATTTTAAAGTAATAAGTCGATGCTAACCGGGACAATAAATACAGACAACACACAACCTCTCTGCAGCTGTGACACTTATTTTGACAATTAACACGTTTTGTCTTCAGTCTACCGTGACCACGCACTTTGTAAAATACGCGAAACGTCGGAAAATTTAAAATACTGTAAATATATTTAAATTTTCTTTAATAGCCTTATAATATTCAACGTCCTAAACTATTCTAGCTACTATCAATATTTGTATTTCTATGTTACGCTATGAACGGGTTTTTTGATAGGTGGTTAACCGCAGGTTGAACTTCAGCTATTAATTATATTGAGATACATAGTAAACCAAAATTCAATCACTTTCGTGGCTAAGCATTTAAGCTCTCACAACTGTAAAGCTTTGATTCCAGGAAAAGCAGAAATATATTTTTAACACGCTCAAGTTTTGTCTAGAAAATATATATAGTTTATTTAAAAAGATCCTAGGTGCGAGACAACCTCGTACACTAAGGGATGAGTACCATCTGTGAAACAGGCAAAGAAATTACGTCTACTGATGGGAGCGATATTAAATTTTTATTGTTCTCATTTCTATCATCTGTGCAAACTGTCTTGAGTCGGTCTGAGTGGTTGTGGGTTTTTCGCCGAGTATTGCTGGTTTATAGGGGTTTTGTACTATGGACTTCCGCAAAGTAACGCTTGATTCTATTAATTATAGAACCGAGATCTTATATACTTGATCGATAAATATCCAACACAAAGTTTTCAATTCGTACCAGTGTGACGCGTGCTCAGCAATCATCAATCTCATCATTCAATGGTCAAAATACCTAAATAGAAACCCTCAAAAGTGTTCATTCAGTTAACTTTAATCTCGAAATCTTGAATCGCTCTCTCGGGAATTCCGTTCAACGAATAACCGTCTTATTTGCGTATTGTATTGCTTAAACATTGTATTATTAAGATTGTATCGAATTTATCGGGTTTCGAATTGTATGCTTAAATCTTTCAATGTCTAAAATTGTATGGGTTTCGACTTAGAAATAAGTTTTAAATCATTATCAGCTATCAAATAGTAATAATAACGAATTATATGAATACTCTGCTATATTTGAACTTATTTTTCTAGATATTCTGTTATGCTGAACTTTGAACCTGTGGTCGTGTGTTTTAGTCCTGGTTGTTTCTTACCAAGCAATTTCACACTATGAAAGGAGATGATGTAATTGTCTTAAACCCAATAATTGCTATACGACTGTGTGACTCACCAAGTAATAAACAAATTTTTATATAACATATACTGGTTATTGTTTCGGAAATTTTATTATTATTTTAATTTTTAATTAGACATGTTTAACTTACAGCAGTATAATCTGAGGCGTAGAAGGAGCGTCTCATTTGACCACCATAGGTCCTCAGTACAGTGGCGTGTAGTAACATAGCGCAGTATGACATTCTGCCGAGTGGCTGCACTGGACCCCACTCCACGGAACCAACGTAGAACTCTGGGGAGTGTAAAATTTGTTACTTCAAAGTTGTAAACGCCCACAAATATTTATAATAGATTTTTTTTGTGCCGTTTTGATTCTACGATCAGCTTTTCAGCTTTTATTAGATTTTTTCGGGGTTATAGTCTTGTGCAGGGTAATGTTCCATTGAACATTCACCCTCTCATTGATAGCAAGATCGCTAGCTTCTCCGGTCCAGGCCTTTGTCGTTCATGAGCTCTCTGGCAAGCCTGTTTGAGTGCCCTTGCAGACTCTCCTGGTAGCACTCATTCTCAGGTGTTCATGAATTTCATCATTTCGTATGAACCAGTGAGCCTTTGAGACCATATAATAGAATAAGAAATATGTCTTTGAATTACTCTTGAGACTATGTCTGCTGAAAGACGTACTATGAAGTGTTCCCATTTTTACCACTGGTGTGGAACCTTTAGGTGTTTTTGATGTCTGTAAAAAATACTGTTGTATGAAATTAAAAATTCATAAATTTTATAGAATACAATTGGTAGTTGTCGGTGATTAAAATATTTATAAGTAAATAAATTGTTATTAATAGTCCGTATGCTACGATCGTACGTTGATTGTTTTATTTTACAAAATTTATTTACAACAAAGCCTGTGATATTTAGCAAAGCTCGTTCGCTGGCCTGGTTTTGGAGTAAGATACGATACTTTGGTTACATATTATATCAATAAAATACTTTTATACGAAAAAATCTCTACACTTACACTACGTTTATTATGATTAGTTTGTCCTTTCGCTTTGATTTATTTTGTTTAATAATTTCTGGAACTTTGCGTATTATGCTAGCGTACATATCACAGGCTTTGTTAAAAAACATCCAAATAACCTTTGTAAATCAATGACTTGTTCCTAATAAAATAAATATAATGGATAAATAAATAAAATGTCGAATTCAGATTTGAGCTTTTAGACATATATTGTTTGCGATCTCCTTCGTATTCGTCCTTCATCGTAAAAGAGTTATATTGGCTTACAAAACGAAAAATCCATTTTTAGAAAGCGTAGGCGTACACATAAAAGATATTTTTGGATAGGAGCTGTTTCGCGCGCTCTTGAACTTTGATTGGCTTTCAAAAATATTTTCCCAACTCACAAAAATAAGTCCCATTAAGAAAAAACGAAAATGGGGATATAAACAGATTAAAATCGTATATAAATAATAACAGACTTTATTTTAATATTACTCTATAGTGACTAAGGCTCACCTGATTTTAAGTGATACCTTCGTCTGTCGCGTTGGAAAGTCAAAGTAAGCTTTTATATAAAAACATTCTTGAAACTGTTTCCTAATTAATCTCGAGTTAAAGCAATGTATTTTGTTTGTAAATAAAAGATGTGATTTATTTGGTGAACTCGGAGCTCTACGCGAAATAAATAAACGCGTTAACGTACAAGCTGAAGACACATAGAGCGCGTGAATACGTTAAACGAACGCTGACGAAAATAGGGTGTTTACGTACTAGACGTTTTCAAAGCGTCACTAAATTTTCATTATACCTCATTGGAATATTTTCATCGTATATAAAAAATACAGTTTTAACTGGTATTAAGAGGATTTGATTTGAGCGCACAAATTAAAATAATGAGAAGAAAATTTGAGCGACTTCAAAAATCATATACAATTCGATGTATTTTTTACACTAATAACTATTAAATAGCTACTGTAAAAGTCGGTAAACATTTCAAAGCTGAAAATTTGCGTATAAAATGCATAAATACATATAAGTTTATACGTATATTATATACGTATCTTCAATTAAATAAATATAATTTGTTTCTGTTAAATTAATACATAATCTTTCTTGTAACTTAGATTTATAATAAGCTAACGAATAAAAATCAAGTTAATATCCATTGTTTTTAACAAAATTAAATATATTTAACTAACATTGTATATGCTCAGCTTATAACTACCCTAAATGCATTGAACGCAAGACTGAAAATCCTTAGTCCGCATTTTTATTGTTATCCAGGATCCCGAGTAATCCTGCTATCTTTCGCACGAGAATCGAACCCTTATGTTAAACGGTACGTGTAGGAGGCTAATATAAATTGCTGTATTATGTCAGTTAGGGCGTGGATTCACTGAATGAGATTCAAGAAAATGCAGAGAAAAATTGAAAGTGAAATTACGTTTCATTTATCAAGCTGATGCCAGTTTTTCGAGAAGAAGAATTTGAGAGATAATCAAATAAGTACTACGCGTAGTAGATTGAAGATGGCTTGCTCCATAGAAACAATATAGTTGTTAATAAAATAATTATGAGTGGTTCAATATGTCTGCGAAGACATTTGTCTTCGAATGCAAAACAATTTAGCACTTTATTTTTTAACTTTGACTAATGGAGTAAGAGTGTTATTGACATATTGTTTTGCATAAATATCTGTAGGGAATATAATATGCTAGATACGTTCACGAGTTTTTTTATTGTATAAAATAGATAGAGGATATTATCCTATCAAGACTAAGAAAATTGTTCAATTATATTGTTATTTATTTTAAAGTATTGTTCATAGAGGCAACATCCTACGGATGCCCCGAAGCGGGGTGAAACGCGCGTCGAGTATTTGAGGGTTCTTTCGCGTTTCGCTAATAAATTGGTACTGTACTATGGACTTTCAAAGTCAACGCCACATTAAATTAAAACCACGTTCGTAGTATCGTTAAATATAAATTTGTTTAAGAAAACAATAAAAGAAGTATTATTACAAAAAGCTTATTGTAATAAGTTACTGAATATTTGGAAGATAATGTATAATATTAGGTCATTGTTAGTGTTTGTAGATATGAATTTAAATGTGATTGAATATCGTAGTGAAAGTATACTCATAGTTTGCATGCCTTGTGGCAGAATATGGTTTGTGGGCTTTCTTATACCTTTGTTAAGACCCTTTTTTTGTTCCCATATTCGCAAACAAAAAAATGATTTATGATTTATGAAATATTTTTGTCATTTTTTAAATATTTTTTAATTCTTGCAGCATCAGAAATAGAGTATCTGAAAATGGCCACTATCACAGTTTCTTACCTGTTGACCAATTGATGGACAGATAAATTCTATAATACGAGTATTGGTTATGGAAGTCTAAAAATAATCTACCTATCCCAAATACTACTTAAGTTTTTTTGTATACTTAATGCATGCCGTCCGCGGCTTTTATAGAGGCCGCACATTAGCTGTTACTTTGTGATTTGTTTCTTCTTTTTCCTTATCTTATGGGTGTCCGTGTTGCCGTGGCTTTGTAAATAAACACAAACATCGAGCCGCTTCAAAGTTCGATAAATACTGAATTTGCTATAATAAAATACATTTATATTTTGATATAAACAAATGTGAACTTACTGTTACATTTATAGAAGCATCCGATGATGAAAATGCAAATCGCAAACGCAAAGAAGTTCTGATTCAGAGCGTTAAAGATGGCCGACTCGAAGGCGGTCGCCTCGCGGTGATGGAGGTCCCAGCCCATCAACACTGTCCCGAACGCAACGGGGATAGAAATGAGGTACAGACCCTTGAGAAGCTGAAAACGAACAATAATATAATTAAAACACTCGTTTTGCCCTAACACCGGAGCATCTCGGGATGTTGGCTCTACGTTCGGTGATCGAGTGGTTGTGAGTTTTTTCGCGGAGTTGTGAGTTTGCTCTATTAAGGTTTCTTACTATGGACTTACGCAAAGTAGCCTGATTCTATTAATTACTTTATTTTAGTTATAACTAATGTTTGTTTTGTTGTATGTGATGTAAGTAATATTTTTTTTATAAATAGAAGGCAAACGGGTTAGAGGCTCACCTGATATTAAGCGACACCGCCGCCCATGGACACTCGCAATGCCAGAGGCCTCACCACTTATATGCTTATATAATAATCTTAGTATTTTTGTATAGTAAAATACTCTACGCGTGAAAAGAAATATATTTCCTTGTTTTAATATTATTCATTTATTCTTCGCTCTAATTGATAAGAAACCTTCCCTGATATATGAACTACCAACGTAACTGCAATTTTTCCATAACAAATAGTTCCCGAGACTTAGTTTATCCAACACTCCTCAGCTATTAATATCGGATGTTATTAGAATCTTTATTGCTTAAGATGTTAAAGTTTGTTTTTTTAAGCCCGGAGGTAAACACGATTCTGCGTAATTTTTTTGTTTTTCTTTTAAGGAAATTATAATTTCTATTAAAAAGCGTTTGTGTTTAAAACCAAACGTTTTAAGAAGGCTCATACTTCTAAATTAAGAAAATAACAATCTCAGTATTCCTTCACCACCACCTTGTATAAGGCAACATATGTGTTAAATGTCGGACATTTAAGTATAAGTAAATACTTATTTATTTATTAACTCAAACAGCGTTATTGAACATATATTGGATATATAATCTTAATTCAATTACTGAAGTCAAAATAGGGTACATACAATAAAATACTAAATGAGAAAACAAAAAAGGAAATAAATGAAATAAAACAAAACAAGAAAAAATGAACAAAAAGTGAGTATCATAATTCCTAAAAACTCCTAAAATCTAGACTGACCAGGTTTGTTTAGGACGACCCAGCTTCCGTTTCCCTTAAAAAATCCAATTAAGGCCCTGCTTCGGCATGTGAATTGAATCTTATATTACAGGCGTAGTGAGGAGAGCCGAAATTATTTGAAGTGAGATAAAACACGACACTCGTGGCTAGTATGATGTTGGATAAAATACCATAATCTTATATATAAAATTCTCGTGTGCGTAATTGAAGTCCTCCGAAACGGTTCGACCGACTTTTATGAAATTTTACATGCGTATTCAGTTGGTCTGAGAATCGGCTAACGATCCACAAGTATGTTTTTTTTTGAACAAATTTTCTTATTTTTTATTTTTATATGAAATACATACAACCCTAAATTTTTACCCCTCTACGATCAAGCCCTATTTTTTTATTAATTCAAAATTGTAATTCTTTTTGCAAGAATTATTTTTTTTATCACAGTCAGCTATTACACATATAATGTACGGGGTTACCCCCTTTATTTATAATTGCAATTAAATATCTATTTAGTATCTATCAAAGTATCTAGAAACGCGTTAAACCCTAGTACAGCTTGTTTGTTGTAATATTTCTCAAACCATTTAGAGAAAATTTTAAACTCCTCATAACTATTACACTGAAACTTTAAATTTAGCTTATATATTGAGCGAAACTAAATATTTGAATAAAACTTTTACCTACTTCTACTACTAGTAGAGATATGATGGTACCGAGTTAGACTTTTGAACAAGATCTTAAAGAAAAACTGACACTAATTATTTCGAAGCAGCCTAGGGTTATATTTTAATATTGAATGTATGTTTTTGAAGGAATTATGTATATTATTATACCAACCCAGGATTCGCCTAAGTTCCATTTGTTATTCTGTGCTCGATGGTAAAACCAAGCCGTCAGCACGCCCAGATGATATCCAGCCCAGTTGCCCTGGGCCGACACATACGCGTGGTAGAACGTATAGTTGTAACCAAATATATTACGAATCGATCTACAAAGCAAAATATGTTTAATTTCTACAAAGTTATATTACAATAATAATTGTATATGCAATACAGTGAGGAAACGATGCCAGGGTAGTTTCCACAAGATCACAATCATTTTAAAGATATTTTAGACATTTGATTTTATGTAGAGCTAGAATTCATCTTAAAATAGGTTTTTTTTTGTTAGGTTTAATATTTCGAATCAAATATGGAAGTTAGTAAGTAGAATGTAAGAAATATGCAACCTATGAGTGTATTATTTAAACAAAAAATATTGTTGAGCGTCATATCAAAATTCTCTAAAATGTAATTCCACTCTATCATAAGGAAAAGTGTGTTTGTTTGCCATTCATAATGGTGACAAATAATTTATTTGAATGCTATTTTAAGCCCCTATTCAATAGAACCTAAAATTTGTAAACAATTATGAAAAGATTTTGATCCACGTTGAGCCTATCATATAATTTAAATGGATTTTGACATATTTAGCGGCGCTTAGTTTATACGCCCTGGATTCTCATCTCTTGTATCTAATTGATCACATTTTCGATAGCATTGAACTCTTTATCTATTATTGCTGGTTTAGATAATATTTTTCTTCACTATATTAATATTAGTGTCTAATCATATATAAGCTAAGTGTGATTATATATTAGTAACAGTAAAATTCGAAAATTTGTCAAAAATATACTTTCTACTGTGCAACTCTACAATTAAGCAATATTCGTCCGTAATATGAACAACCATCAAATCATTTTACACATACAAGAGAAATCCTATAACAGGTAGCTAGGGTATGGAAGAAAAATAATTACTAGTATTTCAAATTATATTAGTATTTTAAGCAATGATCTAGAACCTGTAATTCAATACATACGTTATAATAATAAATGCAACTCACTCGGGGAATATACTGACTCGGATCGGCAGCAAATCCATGAAATAACTCTGCAGGAATGGTATGAATAAACTCACTACCATAATCCCACTTAACACCGGCACCCCGGAGCGTGGCCAGCGCCAGATGATCAGCATAACTACCATTGTCATGAGAAATAGTTGCGTGTCTGTTCCCAGATACCTACAGAATAACATAATTTAAATTTAAAGACGCAGTTTTAACATTAATATTCATTATTATTTATTTACAAATATACATCTATCCTTACAGGTCATGGACCTAAATCGATGGTTTTATCTAACTTTAACTTACATCCTAATTTATAATCAACTTAATCAAAAAATTTAGTAGCCAATTATGTACATTCTATTCACATATCCACAAACGAGATGTAATAGTGTTTTTTTGAACAAATTGTAATGGTTAGGAAGATGGTGCTGGTATGAAGTAGGAATGAGAATTTAAAATTATCAGATATCAGACAAATATTGAAAAATTATCATTATTCAATATTTGTCGCGAAGTCTAAACACGTAAGCAAAAGCTTTATTTTTATATTGCTTGGATTCAGTAGTTAGTAATATTGTACCAAATAGTAATGAAGAAATCTTGGTTAAATGGTGTTAGTGATTTAAATGAATGTTTGTTCTTAAGAAATGGTAATGTTTATTTGACATACAAATTGCGCAACTAAACGTGCGATTTAGAATTAATGCCCTAATGTTGGCTAAGACTATCCTTATGTAATTCATTTTATCTACTTAATTTTCTTGAAGGTTTTATGGGATAATTTCTTAAAATTTATTGTCATGTTTGGATTACATTGGATGTTCTTTGTTAATCTATACATTTTAACTTCCAAGGAATCTACTTCAATTATACTTATATATGTAAAGAGTTTTATTCAACCTCTTTAGTTTCTTAGAATTGTTGCCATAGCAACTGATTTTGTTATGTCATTTAAAACAAACTACATAATTATTTAATATTTAAATTTAATTATTAATATAAAATGAACTGGAGTATGAACATCTAATGTCGTTTCTTTGTTTTCAGGTAAGATTTTTAATTTATATTATTATTATTATAAGAGTTTAAGTTATAAGAGAGAGTAAGTTTGTATAAGAGAAACTAATAAATCTTTGTTTTCAGAGCAACACATAGTTTTACTCTTCAGTTCATAATTACATCTTATAAAACGACATTTTTTGTTAAATTTGATAAAATGGATAAACTAAAATTTAAATTTCTGCTAGAGGGATCAGCCGATGGAAAAAAAAATATTATTAGTATACCATCGATAGAAACACCAGATGGGCGCATTTATAAAGTGCCCGATGAGCTAAAGCCCATAAATAAGCATAAACATATCATCTCTTTAAATATATATACAAAAATTAAGAATTCACTGAAAAAAAAACAACAATATCGTTCAATATGGGTACCACTGAATTCGGACTTAAAGCAAACATACTTAGATGAAATGGAAAACATTTACTTCGATGATCAATATTTAGAAGAAATCACACAAGAAATAGTCACTTCCAATAGTAACCAGGGTTCCAGCGTAGTGGATAATAAAAATTTTGGAAAAATTGCAGAAAGATACGTAATAGAAAAGTTTTCAACAAAATTGAACGCTGACCAATGGATTGTTGAATTTGAAAGTGAATGTGAGATATTTGCGATTCTACATGATGAAAACAAGATTGAAATTTTAAAATATTTATTAGAAAAACAATGCTTAAATTGGTACAGTAGTATGTTAATAAAATTAACAGTGAATTCAGATTGGGAAACATGGAAATATAACTTTCGTGAGACATATGGGAGTAAAGGCTGGTCCCAAGTCAAATATGCATTTACATTCAAATATCAAGGGGGATCATTATTAGAATATGCAACAAAAAAAGAGAGACTGTTGTTAGAGGTAAATATGAACATTGATATTCAAACAATGATTAATCTTATTGTAATGGGATTGCCAGATTACATAATAGAAAAAATTGACAAAGATAGTTTAAAAACAACTGCAAATCTCTATAATGAAATTGGAAAATATGAGTATATGGTTAATAAAAGAAGCTTCAGTAGAAATAAAAGAAGCAGTTATGACAATAAAATGAAACCGTGTAAAAATTGTGAGAATTTAAATAAAGGAACTCGGTTCCATGCTGAAGAGAAATGTTGGTTTAAAAAAACGGGAGAACATCCTAAGAAAAACTTTAGTCATAACTCAGTTATAGATGTTGAATTAGACAATGAGCCAAAAAACGAATAATTACACCATTAATTAAAGTCAAACTATTATTAAATAAACATTTAGAAATATTTGCTATATATGATTCAGGTTCAAATGTTTCCTTGATTAATTCTAAATTAATAAGATTAAAAGAAAATTATAAAGAAAATATAAATAGTAACAATTTAGTTACAATTAATGGTGTTAAAAAGACAAGCGGTTTGACTACAATTACATTAAAAATATTTGACATAGAGAAAAAAACCAGCGTGTATATCATAGATGGAGATGATTTCAAATACGATTTCTTAATTGGCTTAGATATTATAAAAGATTTCAAACTTATTCAAGATGAAAACTTAAAAGTTATTCAGAAAAAAGAAGATAAGAAAGAAGAAGAAATGAAGGAAAATATTAAAATACAAAAAAGAGAAGATACACATAAAAAAGACACAAGTTTAGTAAATTTCAATGAACATATTAAAGAAGAAGATTTTAAAGTTGATGTAAGTAATTTGAATTCTGAACAGCGATCTGATGTATACAAGCTGATTGACTCTAATAAATCCATATTTGCGAAAGACAAATACGATATTGGAACGGTCAGAGAATATGAAGCACGTATTGAACTTCTTGTCGATAAATACTGTTGTAAAAGGCCTTATAGATGTTCTTTAGAGGATAAAAAAGAAATAGAAGAACAAATAGCAAAATTACTTGACAAAAATCTCATAGAAGAATCTTATAGTCCATTTGCGGCACCCGTGACTTTAGCCTTCAAAAAAGAAGATAATAGAAAATCGAGATTGTGCATAGATTTTAGAGAACTAAATAAAATAGTAGTTCCTGAAGCGCAGCCTTTTCCAATAATCGATGACTTGGTTGTAAAAACAAGAAACTCGACATATTTTACAACTTTAGATATAAACTCAGCATTCTGGTCTATTCCCTTAAGAATTGAAGATAGAAGCAAAACTGCTTTTGTTACACACGAAGGACATTACCAGTGGACTTGTCTTCCTTTCGGATTAAAGACATCACCCGCTATATTCCAAAGAATACTTAGTAATATTTTGAGAAAACACAAACTAACAAACTTTACTGTAAATTATATAGATGACATATTAGTATTTTCGAAATCGTTTTCTGAACACTTAGACCACTTAAAACAATTACTAGAAGCTATTAAAAATGAAGGTTTTAGACTGAAATTTACTAAATGTATATTTGCTTCCAATTCTGTAAAATATCTGGGTCATATTATTGAGAATAATACGGTACGACCCTTACGAGATAATTTACTTTCCATAAAAAATTTCCCAACACCTAGAACACAAAAAAATATAAGGCAGTTTTTAGGGAAGATAAACTTCTATCATGAGTATTTACCAAGGAGTGCGATAATATTAGAACCTCTTCATAATCTACTCAGAAAAAATCGAAGATTCATTTGGACAGCAGATTGTCAAAAATCTTTTGATAAAGTAAAAGAATTATTATGCTCAAAACCAATTTTAGAGATATTTGATCAACATTTACCAATTAACATATATACTGATGCATCTATTGAAGGTATTGGAGCAGTATTAAAGCAAACACAGCCAGATGGAAAAGAGAAACCTGTAGCATACTTCTCAAAAAAATTAAACGAGATTCAAAAAAAGAAAAAAGCCATATATTTAGAGTGTTTAGCTATAAAGGAAGCAGTTAGGTATTGGCAATATTGGTTAATTGGAAAATCTTTTACTGTATATACTGACCATAAGCCATTGGAGAATTTAAATATAAAATCTAGGACGGATGATGAATTAGGTGATTTAACTTATTATTTATCACAGTATGACTTTAAAATTAAATATGCCCCGGGAAGAAATAATTTAGAAGCCGATTGTTTGAGCAGGAATCCGGTGTTAGAAGCAAATGAAGATATCGATGAAAAGTTAAGAATTGTAAATGTGATAAAATTAGAAGAGATAATATCAGATCAGCAAAAAAATGAATACGTTAAAAAAATAAAAGATAAATTGATTTATAAAGATAGAATTTATTATAAACAAAGCAGAAATCACGAAAAAATAATTTTGTCAGAAGAATTAAGTAAAAAAATTATAAAAAATGTTCATGAAAATATGTGTCATATAGGTATAAAACAAATGCATTATAAAATTGATTCAATATACACAGCAAAAAATTTAAAATTAAATATAAAAAATCATTGTAAAAGTTGTGAAATATGTATAAAAAATAAATCAAGAGGACAAAATAAATACGGTCTAATGTCACAATTAGGTCCCGCCACAAAACCTTTCGAAATAGTTTCACTGGATACTATTGGAGGATTTGGTGGGTCACGATCAACGAAAAGATATTTGCACGTTTTGGTGGACCACTTCACACGTTATGCTATTATCGTTACCTCGAAAACACAAAACGCTAATGATTTCGTTAAACTGATTAAAAATGTGACAGATTCTTTTTCAATCGGAATGCTTCTCACTGATCAATATCCAGGGATAAACTCTAAAGAATTTAAACAATTTTTAAGTGAAAAATCAATACCTTTGGTTTTCACTGCAATAAATGCCCCATTTTCAAATGGCTTAAATGAAAGGCTTAATCAAACAATTGTTAATAAAATAAGGTGTAAAATAAATGAAAACGGTAAAAGAGTGGCATGGACAACGGTTGCGCGTAACTGTGTAGATAAATATAACGATACGGTACATACAGTTACTGGTTTTGCACCTAGATATCTACTATTTGGAACAAATGTTTCTATTTTGCCAGATGAACTAAAAAAGGACAAATCACAAGCGGAATGGTATGAAGATTGCGAAAAAGCATTAGAAAATTCCATTAAATCTCATAACTATAATAAACAAATATTCGATAAAAATAGAACTGAGATTAAATTTAACATTGGAGATCTTGTTTATGTGGAAAATGGAAATAAATTAAACAGACATAAATTGGATGAACTTAGAATCGGTCCATTTGAAATTGTGGATAAGATATCAAACTCTATTTACAGAATCAATACAGGTCATAAGAAATTTGAATCAAATCTTTTTCACATCACAAAACTTATACCATTTAAAAACAATGTATAGAATGAATAATATATAATAATAGGTTAAGTTTTTTATATTTTAATGAATTTGCAAAAGTTAGAATTAATGTCTTAATTTGTTCGTAAGGTACTTCTGTTAAGGATTTCATTGAATTTAGGCGTATAAGATAGAATATTTTAATTGTATAATTTTAGATATAATGATGTTTTGTTATGTATATAATACGCGTTGAAATTTTTTATAAAATTTCATTCCGAGGAGGGGAGATGTAAAGAGTTTTATTCAACCTCTTTAGTTTCTTAGAATTGTTGCCATAGCAACTGATTTTGTTATGTCATTTAAAACAAACTACATAATTATTTAATATTTAAATTTAATTATTAATATAAAATGAACTGGAGTATGAACATCTAATGTCGTTTCTTTGTTTTCAGGTAAGATTTTTAATTTATATTATTATTATTATAAGAGTTTAAGTTATAAGAGAGAGTAAGTTTGTATAAGAGAAACTAATAAATCTTTGTTTTCAGAGCAACACATAGTTTTACTCTTCAGTTCATAATTACATCTTATATATATATAGTCAAGTATATGAACAACTTCCATTAAGCATTGAGCCATACTTTTCCTTCTATTAAAAAAAATATTGAGACTTATCGAGATACTAATAATATTAAGTTAACTATTAGAAAGCTATGTACCTATAGCTTGTATTGTTGCTAACACAACTGATAAATTAGATTTCTATTCAATTTCAAGAACTATAAAACGATAAATTTATTTATTATCAGGAAGACAAATCAAATTAACATTTTTAATAATTTATACTACCTTTCCCAACTCATACGTAGTAGAACTCCTTAATCTACTTACCAAGCCTGAGGCAAGCACAGATACTCGAAGGGGAATACATTTGGCATAAGAATGACCAGCTGCCACCAGTTCATCCTGCACATGTCCCGCTCACGCTTGACCACTGCGTCCCACATTGGTCCGGACCCCATATGGGGCACCCACGTCATTGCGAGACCCATTACTACTAGAACCGCTGGCATTAATCTAAAACAAACATTGTTTTCGAAATGGAGGCATGTTCTGTCATAAGCTATTATCATCATAATATACAAAATTTTATTTAAAAAATAGGAGTACCTCGAAATATGCTGTTATCAAACAAAACTAAAATAGTAAGTTAAAAACCACTTTTAAAACTTAGCCTTGTCAAGACTTGGGAGTGATTTAACTAAGTGTAAATTTTAACATTTAATCAACAAATGCTACTTGTTAATAGTACTGTTATGTTACCGTAATAAGATATATTATAATATAATAAAATAATAGCGGTTATTTCTCGCTAAATACACCGTTCCGATTCGCATCCTTGGATGCGTACACGAAATAATTTTGACTTCGAGTTTCTTGGTGTGAGTCTTCGCTAAATTTTCAATTTTTATTTTAATACGAAAATAATATACACCCAACACGTTTAAATATTTAGTTAAAAGGGTTTTCTGTGATTTCCATTGATTCGGGAGGCTTGGGATAGTCTCGTAGTTAATGCGTGAACCCGCGGGGACGAACTAGTTATGAATAAGGAGCTTTTAGTACGTGCATAAGAGCGAGGAAATTCATGAGTAGTTATGTAAAGCGTTTACAACGTAGAATGTAATTATGTAATTATACAGTCTAGGGTAGTGTACTAAACAGTAATATTCTTTATGACACCGAGCACTTACCTATTGACATAATTTTTATATTAGTTACTCTACTAATGAGCAATTAGTGGTTCAATTATTATTAAAAAAAACTATATTAGTTATGTGTTTTTGAATGATCTTGAACTTACCTGAGCCACCGATTAACAATTGCCATAGGTACGGTCTTGAGGCTGAACTTATGAGTCTCAGCATACGTCAGCATTTTGTAGGCCATCAGAAATCCTCCCATCACGAAGAAAATTTGTACTATGATGCGAGCGTTGAATAGGAGAGATTTGAAAAAATCGTCGTACGACTGAAAATAATTTCACGCATTATAATTAATATATGTTATAGGATAAAGATAATATAAGATATTCTAGTTCAGGAATATAATTCGCATTAGCGATATACTATATATATGGTTTTATTTATGAACATAAAGCAGATTTCTTCACTATTTTGTTGTTTATTTTTAATTATACATTAAGTAATTTATGTTCACACAATTTACCCATCACAAATTTCAGGTGGATAAACATTAATAGACCACACATTAACAGGATCGACTATGTTTTAGCACCGTTTGTCGCCGCAAATTAAACCGGGGTGAGATTAAATGATTCGTGATAACTGTAATTTCGAATTCATGTTTAAGTATCAGATAAGTTGCCATTGCTGGCATTTGTTAAACAATTCTGAGTCAGTATGATGCAACTATGAGTCTGTGTAAAAGTTAATTAATGAAAACGAGAAATTAATATGATATCAAAAAAAAAAATATCTGAGGTAGCTGCCAGCTCTTCGGTCTAATGTGATTGAAGTTTTTGGCTTAAATAAAACGAAATATTTTTTTTATAAAATAGGGAAGCAAACGAGCTTGCGGGTGGACTATGCGGAAACAGCCGCAGCCCATGAACACCCATTAATGAGTGCGTTGCCGGCCCTTAAGCCACCTCATGACACAAAATCATTTTCGGAGCCTAAACCTCTGTATATCGTATGTTTTAGCTTTTACCTCCGCTTCATAAGCCGCAGCGGCTCTATTGTTTCATGTATATGGGAAAAGGATAGCGTGGAATCAAACTCATGCCGTCTTTGGCAATACTAGTTCTGAATAGTTCCACTAAATAATTTACATTTATTCATACAAACTCTATCAATGTTATTGACCTGTTATAACTACCGCTATTTATGTAATATAATATAATATAGAAATTATGAATGCTTTTCATGAATAATTTAAGCATTTTATCTACGTCACACAAATAAAATAATTTTATAAATTTTGGCTTGAAGTAATTTTATTATCATAATTAACAGTGTTTTTATAAATTCGCAACCATAACTGAACGATTTTTATGAATATTTTTTGTGTATGTTAAATAAGTAAGAACGTAAACTATTTAACATATTTTGAATATGGGTAGCCCACCCTTTTTTAATTAAGGACACAAACATATATTTTTTCCTACAATCCTTATATTTCCCTCTTTCTACCGCATTTTACGACACCTACTTTAATATTTCATGGTGAGTTTTTTCCTTACAGCTATTATATAAAAGATATACTCAATTTTATATATCAAATTTATTTGTTCACGTTCAATAAATTATTTATTAAACGAATGTAATTTGGTTAAATAAGACAATAACAATTGATACAAAATTAATAAGGTTAATGCAATAGTGAATGCAATGTCAATGAACTATTGCCTATAATAAATGTTAGTCAATTTTATTACTGCCTATGTATTTAGTTTTCCCAGCGGACACTAGTATTTTATATACACATAATAAAACCTTTTTTCTACAATATTATCTAAAATCAATTTGGGACATAAGTGAATAAATTTATTGTTGACCTTTATTAATTATAGTATTTTTCTTTTTATTTCATAAACTGTGACGGTAAAAAATTAATATATAGGTAGAGTATTTTTTTTTGTACCACGTATTCATTGAATGGTGGGGATTCTAACTCACTACCTCTATGTGGCCTGTCTAGTCATTGCGTAATTAATTTATATAATAATAAGGTTTTATTTTAAAAATCTAGAATACAGTCGAAATCTATGTAATATCGTTGAGTTACATAATCTGTAGTCTCTCATAAATCCACTTTATATTTAAGCATATCAGAGCCTCATTTTGTCTATCTTTAGAAAAATCAAGTAAATTCCCAAGCCGCCATAAAACTGTGATATCTGTGGGCTGTATCCATTTTGACGGCTGTCCCAAAGGATTTGTAGACAACATACGAGTTAAGACCAACCGTTGTTGAAGTTTGAAATTATATTTGCTAAATTGTGTGTGACGAAGTATGCAACTAAATATAAGCTTAGTTTGAACTTTTTTATAAGTAAATACATTAAATTTTCCATAAAATGAATCAATACAAAAATTTGATCACAGTTTTTGGTGTATTTTAGAGATTTTTGTTAAAATAATTAAAAAAAAATATATTTTGATGGGAATTCACATTAAAGTTATTCTTGTATATACTAAAACGTATCAAAGGAGCGAGAACCTTTCGACAAACGCTTCAGGGTGCTTTTGTCGCGTGTTTCCTAATAATTTAAATGTTATAAACCGATATATGTAAATAAAAGATAATTTTTTAACTGTCTCAATTAAATTTATGAATATCAATATTTATTTAGTGAAGTTGTGTCGAATTTTTACATTCACTGTCTTAATGTCACTAAACCTCGGCTGCCTCCAACATCTTTCAATGTATCGGTGAATGAAAACCAACTGTTTTGTATAGTTTGTGAATAGTTTATTTAGAAAAATATTTCCTTTGGGATTCGTTTGAAGCCTAAATTGATAGAACTATTATTTGTGACGGGTTTAGAAATTCCTCGTATTTATAAGTATATATATTTAGTTATGATATATTTATGAAACTCATCTAATTTTCATGATCGTATGGGACTTCTGAGAATCATTGTTGGTGACGGCAACTAAAAGCCAAGTTTGGCTGTTTTTGTTTGAGTATATAAAATTGTGAAATATAATTTTACGATATGATAAAATGTTCTTTTCATATTCTTACTATTTCATAACCATGATGCATGCAATTAGACATTTTTGTACCAGGTACAACGTAGCATCACAGTTGAATTTAACACAACTAAAAGCTCGTTATAAAATATTTCGCTATTTGAAAAGGTTTAAGAATCTTATCATCAACTTATATTCTAACGGTAAATTTCATCTTTGAAACATTTATGCAATCAAATTTTATATATCTTACAATACAATGTTTAAAACAGATTAAGATACGATCGGCTTTTCTTTACTTATTATAATCGTGCTAAACGATAGAAGAAATTAAGCAACACAACAAAGTTCCAGATTACCACATCTCAAATCATTCGTTCACTTCATTCAATCATTTGCGTTAATTTCATTCGATCGTTATTAACTATCACTTCTGGGCTGTTTAAAGATTAGCCTGGCAAAACATGAATGTCTGATTGACATTAAGTAATATTTGGAAGAGATGCCTATCCGAGATTACCTAGAAGGGATCTTTATATATTTCGCTTTGAGGTTAATGGTTAAGCTTTATCATGGAAACGGGGTCAATAAAGAAAATACTCTTTTATAATATTTTAAATGGATGGTCACACCAAAGGATTAGTGACTGGCCAAGACGCGAAGGTCGTTTCGTCCGATGCACATGCAACGCAGAATTTATAACGCAACACCGGTAGGCCTACTTTTGTAATGTTGTGTTATCAAACCATTTATAGGCTGGCTTTAGAATGTGATAAGTATTTTGTGTAACGTAAATGCTAAAATTTGTCAAAATTAAAAAGTGAATCAAAAATTTAAATTGTAAAGTCATGTATTAAAGGTTCTATATTAAATATATTAATATATATGTTACTAAAACTTTTGGAGTTGGATGGAAATTTTTAAAAGATAATTAAAATATACTTGTACTTACGTTCTCTATAAATTCCGGATTCTCTGTGTAGCCATAACCGATGAAGATCATGGAATGCAGACCGAGGATCATAGCCATTGTATAGAACCTAAAAAGGAAAAGTTTGTATTTAATATCCAAACCACTATGACCACACTCCGATGCTATGGACTACTCTTCAAATAATATTTGTTTAAGGTAGGTACACAAAATCCCATTCAGGTGGCTGTAAAATAACATAAAACAAAAGAAGAATTGTCAAATTTATACTCAATTACTTACAGGAATTCGTGTAACTATATGAAATGGTATGTAACCTAAGTACATAGACGATGTACGTATAGTGGTAAAAGAAACTGTAACCAAAAAAGGATAGATAAAATCGGTATCCCTTTAATTATCTAGAATGCATCAATGGATTAATCCTATACACATCTGCCCTAAAATATCATCATAATCGTTATTAATAATTTGTACGAAAAACAAACAAAATATACGGTCAAAATCTGTGCTCGCAAAAATGGAACCAAAACATTATTCACCATACAAATCAATACAGGGTAGTTAAAATTAGATCGTAGTTAAATAACGTATGAACGTGTCCGTCAATGTGCCAATAAGACTTTTCCATGTAGCCCCATATCAATGTCAATAAAGTATATGAGTTATTCCGAACAATTATTTAATGATTACGATAAATATAGTAACAATAAATACAGCTATTGAGAACTTAAAAGTTATTGGTCAGTTGAAACCTTCTCGCGTTGACATACAACAAGATATGTTCTTAAATAGACTTCATCTATTACTAATATTATTTGTATAAATAACATTAGTTATATTGTCTTTTATTAACATTAGCGTGCGCCACGCACGCAGAACGTGGGATTTTTTTTAAATATTGTAAATATGTTTAAATCGTGCAAAAATACTCTACTTAAATCCGTTAATAAAGTATTTTTCTTTAGATGTAGTTGTTACCGAATCAGTAAAAAAACATTATAAGACTGACAGCAGCATATATATACACTGAAAGTATGGTGGAGGCGGATGTTCAGGATTATCTGGACACCGAAAATGACGAATGTATTTATGTTGAGGCAACTACGATGGCAATGAAGAGCAGTGTTGCATCATTAGCAGAGGACGTAGGGGTACGACAATTTAGAAAAAGTAAAACGGGGTGAACTCCCACTCCCTAGACTCAAATTTGACCAAGACCGACCTCATTGCTCTGAATATCACACAGACACTGAGGCTGGCAGAAGACTATGGAGGAGGTTATGCGACACGAACTTCAGACGCGACTGAATAACGTTGACGTAAGAATCGTACTTTTACCATTATTTTCTTTTAATGTGTTAATAGTAGATATTAAGATTTGTTTTATTTAATTACATAATTTTATTTTTGTAAATGCAGCAGCAGCTACGTACTTAAAAACGTTTAGTTTTTATTAAAATTTCTATAAATGAACTCCAATCAAGGGCATCGATTAACTGTTAGGAAACTTCGGCTCTTTTTGTAGGTAATTTTTATTAATATACCTTTAAGCTTTAGAATGTTTTGTCAGATGTCTACCAATTATGTAACTAATTAAATTAATTATACACTTAAGTATTTTGCAGTTACGATTTCTTTTCATATTATAAGATTATATAAAATATAAATAAAAAAAATGTGATTCTTTGCTCGTTACGAAGTTTACGGATATTTATTATTATAAATACTATAAATAATGAAGTACCATATAAAAGTGGTTTATATGGTACTACACTAGATTTACTGAAACTACTTTTTTGTAATACTATCAAAAAAAAACTATTTGATACAAAATTATAAAATCACCGTTATCCGTATGCCTCTATCGTAGGCAACTAGGCCATTGTAAAATACAAAAGTTAATTATCAAATAAACATTTTCTTAAAAATTAAAAAGTTGGACAATGAGGATAATATGTTTTAGTTGTATAAGTATTTGTGCTTTTGGGTAAAAAATATTTTTTAAGTGAAAGTAAATGGCCTCTGAAGGAACTATTTACCTCAAAGCTTGGAAACATTTGAAAATCCCACCATCAGCACTACCTCCATACTTCAAAGCTTTCCAATTCCTCTGTATACAGAAAGCCAACAGGTATCTGTTACCTAGAAAAAAATATATATATTTGACATAAACTTCAGAATTGTTTGAAATTAATACCTATTAATAAACTATGGACTCGCGCAGTAAGAATGTGGTACTATTTTATCTATAATTTTTTCACAGTTACTGCCTGCCAGATAGATATAAAACTATTTTTATAATCTCTATTTAACGGTATCGCGGTTGAGCTATATCCTGGTGATAGACAGGCGACCAGCGAAGTCTTAGTAATACAATCAGGCTTTTACTCTTAAAACACGTAAAATGTATATATCTAGAGCTAAAATTTCTAAACCCATGTCAACGAAATTATTAAACAGTTCAACAAATTCAGTTCGGTGTTTACAGGATGTAATTACATGACATAAACAAAATGATTTGGATATGTGTTAAGGCTACTTGACAGGTTGAATTAATACTTCCATAGGACAATTATTTTATGGTTTTTATAACTGCCTGGTGCCCACTTCTTCTGCGCAAGACTTTGATTTACACTTCGGTCTAAGTAACACATGGTTGGCTGTGCTAACACCAAAAATTAAAAAAGTTGAAATAATTGAATTTCACGGTATTTCGTTTACTACAATAAATTTTATTTATACTTTAGCCTCAATAACACGTGGTAATCATATTGAATTGTAACTTATATGACACGTTTGTCGGTTTACCATAGCAGAGCCATCAATTGATTACTTACTCAATCCAGTCGAAAAGTGTCTGTTAGAATCTTTTGGAGTTAAAAGATAATTGTGACTGTCAATTAATTATAGAAAATAATTTGCAATACAATAAAATTGCGACTATAATAAAATCTAAGCTATCTTACCTCTTAAGTTAGACCAGACTGCTCACGGTGTGCCAATTTAATTTAAAATCGGTTTAGTAGTTTAGGAGTCAAACGCGGATGAACTTTTCATGACAGGAGATTTATATATATTAAGATTTAGAACTCACCTGCACCTTCTGGAGGCCAGAAGAAGTAGTAAACAGAACAAGATAGGTTCACGAAAAGGACCAGCAGTATAATAAGACCAATGCTAATATCCAGCCAGTCTATTGGTAGTTGGTCTTTCTGAGTTTTGCAGTAACGTACGGATAGTGATTCCACCTAGAATTTAAACATTTCTAAGAAGCTAGAAGAGCGGTGGAACTTTAAAGAAGTTTCGGAGCCAAAATGAGGCGCTCTTAAAAACACCTAATATTGTCTTTTATTAACATAACTGTTATTCATTTAAAGAAAAACACTTTATTAACGGATTTATGTATTTTTCTAAAATTTAAATATATTTACAGTATTTAAAAATTTTCCAACGTTCCGCGTAATTTACAGCGTGCGTGGTCGCGCAGACTGAAGACAAAAGGTGTTAATTGTCAAAATAAGTGTCACAGCTGCAGAGAAGTTGTGTGCGATCTCTATTTCATTTCCCCGGAGTTGGTATCGACTTTTAGTCGAGTTTTTCTTTAAAAACACCTTTCGATCCATTACCTCTGACACTAGAACTGTCTAAAATGTTATCAGTCTTTATGCGTTAATGGACACTATTAACGATTTCATGTTGACGAGAACAGGGAAAGCTATGATGTGCTTGTAATATATTTAAACAGTATCCTGTTCCATTTTTGGCTAAAGTCCTGTATGTATAAAAGGTCGTTCTTGTTTTGAGAGTTGATTGATTTGAAAACACTTTAGATTTTTTGGTGTACAATGTGCTACACTGATTACGCTAAACGTTGTTAGATTCTAATATGTATATAATATAATTTCAAATTGGATCGATTAGATATGATTTTAGAGCTGGACTAAATATTTCAAAACATGCAAAGTGCGGTTCCACGGCCGTCGATACACACCTTATTTCGTAACAATAATTTGAAATTCAAACCCTTAGTACCTGCTATAACTCTGATTTTAGGTGCACTTATTTGAATAATAACTTCACCTAAATTTAGATATTTTTAATTTTTACTTTCACTTTTTAACGAAAAAAAAATAATAAATTCTTTGATGAAAAAAAATTATAAATAAATAATTTATATTAATGATTTAACATATCATTTGATATATGATGTAGCTACAAATTTCTAGTATTTGTGGTCTACTGCATCACGTGAGAGTAGACAAAATATAAATAATTCTTAATAATATTTATCATTGCATATTTTAAAATATAAACTACCTAAAGATTATGTTCGCATTAAGTGAATGTAAATTTCTTCACAAGTATTTTAAACCGTTTTAAACAACGTAACATTTTAAACTGTTTACATGAGAAAATTTCCCTAATTTAATTAATTTTATTGCTATATTTAGGGGCTTACCTGCAGCCCATATCCTTTATGTATACTCCCATTGAAGCATTCTCTTAAAGTGTCCACCGTCAGATCCGTCACGTTCGCATGCGACAAATTCAAGCCACAATGTTGTGTGCCACACACACCACGGTGAAGTTTTGTGTGTTTATAGTTTCTGTAGTAGAGCGACGAGAAGTTCTAAAAACATATTCTAATTAGCTTTACTATAAGAAGTAAAGAAAGCGGACGACGGAAGCGTTTTAGTAGCCAAATATCGTACGGTTCTAAGTTCGATATTAACATAAGCAGTTGTCATTTAATTATTTTCCATACAAAAGTCTATCTTACAATATAAAATATAAACAATAGAGAAAAACACTTTGTTAACGGATTAAGTTATTTTTTTTACTAAATTTAAGAATATTACATTATGTTAAATTTTTCCGACGTTTCGCGTGCTTTACAGCGTACGTGGTCACGGTAGACGGAAGACAAAAGGTGTTAATTATCAAAAATAAGTGTCACAGCTGCAGAGAGGTTATGTGTTATCTGTATTTAAACACTAAAAATACATTGAAAAAATTAATATTGGCCGCAAACAATATAGTAATTATAAATTGTTTACTTATGTGTCAAATTAAGACGTAAATATTGAATGTATAATAATAAGGTACGAACGCTCAGTTGCTCAACATCAGTTTCCCAATACATTGAAGTCTGACGCCCGTTGCAGTCTGTATTAAAATCAATCAACTGAATATACCTTTATATACTGGTACAAAGGTGTATCGTCTTCCAGCAGTTCCATATCGACAATGCAGTAGACCGCTTCGGGGTCCTTCAAACACTTGTCGAAATCATCCAACTCGGAGAGAGCTGGCATGGAATCGTAGTCGAATACTTCTCGAAGGTCTGAAAGATATTAACATTACTCATAAATAGTTAATAATATATTTTAAAGAAATTTAAAAACAAGAAAAAGGTTTATAGTTCCGATTTCTAATTTCGAGTTGAGTTTGTTTTTAAAGAGAGAAAAATATTATTTGACAGTTGGGATATTTGACAGTTACATTTAAACATCAGAATATGAATATATAAACAAAGAGACGACAATATACAAATTCTAATCTTTGTGATTTGTGGAGTTTGAAGACTAGACTACTATCTTCATCAAAAATAGTGGTTCTCATAAATATAGACCGTTAGATTAGCTAACAAGAATATATATATATATAAGAAGAATGTTACTATTTCTTCAATATACTGTGGCAAGTAAATAACAGGTTTAATAGGAAACGCTACTATGATATTAAATGCAGTCGTATGCATCAAGTTGCAGTGATGTTGTAAGAGGCATTACCGGACGCAAACTATATAAATTAGCAACTTTCAATAAGTTTAAAGTATTATAATACTTTAAAGGTTTATGTTTTAAAGAAATTTGTTGGTGAGTCTCAACACTGTGTGTATTTGGTTGTCAGCATATTTATATAGTTTTGTGTTCGTGGTTTTATTTAACTATATAGCTCAATCCTACTAACATTGTAATGGTGTAATATTGTTTGTATTTGTAAACCCCGCAAAAGCGTTTTAAAAAGGGTATATAATTATCAGGGTGCATGTTTTTAAATATATATAATATATTTATTTCTGATGGTTGCATAAATGTCCCAAATGTTGATGACGAGTGGTCATTTGTGACTTTTATATGTGTTAATTTTATAAATCGAAGCAAATAACATGAATGCAATGTTAAGGGTCTTTAAAATAAAGTACTTGGAATTCTTTGGATTCAATTTGTTTTCTCAATTATATATTTTCAACATTCGTACTGAAAAGCCAAGAAAAGTGTTCGCCGGAGAGGTCACCCGGAAAAGCAATTTTTCAAAGTAATCGTCTACTAACAGACCCTGTAAATTGGATAAGAAGAATGAAACATTTTCTCAAGGTTAGCTAAATCAGACATAATCCGCAAAACAATTAATTAACGTAATATAATATAGACAGTAGATCAGGATTGCCAGAACCAAAACAAATACTTGCGCAACAATTAATCAGCGATTAAATCCAGGCTTTATTTCTATTTCTTAAAGTTGAAAATAGCACGATAAGGAAAACAACATTTTATTTTCATAGATTATACACACTACCCAATTTTAAGAAATCCAGCCAAAAGCTTTGTTAAAGCGCTTACAGCCCATGACCAGCTGTAACACCTAGGATTAAAATAATAATAACAGTACTCCGCAAAAAATTAATTTTACCCACGTTGACTGTACGAAGTTTTTTTTTTGATTTATTTTACTATGTATATAATCGTATTAAGCAATATATAAAAGTATAAACATGTTTTATAAAAAGAAGCACATGAAATTACGAGCGATATTAGAAAAACGCTTACATAATAGTCAACTTAAATTATTTCAATCCAGTTTAATGTTTCGACAGTGCTAGCTCCTTACTTGTGTCTAGGATTTGCAATACTTACTGGTTTAACAGTGCTCCTATCTGATCTCAAGTAAAACTGTCAAATACTTGAAGATTTTAATGTTCGAGCTAGCGTAATAATAGAGTAACTTTAAAATGTATTACGTAGTTCCTTTAAGGATATGTTTTATATAAATAAATTATTATGTCATTAATCTTGTAAGCTAATAACTGTTCGCAACTTGTTTAGTTATTTTTTAGTCATTTGACGCAATTATTTATTTTAATCAAGCTAATGTATTATAAAGTTAATAACGGTTTGTCTAATGTATTATAAAGTTAATAACGGTTTGTCTTATGTCAAAAAAATAATATCGTACTTTGTTACTCCCGCATTCAATTCTATCGATTTGCAAAATCATATTTTTTTTTATAAAATCTAGTACATTTGTAAGTCTTTTAGTTCGTATATTTCTTTTACTTCATTGACATTGTGGTATCGATGTAAATAAATTATATTGTTTTTTACTAAAGAGCAAGGAAAAAGTTAGGTATATAATGGTGGTATACTTAAACTAAATATGGAAATTTCAATATTTTTTTTATCGAACTATGAATTCAATTGTTACCAGAGGTTGTAGTATTAATGTTCGTCCAAAAATCGAGTACTAAACGCTTAAATAAAACCTATTTGACGGATGTAAACGCGAATTTTTACGCGTCGACATTTTTGAATTACGCCTCGTTTAAGACTTACACATATTTAAAGATTTATAAACATTCTGGATTTTAGCAAGTTTTAGACTATACTGTTAATGTAAAATAGTACTATTAGATGTATGACATTCAATGCTATTTAAGATATTTATATCAATAAAATTTGCTTTATATATAATATCCCTCAGGAGACTGGTATCGTATCGGCAACTCGCCGATAATTGTTAATTGAATTCGAAAATTTACGTATTCTAGAATAACTATTCAAATGATTATTGTAGACATATATTACCCTTATCTCAAGACCTAACACTTATAATCGTATATTTAATATTCATCAACATTTGTACGTACCAGTCCCATTTTGAGCGAAGACACTCACAGCACAAAATAGCAGCAACCACATTTTAGGGAAGCCTGTTACAGACTGAACGACAGTAAGCGGACGCTAATAACGCAATAGTTAATGTACAATCTCCATAATTTAGTGGTAAGCGCATATCGTGTACACAGAAGTCCTGGAGTCGATAATAAATGGTTTAGATCACAGTGTCTGGCTGTGCAGGTGTTTTGTATGATCTAGTATGTAATATTTACTTTCACTCCCGGAATAACATTTCACTAATTATAAAGCAATATGTAACAATCTGATTTCTACGATTTATTGTTTAATAATATTTAGTAAAGAATTACTTGTTAAATTATGAAAATTATAAATGCACAATTTAATAACAATTGTCTTGTAATTAACAAAATAACAATTTCATGAAATGTACGAATGGCGCCAAAACTCACGCAGCCACAGATTAGTAAAAATGTGAATGTTTATGTCATAGGCCATAGAAATGCACATCTTAGAAAAAAAGTAATGAGAACTCTTTGGTTGGTTACCAGTACTGTAATCAATCAGTAGAAACAGAATACTTTATATTTTTTAATGGATTTAT
The DNA here is from genome assembly GCA_963693355.1 of Pontia daplidice. Classification (NCBI taxonomy): domain Eukaryota; kingdom Metazoa; phylum Arthropoda; class Insecta; order Lepidoptera; family Pieridae; genus Pontia; species Pontia daplidice. The sequence continues at coordinate 626,954 of CAVNZL010000011.1, read as the reverse complement.
TGAGTTGGTTATTGCATTATCTCTATAAAGCATAATATTTTAACATCCGCGCCTATAAAAGCTTCAATTTAATGATATTCCATAAAATAAACAAAACACAAAGGAAATGTATTTAAAATGTATCTTCTAAATGAAGGGCTCAATTTTATTACACGTGATAAGTCGTCTATAAATATTATAGATTCCTCTATGCTTTTAAATAATAATCATAGATTTAAGCCTCTTTGAACAAGGTAGTAATATCTAAAACTCAGATTCCTACTAAAACAAACCTATCATCAATTTAACTACAGCCTGTATAGAAAGGTTAGGTCAACAAGTTTTTATGATAAATTAATATTTCAACGTAGTTCAAACAATTATTTACTCAAACTATCGCGAAATTTTCACACGTATAATATACATATTGTGTCTTTACGGTAAGCGATAAAATTTATTTTAACAGAAAGTGATTAGGGTAACCTTTGAACGAGTATTTTTTATATATATTTAATATTATATTTAAAAATGGCGTATATTTCTTATTATAGTAGTCATGTTAAAGAAGTGTTATATGTATAAAAACTAATTCGATCGTCATACAAATTTACAAACCTTATCTTGTGCTTGTCTTACAATGATGTAATTAATATTTGAAGTCATATTTTCTTATTTACAATAATTTTGTAATCTAATGACGAAATCGCATTACCAATTATTTTTCTCTTTAGTCTGTGTAATTTTAACTCGACTACCAATAGTTAGGTTATTTGCGTGGTTGTAGATTTGTTTATCTAAGTCACTACTAAGTCTTCTCCACTACCAGTCATTATATCTAATTAGTTCTTACAATGTTTAGTAGCAGACGGTACAGATTAAGTTTCTTTGGATTTATAATTTGCGAAGAGGTGCCATTTGGTGCCAAACATACTGTAATTTATTTAGGTTAGGTTAGGTTAGGTGAGATCATAATTATATGTTAAACTAATGTTAACTAATTTGTTTCCTCAACGCTATTTCGGCCACTAGTGTATTCCGCATCTGTTGTCTTTTTTAGCATATATTAGATTTTAACGTACACAACATAGTTGCGAGTTTTAAATCTTACAAACAGTCAGTGTTACATCCAAATTTAATTTATTTTTAGCCTATTCATATGATCTAATATATTTTAGGCTCATATACGAGAACAATAGCCAGCATTTCTATGAAAAAAACACCCCTTATAAGCCTCAAAGTACATAAGGATGTATAAATCTACTCACGTCGTATTAGGCAATGAAATTTTCACATTTATAATGTAGGTTAGAAATAAAAACTAGTTTTATTACGCCGCGTCGACACTGACGAGAGGCCGGAAAATTAGTATGTCAACATCGCGTTTCCTAAAGTAAAATTTTTAAACGATACGGGAAAATATTTATGTAATTAAAATATTTAAAATTTTTAATATGTCAGGGATTGAAATTTCATTTACATTTTTGTATGAAAGTTTTTTTACGAGGTATTCGTTACTACTGTTAGATTTAATCTCTAATAATAACATTCTATAGGCACCTTCAACCATTGCAGAGTATATACTAAAGCACTGATTTCCAACCTGTGGGTCGCGACCCCCTGGGGGTCTTCCGTAGGGGGGTCGCCAGAGGTCGAAAAAAATGGGTACTTTAGTAAAAAAAAAAAACATTAAAGACAATTAATGTTGTTCATAGTAATACTGTAACATACACATACATACATGATAAAAAACCGAAGGGTCAAAGGGAGTCGCGAAATATTTTTTTTAAATCGGGGGGGGTCGCATCATGAAAAGGGTTGTAAAACACTGTACTAAAGTGTAGCCTCCGACAGTTAATTTACTTGTTTATTCATAAAGATTTAAAAACCCAATATTAACAGTTAAATCAACACTTTCAAATGCGCCCGCGCAATCCAGCGAGTATGAACGTAGCATAACAAGAACTAATGAAGCAATGTGCGATCGCAACGCTAAGACACGCTCCGCTGCGTTTGTTCAAATATTTTTCTTCATTCTGACATAATTTGATCTTTTATTTATTCGACCCCAATATTAAGACAAAATAAACTGATTGTTTTCTTGTGACAAAATATATTTTTTTGTTTTGTGAAAACATAATGTTTGTTTAAAACCGATAGTACAATAACTTATTGTTTTTTTTATTTTAAGCTACTAAACAATAACCTTTAGAGTCCGGGTAATGCACTATGATGCAACAATAATAATTTTATTATATACTAGCAAATCTCGCGATGATATAATTTTACTTGTACGTAATATTACGATATTATATATAACAAACATAATACACATTAGTGCAATTATGGTCACTAAAATGAGTTTTTAGTTATAAAAACTCATTTTAATATTATGTATTTATTCATTGCATAATATTATTATTATTTAATATGTATTATTTAAAAAATATGGTATATATGTTATTATAGTTATCTAACTAAAATAAAGAAGTAAAAAAAAATTGTAATTAATTAATTAATTCTGTCGTCATTAAAATGTACCAGTTTTATCTTGTGCAAATTTATAAGCTTGTATATTTATTTTGCATCCCTTAAATAAATACAGAGCATACATTACAATATATAAGTGCAATGGTTATTATGCCGCAGAGGCAAACAGAGGGTCTCGGATTCGATCCTCGTAAGTTCAAGTTTCTAATATATTATAAGAAAGTGTATGTTTATCAGTTATGTAAGCGCCCATTATACAAACTAAGTATTTGTGGTAACCGACAGTGTGACAAATGTATCCTTTTAAATAATTAAAATAAATTTAAAAAATAAGCGAAATTAATTTATTATTATTATTTATTATAAAAGAAAAAAAAATATTCGGCTTGTAGATATATAGATAATAGATGAATATAGGTCCAGAGTACTGGAAAATTTAATCTGGCCAAGCTTATACTATCTATCTAATACTGATTTGATCATCGTTCACCTTTATCTCCTTTTATATTGATGTCTAGGTTGTGGCAGCGTTTCCACTCTATATTAAACCTTTATAAATTAAATATTATATCTTCTGTGATTGTTCTATTGCAAACATTTGTTATTTCATGTATGTATGGTGTGCACTAAAGTGTAAATAAATAAATAAATATTATTTACAATAATGTATAACACCCCATTAGAATTAATTTCTTAAAAGAATAACTGCAAAATAATTAGGGACAAGCATACTGCCACTATAATTAAACTGCCGATAAACCAGTGACGTACATGTCTAAATATTGTAATGTAAATTTTCTGTTATTACATACTAGGACCTTTCTTAAATAAAGAATATATATAGACTCCTTTAATTTTCTATTTAAGAAATAAATAGATAATTTATCTGTTTTTTATGTTCGCTTTACTTTATCTGTCTCTCATGCCGCGTCCATGTTCTTTTACATTTCACATTCCAAATTTAAATTTAAGCCATACGTTTCCTTTTCTAGTTGAATGCTATCCCGCAAACCTATTTCCCTCACGAATTCGATTCGGTTTTACCAAAAAAAATGGCAGAACGAAATTTCTCTTGGGTGCAATTATCTCAATAATGTTTTTTCTTTATCTTTTGGGAATTCATCGTGATCCGTCCAACAAGACCATGGTAATTTAGGTTTTTATATGACTGTAAGTTAATAGGTTCCGACACCGTGAGACAATTTTACGCTGGTAATCATTACCAGTGACCCTACAAAATCCAACACCGTAAGGTGCGATAAATAAAATTTATTTATAATATCTATTTATAATGTATACCGTGAAAATTTAAAATAATGTAATATACTTAAATTTTGTAAAAATACATAACTTAATCCGTTAATAGTGTTTTTTTTAAATGAGTAATAGTTATGTTAATAAACGACAATATTAATTTATAATAGTTAGGATCCTGAAAATAGATTTATTAATTTTTAAACATGTATAAATGTATATAATCTACAAACAAAAATGTAAACCTAAAACTTTGTAGTGTAGCCTATGTCCTACGTAGGTAATTAATTTCATTTTTAATTAGGCCAGCCTGCAATGACGATTGCAAAAAAATATGCTGGTTTCTGTTCATGTCGACACAATTATTTAATTTTCTTTTTACTCCTTCTATTTGTTTATGTAGTAGTATTGTGTATCTTTGATTCAATAAACTGTTTTTGTTAAATTATTTATTATATATCTGATATATACACCCCGCTACACCTTCGAACAAAACAATACTTCTGAAAAATGCTTTATCTGCAGCAAATACCCCGGAAGAGATGCGGTTAGCGATAAAATCGTGCATTGCATTCCTAATAAAGTTTCATCATGTATTAATACTCTTATTGCAATACTTATTTCTAAGAATGTATTTTAAGAAACACAAAATAAGAGTATCATTTGTACTATACAAATTTAAGTAATATTTTTTCAGTGGCACCAATTAAACGCTGACAAAATAATACGTCCTTTACTGAATCAGGTTTATAATTGCTTTTCGACCCTCCGACGGTCACGTACGATATAAAGAGTCATTCGGCTTCTAACATGTACTAAATTTTTTAATATTGGCAAAACTACATTTTCTTATATGAAATAAATTTTATTTTGTCTAACTTGTTTTGCAATAGTTTCATACATTTATTAAAATGATTACATAATATATGAATTAATTAACGTATTCCATTCATTTATTTTGAGGGTACAACGAAGTATTCTAGACTTTACAATATATAATAATAAGGACGTCTTTCTCAACGGTCGGTTAGCCTTATAGTATTTAAAACTTGTGTTATAAGTGTTAAAAAATATAATTCTTACACAATTAAAATAAAATGCTTGTACACATAACAACAGTACAAACACTTTAAAACACATCTTAATTTTTATATTTATTTTTAAAAATCTCTGCGGCTTCACTCGCGTTAACAATAATACTAATAAGTGTCTTAATATGTTGTTGTAGCTCCTATGACACCCCAGAGGTGCAGAGGGTCTCCACTAATAACCGCCACTTCACTGTGTCTAATTTAATAATAATTTATATTAATTTACAAACTTTCTTTTATTTTAATTTAGCAGGATATCAATGAATGTCAACACATTTGACATCAATCCACTAAAGATTTTCTACTAAGCATTTCATAAAGTTAAAAAACCCTTGACTAATACATACCATATATTATAACTTATTGTATTCACTGAACTATTATATCAAAGATAACATCAAATTCGGTCAAGTGATAAAGTTCACTTCAACGGTTCGATTAGCATTAATCATACTAATTAAGTTGTCTTATGAAGATAATGAGAAGTGTGATGTTCACTTATTAATAATATATACATATATTATATTATTACAAATTCATCGTGAGATAAGTTCTATTGAAATATGCATTTTATATGTGTAAGGAATGGTTAAACAAACAGCGATATAACATAAATAGTCATATATACGCCATATATGACATATAAGACTGATTTCACATATAAATTGAGTACACAGAGTAAACACTGGTGTGTACGTTAATTAGTAAATTATTTCATTTTTATTTTTTTCTTACATCTTGTCATATTAAAGATTCCTAAAAATTAATCATTACATATAAGCCAAATGCGGAATACACATTTTAACACACACAAATTTATGAATTTTAAAACAAAACAATTACGTGTCAAGGATAAAACCATCATGATAAATGATACCAAAATTTTTAATTTTGTTCTTACCTCTCATAGTCAAATTGGATTAATCTATTTCTTTAAAATATGCATTGTAATCTGATGGTATGCGATACATAGCCAAATTTTTTAGGATATCACTAAAGCTCAAAAACCTCGACAATGCGGTGCTTTTGAAGCCTTTGTATGTTAACGCTGCAAAGAAATTGATACTTTAGGATAAACTATGAAATAGAACCTATTTTATAACTAACACTTGAAACTTTAATTTTTATTAAAACGAAATATTTCTCTACTTTCACACATTAAATTATTGATCGAATTTCATAGCTTTGAACGTACGTATATACCATCAAAGATCAATAGGAGTGTCTGAAAAAAATTGCAAACGGGAAAAATTGCAGAGTTTTGACTGTATATCTAGTGACGGTATAATCCGTTATGTTTTTTGGCCTCAAATTACTTCTGTATTTTTGGTAATCCTTACTTTTCTGCTATAGAGTTTTCATATATAGCAAGAACAATCGATAAATATAGTATGAATCTTAAGGTCAATCCCAAACCACAATGCCAACATTTAATAAAAATTAACACACAATGTTTATTTATATTAAAAAGCGAAAGATAAAATGAAAATACAGCGAAATGACATTGTAGTTAATGTTGTGGTTAAAGTTTTAATTGAAATTTCATCACATTGAGTGTCATTCAAATCCCGGTGCGGTGTAAGATTAGATATGAATAAAGAAAAAACATTTTTCATTTAAAATATATATTCTAGCTTTATGAAATGTTTATTGGAACGAGAAAATCTTTGGCCAATGAAGTCTTATGAATGTCACGCGTTGTTATTATTTATTTGATATTCTGCTAAACGTAAAGGCTCTAAGATGGTTGGATTATATTTTTACATATTTTTGTTAGTCTAATCCAACACTGACGCAGGTTATCCGAGTTATTGTATAATCGTCACTCAATCGATAGTCTCATAAAGCTTATTAAAAAAAATGCCTATTTACAATTATATATTCACTATTTCATTTTTAGTTGGGGTAAGTTGTGCAAAAATTTACTTAAATCAGGTTAGTTTTTAATTGCTATTAGAGTAAATCCCATCTTGGCTGAAAGCCTCCTCCGTTGCTTTCCAGTTGTGTTTGTCCCTTGTAAGTTCTATCTACGATCTACCAGCTATATCGACGATGTCATCTGCCCGACTTCGTCTCGGTCTACCTACGTTTGTTTGTCCTAATCGGGATCCCTTCCATTTTATCTTGCGTACGGTCCATCCTTGGTCTGTTAATCTGGCAGATCGTGTGGTGTTACCGAAACTAAAATAACATATTTCCCCCACAATTTCGACTACGGATTATTATGCCGTATAAAAAAAAAGGTCATACTATAAGTCATACCATTTTCCTCACTCCGTATATGAAAAGAATAAACTATTTAACCTAAACTAGTTGACCTTAAATGACACAAGATTTAGTACGAAATTGTTTTCTTTGATTATCATTGACAACAGCCTGATGACAGAAGTGACTAGCTTTTTGCACAAAGTATAGAGAAATTTGTAATAGAAACCTTGAAAAAATTCATAACCGTTTTGAGTATAGATACACATCCTGACACACCTCTGTTTTACAGTATTTCCAGAACAACTGTACACTTTTAAACTTCCAGTATCAGGCTTGAAATCGACGCTCGCAATATAAAATTTTATCCCATTGTTCCCGGGTCCATGTAATGTGTCCATTCATTGCGACGAGCGCGATTCCCGTGCCGTATCAGTGGGCGCCTAATTGGCTGTTGTGCTGGTAGGACATACTCATGCAGTAGTCAGTTTCGCAGCTAACCACTTGAAAATTCAGTAGCCTTAGCCTTTCGAGAGGTTAACATCAGCTGGCGTCTGTAAAGATCTTGCCGTGTGGTTGTACACCTTCCTTGAACTGCTGGGTGCTGCTTATCAGGATCTCCAGTCTGTAACGCTGGTGAAGAGGTCAAATAACGCTTCTGTTAACACCGAAATACCGAGATACCCGAGATGGACTTCTTCCCGCTTGCAACGTCCATACAGCTCTTTCTAAAAAGTTTACATACATATTACCTACTTGGCAAGTCATGATATAATGATCGATTAATAATTTCATACTATTGAAATAGTAGTAGTATTGTTGCTTACTTTTTTGATGTGAACCAGTGTTATTACATGATTTTTCAAACACTATTTAATGTAAGCACAAACTTTGTCAAACTCACAGAGCTACAGGTCGTTTAAGTTAATAAAGTTCTGCTGTAAACTATTCGTTTCGCGGTTAAAATGAAATAACTTTAAACCGATTACATTTTAGTTTCTACCTATTGGTTAAGTTCGACGGTTTATTCATTTTTTCAGTACGTAAGTAGTATTTAAAAGTAAAAGATAATTCGTTTCTATATTAACGATAATTATATAAGCTCTTTATAGCTACTGTATACGGGGAGGGGGAAAATACTGTTTAACATTTCATCAACGAACCCTTGAAATTTTACAATTTTTTAAACATTTATGTTTTAATAATAAGTTATATAGAAAAACAGAGTCTGTCTATTTGGACTAGATAGTTTTAGAAACAAATGATGAATGTGCAACAAAATGTGAGGAATATTTCATGTATCAAGGAATAAAGTTAAAAAAAAAGCTATATACTTGTACCAAACCATAAATGAAAAAATAGTAAAAAAAAATGGTGCAAAAAATGGAAATGCGTGAATAAATAATTTTGTATAAAAAAATAGCAATATCTACGTTTAACCCATAGCCTGACGAATTTGACTTAAACAAAAAGAATCGTATGCACTCTTAATCATTTCGAGAGTAATTCATTAAAATTCATTGCTCAACGGCCACAAAGAGAGAGCGGCGTTTGATCTCAAAGGATATATGAAAAAAATCTTATTTTTTTAACTCCGTTTATCCTCGTGTGAGGTGGCACCATTTATATTGAAATTTGCTGAACTATTTTTTAAGTGTCTACGTTTTATCTGTATATATAAAATAGTAGCGGTAATATATTGATTTAAAACTAAACATAACATTTAAGGGCCGGCAACGCAACGACTAGTGGTTATTTATGGACTGCTGTTGCCGCTTAGGCTACCCGCATAGCTCGTTTGCCATTTTATAAAAAAAAAACTATTATATATTATTTATTATTATTACTATTTTATTTTATTACTTTATTACTACCAGGTTTTAGATCAGATAAGAGCTTTTATGTTTCTATACACAGCAGAATCGAAAAAGTTCGCAAAAAGTTAACCTAATTCAAGCCAAGTAATTCAATTTTTCATAAATAACTGACAATTGAAAATTCACAAATGGCTTCTCGTTATGGGATGGCTGTGTCCTGGAACTCCAGTTAGCGGATCAATGATGGCTCAAAGTACAAAGGAAATTAGATTACAATACTAGCTATTTTCTCTTAACAAATGACTATAAATCCAGTATAAAATAAAGTTCTATTTATTTTCAAATAATTCTCACCCCTATTCCAATAATGTAAAGGTTTTAATCGCATAAATAAATAATTATAATAGAGAACAGAGGGTAATTTCCCATGGGCGGTAAATTTTGTTTTGCAAAAAATTGCTCGCCTTTTAAATCAAGTTACTTTAAATAATTAAATTAAAGGAAACGTTATTTAAATTAATACTTTGGTTTGTTTCACAAATATCTCACCTAGTTTCGCCAATGGATAATATCCATCCAGGACCTCCCATGTTTTTTTTTATCCGCTTAGTGAAGATATTTTCGCGACAAACCCGATAAAGTGTGACTAAATGGCTCTTAATGAACTCATTTGTATAATAAGAAATAAGATTTTTGCAATTATACTATTATTTTTTATGTATATCATACAGCTAATTTATATAAAATAAATAATTTAACCAAAATTGACCCTCCATTTTATGTATTTTTAATATGAAAAAACAAAAGCTAGAGAAAATCAATAAAAATAAAGCTAGGGAGATATCGCAATATTCAACTACGTTCTAAATTTAAAAATTTTGATTATTTTTTTAGAAAAGGCTTCACATACATATAAAGGTTGCACATATAGGGCAAAATGATACAATCTACTCTGTATCGCGGATGTTATACCGGAAGCTGTCGGAAGTGGGCTTATCTCTGTCTCATTTATGTGTTTGGTACAAGGTTCGAGCGAGACGCACGTTGTTTTTTTTGGTGTATACCGAATTATACATGTTTAAAGATTATTAAGTCCAGACTGCAAAGCCAGAAATGAACATATTTTTTGTGTATAAACGTACATTATAAGAAATATAGTTTCTGCAGATTATAAAAATTGCTAAGTGAAACTTTAAAGGCGCATAAAATTACACCTAAAAATCAAATAAATACAGGATGGAAAACTGTAATTATACTCTCATTTATTTTTATTTGATTCCTATTCGGACTCAAATAAAATAATTGAGGCAATTACATGCTCCAAAACGTAACAAGGAACTTATTCAAAAATAATTTACCTAGCTGTAAAGTATTGGCGTTGTATATGTTTGCTCCCTGTTCCATTAAATACTTAGCAATACTTTATATGTGTGAGCCTGCATCCTGGTGGAAGAAGAACTAGAACGGAGGACAACACTGACAGTTGTTTATTGTATACAAGGAATATATCTCTGTCCTTACTAGTTCTGATGTAGAAGACATTAAAGAAGAAGTGAGAAGACATCGCAAGTGTGTAAAGCAGTAAAGACGTTTGACTGATCCACTTCACACAGTGTGATAGTACCAAAAGTACTAAACTTAATTTACAAGTTGTATTAGTTGTGATAAATTGCTCACACAGTCTATTTAAACGTCTAGTTAATACAATATTCAAAATACTTGTAATTTGAATACATAATAGAATTGGTTAATATCTTTATACCGATCTAACGTTTTATTAATATGTGTGTTGCAATTTTTGAAGTATCATTCTTGAGTGTCAAACTTCCAGTCTGCATATTTATCCTGCATATATACTTTACCGGTTGATTTTATTTACTTTCGTTCCCCAGATCTTTACATTATGTTTCGAATCTTCCGTTGACAAACAAGGGCTTATAACTCCATCGACTTATCTTGTGTATTTAGGACAAGCACTTCGTTAAGCTAAAACTTTTCTAATTCCCCAACCGCATTAAAGCCGCCTGCATAATTAATTACATTTTATATCTACAAAAATTACGTATCTATATAACAAGTTTGTAAATAAAAATACTCACTCTCTGTTCTAATTAACTTCTCACATTTGCCGTCAAATTGTACACTGTGATGGAAAGAGACGAATGAGTCTTCTATAATTACCTAAGCTATTTCAAATGCCAGTCTTCTAAACGATCTTTAAGCACAAATTTTAATAATACGTATTTAATGTCGAGACTCGGTTCGGTTGCTTATTTCGGGCATCGTTCTTTGCTTAGCGTCTATACAGGTTTTAGTTTAAAACAGTTCTCAATTACCTATATTTGCATCTAAAACTTGGGATTAGATGTCGTCTCAGGGTAAATAGGGAACATTCTGACTGGTTGAGTTACTCTGCTTTAATTTATGTTCCGTTATTACAAAAGCTGGAGAAATATTCCAAAAATTGTATGTACCGTTTGCATTGGATTTATTATTTAGTTTATTATGATCTTGTACAATTTATTATTACCCCACATGTTAACATAATTTGAACCCACTTAAAAAGACAGTACAAACCGAAATATTTAACGTCACAACATAGAGCTTTTACAATGTTGGCTAATTTCAGCGCTTAATTTCACTATTAACCAGATAGCTGGTACGTTTGTTTCGTTAAATTTGTTAGGGAATAGTTAAGTTATGTCTACAAGTGTATAAAATATTATTATGATAATAAGGATATCTTCACATACTTTCAGATAGCCCACAAGCTTTTTATATGTTGTCCATACATATTTTAAATAAATACATCAGTACAGTCACTGGATATGGTCATACACTGTGAAACCTATTACTATAATATATATATTTAAAATTCTGCAAATGTATATGAGTTCCTGTATATTCAAGTAATTAATTAAGTAAAAATATTTTCATTCTTAATATTTAATAATATTGAAAATAACAGTAGATATATTGCATCGAAATTATGTTGCATCGATATTTTAGTCAATTTTAAAAAGCAATAAACTGAATAGATTAAATTAAATTCAGAGACATCCATTAATTCTATCAAGCACTGGCTTTTCGTCCAAAGATCGAGATTCCGGCGTGTCTCGTAGCCTCCGCGATTCTTACGGGAATTCCTTGTACACAGAATAAGGAATTTGGTAGGAGAATTATAGTCATAATATGAAGACATCATTTATGTGTGAGGTTTCGTAGCTTAATACACGTTGCTCATGTACATAGAAATTAGTCTATATTTCCATTGACGCATCCCCACACGGCTAATTCACTGCCAATTATGAAAATGTTATTTCATATATACATGCAATTGGCAGTATAGCGTTTTACAGAACTGCTAATTCTTAAAAGAAGGTTTCTTTAAATTTGGAGTTAGCTAAATTTGATGCGCGCAAAGTTTATTTTTTATGCATCCATAATAATGATACAAACGTGGACCAGCTGATATTCGCAGTCTGTGGCAACGAGATTTACCAAATAAGACCTTCGGAGTTGCTCTTTAGCATTTACCGAAGCAAAGCGCAGAGGATACTCGCTTAAATTGTAAATTAATTTAGTTCGAATGTGCGCCGGACTTTGATGTGCGCCAGTATCGTTCCGATTAATCCCATTGAGACATTTCAAACAGATTTGATAGCGAAGAAAATAAATATAACTCAACGTTTCAGCAGACAATGTTTGTTTGTTATACTTTATTCGTAATTTCTGAAATGATTTAGGCGAGACTAAAAATTACTTGTCACTATGTTCTTGTTTTTTTTATGTAAATGTATGTATTGGTGATAGGTGACAGCTTCCTACATATCAATTTTCATTGCAATTGATCCAACCGTTTTCCCGTGAAGAAGAAACACGCTACATAAATAAAATACAAAATACAGTAAGCTCATTGGGAAGTACTTATTCCACTATCTTCCGACAAAATCACATTGTTAATTTCTTCCATTCCATTTAAACAGTAATTCGTTTGAAAAAATATTTAATATGACAAAGTTACAACAAGTAAACTACCTTAGCCTCGCAATATCATAGAAAACTTTTATAAAATAAAAATAATTTAATAAATATTTTGAAATACATTACAGTACATATGGGCTTTCTTGAAAAATTATCAAGAAACAATTGCTAGGAAATCTTGTTAGTGTTAAATTGTCATATATGTTTGACCTAACCGATATCCGCACTGCGCTGTATACTAGTGTGTACTTGATATTACATAGTGGTTACCTTTACATCACATGTGATGTTTTAATATATTATATTCACATTCATTTAATTACGCGTTCCCGTCGCGACGAAATAGTCCTTTGTTTCTACAACAATTTTTATTTATCCCCTAGTTAGTAGCGAGACGTATGGACTATCCGACGCAACCTTAATTTTGCAATTCGCACAAGTAGTTCCTAAGATAATGAAGTGTATCAGGCAAACCTCGACTGTTTTAAACTCGGTTATATCTATTTCAACAAAATTTATTCATAGATGGACGATTACGATATATTACACGTAATGTTAGCGTCTTCACTTTAAACATACAATGTACAAGAGATTTGCGGACACAATCTCTAAGGGTTTAGTTGTAGCAATTTGTTGCGAGATAGAGTTATCTTATATATATGTTACTTAGTACACCACAAGTTCCGCTGAGTTTCCAACGCTCCTAATCGATAATATAACTTCGTTAACTTCAAATTACATGCCAAAATAAATATAATATTTAATTATGCGCAATTAAAGAACCATTCGATTTGTGATGATATGTATAACAATAAATATAGATTAAGGAGAAATTAAGACGAGTTAATTATTAGACGAGTTCTCGAGTGGAGACCACGAACAGGCAGACGCAGCGTGGGACGCCCTCCTGCCCGCTGGACCGACGACCTTAGGAAGGTAGCCGGTAGTGGCTGGATGAGGAAGGCCGAGGACCGAGTGTTGTGGCGTTCCTTGGGAGAGGCCTATGTCAAGCAGTGGACGAATGTAGGCTGATGATGATGATGATGAAGGAAAAATTTCGTCAGCATGGGTTACTTGAATTCAAAAAATTAGGCACAGGAGGCTTTAAGGCATTAATACGGAAAGATAAGATACAGAAACCTGGTGCCCAGACCATACCGTCGCTGCTCAGTATAGAGTTAGACTGTAATGTATTTAAAATGTAAAAACGTCAGGAGTCTGTGTATAGTAAAAAAAAAGAGCGCATCTTAAAGGCAGGCAACATACTTGTGAGGCCTCTAGCATTGCCAGTGACCATGGGTGGCGTTATCACAGGTGAGCCTCCTGCACGACTTCCCCATGTATTATAAAAAATGGTATGAATTTTGTAAGCTGAACTAGATGACTAAATATGTTATGGGGTAAAACGTAAGAACTTAACAACACTACGAACACACTAAGAAGACGCCTTGCACTTCTATCCCAAACACATAAGTAGGGAATATATTTTGAGAAGTATGGGATGTCTGCACCAGCGACGAGCCCTACGGGTAGGATCTTCGGCATGGTGGGATATCCTCAAAGCTATCACTTCATTATTGTGGTAACCTCACCACAATAATGAAGAATTTGAAGCGGGCATCGCCACATTGAGAGGATGCGAGAAATGAACAACCCAAAATAATAATCAAATCTGATTTATTGAACTGAACACTTTTAAATCACATTTATACATTTTCTTATGTGAGTTGTTCGTGTATCGCGCATATTCAGCAGTAAATTTCAGATCATCCATTGAGATCAATCGCGTCAGCACTGTCAACAAGTGAGAAATGTTCAATGACATTAGAGCACGTAGGCTGTGATGTTTATCATAAACATTGAATAGAATTTTCTCCGAAAAATTAAGCCAATTTACATAATACCGTAGAAAGACCATATCCTTATCTCCCAAACAATACATCGTATCAAACTTTAAATTGCTTTGTTCAACTCGAAGAAACGATTTAATCGACGACGAACCCATTTTCAGGTAATAACAAAAGTTATCCTTGTTTATCCTGTAACGAGTACGTTATTAAAGTGTACGGGAGTACTTTATGAAGAGTTTTATATCTTATTAATTTCAAATCGCTACTTATTCCTGAACCGTCGTGTATTGGAGTTGAACTTCAAATCGGTCTTAAACTTTTGTAATCACGACGTCTGCGGTTATTTATAATTCGCCGGAATTAATTATTTTGATAGTGCTGTAAGTACTTATAATATTTAATAAATCGTCCCTCTCTTTTCTTCTCAAATTGAAAGAAAGAGATGAAAGATTTAGTTAGAGTACTACAAATAGATTTAGTTATTTTAAATTTTTTCACTCATAAACGTTAAGTATCGAAACTGAATCAATACACTTTGACATATATCTAAATGTATTCAATGATTACTTTAATACGATATTTGATAAGATCAATACAATATTATGACTTATAAGTTTAGAGAGTCTGTATTTTTCTGTCACACATTCGAGAAGGCTCATTAAAAGCTAGCGCTTGTACAAAATCCCTCAAACTCTAAGCAAAAATATATAGCAAGTAATGTTTATATTTCAAAAACCGTTCAGGCTTAATACATACTGAAGACCTCATAAGCAAAACATCTCGGCTCTAAATCGATGATCTCACCTCATCTGCACGGTATCGTGTTTCTTAGTGAAGGGTCTCCGATAGATCCGATGCCTGAACACCTCATTATGGGTTATTCGAGTAAAAGCTTCAATATTGCTTGGTTTATATGACAAGCTTTTTCCAGTTTCATACATCCTGCGGGTAAAATAATTAATTTATAGCGAAGTATTGTTATTTTATTGTAGGGGAAAATTAAACGAATAGTTCACAATCCGACGTTAGGACAGAAATTACTATCACGATGTCTGTCTACACTATTAACCGCTGCCTATCGTCTGAATCAATTCAAGATACTCGCGAGTAGTGTGAGCCCAGAGCAGCATCCTATTTGCCTACTCTTTATTATATAGTTTAAATCCAATCTCAGAATTTCTATGCTTATTTCTAGACCACTTTATAACAGCAGGAACAAAGCGACGTCAAAAGCAATGTTAAATGTGCCATGACTAAGCTCCAACTCCCAACTTACTGAAGGAATTGCGGTGACATGGATAAATTAATGTCTCCTATAGCTGATGGGTGTTATAAAAGAAAACTTTGAATTTTAATTCAATGCGACAAGGTCCAAAGTCGCATGATGTTAAACGCTATTGGAAGATGTAATGTAGGTTTTAATTACCGTTTAAACATACTTTGTTTAGCTAATTTATATTAAGGTTGTAATGAGGTAGTTAAAGTGAGAGACGATATTTTCTA
Source organism: Pontia daplidice (assembly GCA_963693355.1). Taxonomy (NCBI): domain Eukaryota; kingdom Metazoa; phylum Arthropoda; class Insecta; order Lepidoptera; family Pieridae; genus Pontia; species Pontia daplidice. The sequence goes on along the minus strand of CAVNZL010000011.1, from coordinate 610,784 downwards.
TTTACACTGATTGCTTTTAATATTAGAAACTATTATGAGGACATTATACGCGAATTAAGTTCAATAATAATTTAATAGAATGGTCAAGGGGTGACATCTTTATTATAGGGACATATCAATGCTAATTGTTAACACATTTAGAATTGTAAGAATATGTATCTTCTAACTTATTGAACAAAAACTAAACATCTGCGTTTACAAGAATGCATTTATGGCCTACGTAAACTATTGTTGACATAATTATCTTAATATCATCGTTAAACTATGTATGTAAACTACAATGTAAGATGGTTCAATTGCTGTCAATTGATTTCGCCCCATTTTACGTAGTTATCCTAGAAAAAGTGTGATAGTCTCTTTAAAATAATATTTTTTAGATAGAAGTAAAAATAATGTGATATAAAGATGTATAGATGAAGATGTTATAACGTAGAGTTATTTTTTGCTTGTTTATTTTTATCTTTATAAACAAATACAACAGAGAAACTATTAACAGCGGTTAACCAGTCTTCTATTTAAGAAATATAAGTAGATAGATATAATTAATTGAATCAGGCGTTACTTTGCGGAAGTCCATAGTTCAAAATCCCAATAGACCAGTATGAAAGCAGTACTCCGCGAAAAACCCACAACCACTAGACGTACGTTTCGCTCCGAAAGCTGTTCGTAGAGGCAACATCTCCTGATGCTCCGGTGTCGGAGCAAAACGTACGTCGAGTGGTTGTAGGTTTTTCGCGGAGTACTGCTTTCGTACTGGTCTATTGGGATTTTGAAGTAGATAGATAATATAGTAATCCCACCTTCCTCGCTCTTCCAGGGTTTTTGCAATCCAGTAAAACATTGGGTTATATGGCAAGGCAACCTGCGAGAAATTCGGGTCAAAAACGTCTCTCGATGTATGAAATATAGTAATAGTGTGGGTGTGTATATTACCACATTTACAATTGACGATACACACGGTACGATATGATACGACTTTCAATTAATAATGCAATTTTCATATAGTATTTAGTGGAACATTATCAGTAGTCTTGAAAATTATAGTAGCTGTATAAGTTAAAGTAAATTAAATGTATATTACCGCAGTATGCCGTTCAATACGATCACTCTAGAATATAGATCCACTACCATATGCCCGCATGTGCGCTTTGTCCTGCAAAACATTAAAAATCCTAACATTTTATTTCTTTAATGTGATTTTATTTATAATTCTTAAGAGTTGGGGTCTGGAAATTGTTATTTGACCGTTTTAAAATCCTGTGGTATGGTATTTTCGGACGTACAGAGACAAAGTAGATCGAAAAGAAATGAAACAGTACTTAAATTATAAGTATTCAAGAAGACTTTTTTAGCCTGATACAATAATTTGATCGTGTATTATCGTAACATGTTTAAGCCTTGTCAATAATAATACAATAGAAGGGTGGTCGTCAATCATGTTTTTCCTGTTTTGGCTACGTGATATGATTTTAGATACTTAACTATTGATTACATTAATGTTATAAATCAAGTTGGTTAGTTATATGATTTAAATCTATGTATTTGTGTAAAATTGTCAACTATATACTTAGTAGATAAATAAATAAATAATAATTGTTATTTTTGTACAAATAGTGAAATTTTATTTTCTTGACCTGTCCAAAGAATTGACACTTTGATTAACCTATGAAACATAATTTAGAAATGTACTCAAGAGTAAAAACACTGAGTGTTATTTAGTAATAATTTAAACTGTCGCATTATTTATTCACGTACTTTGGATTCACAGGTAAAAATAAGTTTGAAACATTCAATAATTGCGGAACAGACGATTTCAACTCTTCAGCAACTTGTCAGAACTTTGCGTGACGAGTGTCAAAGCAAATATAAATAGATATGAAGAATCTTAACTGTGCAACACATATTGAAACATACATTTTGGTAATATTCCGAGTTCGTCTTGAAACAATACGAGATACATACAAGAGGCATGTTGGAACTGAATGAATAAAAACTATGGTATCATGCTCATTGATTTTCACACACCTATTTTAATATCTCTTTTAAACCGAGGTTTCCTTTGTGGGATATTGCTTCGAATCGTAAGCTTTATTTAGAAAAACGCCTGCAAAACTTTTTTATTATTTATGATAGCATCTGTCAAAACAATATCCGAGGAAATACAAAAGAAAACGGAGTGAGAACCCATAAAAATGATAATAATTCTAGGCGAGAATTTCAAATCGGATTATTTTTACTGTACTTGGATAAAACCTTCGCAATTTAATATGTTACATTACATTATATAAAGGATTTTGTTTGTTTCACACTTATTAAGAACTCTTTATAAAATGAATAAATCTTTAAAATATTTCTTTTAAAGCTAAAATATTAACTATCTTATCCTATGTCTTTTCAATTAATCTCATCTGATCTCAGCTCGGTTCTAATGAATTTTTCTCTTAGCTTCACGAAAGTATTGATGTTAAAAAATATTTTGAAAAGAAAAAATACTTTTAGATTTGATGTTTAACAAAACTAAAGGATAAACGAAACAAATTGGGAATGAAACTACTAATAAGGTTTTAAAAATATTAAACAATTTATATTATGAACCTAGTTTCAAGATTCAAGGTTTATGAACGTCAATAATTTGCCAAATTATTAACGCTTGACGATTAAATTTCTATGGCCTAAAAGTTCCCAAAAACTTGTCAGCCTATATAATATATAACTAATAACCCTATTATATAATACAAAAACGATGTAACCACTACAACATAAAACCACTAGTTGACGCAGAAATAACTTTAAGATTTTTCTAAAACACACTTTATTCAATATATACAGTCAAAATTATAATATACAAAGAAACATTTGACATCTTACAAAAATTCAGTTTTGTTTGTCATTGTCAATTTCTGATAAATTGAGAGTAAGACTAGTCAAAAGTGCATTTGCTCCGATGGTATTGCATTGGATCAATATTTAAACATATGAATTGTAATAACAAATCTCCTTATTTAAAGCACTGATCTAAATCGTAATTGAAAACATGTCTAGTGTAAAACACAAACAGACATAAAGAGTATGAGAGCAAAGTCGCGGTGACTTCATAAATTCGGCGGAACAAACCGAACATTATCTCAACGAATAAATCCGTCGAATTGGCTCTCGTCCAGATGGCGTTAGTATTTCTGCCCATTGGATTTAGATTTACACTAGTTAGTCGCAGTTTTACTTAAACTATGGAATATAGAAGAATATATTTAATGGAAGTCAAGAATGAACAAGTGGATAGATCTGGACCTACAACACAGGGTTTCCCTAGTGTGGTGTCTATATTGTATTTTTTTTATAAAACAGGGGGCTAACGGGCTCACCTGATGTCAAGTGAAAATTTTTGGTCTAAATAAATATTTATTATTCCTATTATTAATATTATTACTTTTTTATTGTGACCTTTTCAGTCGATGGCTGGTATTTGTCACATTTACGAGCCAATTAAATGCAGTACTTAAGATTTTCCTTTGATTATCTGAACAGTAATTTATATTTTTGTGGTTTAGCTATTCTCCGCTAATGCCGGATGTTAACTTTTAAGATGTTAATATTGTTATCATTATATATAAAATATGGAATATTCTTCAATTTCTCAAATCTAAGATGGCGCATTAGAAATTGTAACTCATTACAATTTATTTATAGTAAATTATTTTAATTAATTTTAGATAAAGATTGTTATAGATATTCTTACATTCTACTAATATTATATATGGTAAAACTTGTATGAATGAAATTCATTCATTCATAAGAAGTACTGGATTTTATGAAAACCCACATAACATATTTGCTTAGGAATATCTGTTGTATAAAAAAATAACTAACACGGTACTTAAAGAAAAGCAAAGATGCGTTATAAGTTTAATTATAGGCTATACCGTATCAAATAGGAATAGCCTTATAAGAAGTTGCTTTAAAAAACTTCATCTTCACAGGCGCAAGCCAACATACTTACAAAATTAGACCAAATATTATGCTACATATAATTATTATATATATAATAGTAATTTCTTTTAACAATAATAAATAAGTTAATAAGAGCTCTTTTAAGCTTTTAATAAACTGGAATAGTATTCTCTTAAAAATTTTAATAGGTGCGCGCCTTTCCAGCGATTCGATTGTTTCAAAACAAAGGAAGAGTGAACTTGATCTCGGGTTCATTAAATAAGATGAAATTATTAAAGACTGTGCCTCTCGACCTCAAATTATTGTATCTAATTCGAGACCATATCTTAATATACAGTCAAAATAAAATAATTAGCTTGGTGTATAGGCGGCCTGTGCTGTGTATAATATGTGTATAAATAATAATAAAAAAAAATTCATTAAAATTATTGTATCGATTTCATTTTGTTATGGAAATGTAATAAGAAAAGATTGATGTTTAAATTTTATCTAAATCGATGGTATGGCATGAAGTGTCACCGATAGGATGAATTCATCAAAGCGTTTACAAAAGTATAACAAGCATATAGGAAAAACATATTTTATCCGAATGTCAAAACCGCTTGTGAAAGTCCACAAAAACAACTCGTGACCCCACTTAGGGTTAACCACACAATTATGAGCCTGCCAAGTATTTGCACAAGGAAAATTCTTTGAGATTGTCTCTCTGAAACTTTGTCTGTACTGTATAATATAACGGGGAGTGACCATACTTTTTAGGCAAAATACACGTTTTAAGGATCTCGTTTTGGTATAATTATAGTTCCTTACATCTGTATACGTATACGTTTGTACGTTGATCACTTAATAAGATACTATATATATAAATATACTTAAGTATAACGTTTATTGTATGAGGGCCGCCTTAATATTCAATTTATTATTATCTATATTTTCCGCCTTTTATTTATATATCGGGAACCGATGCATCACCTGTGTTTACTATACAACGGTTCATGAGATACAGCCTTGTGACTGACAAACAGCGAAGTTTCACCACCAAAGTTCCCAGTTTACCTTTTGATTATGAAACTCCATATATCATTTACAAGTGACTGAACTTTTAAATTTTTCAATTAAACCCAAAATATCATTGTCATCCCTTACTAAGAACTCACAATAGGGCCTGTACAATTCCACTTTTCACTAAACATCCGGTTGGAAAACCCTCGCCCCTGAGCCATTTCCGTTTCCCCAACACAACAGTTTAAACATGTTCTATTCAAATAATTCTATTATGCCCATTTTATAAAATATTCATGTTTCATCTGTATAATAAAGATCTCAATGTTTTATATATCAATAAAATATACATATTTTCAGGTTTTATTTGATTCACTTCAACTTTAATCAAAGTTGATGAATCTTTGACAATTTATTTAACATTTAACTACATTATTTCCGTTAAGACCACCACAACCAGCAGGATATTCAGCGGACGCGCCGTTGGGAAACGCACAGGGGGTAAGTTTAAGATCACATGAGCCTCCTCCTCCTACCTGTTTGCCCCATATTTTTTAAAAACAATTGATATTAGATTCCATTTTTTATTGTTCAAATTCATAACTGTTGGGTAATAAAATATACATATTTAAACAATCAAAACCGAATCTAAAACTTACTTTTCGAAGCTTTCAATAAAATGTGTAAATTATAAAGTCTAGTTTAATTAAAAGTTATATTATTCAGGCGTAATAATTCCATTCTTTAGTAAAATTAAATTAAATTTCAACATTTAAAATAATTATTTCATAATCGTTCAAGACACCTCAATCTCCATTTTATATTAATTCAATAGTGTTGTGACTCAGCGCAAAATAATTATTTATGAAGATTATTATTTGATATTTTCAAGCTATTCTTAGTTTAAGATCTATTTGTGATAAATTTCACAGATGATCCGCTCTAATTGGTCATAGCGTAATCTTGTAAAGACGCCTATAAGCTTTTACTATCGCGATTGCGATAAAACATTTGTAACGTATAATATTTTTGTGATATTCACTAATGTTATAATTAAATGCATGCAGATTTGAACCAACTTCTAAATGTAGCAAGGTCATTGAAATTCTAAAAAATTTTCAAATATGTGTCTACAAGAGAGTGACAAGAAATAAGCCTTGCAAACATAGCGAACATCACTCATCATATAAACTTAATTACTCCTTCACTTTATAAGTACTAGCAGGACTAAACTGAACGCAATTTCCTACGAATACCCAAAAATGCTGGACAAATTTTTCGACAAACTCGAAGACCCTATTCACCCGTTTCTGGGTCCTGTTATAAAATTTCTCAGCTTTTGGGGAGTATGGCTACCAGATGACCCAAAAATGAAGATTGCATCCATCCTATTTCAAATATCTGAAACCATATTTATCACAACTGAGTTCATAGACGTGTTCTACGTGAAAACAAGCTTAGATTTGCTTCTGACAAACCTAAAGTTTTCTATGCAAGGCGTTATTAACATTTGCAAAGCCTGGTCGTTCATCGCTTGGCAGAAAGATTGGAGGGCTGTTTGTGCCTATGTGACGAGAGCAGATATCACCAACAGGTCTTCTTTGGACCCCCACAAGAAGAGAAACATCGACAGGTTTACCAAGTACTGTAGAAGAGTGACCTACACATATGTGGGCTTGACGTTTGCCACTGCTTTCGTGGTGATATTTCAGCCTGGTTTTAAATATCTTCTCTCTTCCAAGTACAGAGAGGATGTGATAGCTGGTAGAGAAGGTTATATGCAAGTCGTCAGCTCCTGGGTGCCCTTCAATAAGCATGAAATGCCAGGTTATTTCTTCGCCTGTGTCATACAAGGTCTGGGTACATTTGTAGCAGCTGGTTGGATAGCATCATATGACATAATTGCACTATCAATTATGATTTTTATTAGAGCTGAGTTGGAGGCGTTGAAAATCGACACGGCGGCAATTTTTCATGGATCTGAAACCGGTACGATTGAGAGAATCAGACATTGCCACAAAAGGCATATTGAGCTGATTAAGTAAGTATGATGCGAACATTCTTCATTTATAATAAAAGAGTTGCTGAGCGCAAATCTCGAAAACAGCTGAATCGATTTCACTAATTATTTTTTAGAATATTCTATGAAGTAAAAGGATTTTTTTACAAAAGTTTAAAAACAACACTTTTCTGTACTTCAATATTCGTAATAACACTTCTGACTAATTGACTACACAATTCGATGAAATGCGCTTGTTCAGTTTGTGAAGCGTAATGGTTAAATATTTAACTAATTTGTAAACATATAAATTAAGCCGCAGGAATAATCCAATGCTGGTCTAGAGATCAACATCGCAGTATATGTTAAAAGGGACATTAATAAAACATACACGATAATGATAATAAAATAAAAAATTCTATTCAAAGTTTTTAAAAATGATAAAGTGTTATAATTTAAAAAATAAATAAAAAGCCCCATATTTGCAACTCTTATAAAGGTATTCACGCATTTAAGTTTCGTTTATAAGCTGTTATTTTAATGCATTTAAAGAATATAAATTTTTAAATAAAAACGGTTTTTCAGATACAGCCGGCTGTATAACTCTTGTACTTCACCGATTTTATTACTCTACACATTTATATGTACCGTGATGCTCTGCTCAACAGCTTATCAAATTACCAGTGTACGTATAAACATATTTTTTATGTGTGTATTTATGACCTCTCTTTTGATAAATGGTTAAATTTGATAAATTTAACTTGATTTGATAAATTTTAAATTAATGAAACTCACTTGGTCGTGCGTTCGAAGCCTCGCTGTGCACCTTTTAATTTTTCCCAAAATGTGTATCCTAGCTTAAAGTAACAACGGTAAGGAAACCGGCCTTTGACGCAAAAATATAAAGTGTCGCAAATAGAACACTGATCTCCTATTCGACTAGTAATAAAACAATAATCATGAGTCAATTCCTGAATTAGATTGGTATACTTATAAACAAAACGACTTCTAAGTCTGTAGTTCCTGTTGTATCAGGATTTCCTTACACGGGATGTATGCTTTCCAACAAAAAGGACTTAGGACTTTTAAGATCTCTTACTTGTGAGGCCTCTGGCATTCTGAGTGTCCATGGGCGGCGGTATATCTTATGATTAGATGATTCTGCTTCCATTAGCCCCCATTTTTATTAAAAAAAGAAGAATCAATACCAGTTCCTAACCGATGAAGTGCTAAATTTCACCTCACATAGGTTGAATTTAGAAATCCTTTTATGACTGTCTTTAAAAAATGTTTCAGTTTTATCATTATTTAAGCCAATAATCTATCTCAAGTCTATCGAGTCGAAATGACTTTGTCTCCGGGACACCTTCTATGTATTAAGTATTGTAGGATATCACAGAAATGACAAACATCACTTTATCAAAACTTACCCATTGTTTTGTCCAAACTTGTGATCAACGCAAACTAAAGGTATAATAATCATAGAACTTATTATTTATTTCAAAACTTATTGATTATATCAAAAGTTATCCTGATTATTATGGAAACAAACTCTGTCCTCCAGGGTTACCCTTATCTTTTACGTCCTCACTAGCCTCATAGTTTGTATCACAATTATCTAATATTAAATCGAATCTTACAAAGCAAGATTCTTCTATCAAATGCCACCTTTGCACGTTCACCGACAGTAATAACAATATGCAGCGCTGCCACTATAGTTTTTCCTAGTATCATTACGCCTAACACTTTATAAATGATTCTGTAATATTTTCCTTTCAGCTGGAGACTAGCAAAATGCAGCAATTAATGACGGTCGTTTATCTTATATTTGGTGTGTCCCAGCTTTTTCTATACTGCTGGCATAGCAATGATGTTCTGTACGCTGTGAGTGTTAAATAAAAATTAATTAATTAACAACAAGTGGTGGTTTGATATTACACCAGTAATCAAAATACCTGTAGAAATTGTATCGACCCACAGGAAAATTAATAAACCATCATAATTGTTGTTCTTTAGTCATAAATAGTGTAACGAATCCGGACTTTTTTTTATACATAAGAAATCATAAATATGCTTTGCTTTTTCGTTGGCGTATTTTCCCGGTTGAATATAACTCCCCGGTATGGTCATTGTGTGATGGCCTTTATTAACATAATACAAGCTTTACATATCTTGCTTTGGGGCTACCCAAAATTCGTTAATGTAACCGGAAATATAATTATGAAATTTGGATCCTTGCAACCAAAATATCATTTTGCCTAAGATTAGAACTAGAGGCTTAATGTATGTTTTGTGAATTTTTATATAAAATGCTGACATTTAAAAAGTAGGACAATAGTAATTAACAACATCCCAGTGACGTGCAATCAAATTAATCTTATCATATTGAATAGAAAAGAAAAGAAACTTCAGATAAGATGAAAGAAACTCATGACTCATTGGAAATGGTTACACCTAATTATGTTTTCATTTCAATCATACATTTTTCATAATTAAATTTAATTATAAAATATAAAGTAAACCATTTAAATTATTTAAATTTTGAAGATCACTCATAGTGAAACAACATAAAACTCAGAGTAACGGTATTCATATGCACTACGGGATGTATTTTCGTCAAATGTATATACATTAAATTCTATTTCAGAGTATGGATCTTATCCGTGGTCCGTATGAAAGTAAATGGTGGACTCAAAGCTCATCTCATCAAAGAAGCCTATATATTCTCATTGTTCAATTGTCTAAAACTATCATATTCACCGCCGGGCCATTTACCAATCTCACCGTCGCTACTTTTATAAATGTAAGTATTTTATATTATTTGTCATCATATTTGCACAAAGCAAAATTATCTATATTTATCATAATAAATCGACAACAATAAAGGCGTGCAAAGTTTGGCTATCGCTTATTGGGGATATCTTAGATTTAGACTTAGTAAGTGTAAAAATTTGACTAACTTCATTCTAAATCGTATTATTTTTTAGAAAAAAGACACTATTTAGTTAAGACGCGCATTCAATACCTACTGCCTCCTTTTTTAAAGAGGTATAGATGGCCACGAGAGAAGTCGACGCCATAAAATTTTGCCGTTTGGTATTTTCAAACCACTGTGATTTACCAAACACATATGATAGTTTTTAGATATTATAATACAAAATTAACCAACTTGGCTTAGACTACATTCCATAACTGCAGAGGAACTGCATTGCGAGACTTTTAAATTTTCTTCAAAAAGCTCGTAAGAAATTATTTTTCAGTTTTTTTTTTAGTTTTTAATTTTCTAAGTATACAACTAAGAAATTAAGCAATCGAGTAGAAGTTCGTTAGAAAATTTGTCTGTTTTATAAAGGGGATATCTCCGTATATAGTACTCACAAGTAGAACCTAAGTAGAATTAACTTTATAATCGCCGAAAAAACCGAGTGTTTTTATGACCATATGACTGAAGTGAAACTTGCTCTGCTCTATTTGTATGTGTACAATATATACATGTATATATTGTACACCTACAAATATATATATTTAAGTTTTCATTTGTAAATTAATATTTTTGAACGTATATTTTCAACTTTTTCGGATATAAGCAATAGAAGGAAAATATGCGCTCGCACTGCTTTCTTTTGCTTATATCCCCCACTTAACTTCCGTTCGCCTCGGCCGATCACACTTTTCGTAAAGCTTATGTCAAACACTCGCCAGCGTACTCCAAGCGTGCGTAAAGAAGTTTCACTTCAAAAGGTTTTTCTGTATATATAATGTATATTTTGACAAATCCTATTGAATTATTTCAAGCCCGATGCACCTCATTATAAACTATACAAGATTAATTATCCCATTTGCCGATTAGCTAAACCCCACTTTGACGACACTAACAAAAAGCTCTGAGCGCAACTAAACTTAATCGTCTAATTATTCCAGATACTAAAAGGCGCTTACAGTTATTACACGCTGCTTTAAACTGGAAGATTACGGAACTAGCTTCATTAATAGTGATTAACCAAGCACCGTTTGAGGGACTCAAGTTTGTTATAAGTCGAGAATTAAAATGAGATTAAACACGTGGATTATTCGTAAGCATTCTTATCCGAGATTTAAAAAATAAATACTCTAAAAATTGCCATTTCACTGTCTTATTATTTACGTTTTCATTGTTTTATAACTTTTTAAACTGTCTGTCATGAAGTTGGGGAAAGAAATGGCTTCTCGAACACAGATTTGAGAAGCTAGCTGAGAAGCCAGGAATTCTGTTGTATTGTAATTAATTATTATTATGTTCACTGTACAAAAACTGTAAAAAAAAACATTTGATGACACACTAATCACTGGCAAGCAGAGGCTTCTATCAGTATTTGTCATGAGTCAGTATTTGTTTGTAGTCTCGATTAAAATAAGTATTTATTAAGATAAGGTATTTATTTCAATGTGGATCTTACAAATTTCACAAATACTCCAGCTAATCTCCGTAGGTCCAGTCCAATTGTATTGCCTAGTTTACGCACTAAACATTAAAGCCGTAGGTACTTTAAATGTTTTACATAATCGTAATTTTGTAATATATTTATAATTTAATGAGGTTTTTTCTTTCTCCTCTTAACTATTATTTATACTTATAATATGTTGTTATTATTATCTTTAAATATATAATGCACTCATGCAACTCATCCATACAAATTGTTAAAATTCCTAGAAAGTCAGAAAGTCTTTTAATCTATAACTTAATATTTTTAAGTTATAGGTTAGCGATAAATAACTGAATAGTATATCTACCGTGTGTAAATTGTCTAATGATTATATTATTTGTATTAAAAAATGCACATCATAAGAGTTTATTTATTTTCTTAACTTACATATGTCTTTAGCTTAGTTAAAAAAACCAATAATCATTCGTTAATTTTGGGTATTGGGCATGCATAGACCTCATATGTCCGATAATAAATAAATCAAAATAAAACATCAGCAAGTTTAATCTACACCAAAATACATTTTACGGCTAATACGCGGCAGCTTCAGGTACTAGGATTGCTATTTCGAAATAAACCAAAGGCAAAATACCATAATGTATTGTGTATTTTAATTTTAATTAATTAATTTATTTATTAAGCCACGTCATTTACAGATAAGCGAAAAAGAACAAATCACATACTAACAGCTAAAGTGCGGCCTCTATTAAAGGCGCGTACGGCATGCAATTTTTTAAATAATCTTTGAATTTAAAACAGTCGGTTGAATGATAAAAAAACATTGATATTTCTAAGCTAAATAAAAAGACACATCCAATAAATACTAAATATTAATTTTTTATAATGAATAATAAATAAAACATTGCTCTTTACTTTGTTTTTGGATTTCGACTACCAATTCCACATTCCACAATTCCAACACGTCAACGATACAACTAATTACACTGAGCAATTACGAGAATCAGTTGAGCAATACACACATTTTCATGTTAATTAACAGTTAAAGGTGTGGATACACTTCAACAAGGGGAACTTCCACATCTTCAGACCCAATTCTAGTTAAAATGAGTTTGATTCTAAGAAGTTTTTTATAACAAATTGGTCCTCAATTATTTCGTATGCGTGTATTAGAGTATATTTATAAATGTAACCTATTATTCTGTGTAAGTGCTATGTAAAGTTTGAATAAAATTGATGCTCGATCTAATTCGATTGATGGACTTGATCTGAACTTGAAGGAGGTACAATAAAAAAAATTGGGCAATTACTCTTTTTTTATAAAATAGTTAGTAAACGGTCAGAATGCTTAACTGATATTAAGTGATACCGCCGCCCGCGGATACTCAAATTCCAGAGGTCTTGTAAGGTGTCTTGGTTCAAAAATATCTCTAGTGGAAGCTCCACATAAGGGTGGCGAGCGGCGGAAAGCCTTCACAACTGAAAGAACTTGAACTTGACTTGAACTTCTTCAACTTCGCCTAATCAATCGAATAGCATCCCAGCAAATGATAATGATATAATTTCTCAAGTACATATTTCTCCGACGGACATACATAAACGTCTTGAAAGTCTTGATAAGTCTAAAGGTGCAGGTTCTGATGGTATACCCCCGGTGTTCTTAGCTAATTGTGCTGAAACGTTGGCTCTTCCGTTATCTATTCTGTTTTCTAAATCGTTACGTCAGGGTGTATTTCCTACCATTTGGAAAACAGCACTTATAGTTCCAATACATAAGAAAGGTTCGAAGGCTCTCATTTCAAACTATCGTCAGGTTTCAATTTTATGTGCTATAGCAAAAGTATTTGAAAAAGGAATTTGTGATTATATTTACCCAATTATTGCGAAAGGAATACCTGACTCGCAACACGGTTTTATGAAAAACCGCTCCACTGTATCTAATTTGACGCTCTTCACAAATTATGTATTGGAGCAGATGGAGAACGGTGGACAGGTTTATGTTATCTACACGGACTTTGAAAAGGCCTTTGACCGCGTAGATCACATCATCTTGTTGCAAAAGCTTGAATCGCTGGGTATACATGGAGACCTCTTGAGATGGATTACCTCATACCTTGCTAATCGTTCACAGGCTGTAGTCATGGGTGGTTACAGATCTGACTTTATCACTATACCATCGGGCGTCCCCCAGGGCTCACACCTTGGGCCTTTATTCTACAACGCATATATATATGATATCGATATATGCTTTAAGAGCGCTAAGCACATTTTGTATGCTGATGATAAGAAAGTATTTATGAGAGTAAATTCTACATCCGACTGTTTGTTAATTCAACAGGATTTGAACAATCTTATGTCATATTATGCTATTAATAATATTACTGTCAGCATTCCTAAATGCCATTGCATCAGCTTCACGCGCAAAAGTAAGCCAATAAAATTTAAATATAAATTGAACGACACTGAATTGGAAAGAGTTGAGTCAGTTCGAGATCTGGGCGTCTGTCTCGATTCAAAAATGACATTTTCTCATCATGTTAGTGAAGTTGTAAATAAATCCTTTCGTAACTTAGGATTTGTTATACGTACATGTAAACCATTTACTTCAGTCACTAGTCTGAAGGTTGTTTATTATGCATATGTTCGAAGTATTCTAGAATATGCCGCACCTATATGGTCGCCAATATATGCTATACATAAAAACAGGATCGAAAACATTCAAAAAAGGTTTTTGAACCATATAAATTACAAATTTAAATATGTCAAGAGAACATATCAGGAAAATTGCCAAGAACATAAATTGTTAACACTTGAGAAGCGCCGATTAGTTTTAGAAATGGGATTACTGTATGACGTGCTGCGTGGCAGAATTGATTGTCCGGAGCTCTTACAGCAACTTAGGTTTGATGTACCTTCGCGCCGCACAAGGCATACATATCTCTTGGTAGTGCCTTCGCACAGAACCAATTACGGGCAGAACGCGGTTTTGTCGCGCTTAGCATATAATTATAATAAATGTTTTAATGATATTGATCCCTTTGTGGGTAGTAAAAGGAGCTTTTTGAGCAGTGTTAAAGATATATTGCTACAAAACTAAGAATATGTGTTATATATCTATGTATGTATGCGTATGTGTGTGTATATATATGTATATGTATGTGTATATGTATATGCATATATATGTATGTGTTTGTATATGTATATTGTATATTATTGTATATATTTATTTATTAATAATTATTCACACTTGATTTAAGAACGTATGTATACTTATGTTATGTGATTATTTTTTTTATAATATTTTGTGTATTTTCTTTTTTACGTAGTACTTGTACTTATATAAGCAACTATTATTATTTATTTAATTCAAAGAAGAACTCGGCGTCTCACATTTTTGTATACTGTGGACAACTTGTTGGCCGGAATAATATGTGATTAATTTAAGTTAAAATTGTACTAGTGTTAAGAATGGCTGTTGTTGTCTCTGTTGGAATAAAAAAAAAAAAAAAAAAAAGCTTTCTGAAGCTATCAGTTGTGAAATGGCAGAGATTGAGCTGATATAGGTGGTATTCCGCATTCAGCTGCAGGTATAAATCCGATCTCTCCGTACACTCTCCATGATAAATTCTAAAGAAGATGCAGAGAGACCTTACATCTTTATGCAGCGTCAAACGGTCAAGCCGCTAGAACAGTAACTGACGTCACTTATCGTCGACGGTTTGAAACACTCTTCGTTGGATGCGATCAAGAAGATCTGTATATTTCAACTGTCTTTCACGGTTTATGAGATACAGTGAATTCTCAGCAAACAGACCTTAATACATAATATTGTCTTTTATTAACATAACTGTTACTCACTTAAAGAAAAACACTTTATGAACGGGTTTAAGCTATGTATTTTTGCAAAATTTAAATATATTTTACATTATCTTTAAATTGATCCGACGCTTCGCGTACTTAACAGCGTGCGTGGTCACGGTAGACTAAAAACATAAGGTGTTGATTGTCAAAATAAGTGTCACAGCTGCAGAGAGGTTGTGTGTTATCTATTTATTGCCCCGGAGTTGGTATCGACTTGGCAATAAATACAGATTATAAATAAAGATACAGAAAAAATTAACAATAATGTAAAATATATTTAAATTTTGCAAAAATACATAACTTAAATCCGTTCATAAAGTGCTTTTCGTTAAATGATCTTAATACAGCTATTTTTAGTATAAGTCTATTATTATTTATAGTCTGTTTATCGAGAGAGATGTTAAATGTCTTGGAGAAGACGTTGACGTCGTCGGAGAGTTCTACTATTCAATACTAACTCATACAGAATCAACGAACACAGTTCTTAATCTAGATTAAAAATAAAACATGTATATAAAAATGATTACGTAGGCTTTCTGTATGTATGTTCACAGTGTTTTCCTTTTTTAGCCTTCAAGCTAGTTGAGTATTTGAGCTTATACGTAGAAATATTATACAAACAATAGTATTGTCATACATAATTACCATTCTGTAATATAAAACTGCTCTAAATGAATGAGTTACATTTTATTTTATTTGCCTGGTTTTCGTGAACACAAAAGACCTTTTATGACAACATTGTAATAATTACTCTGTGGTATCTTTACATTGATGACCCACTATCAAGTTTGTCTATATTTATTAGCTGCGTACGCAAACAGTTTTTGACAGCATGACAGGCCATTTACTATGTAAAACTATGTATCATAAAAGCAATGACACCAGATCCAGCTCTGAATACTTAATGACAGCGTCAATATATTACAAGTTTTACAATACCTAAATGTTTCCACTAGACGATCCGAAGACGTTCGTCATTTACACATATTTGTCAATCTTAGTTAAATTTCATTAAATTATGATTAGTGTACGACACGATCTATACCAATATCGTACGTCCCGTCAAACGAAAGAGAAGTTTAAGACGTGACTTTTGTTGCGTAAAGTTACTAACGTCTGGTCTGCAACTTTGTTTATCGCCTTCATAAATAACAGTGCCCGTTGCCCCTAACAAATATATTATATGTTTTTATACCAATAAACTATTTATTCGTCTTGATTATAATTAATGATTCATATGCAATTTAGACTAACATTAATAAATTGACAAAATAGATTGCTGGATGAAAAATTTCACCTTACTTATTATAAGTCCAGAATGAAATAGTGGCATAAAGTCTGTAAATTGTATTATAATTAGCGTTACATTGAAGGCTTTCAAATAACTAAAAATCTTTATTGAATAGTCACCTTTAACTCGAGGTTAGAGACAAAGTTTCATCTACCTCAATGCCCAACTGACAACTACTATAGAACTCACGTTTTATTTGAATTTGCATACTCTGTGCAAGCTTAGTTAGGTAGTTTTGGGGTCATTTGATGTGAATTACAAATTTGAATAACAATGTTGTGGATAAAAGAATTAACTCTTAACAGTATACAACATTTATTTCTATGCAATATTACAATATTACGGACATACAAGTAATTAATATAAATGTATCCTACATATTTGTATACAACAAAAGTTGTGTCAGATTTGTAAAGTTATAAAATAGAGAAATATAAATATTTTAAAAGAGACTTATTGTATTTACACATTAATAAATATTTTTATTCGTTTCTACGCATTAAAATATCATAACATAAAACAATTCTTAACGAATATTTCCAATACTTGTTGAGTCGTAAAATACGACATATGTGAAGAGAAAATATGCCGAAATATACCAGGCACAACGGCGCATAAAATTTTAAATTCGGGACTCGTCTTTATTTATATGAGCCTATGAGATAATATGAAGCAAATGATGAAATTTGACTTAGTATTCAGCACCACACATTTACGTATTCGTCAAATTTAAATGCGAATTTATTATCTCTCGCTGACCATAAATGTGGACGCACATGAAATTAAGACTTATGTAAATAGCGTATTATGGGAACTTATTTCGTTACTTAAAGAAGAAATATCTAAATTACCTCTTTTTGGTGAAAGTATTGCTATTTTAAAGTGTTTATTTATTATAAGAAACACAACAAACACATACAATACATTCGAATTTATACAAAAAGATGAGTTCTTAAACGCGTTTCACAAATAATTATAGAGAATAATTAACGCGACACAAACAAGACGTAAATATACAAACAAAAGATGAGAAATACGATTAAATGAAAATTAAAATACCTATCTAATGACCTTTTCAAATAATTATAATCCGTGTTGGAATTATTAAATAAATTATCATTTCCATGACTATTAAAGAAAAAATATCAATTCTCTTAAACAAAGGGAATTCGCAAGGCGATATCTTATATAAATGTCAACAAATTTCGTATCGCGTGACATACAATCGTTGAATTTTCCATTTCTAACGTCTGACAATAATTTCCTTATTGAAGATTTGGCCTGAATAAAAATTTCTTAAAAAGCCAACAGAAAATTTCCTTGTCATTTCTTTTATGTTGCTTTATGGATATTTCTTTCCTAGTATATTATACTATATAATGTGTAGATTTTTGCCTTGCATCAGCTTTTACGTTTACCTACTTACGTACGAGTACTTTGCTGAAATAAATGCTGCATGTTACAACTTAATCGTCAAACAAAAACATGAAATTATATTTTCCGATTTCTATTAAATTTAATCTGAGAAGAAAACAGATTTTCTTAAGTTTCCTTCAAATTTATTTTAAATTAATCTAGAACATAATATTCAAACAACATTTCTGGTGGCATTTTTTTACATTAGAATTTTATTTTCATTGTATTTTATCGCATACTTACAGCCCGATCGCCACTCTTAACTCTTCATTCCAATTACGAATTAAATATATTCTAGGCTTTGATTTTTATTTGGAATTTCTTATTATTTTAATAATATATAGATCAACAAATTATCACTTCGTCACAAACAAATGTCAAACTTCGAGAATATCCTATAGTTTCACTTTGTCCAAACTTCGATTCGGCGAAGGCATCTCATCCGGTCGAGCGCTACTGATATCCGGATTACCCGTTTGACACTAACAACGGTCTCTCAACCGGTTATATATAATTGAAAGCTTACACAATCAACGTATATAAAACAAACAAAAAGGTTAATGAAATATTAGACCTCAAATATTTGCGTGATAACCAACGTCATTTATGTATAAACTAAATATTTAGATCGCAAAAAAATACAACACTCATGCATATCAAGAAAATAATGATATTTAATTTTAAAATTTAATTTAATAATTTTTATGTGTTGTTCTTTATGCAGTCGTTAAAAATTTCAAACCAAACCCACTTATTTAATGTAACCCTTACTTTAGAGTTTAGACAATAAGTTTTACTACCGAACTCACTCACGTAAGATTTTTATTACATTTTTTTCGACTAGTCGATGTCATTACCAAATAAAATAAAATGCACCATGCTTCCAGGTGTAAAGCGTCCTATCGATTACTAAAATATTTCCGAGATCATTATAATATCTCCACGTTAAAAGTTTTTACATTCTTACAAAGTGTGATTTGTGTTTACTGATCACATAATTACGATTCATTCTATTCAACAATTTAGCAATTTCTAGGAAATTTTTAATATTAAAACCATTCATTATAATAATAAAATCATATCGTCTATTAACATTTCTTTTCAGACAGGAAGTGAGCTTTTTTAGATTGTCTACATGCCATGAATAAATTCAAAGATAATATTGATTTAATTTAAATGTAGAGACTATGTCATAAAAATGCATTACTTGCAGTTTTACATTTTTTTTTGTCCATTTTAAGGTAAGATACCCAAACCCAGAACCAATTATGGGAAAAAAGTGACTGCTTTCTAGACAGCACAACTTTTTAATAGCTTACCAAGCAGTATAAGAAGTGTGAGTTTATTTCAATTGGGCTATATACAGATCAGAGCGATCACCTTTTATAGGGATCAATACACCCGATTGAAGAGCCGGAAAACACTGCGGCAGCCCGCAAAAAGAGGCCGTGGAAGCCACATTGGTGGTACAGTGCTCCGGATCATATATTGATATGGTCTCATAGACTTTGTGTTTATTTTTAACAAATATTTTTATTGTACAAATTCGATTGAAATACTTATTGATATATAAAATAAAGTAACTATGTACATATAATACATGCTTATACATTTATCACTATATATATAGCACTTAAGCTTAGGTGTTCTATGCGTAATCATCGTGTACGCGTTTGTGTGGCTACAGGATGCTACGACATGGTCCCTCTACGAATATATGCATTGTAACACAATTATCATTTCAGACGTGTCAGTCAGAAACGTAGATATGATAAAACGAGACTAATGATTTGAATGTATTAAATTATACTATGATATATGTTATGGAAAGTTTGCTATTATAAACGCGTAGGTTGTGTATGAGAATAAAGAAAATAATATTGAAGCGAAGCAGAGTTAAGTGCAAATTCGCTTCCAACTATATGGTAATAATTATACTCTACATAATATAGATTAAAACGAGAAATTCAGTTCAGATACCACTTTGATCACGCCCAGAAATGCGTGATTCTAAATTCACTTATGCGTTCCAGTGAAATGTGCTTTTAACTTATACAATTACGGTATATATTTCATTGAATCAAAAGTGTGAGTAGAGTCTACCTTTATGTGGTCCATCCATATTTTAGATGTCGGTAACGCGTAGACCAAATTCAGGTGGAAATGTAATGTTCCGAAGCTAATTTCGTATTGATGATAATTATGTTTGTCTATGCAGGTGGACTTTGTCAACTATAAAATTCTAAAATTATTTTCGGTAAGAAATTAAGGTACTAATCATGAAGATTATTCCGAAGAAATTATCAAAGAGCAATCGAAGAATTAAAGATAAATATCATCAGAGGTCGTCAAATATGACTTCCCTTCCGAAGATATATATTTCTACTTTAACACAGAGTTAACTATTTCCGTCAAAATACTAAATAAAATATAAAACAGTACATTTAATAGGAAGGCCATAACAAACATTCCAGTATTCCAATTTTTGGTATTTTGTCAAACTTAAAATATGTTTTTTCATTCAGGTAACATATGGGTAATTTATGAAAGTCAAAAAAGAATTTCCTAAAGCGTTTGTCTATGTCTTAAAGCGCTAAATAATAATAAAAGTTGTTACCAAACATGCTTTATATAGAAATATTTTATATATTACTGATAATATCTCAACGTATATTTGAGTCTAAACGGAGAAAGCAAGGCGATAATAGAAGACCGGCTCGGCGCTACAAATAGCATCGTCTATATAACATATTAAAATTTAGATATATATATATAAGGATATCTTCAAAATATTTTCATCTCAGCAATTTTCCTGTTAACCAAGAGGTTAGGGAGAAAAAGGAAGCCTTAGTTATAACGGCTGACACAAAAGTAAGGGCCCTATTTGGTTCAGCTACATCCTTTCTAAATGAGAAAACTAAAATTAGTTTTTTATATATTAGTGGCAGGAAATTGCGTCGTATTAGGAATTAAAGGTCTCTTGAATGGTGACCTAATTTGATGACATTTTATTATTTATTTATGTATAACTTGCCACAACTCTTGCTGTATGTTATGCTCTGTATTACTTGATTTTTCTTTTAGGGCTGCGAGATCCTGTGGCTAGTTTACATACACCAGAGCCTTCAAAGAGAATACGTAAAGCTCTAGAATATGAATATTTTATTACCGTTACAAAAACGTTATTAATTGCTGTTACCGACACTTTTGATCAATAAAATTGAATAATTTTATGATATATATTTTATACTTTTAACTATATACTTATATAAGAACAAAATAAGACTTCGGTTTCACATATTACTTGTAGGGTTGAATGATAAATAGGTGATCACTTAGTAAATTCAATATTCCCCTGCCTTGTTTAATGTCCTTGCGGCGCCTATACAATTTATCAGTTCGAAGCTAATGAAAGGATGCGACGAATTTACTTATCACAAAGTATTATTTATTTTTTCACTCTATATTTGGATGGATCTTTCCAGCTATGACAAACCAAAAAGATCGTATGAATATATTTTATATGCTTAGCAAGCTGTCGTCTGGACTAAGTAAAACTCATTCAAGAATTCATTGGCAATGAGCATTATGCTGGCTTCTTCGATTTTCAGTCACGTCTCGAAATATCCGTGAACCCGGCTGACCTACGTTATAAATCCTTGCATATTTGCCACAACTGCATATGCTTTGCATCTTCAAATGAAGGAAATTTGGTATTCAACTGACGGATGCATTTTAAAATACGTTTGTAGTTTGGAATCGAATATATTTTATAATTTGTACATGTTTTGGAGCAAATTATCATTCTCACGTCTAAATTGTAAACGTGTTCTACATAAAAATTCATTATAATTGGGTGTGAACTGACCGCAGTAACAAATCTGATTCGTCTTGAAATATTGCTCTTATGATACACATAATAGACTTTAAAATCAAATAGTGTGTCAGATAAGTCTTCTATAATATTGGCTACGAAACAGATTAGCCTAGTAATTGTATGTATAATATCAATATCGTTTCGTCATTTTAAATTAAGAAAAACAAAACAAAACAAAACTTGTAACTAATCAAAATAAAATCTGGAATACATTATAGGTACGAATTAGCTTGTATTTTCCTATTACACTTGTAAAATTTATCAAAAGCAATATATCAAGATATTTATATGAATTATTTCCTTTTTCAAATTAAATTAACTTTCCTTGATCTTACAATAACAGGTAATTGAATTTGTATGAATAAACAAAGGTGACCCACATACACTTAACTAAAGCGACGTAGTACACTGAATATGTATAGAAATGTTCATTTATTTTCTCTGTGTAGGAACCTAAGAGACATACGACCAATGACACCGTGCCTTTACGATGAAAATTGGAATGTTAAATTCCTTAAGACTTAGAATTTCTTACATATTAATTAATTAATTGTGTTAAAAGGCATGACATGTACATCTCATTCCCAGAAATATTACATTATTGCTTGCCTTTTGTATTGTATTGTAATCAATATATATTTAAATGACACTTTAATCGCGATAACGTTCTGCATGACAACGGTCGTTGTTAGTGACAATGACGTAAAATTGACAAATAATTGGATCTAGTCTTTATCGTATCGGTATCGTGTGAAAAGTTTTTTTGCGGTAATCCATTAAGTGTTGTATTCCTGAAAAATAGGTATCAAAGCTGTCCAGAAACTTTTTAGACTAAATGAAGTTTTCATTTGTTCATTTTTAAATCTTTTTAAATTGTGGTAATTTTTCAGAGGAAGTTTGATATCGTATTTAAAAAAACAGCGTACAAATTTAAATTGTACTCATTCTGAATTTAGTTTGAGTTTTTAAAGCTCAATGTTCTTTCCAAAATAAACAACAGCTATTCGTGTTACCTAAATATCGTTTCAGTTTTCTTCTCTTTACGAAATGGATTTTGTATATTTTTTTAACCTTTGATTTCATCATTGAACTCTAATAAAATATATTTAAGACGTCTTCTACGAACAAGTTTGCAAATAGGTCTAATTTATTTCACAACTCAATTCATCCTTCTAAATGAAGAATATTTTTCTTCGCATAGAAATGATAAAGCGATTTATTTAGAGAAAATTCCACATAGTGGATATAAAATCCAAGATGTGAAATTCTTTAACTAATCAGTTAAATCAAGGGCGAAAATATTTAAATAAAACTTTGACTTGTTATAAGCACCATTGTAAGGGCTGAACTTAATATGTATAAGTGGTATTATTTTCGTGAACAGACGTTAACCATCAAATTTGATTTTATTCAAAAGTATATTAAATATATGAATTTGAAATGTTCAAATTTAATAAAGAAATCAGACGCAGATTTTATTTATTGTAGTTTACATTTTTTTACTGATATATAACTTGTAATAAGAAAGTAGATTTATGGAATGAGGGGGAAATTCCAATTGTAAAGTTTGCAGTAGGAAGTATTTAAGTAAAACTGTTTTATCTAGTACTATGTGTCGATGCTATATCATAAAATCGGTTATGTGACCATGTATGCCTTCTGTGACAGTCCATTAGCCTTTCTTATTATAACATTTTCTGTAAACATTATTGTAGAATGGGGTCATTTCGAGCC
Organism: Pontia daplidice; assembly: GCA_963693355.1. Taxonomy (NCBI): domain Eukaryota; kingdom Metazoa; phylum Arthropoda; class Insecta; order Lepidoptera; family Pieridae; genus Pontia; species Pontia daplidice. The sequence continues at coordinate 587,235 of CAVNZL010000011.1, read as the reverse complement.
GAATGCATCCCAAAATTAATAACTGGGTACTATTATGTATTGAGAATTTTCACATAGGAATTTCACGGCGATATGCCTATTACATATAGAAAAAACTGGAAAAGTGGAGCCGGACTCACGCACGAAGGTTTCCGTACCGTTATTTTAAGAAAAAAGAAAGTTGTGTTTAAGTGGTGTTATTTAGATTATTTCTTGTTATAACACCATCATAAATTAATCATGTTTTGTTTCAAACAATAAAGTCAAACAGATCGACAGTGAAGTAAAAGAAGGCACGGAACCTTATAAAGCATCGTTTCACCTAGGTCCTAGAAGATGCCGTTTATGTACTTAAATGTAAGAAGCGTATTCATTCATAAACATTTATACGGATTACATGCCTGGCAAGATTAATTATACTCAGTATATATTTACTCTCTATATTTCTGTAATGTTTGTGGAAACAAAATTGAATTTGACCTTACGCGTGAAGTGAATATAGTAACAATTTCCTTTCCAATCCATTAAATAGATGTATTTAAACATTTTCTTTCTCACCTTTTTAATGTGCAAAGCTTCCATAATCTTAGGAATATTAACCCAGTAACCAGTTAATATCTCATAATACTCTTTGTAAGTAAGATTATTCACATTCTTAGGAAGTCTTCTTAAGAAGTTGATCGGATTGTCTCCGATTACCACGGCCATAAATTTTAAATATGAGTAAATATGAATATATTGGCTAAGTACATACTTACATTAAGCACTCAGCTGAAGGTGTTTGGAAAAACAAAGTTTTGTGCAAAATATTAGCCGAACTAAACATGGAAATCCTAATGCGAAACTTGAGGATAACTTTAAATCTCCGAACATTTCTGTAAAGGTGAGTTCCGACTAGTGGCGTTTATTGAAACGCTAGTAAAGAAAGCTTTCAGTTCCATCCAGATATTTGTTATTCAAAAGTTCGTCAAGTTCAAAGTCTATCAAGTCAAATCTCACCTTTTACAGCTCATTATAAAATAGAGGGAAACTGGCAGGAGGCTCATCTGATCGTAAGCATTACCGCCGCCAATGGACTCTCACAATGTCAGAGGCCTCACAAGTTACCGGCCCTTATTACCACTTATAAAATATCATACTTGTATGCCCAATACAAAAGCCAACAGGTCCTCATCTGCTAGCAAAGCTTATGTTTACATTATACTCAATTTCAAAATAATAATCCAATGTAGATTATTAGTAAAACTTTTCTCGAATAAACACGAATTTGGTACGCGGAAATAACATACTGTGGCACGAATTATAATTATTATTAATGTTTACGTTTAGGATGCTTTTCAGCTTGGTCAATATCGAACTTGTGTATGACATAAATAATTACAAAGTTGCCATAATGACATCATCTATACGTACAGAATCGATATTTTTATATATTGTATTATAATAATTGTGAAAAATCGAAATTTCAATTTCTATACACCGATTTGATAGAATATTCTTGAGTTCCTGATATCATTGAAATCGCTGAATTCATTAAATAGTCATGAAATTCTTTGATATTTCAATAAACACCTATGGACAACATATTTTAATTTGATTAAGAGTTATTTACATAAGCAATTGGAATTATTTTGAATGATTCCTTCCGCTATAATTAAGCCCGCACATTCAGAACTGTATTGTCACGTAGCGCCGCGTGACAGCGTGCTACAATTGCAGTCGGCTTTAGATGGGTTAGCAGTTTGCACGTCATCATGCTTGTTGGGATTTGGTTGGCTCCTCTATGGCGCTAACGTCGAATTTATTTATTATTTATCTAAATGAAATGAAATATGACATTTTAAACATGTAATGTATCTGAAATAAATTAATTAGAAATTCTTTATAATAATCGTGGATTATTGTATGTGTCGTAAATTCGGGAGCTCTTGATAAAAAGGGTTTTATGCTAACTACTGAAGAATTAGATAGCTTTAAATATCAATTCTTCACAGTGTGAATGCAATTAAAAGGTTACAAGAGTGTACACTCACGTATTTGTAACCGTTATGTTTCATTACAGTTTCTAACAATCGATACATAGAGTGTTATACAATGATTTTACAGATAAGTTACAAAAAAAAAAAAGTAGAGAAATTTACGGCAGTTTTCACATTTTCCTCATCGGGGGAAACCAGTGAACCCTTATTTCCTTTATTTCTAACTAAACCAATAAAGTACACAGAATTATTTCCTATTTCCTATTATATTTTGAATGGTAGAATATGTTTTTTTTGTAAAATAACGGCAAATGAAGCGAATTATACAAATTAAATGTGTTAATTCTTAGTTTACTAGGTTGCCTGATGACAACCTAGAACAACACTGAATATTTTTCTGTACCTTGTCTACTTATTTTACTTAATTAAAGTTTACATAAAGTTCATTGCAAATAAGCAAGTTCGTTGATTACCTCAGTGAACAATTATTCAAGCAAAATGTATTCTTCAATAAATAGAAAATTATTTTCTTCATTAATGAAGGAAAGGTTGGTGAATAAATTATTATAATTGTAATGTACAGTTTTCCAATGTTCAATGTTTACAACGCATTGTTTTTCAAGATATCTAAAACAATCTTATAATTTCTAAAAATGTGGATGCATAAATATAAGATATTATATATGTACTAGCTGATTCGGCAAACGTTGTTTGCCATACATGTGATTTTAATTTTCAATTAATAAATAAAAGATAAGGGTTGATCGTAGAAGGGTGACAATTGAATCGGTCAAGCCATTTCGGAGGAGTTCAAGTTCGAACCCCGTGACAAGAGAATTTTATATATTAGATGTTATATCTCTACTTTTTTAAGCATAATTAATAAATGTATATTTCGTTTCTCTTGCTCAAACTCAATAACATCTGGATCAATTTTCTCTTGATTCAGATTTTTTCTGTTGATTCAGAGATCTGTGAATGTTTTGCGAAAGGGAAGGTTTTAACGCAGGGAATAAATGGAAATTGTAAGAAAAATACTGAAAATGTTCATTTTATTTTACTTATCTTCCTCAATATATTGCGTATCTGCATCATAAATTTGTTTGATCATTTCATTATCATTATCGAATGCATGGTGCAAAATACCTTTGCCAATACCAAATTCATTCTGTGGCCGCACGAAATTCGCCGAGATGCTAATCCTAAAGAAGTGACAATCCTACAGTTATTTTCTTGTTTGGATTATACGTAAACACATAAAATTGAATCTATTATATTGTTGCATTTTCAAAGAATTTTAAAATATGTACATTGAATTTCTTTTGCTATATATCATCAAGTAATGAACATTTCTTGGAGAGGCTTGTCATACGGGATCGTGCAGAGGGGAATTGGATGATCCACTCTATAACGTTGCTGTCACACGATCAGTAAGCCCCATTGCAATGTATTTGTAGCTTAATTTATAGGTGCCTACAACCTACATAATATAAATGTTGATTGGTAATCGATCCCGGGACCACCATTGCTCTTACTATGTCGTCAAAATACTCTATTTGTAACTGGTGCTCTAACCACCACCACCACCAGCCCAGGGATGGCGTAACGATGAAGTCTAATACTATTGATATTTGGCTATGTATATAATTGGTAACGAAGCGAGGTCAATAACCTATTGAATAATTTACAGCGAAGATAAAAAACTGAATTTTCGTTTGAAATAAGAAAGGTCGAATTGCTGTTGACTTATGGAAACCCAAATCTTGCAAAGTTTCTAATGAAATTACTTCATACAACATTCAAAACCATAAGGAAATAAGGGGGATGACGCAGCGACAAGCAGAAGCGTCAAAAAAATTTTTTTACAGGAGATTGTATAACACTGACCCTTAGGTTTTCACAACAGTATTTACAGCAAATAATTAAATAAGAAGTATCTAAGTACTAACCGGTTTTACACGTAAATTTGTATTAGCACAAGAGCGAAGACGGAGATTTTCATTCAATCTTTCTCAGAATTTAAACAGTATTAAGCGATAACATTAAATACTAGACGACAGCTTCTTTTCTCAGACCTCTGTATCATAAACCTCACTTATGATTATTATTAAAGACCATATTTCTTATTTCCTCCGAAATGAAAAGAATCTCGATCATTGCTTATCGAAAAATGATATTTATTTTAAATTACTGAAGAAACCTATAATCGTACTATCGTAAACATGACCTTATTATTACAAAGGATCATTAATTTGATTGGTGTATATTGATTTAGGAACTTAGGCTAATATTAAATATAGTTTTTTTTAATTAATTCATAGTTCAACACTGTTATATTGTAGGAGCGGAGTTTTATTAAAATCAGCCAAGTTGAGATCAAACGAAACTTATATCAAAACTGCAATGCAATATGTTGGAAATTGCAAACAATATTAAGGTAGTATATCACTGATCCTTTGTCGCGAGCTCCATTGAGTACGTCAAGCATCATGTCTGGATGTTAGTAATTTTATGCAAAACGCTATTCGAGTTTTAGAAATTCGCTATATAAGTATGACCGTATATGTTTTATAATTACCATCAGTGTATTAGTTCTGGCAAGCTTTAATGACGCAAAGAACTTGAGTTTACAATATAATGTCGGGAGACATTTTACTCACGGTTCATCAGGTTCATGGTTGCTCGTGTTATGTCTAATAGTAGAAGAAAGCAGGGAGAAGACCCCGAAGTGAGCTAGTCTTTGAAGGACCTGGAGATAACACTGCTTTTGCCAAGAGTTGAAAGTATTATCGCTTTCGACGCAATGCCACTTTATTAGTGTTTAAAATAGGCCTGCGACTTGCCCTCGACCAGCATTGTGAAAATAAAGAGTTCCATGACCTGCAGGACCACTACAGCAACACAGTCTGTGCCATCTGGAGATCCCAACGAATACCATATTGGCCCCCATGATTAGTATGCAAAGGAGCGAGTCCTTGGTGGCCTCATTGATTTGTACCCAACAATGATGTGACGATCCCGAAGGAATATTGACGGGCACTTGGTAGTGAATGAGAGGTTAGCAGAAGGTTAATAAAGAAGGTTAATGACCTTCCACATCTATTATCACATAGACCATATTTAGTGGCACGGCATGTCAAATAGGAATGTTCTTATTTATAGGAGAGGTAGGAAGTATCAGCCTCTAGCAATTTTGAAGTCTACGTGAGGGTAAAGGCGTTTTTTATTTAGCTCCGTCTGCCCCGGGTTCGATGTCGCCGGTCTCTAGTTCTGCCTTAGTTGTGCCTGCTGAATGGTTATACCCTGAAGATGATGATCACACTCCCACTGGGAAATTGGTGGTTACTGTAGAATTAACTCTTTCACGAGTGGGGTAGTCTCACGTTATAAACATTTTTTATACATATATAATATACACCCAGACTATTGCCAACAGATATTTTCAGAAATATTGGCCATAACGGCCATAAGTATCATTAATAAACTAATGAATTCGTGTTAAAGTTTTAAAATAATCATTACTTCCTTAGTTAACGAGCCACTAAACTACACCTAAGACTTTCACGTTTTTAATTTTAGTTGGAAAAGCCTCCTATAAACTTAAGTTCAGAAGGTAAGCCTTCTCAAGTTATAGAGTAAAATTCGATTCACATCTGTTAGGTGAGTGTGTAATCCGCATACAAACTAATTTGCTCTTTGGAGACCTCTTAATATAGAGGGAAATGTTTCGTTGTTGATGAACACTCTCATGCAATATGGTGCTGTTGAATTAGAATTTCACTTTATATATTTAACTAAGCTATTCTAAATTCCAGGTGGAATTAAGAAAAACCAGCTCTTGGTGCAAGGATACAAGCTACATACATACTTGGCTAGATCTCCTCAAAGAGCTTTTTTATGTTCCTAGCCTTATTTATTATTTAATTATAATTGTAGCCAGTTTGCAAATAATTATAAATTTCTTGTTTAAATTTTATATAGACATTTTAGATATAAATTAAAAAACAATAGGTGTTTTATATATCAAGCTTTTTGCGGCTATCCAATACATAAAATTAAATTCAAATGCTTCCTAAACAAATAAACAACGTTGCGTTTAAACAAACTCTTCAAACTTATCATTAGTACAGATTTCTCAACTTCAGTTCTTTATAATAAATCAATAGAAACGTAATTTATCATATTGTTTTAATAATTGTATGAATCATCCATTGGGACTTTGTAGGAGATAACAAGCCCTCTGGAGGTACGGGTCACTTCGGGTTGACGTTTGCAAGAAATATACGACCATGAGGTTTGTAAAGTTACACGTATATACTTGTTATAATTAATGTAGTATATTTCAGATGTAATGATATATATTTGATATACATTGCGGAAGAAATGTAGAAAAATACTTTTTAGTTAACGTTTTTCTAGTACTTCAGATATCCATATCTTACCTACTCTATAGATATTTATAAAAAGTCGACATTAAAGAACATTAAACAATATATTTTCTTCATATATATTTTTATACATAAAGTATTAAAAAAGATTACAATCGACAATTTGTTTTAATAAAATAAGTAGCACTAAAATATAATATATAATAATATAATATAATATATAAAATTTAATATATAAATAATGCATAACTCGCAGGCTGGTTATCTAAACAAAGATCAACCAATTATGAAAAAAAGCGGATTCAAGGGAGCACAACTTTGAATATCTTACAAAGGAGAAATAGTGTGTATTCGCAGAAATACCATTAAGAAATTTCTTAAGCATTACCAATTATCTAAATACTGATATTTGGCATACGCACACACACATTGTGAGTGTCCATGGACGGCGGTATCACCTACGATTAGGTGAGCCTCCTATCCGTTTACCCCCTTTATTATTAAAAGAATTAAATCAAATTTATCGAACGTTGCATTAATGTTAATATTATAAGGCAAAGGCAAAGGCGAGTGTGTATAGCCTTGAAGCCTTCAAGGGGTTAAACATTAAAGTATATACAAAAAAAATCACATTATTTGTACGCACACTCGTTATGCAGGGTTCTCTTAAAACGTAATTAATAGTAAAATAACATACCTTAGGTATTTTCCGACGTCAAAACGTAGTTTTCTAGCTTCAAAGACAGAAAAAAATACTAACAAATTTTCTTTTAGTGACATAACTATTACTCATTTAAGAAAAGCACTTTATTTACGGATTTAAGTTATGTACTTTACAAAATTTAAGTATATTACATTAATTTAAATTTTTCCGACGTCTCGCGTGCTTGGATACGGTACACTGAAGACAAAAGGTGTTAATTGTCAAAATAAGTGTCACAGCTGCAGGGAGGTGTATGTTTTATCTGTATTTATTGCCCCGGAGTTGATATCGACTAAAATCGGAAGGATTTTTACAAAACTTGTTCAGGGTGGGGAGTTGTCCTCACAATAGAAGACATTTTGACAATGGATGTTAATAAAAGACAATATTATGTACTTTTACGAAATTTAAATATATTTTACATAATTTTAAATTTTTCAGGCAAGGAAGCTTAACGTTACATATTGTGCGCAAATAATAAATGTCAGATATTAGCCTTAGTTTGTGAGTAGTAGTTAGTTTAAAAAGTAAGCCAATGCCTTTTTATAACGAATAATCATTTATTATTTAACGGGTGATGTCGTTATAGAGAACAAATAAAATTGAATAACTATATCAATTATACACAGAACAATTATAAAAACAAAATAATTGAATGTTTTGTTTACAAAATCATATTATTACATTATATAATAAACAAATGTAAAAAAATCAAAACAAATTATTCGTCGAATCAAAACAAATTATTAAATTATTATTTATTACGTCGGAAATTTTTTATATAATGTAATTATATTTAAATTTTGCAAAAAATACATAACACAAGTCCGTTAAAAAGTTTGTTCTACAACTGTCTTTCAGTTATGTTTAATATTAAATTTCATAAACTCTCACTATGTTAAACAAATCAAAGATACACAAAGTATAAAGGATACATTGAACAATACAAAGGGGAACTATATTGTTATCCGCCCAGATTTGAATAAACTATTCTGTTTTCGTAAGCCAATTAAGTTCAGTCGCAGTATTGATAATAAGTGTGGATGTTTATCTGTAAAGTATGAAATATAATGGAATATTTTATGTTATAACACTCGCATTAATCAAATTGCCTCTGAACATCGTATCATAACGAGTGTGTAAAAGCAGCCCACGCTATGATAAATTTTATGAGTAATTTTTTCACACCTTACTTAATATTAATAGCATTTTCATTAGAAATCTCTATTTCTTTATATAGCCAATGTCACACAGTCTCATTTTATTAATGCGAGTACTATATAAACACTATATATATTATCATTCATTTTATTAGCAATAGGGTTGTTTTATTTTGTATCCACCGATGACTACACAGATCGATTGATATAAGACATGTAGTGTTTGAACCATGTCAATTTACCACCATTATACATAACATAACAATTAGCAACAGAATTGATATGATATTCGCTGTCATATCAAAAATCCATTTGATTAGCATTTTTATAACTCCGATTGCTATGAAATGGGCTTTTGACCGCGGTATTGGGTGTGAAATTAAGCAATTTATTGTACTAATTTAAAAAGCAATTTTATCCTCAACAAATTTTATGAGATTTTATCGTTTATAATAGTTCGTTTTGGTTTATGTTTTCACATTTCATTAGCTTATATTTCTTTGCATTTGAAATTATAATTATCAAACACTTAACGCTGACGCACTTAAGTTACATAACAAAATGATCTCTAGATATCACTTTGCTAGAAACTTACTTCCCACGTTCCTAACGATTTATCATTTAAGACTCCATCTCAGAGACACGGAAAAACAATAATTACAGTGAAAAGTGCAAAATGTACATTTTTAATGACTCCGCAGTGTAATTTGGTAGCACGCCAAAAAAGAATTTATTCTCATTGCTACGTATTGTTAAGTCGTGGGATTTACCGGACGGTTGCTACTGGGACCCTTATTTATAGGAACTAGGGCCTTTAGTTTTCCTTCTAAACTTGGCAACTTTTGGATAAATTTGTAAAGTTTAATCTGCGTTCATTGATATACATACTCTTTACTGGTTCACACGCTTTTCAATATAGAGGGACCAATTCTTAACTGTCAATATTATTCTATATTTTTATTTAATAAATATATTAATAACTGATAGTTCGCTCGAATTAATCAACAATTCAACATTTGTGTGATCAGATAATTATTGGTGAAACCTATTTTAACTCTTATTGTAGCTAACCAAATTACTTTTGAAATTGCAGATTTAAAAAAAGAAACATAGTTTTGAATTACACTTCTTTCGTTAGCATCTACATACATATATATAAAAGAAAGTCGTGTTAGTTATATTAGCTAGCTATTCATTTATATTAATTGTCAGAGAAGTAGGTAAGAACTGGGAGGAGGACAAATAAATTGGTTTTATAGATTTGTTTTAGCGTTTAGTCCGCATTGGTTTACTGACTTCATAGTAAGTGATATCCGGACACATATTTTAGTATCTTCAGTAATATCAGCTTCCTACATGAATACAACGTTTTTAAGTTGAATTTCACTATCCCCAACTCAAATATTTCCATTAGTTACAAACTAGTGTGAAACTTAGCAGAGTTCTCGCCAAAAATCACACCTGCCCTCGGCTGAATCTCGACTGCCATTTGCATATCAACTAAAGGTTTGACTTAAGTAAATAAATGTAGCGATTGTATAAGCTCGAAGGGTTTGGGCTTTAATTGAGTAAATCATTTCAATGAATAATTTTCGCTCTCATTATACTTTATTTGACAAGGTAATAATCTGAAAATGTTAAACTCCATTATTGGTAGAACAACAGCTTGTCTGTGTTGGTGGTTGTGTGTATTTTTTATAAAATAGGACCAAACGAGCTAGAATATCAAAGTATTCATAAGAAAAGTTTTAGTAGGTACCAACTCTGGGGCAATAAATACAGACAACACACAATCTCTCTGCAGCTGTGCCACTTATTTTCACAATTAACACCTTTTGTCTTCAGTCTTCCGTGACCACGCACGCTGAAAGCTAAACGTCAGAAAATTTTAAAATAATGTAATATACTTAAATTTTGTAAACATACATAACTTAATCTAACAAAGTGTTGTTCTTCATATATTTTCTTCACATGTAAATTTAACCGCATCCGCTCATCGCTGTTAATATAGGCACCATTACACAAAGAATGAAACTGATTCTAAGGAAAGATTCGTTAATGTTTCAAACGTTTAACTGTTCCAGATAAATGGATTGCCTCGATATTCATTCAACTTAGCACGTATTTCAACTTTGCTAATGTTTCCATCGTTCAGATCTCTTGTATGGGTTGCAATTTTAAGAGGAATTCTTTAATTTGTATAGTTTCTCGTAATCAGCTACATAATGACTCCCTTATAATCTTAAACCTTATAATCCATTATAATGTTAAGTTGAAGTACTGATATAGATAAGCTAGATCTTTCAATGAAGATCTAGCTTTAATCAAGTTCTAATTAAGAGTAAATCGGCATCATTTACTGATAATCAAAGTTACAGAATATATTAAGGTAATATGTACTATACTGAAAAAAACTAAAGATAGAGAAAGCATTAGGGATATATATCAGTATATTTTTCTGCGTATTAATATACTAACAGCCGAAATATTTCATTAAATGTTGAGACATACGAAACCACCCCTGTCTTCTACGCCGTTCAATAACTGAGCGTTGCGATATTATCGACACGATAGACTAATCGTTGAGTTTATTCCTACTGTTTGTTAAAGGTAGCCCTCAAGTGTATTCTGTACATGCCTGTTCTATAAAACTTACTTAGGATAAGTACGGAAAAGTATTTGTGTCACAATATTGTCAAAACATATGACTACTCGTTGAGTTTATTCCTACTGTTTGTTAAAGGTAGCCCTCATGTGTATTTCGTAGATCCCTGTTCTATACAACTTACTTAGGATAAGTAAGGCATAACATTTGACTGAAAACTAGTCCTCTAATTTACATATAGTGATATTTTGGACTCAATTCCCATCCATGAATTGATCGGTTAGTCCCAAGCTGTTTTTTGTTGTAGGTGCTAACACATACTAAACATAAAACATATTTATACATAAATACACACATATATTATTTATAACTACACCCAGACCACAGATGCCTATCACGCTGATGTTGACCGGGGATCGAACCGGGTACCGTCTGTGCGGCAGGTGCATTCAATTTACATCATGTTTTGCATAACAATTTTTCTCGACGTATTTTAGAGTAAACATTTATCAACACTTTTTAGTTTTTCATCAAAAAAATTCAATTAATTCAAGCTGCGCGTCACTTAACTAAGACGAGCTCACGAATGCAAATATGGAGCACGAATAAACTTTGTCACATTCTAATTAATTCCTGTTTTGAACTATTTCACTGATTTAGAACAAGTTTAAAATGATTCAACATAAACTCTGATATTCCCTTTATATTTTTATACTCCTACAATGAATTTACACACATACTCTAAACTAAAATATATTTTAGGTAATATAGCATTTATGTTTTTTATAATATAAATCTTGATATGTATACTTGCGATAAACGATTGATTTAATGGTCATTCAGAGCATATATATTCAAACCTTCCGTTAAAATGTAACAATAAAATAGAATTATGTCAATTTCGTATAAAATAATATTTTTTCTAATAATTGCCTATATAAGACGATACATCATATTATTTTTCCATCAAAAGTGGGAAGGAAGCTAGGAATACGCCTATGGAGAGGAGATGATTTAATGAGATGATCCTCGACCAGTCGAACACTGACCTCAACAACAAAGTAGCTACAAATTGAATATCACAACCAAACATAACAAACCGATATAAAAAAATTAAATCATAAATCATTTATTCGTTTGCGAATATGGGTACAAGAAAAAGACCTTGGTCTTAACAAAGGTCTAAACCATATTCTACCACAAGGCATGCAAACTATAAGTACACTTCTATTAGTAGATATTACATTACATTCAAATTCATAACTACAAACAATTACAATGACTTAATACTATAAATTATCTTACAAATATTCAGTAACTGTGTAAAAAGCTTTTTGTAATAATACTTCTTTAATTGTTTTCTTAAATAAATTTATATTCGAAATTATAAGTATTGATTTTGGTAAATGATTATATATACGTGGAGCCATACAAAGTACACTTTTATTTAATAATGCTGTTAGTTGGTAAATCTAAATTAATATCATGTCTTTTACTACTTTAATTGCATCAAGATAATATAAAAGACATATAAAATATCGCACGACACAAAAACTCCAACCAAAAATGAGCAAGAATAAACCAAAGATGGTTCAACCACAAAGTTCTGGTATTGAAACGAGCGAGCATGTCTGTGGGGAAAGTTTTCTAAACTTTCGCATAAATATGAGAAAAAATCCAACAGCCAATTAGGGGAGCGATGCCCGTTATGCTCAATTAGGTGGCTACATACGGCTTTGAAGGCATTTCGAACTTTGCCTTTTATATCTAGATGATACCAGCGGTTTCACCCGCATTTATATTTTCGATGATATAAATATACCTCACTTATAACTAACTTTTTAACAGTAGCACCTGGAGTATAAAGGTAGAGGAAACATTTTGAGGATTCTTCGGTGTCGGGGCGGAAGTGCTTCGAGTGTTTTTTCTAGGAAGAAAATTCTAGGCTTTTTCGAGGAATTGGTTCTATTAGAATTGAAAAACCTATCTGTTAATCCGCTATTTTATCTTTCTCTATTCCAAATTTTATGAAAACAAATCGACTGGTTTTTAATAGTAACATATAACATATATGAACATAAATCATCGTTCTTTTCTGGTAGCTTTACATGATTATGAACTAGTGAGTTAAGTATATAATAATATTCAGTTTTCAGTACTCAAACATATCATTCATATGTATGCAATATAATAACACGGAAAATAAATAAAATCTAAATATCACAAAAATATTAATAATTTATCAAAATGTTATAAACGTTAAAATAGTAACATTATCAATCTGACGTTAGTTTTGTTGAACTTTTTCACTTGATAATATTTTTTAGGTTACTTGTATATAATGCATGCCTGTTGATGCGTGCGTATAAATCGACAGGGTGCGTTTAGTTATTGAATTAACCTAGCGTTTTTGAACTGACGATATAATAATAATAATGTTAATAATAATATTAATAATAACGTTATTTTGTTTAAAGCTACATTGCATACAAGGTCGGGACCGCCTAGTTAGTAAACAAATATAATTTTTACATAAGCATAACTGTGTTACTTGAAACTGACAAGTGTGCTCATAGTAGTAGAAATAGTACGGATTTTGTAAATATTATTTACTCGATTTACGCATATGTTATGTAAATTTACGTTTACAGTTTAATTATGGACATATATTACCTGTTTTGGTCGATTTTATTGCATTTTACTTGCTTACTTATTGTTTAAGGATAAGTATCATACACTTCGAGACTAGAATATATCTTATGCTATATCAAGTAATAGCATCCATTACTAATCGCTGCATGTATACGTTTGACAAAGTAGACTTTTAAATTATTGAGAACATATATTGAATGTGCGGTTTAATTTGATTTATTTGAATATTCAGGGGAAACAAAAGAATCTTTGACAGAGCATTGAGTAAAACATGAAATAAAAAAGCGGAAACGCAAATGAATAATTTCTATACTAATGTCATAACACCGAATGATCTTTTTGTCTTTTTATATAAATAATTTTAAAACCATCTTGAAAATAGTATCTTAATTAAGAGCCAAGAGTGTAGCCGCAGCGTAACTTAACTCCCCAAATCGATAAATTTGTACCAGCCCCTTGAGAATATAAGATAGCCGTATGTATCGTAATCACTAACGAGTTTTGAAGAGCTAACTATCGCTGAAAGCAGTTACACTACAACTGACCTGCGGTTACTTTATTGTACAAATGGAAATAATAATTAACTAGGATTTTAATGGTCTAGAAATATAAACATGTTATATCTACAAAGCTTTTTCTGTAAAGAGTACCTAGCTTAAAATTATGTCCCTGGAAACATACAATTAGTTATATTTTTAATAAAAATAATAAAGGAATGTATTTCCTACATGCTCGGTAAGACTATTAATTGCTTGGTAACACCGTACCAGGACTACTTTGTTCGAAAGTCCGGACGACCATTTCTACAACAGAGTCGTGAATATACGAATATAGAGAACTCAGTAAATAACGCTACAATTGTAAATCTGGGTTATATTGAGGAGCGGAAAGCCAAATATAGAATAATTGCTGTGCAATGAAAAATCACATGGCGAAATCGATGATCAAAGTTACTCTGAGCCTTACACAAATTTGAACGGCTCTTCGTGATTGCTTTGCTCTGATGGAGATGACTTTGATATAAGTTCAAGGAGCTTGCAATAGGCTTTCTAGAGACTGATTTGTTCCATATATTTGCTTACATTGAAAGATTTGCATAGGCGATTGACCTTTGCTTATCAAATCCACGTTTTTGGGCCACAGTTTAATACGGTATGTAATTGTTAATTATTGTGGTATTCATGACTGTTGACTGTTATTTTAGACATATACATACAAAGTAATTACATATATAAATGTATCTCTAGGTGAGAACATGAGAGCTGGTTTGGGTACTGCGCTGAGCGCTGTTTATATTTTTCTTCATGTCGCTTGATTTCCTGTTTTACAGTTCTCATGTTCAGGTAGTAATGAATAGCTGAGCTAGCTATATTATAAGAAATAAATGTTCTTTGAAATTATATTTTTACATTAAAGTAGTCAACTACAAATAGTGTGCTAATTAATAGATACTTAAGCCGAAACATGTAGTGATTATTAAATAGATTGACAGAAATATAAAAAAAACTATATTATTTTTAATATTCTTGCTAAACCTACCACCACAACCACCAACGCACCAATATTCTTCTGTTTATTAAGACGTCTTCAATGTATTATCATTTCATATTTAGGTACATTATCTTAAAATATTTGTTAGTAAAAGACACATAAATTTCGTATATCCTTCATACTATCTAAACATCTATGCGGTAGATAGTTTTTATGCATACGAGGAATTAATTAAAACGCTGGATCCGGTCCAACTTTAGTTTGTTCCTGCATTTTAGATTTACATAGTCTATTTGTCGGGTATGAGTTAGGTAAATTTTTGCCTGGTAAAATATTGTTATAGTACGTTTTTTCGTGTATATAACGCGTACATCAAAGTCTATTCTTATGTAACAAATTTCTAAAGTACTCCAGCGTACTCCATAAATTATAGAAACATTAGTAATATATATTATTGACATATATAGAAACATTTTTATGTCGTCGTTGGGTTCAATATGACGGTGTTCACATAAAATTTTATGTGTCGCGAAACAAGGAAAACGGTGTATAAAGTAAAAATCTATTCTTAATAAATGAATATTTTCAATAGTACTTTGTAAGTAACACAAAATGTAATGATGATATCTTGAACAAGAGATACGTAAGTGGAAATACCAGAGATCTAATTCATCAAGAATTACATTCATAGTTGGCATTTTGTGACAAAGGTAAGGAAACGAAGATTGAAGTGAGCTCTTGTTTAGTTGAGTAATGTGTAGTAGCTGTAGGCGCCTTTCAAGATCTGAAATAAGATTAAGATTTCAATTAGCTATTTTCAACTATAATTCAACGTTATAATAAAAAATCTTTAGTAAAACCGTGTGGTACGGGGTCACATGTGTTACATTTTTTGGATCTACGTTCTTATATATAATAAAAATAAGCCATTGATTCACAGCCTGAATTCGAACGTCAACCTGAGGGTTGACAGTCACACGTCTTTGCCATTAGACCAATGCAGCTCTAAGACGTAAAACTTATAAAACTTACTTTGATATTGAATTTTTTATAGACGAATTTTCAAATTTCAAATTATGAAAATTTGGAGAATTTTTAACTGTTTTTAAATGTTCATTTGCCAAATATGTTTAAATTAATTCTGAATAATACTGAAGGTATGTGACGAAAGAATACGCGTACACGTTAAAACCAAAACAAAATTTCATACTTAGACTCATATTATCACTTATTTCTTTCACAAAAAATGTTCACAGCCATAATCTTTATTATAGTATGTAATATAATTCTATTTGTTAACTGACGGGGGAATATCGTTATCGTAATATCGTCAGTTGGAACCGAGGTTAAATGCAAACGGCTTTTTGTGTCAGTTTTAATTCACGTGTTTGTCCAAAAATCGTGTGTAACGAACAAAACTGTAATCCCGTATCGCTATACAATTGGAATAGAAATGTCACTATTACAGAAAATAAACTGATTGCATATCTTTTAAATATATGAATTATTCTATAAGGATAAAGTCAATACCGAAGAGAGGGTCCGGTGTTCAAATCCCGTTACATGTTGAATGTGTTCTTGATGTAAATATGTATAGGTATATAAAAATATATAATAATAAATAATTAAACAATAAATATATATAATAAAATAACTTACATTGATAAATGTAGAAACGCTAAGATTATTAAATGGTCCCGCGGTGAAAACAATAGTTTTATTTATTTGATTCACTAGTAGGCTGATATCATTCTGTTGAGACTGAGGTCGGTTCCACCATTCGCTTTCATATGGACCTAGCATAAGATCCTTACTCTACAAATAGTTAAAAAGAAGAATAAAATGATGACTATTGGCATCTTAAAGACCGGCGACGCACTTGTGAGGCGTCTGTCTACGTGAGTGACCATGGGCGGCGGTATCACTTTCAATCATGTGATCCTCCTGCCCGTTTGCCCGCTGTATTATAAAAGAAATATATAAAGAATAATGTTGTTAACGATTATATAAAAATAGTTTCGTACATTAAAACAATCTAACTAATAAATAGATTATAATTAGAAAGAAGAGAGTTGATTTTTAGCGATTAAGATGAACAACTTCTAGCTACAACGGAAGGATGCTGCAGGTTCACAACCGTTTGGTGGTGGTAGAAAATTGCTTTTTAAGGCTATTAGGCGCTAGTACATATTTATACTTTCTATACAAATAAGACAATCTGCACACATAAAAAGGGAAGACCTCATTGTGCACTTCCGTAGATTGTCCATAGACAGAATTCGACTGGAATGTTGGTAGTTCAATTGTTTTTTTAAGAAACAGTACATTATAGTTGAGAAATTTAAATACAAACCGCATAATAGACGTCGTTGCTGTGCCAACAAAACATAAATAGTTGCGCGATTCCAAATAACAGATATTCCGCGATAAGAAACTGTTGCATTGGGTTCGATTCGGCCTGAAAATATTTTAATCACATTCCATACTTTTTTTATGAAATCTTTTACGTTACCACCAAGTTATAACTCAGTTATTCTTCATCTCTACTTATATTAAAAATGGAAAAATCGATTGCCTGTTACATTTTCACTTTAAAAGTTGATGGGAAAGACCTAGGTTAACTCGTACCACAGATAGGGTTGAAGTGTTGAATGTTACATTAAATACCAAAAGGTCATTTAAAAGAATTCGCTACCACATTGAATATTTTAGGAGATTATAAGAAAAAATACGTGCACGTAAAAATTAATGTAGAGAAACTGGTGTATGATATTTACCGAAATTTGATAAGCGGTCGCACATAGCATGACTGAACATACAACCATATATAGAAGCATTATTGGCGATAAACAGGAGTTATACAACCGTGCATTCCTGAAAAATAATTGTAGGTAGTAAATTTCATACTGTTTAAGACTAGTGTTATAAACAAATGAGCTTTGGTCTAGTGATTTAAATAGCTCTCAACTGGATTGGCACTAATAGATTTGTCATGCTATTGGATGTCTCATACATTAACAAATTGAGTGATAGGAAAGGAAACGGCTAACCCTAGAGTAAACGTAAAAAGGATTGTAATAAATGATTTTTTAACTATTGCCATTCATGTTGGTGTAATTATCATTTAAAGAAAAACACTTTATGAACGGATTTAAGTTATGTATTTTTGCGGAGTTGGCAATAAATACAGATAACATACAACCTCTCTGCATCTGTGTCACTTATTTTGACATCAACACTGAGGATAAAAGTCTTCAGTCTACCGTGACCACGCACCCTGTAAAGTACGCGGAACGTCGGTAAAAAATACATAACTTTAATCTGTTCATAAGGTGTTTTTCTTTAAATGAGTAACAGTTATGTCAACAAAAGACAATATTATGTGTAATTATTATTTCTTCTCTATAAACGAATGAAAAAATAAATACCTAAGAGCCAGTTAAATGTAACATGTATGTTACATTTAACTGTAAAATTTAAAAACCTTCAGTGGGCGAAAAACGTCACTGAAATATACGCAAAACATGGCACCGTCTCAAGGATTAGCTATTTACAATTTTCCGCCTCGGAGCCCCTTTTGTTAAAAACTCGAATTACATAAGAGTAATATCTTGGAGATTTGTAACTAAGCCGTATTTGTAGAAGGCTTTTAAGGAATTAGTCGGGAAGTAAAAACAGGGATAAGGGCCCGCGATCAAAGTGGGTTTACGCCGAATTATCGGATTATTGGATTCTTTTTAGAGTTCTGTAGATAATTATTACCTGATACATAAAATGAACCGAATATTTTAGGGCAATGTTGGTTAACTGTCTCCACACTATTCTTAACACTTCATACCCTTTCTTAACACACTTATAGACAATCAATGTGTATTTATGTATGTCCGGTGAAGGTTGACGCATGTAAATTGATTTTCTGAATGTAGTGTTATGAACAAACTCCAACTAAATTACTAACCAATGCGAAACCCATATATCTAAAAACTCATTGGTCCTTCAGTGATTAAATTTACGTTATAAATAGATTCCTTTAAGGATACAAAGACAATGAAAATGCTTTTATTGTCTTTGTATCCTAACGACTATTATACAGAATTAACGCACTGCTTTAAGATTATATTTTTATAGCAGAATAACTCGTTGCGAGGTTTTTAATGAGCTTTGATTGGACCATTGTAGTCTGATACAGTTTATTTGTGTCAAATAAGTATTTGCCATGCTGGAAAATAAACCATCTCAAATTGACAAAATAAATACGACTTCAAAACTAAAGTATAAATTAAAAACCAGTTAGCTAGTTCGTTTGTATTGTTAAGTTCTCTTATATATGTGAATAAATAGAAATCTATCTGTGTCTTCATAGGTATGTCGGTGCCAATTCAATTCTACAAAGTAGCTCTTTTTAAACAAGAAAATACTTTCGCAAACAAAACCGACAAATAATTGAGTATTCATCAATAATGTAATTTGAAGATCTTTTCATTGAAAACCTCCTTTATTATATCAGTTAAAATGCCTCTATATTCGAGATTTTTATGTGTTCCCATTGCGGTTTTGCAAACGTTATTTAAAAACTTATTTCAATATCCCAATAGACCAGTATGAAAGCAGTACTCCGCGAAAAACCCACAACCACTCGCTCCGACACCGGAGCATCATCAGGAGATGTTGCCTCTACGAACAGCGTTCGGAGCGAAACGTACGTCGAGTGGTTGTGGGTTTTTCGCGGAGTACTGCTTTCATACTGGTCTATTGGGATTTTGAACTATGGACTTCCGCAAAGTAACGCCTGATTCAATTAATTATTTCAATATTGCAATAACTAAAAACTGCGATGTTTGTGTTAATATGTCTGTTTGATTGCAATTGGTCAACAAGATCTCTATTGCAACACGCGTAGACATCAATTCTATTTGTTCACTAACAAGCGAGCGCCTTGCATCTTGTCTTCCATTCTGGACAGCCCAATTATTGCTACTAGAACTACTATTTTATGAGTTTATTTTTAATGGTAACTAAAACCATTTATCATAGATTTAAGTTACGGGTAAGCAACAAAAATGATACTGTTAATTTATTTCTCTTGTTCGCGACAGTAGTGTCTTATTAGATAAAAAAAATATCTTAAACCTTTTTTGAACGAGTTACCGTACCAGTTTAAATTATCGTTGCCCTATGCTTTAAATTTAATCGTAAAATGAGGTATGAAATTTCTAAACTTGACTTTTTAACTATGACTCTTATATACACATATTTTTAAGCCTAAAATTGGGTTTGTAATTTATATAAAAATTTTTGCAATAATTATGGAAAGTAACCTTTATTTCTTCTTTTTAGAAAAAATATATTGTTAACCTAATTTATCCTCCTTTTATATCTCTACATAATTTTTCTTTCTCTTTTTTTGTATTTACTGAAACGATTAGCCAAAACCTTTCATGTGTTTAGTTAGCACTATCGTCCAGAAAATGTTTACACAGATCAAAACCGTCACGTTTCACGAGCCCATAAACCGAACCAGAAGATTTATCACTCAAATGTACATTTCAACAGATATTGTCGAAGTTAAATTGAGTTTTCGCACGACTTCCAATTCCGTACATATGCTTCTGTGTATAATTTAAAATGAACCTTATTTCTGTTAAGTTTAGAGTTGGAAATACAGCTGCTTGCACAAGCAATAATATTTTCAAGAATGTGCAAAGTAAAGAAGGATAATTGACATTTCATTAATTTTGTTATTGTTTCTTTCAAAGTCAGTTGAACCTTCAGAAGTAATTATCATTAAGGGCTCGGAAAGGACTAACATTTATTACCACATTAAAATATTATGTAGTCCCCTATACATCATTTCCAAGAAATTAAAGAGAATGAATTGCTTTAGTGAAAACACTTTGATGAATGATTCTGTAGATTCTTAATTTGAATTCTCAAATGATTTAAAATTATGCGTATCTGTGAATCATAGATAATGTTGGCATTTAACTGCCTTGATTTTTATATATATTCCATTGGGAAAAATACTTACGTGATTAATTCAACGTGACGCCTATGACAATTCTTCAATCTCTCTCTTGCTACTGTATCACTCAGTTGCTCGTCTCTCCCAAAAATATCCGCACAGTCCATCCTCAGCATTTCTAACTCTGATTTGAAAAATACCATAATTACTATAGCATTTGTGTCAAATGATGTTATCCATCCCCCTCCGTATATAGCAGCATAACTTTGATAGAGCGAGGCAGCTATATGTCCACATATAGTGTTTTTATTAAAAGGCACCCAAGAACTCACAACTTGAACGTAAGTTTCTGTCCCGTTCTTTACTCTTTCTCGATAAGACGAAGATGAGATGTATGCTATTAGAGGCTGTCCCATCACAATAACCACAGTTGTATACATTAGAAACCAGTAAAGATATGTAATTTTCCTACAGTACTTCGTATAATCTTTAATAAAAGCTTCTTTGCCCTCGCTACCTCTGTGGGTTAAATCGGATTTAGTTACAAATTCAATTATGCCTTTCCAATGCTTCTGCCATACTAAAAACGTCGTTACTTTAGCAACACTAACGGTGGCTAGAAGCGTTATTTTAACATTATTAAGTAACAAATTTATATCGTTTTTAACGAACCAAATATCGATATATTCGGTAGCGGTGAAAATAGTTACTAAAATATGCATAGTAATATAGAAAATTTTCTTATAAACATTGTCGGGTAATAATAAGCCCCAGAAGGTGAGAGCCTTGAAATTTGGCCCGAGCAAGGGTCGCTCTGGATTTTCCAGTTTTTTAAGTAGATTTCCAAACATTTTGTTTGTATGATGTGTGTTTTAAACATTGTGTTATAAAGGTGATAACTAATGAATAATTCATTAAGTAGGGTAGGAAGTTTATCGATGCTTTTATGAACTGATTATTTTGGAAACCAAAACTGCAAAAACATTTAGTCTTTTTTATTTCATTCACAGATAAATGTGCTTTTTCAAATAATTAATAGATCAATTCAGAGAATCAAGGAAAAAAAGTAGCATTATATATCCAGTTCTCAGATGTAAAAATGACAAACAAATGAAGCTTTTAATATTTGTACGCAACTAGGTTACACAGATTTTTTTTATTGATCGTCATTAACAAATATTATTTTGTATTTTGTACAATAAGCAAGGCTCTAATAACAAATATTCTGTGATATTTCCATTATTGCCTTCCCTATACATTGATCCCATGAACTTTATATTTAAGTCATAGCCCGGATAAACGACCCAAGTAATATAAGCTCCAATGTCTAGATCTTTGCATTGTGACCTACATAGCGAGGCATTATTAAGTACAGACAAATAGTTCGTGCTCACTTTAATGTGATAACTTTGAACGACTCGTCGTGATGTACGCCTCAAGTGTTATTTCAACTTAATAGTATAAATTTCTGTGTCTTCAATCGGTAGCTTATGTCGGTGCATCGTGATCAGTGGTTTATACCTGTAACCGCTGGTATACACCAGTCTGTCCGACACCTTACTGGGGTAAAGGGTCCTGGGTAGGGATCATGAAACACCAGCTTTCCAGGTCTAGGCGACTCTATCATTACACGGCTGAAAATGTGAATACGGTTTTCTAATAGTTTTTTATTTTTTAAAGACACTTATTACCGTATTTATTCTGTTGCCTATTGAACCAATTAAAACTATGTGCAAATAATTTACGAAATACTAGAGTTCCATTCAAATACACAATGTCCAAAAGGCATTTATACAACAAATTTAAGTGTAAACACTTCAGTTCTCATTATATTCTATAACAATTTTCTTATTAGTATTATGTTCTCTATTGATAATTATCGACAGTCGATAACTTTTGTTGTTCAATCCCTACAAACAATGGCGTTAATTAAGTGAGGTGTTGTTTGATATCGCTACTTCAACAAGAAATTTAAGGGCAAAGAATAATACGTAGACGCGTATTGTTTTGCAAAGAACAAGAAGGATATGTTATAAAAATCTAATTCCTATAAACAAGTTTAAACTGTGTGCGTCATCACTTCGTATATTTTTATTTGCTGATTACTACCGCAGACAGATCGCGTGTTTGCGTTGAACAAAGCCGCTGTTGACTATTATAATCAAGAACACGCGGAATGATGTTGTCATGTAAAATCTGTTATGTGCGTAGTATTTTAAATAATCTGACCTAATTAAAGTAGTATATCTGTAGTATCTTCATGCTAGCATAATAAAGACAGAAATTATTTTTTTAAATGTAACTAATCGAAGTACTTTCTATTTCATTTTCATAGACAATATTTTGTATACTGTTTCGATAATCTACCACCTGACAACTCAACCTCCCCTTCGTCGGTCAAAATATTTGTTCTTTGACAACTGTGTGGTTCCATTTAAACATCAAGTGATTGCAATAAGTTCTGTATGTGAAATATATCTTTATATATATAGTAGGGAGAGTAACTTTATGTATATTATACATATGTATATGAAATAAACTATTTTTTAAACTTTTGACTTGTATTAATGTAATAGTTAGATTTCCTGTAATATTATCTGGTGTTAACTAACTTGTCTATATTGTATCTATTTTGGCGCTTCGTATAACAATCAAGTATTAATTAATTATTTGAATATGGGTTCTAAAATTAATAATCTTTGATATTATATTACACACCATACCATTATTAGCAGGTGATTACTTTATTTGACGTATCAAAATTGCACTTATTCGTAATTATAGTGTCTATTGTCACCGTTGTATGTGAGGCTAATGATTACTATGTGGTAATATTGCTAGTCTGTATACCTATATTTTCTATTTTTCATTACAAAATGTGATTCCCTATATAATTTGATAAAAAGGACCGAGAACTTGCTTAGAAAACTTCAAGATTCAGGTAGTTTTGGTGATGTGAAAAAAGAAAATGATTTGAAATTACTTTTTCCGTCATATAACATCCCAATCCCATCATAACAAAATATAGCGTTACAGATATCTTTTTTTTTGTTGACAATTTTAATTGGCAGAGTCTAGTCCTCTAGTAGATACAGAGAACCGATCAGAGTTGTTTCAGATAAAATTCTAATAACAAGTCAATATGAAAGAATTGTTAATTGAAAATTGTTAATATAATTATATTTCTTATAATTATTACGCAACTAAAGTCTAATGTGTGTTTAAGCTAACCAGAGACATTTTTAACTTATAAATCAATTATTTTGTTAAGTAAGTAGATAAGAAATAAAAGTAAATCTTCAACGATATTTGTAACTTTATTAACTCAACCCTTTTGTAACATCTCAATTTGTCTAGTAATATTTTACTTGGATTCTCGCAAACCTAATTTAGAATGATTGAGTAAAGCAAACTGGGTCTAGAATTTCTACATTAATCAACAAGTCTAGCAATTTCGGTCCTTCATTTTGCAATAAAGGGAAATTATTTCCCGCTTGTTATTCCAGCGTCTTAAGCCTTTTATCCTTCTGTTATGACTTAACAAGACCGAAACTATTGTTTTGAATTTTCGCCGCATGCAAAAACTAAATAAGACTTTATTAAAATACGTTCGTTTCTTTCTGTCTACTTAAGTTAATACTGTTGAAAAGGGAGTGTTGATAGTTAAAAAAGTACATTTAGATTGATTTTAGCGTAACGTTAAGAGAATCAGGTACTTCGGTGTCGTATCGTGTGTCGAGTGTTTGATGGTTTTTTCGCGAAATATCGCAAATAATTGGTCTAATGTAATTGTACTTTAGCGTATGAATAAGGGACTTCGTTTGATACTTAAAGTCTAATTTGTTTTGTGCAAACCTTTTGAAGAGATAGCTTAAGCCTCGGTATTTAATCAACTAGATTCTAGGGGATATGGTAGATCTCTTTTTAAATTTTCGTCATTAAGAAGTTTGTATTGAAATAGTAAAATAACGAAAAAAATCTAGATTAGGTTAGGTTTGTTTAGTACCAGAAGGAATTAAACAAATTAAATAATACTTTACTTGTAATTATATAAACTATTTCTTTATAAACTATAACACTTAAGCTATAACTTATTTTCTCGTAAATGAAGTCATGATTACTGTGTTATACGCACCAAAACTAAACTCTATTTCTATTCACTCTTCGAATTTTTATTATAATTTTATAACCATCTGCTATTACCAATTTAACGTTAACTAGCTGATGTCTATTTGTTTCTTTAAACGCTCTTCGAACCTCAGGAGCCACTGAACATTACTTTTTTTAATCATCAGGGCGAGGCGACTCTTGAATTACATATAGGCTATATAATTTATAACTTTCTCTGAAATTTACTGCATGCCAATCTTACAAGGCGAAACTTAAACAGACTATAGTAGGAATTTTTAACACCTTTTTAAAAATAAATTTGTAATTTACTTTTTGGAGTAATTGGAAAATTTAACTCTAATTCAAGTCATATTATATCAATTTTAACACGAAGCTAAACAACATAAAAATCATAAATGTAGTAACATAAAACAATCTTCGATAATAAAAATAGAATGGTGAAAACAATAAATGTTATTTTAAAAACTTATATATTTCGCATTTTGCCTGAACGAAGATCGTTTATCTGCGAAACAATTGTGTTTGATCCGCGGAGCGTGCTACAATTGACATTGTAAGTCATCCGCCACAGATTATAATACGTTCTCGCAACAGAATATAATATGGACAGCTCATACTAAACGAAATAGGCCGAAGTCGTAGTCAAATCATCCGCTCATTCAACTCTAATTTACTTTAACGATTTCAAATACTGCATGTTTTATATAAATGTATTAAATAAATAATACATATAATAATATAAATAATTAATTCAATTGAAGTTGTGTCGCGTTATATACTATGAGTATTGTTTGACAGGACCAAACAAGCCTGGTCTCTGCATATCAGAAACTACCGAACTCAATAATTTCCCGATCATTGTGAAAACCTCATTTTCAATAGGAAACATATTTTCGGTGAGACAAATATAAATAACTTTATTCATCGATGTGGAAATATACCCTTCGCCATTTTATCAACGTTTGAATTGGTGTTTTTTAATTAATTTTATTACTTCGTGCTGTAAATATTTGTAAGTACAAAGTATTTGGTATTCATGTTTATTTTGGGCTGCAATTCAGAGAAGTAAGTTTTAATTTCGTCGTATACTAGCTGCAGTGACAAAAACACCAAAATATATTATAAAAAAATGTCTAAAAATATTCCAATATTGAAAACATTAATGCGCACTGACTGGCTATTAAAACTTTTCACTGCGGGCAACACTTAAACATTCCAAAGATTACCACAGATACACAGTTCACCATATAAAGATGGCTGAAGTGTGTGCGGTCTCATTAAGTGGGCAACCTTATGACATTGCTCATACGAAACATAATACGATATGGCCCTGCTTGCGGGCTGCGGCTAATGAATAGCGGGAAGTGTGACCATACTTTTTATATTTAGAGACAAAATAGGCTGATATGCATTTTGATTGTATGGAAAATGTGATATTAAAAAAAAATATTTTTACTATACTTGTAAGATTGAATACTTTATATCATGGTTTGTGGAACTGCTAAAAAAGTCTAATCATTTATTTTATGAATCACAATGAAAAGCAATTTCGTCGCGTGTCTTTATTTATAATTTCCAAATATATTAAAAAGTCACCAAAGTGTGTATTGGTTGTGTAATATGACCTATATTTTGATAGTAAACTTTCTAAACTGTGTTTGATGTGCGATAATTGTATTACGACAGAGTATCATTATTTCATATGATCATGGTCACTCGAACCTTATTAGCAGGCTCTTAACTAGGGTCGTCCTTGCACACTGATATACTAATGAAGGAGCCAGTGTTTTCTTAACAATTAGTTTTTGCTCGGCCAAATGGATTCGTTACCTTATTGCATTTGTGCTAACTTAATTTGAAGGGCGCTTTGGACTGTATTGTACTGTTTTAGGAGAGAATTTTTTTATTTTTTGTCATAGAATATAAAATGGGCATTAAAGCCACATTATGTAATAAGGGAAGTATGCTTGTTACTCAGTGTCAATAGGCGTATCATTATAAATTGTAAAAATAAAGTAAGTAAATTTTTTTTTCTCCTGACTGGTGGCAGATTTACAGTGCCCAGTTTGAACTGATGCTCAGCACGGGAACGCTGCCTAACAATGACAATAACATGTAATTTCTACATAATTTCTTGAACACAACATTGAAATCGGGTGAGTGGAGAGTAACCAGCTAAATCTAAAAGCCAAATTAGTAACATATCGGAGGAAAACATCGTTTTCATCCGGTGTCATACAACTATGGCTGGACGCAAACCCCACCAGACTGAGCTTATATTAAAAAAACCCTCCGCTAGAAATAGTGAAACTAGGCACTGCTCATTAATCAATAGAATCAGGCGTTCCTTTGCGGGAGTCCATAGTACAAAACCCTAATTGACCAGTCTACAAGCAATACTCGCGAAAAAACCTAAAACCACTCGACGAACGTTTCGCCCCGACACTGGAGAATCCATAGGATGCTACCTCTACGAACAGCGTTCATCGAACAAAGAGGCAAATAGGCAAAGAGAAAAAAAGGTCCTGGATGACCGCATTAGAATAATAAAAAACAAATATTTAACAGTAAATTTTTATACACATGAAATGGATGGAGTAAATTTATATTTACTTGACTGGATAGGCAACATGCGGTGCAGTGACCAAGTCAAATTATATGCACTGTTTACAATAAATACTTGACAGGAAGTACATACAAAATTATTAATACGCCTGAATAACCCGAAATCTACTCTAATCTGTGACGATCACTATTATTAGTTAATCTGGGCTAATTGCGCTACAATTACAAGGATTATATAGTAATTGAATCGTAATTGTTATTATGTGTGATTAATTTCTAATCATAATTCATAACAATTAAAATAATCATGACATATCGTAATGAGAAAACCCAGTACTAAAATTGTAGTATTATGTTTCGCTATAAATTGATGACAATCGTGAAGGAGTGACAATTGACAAACTTCTATCTCCTCCGCCATTATGAAACTTCTGAAGTCCATGATTTATAATAAGCAATATGCATTTTTATAGTATGTAATGTTTTATACATTACATTCGACAATTTACTTTAACAAAATAAGCGCAACTCATATAACCCGACGGGCTAGACATTTAGTCATACCCAAAGTCAGAACCAATTATGGGAAATAAGTGATCGCATTCGAGGGAGCATAACTTTTTAATAGCTTACCAAGGAGTATAAGCATATCGCTCTGCGTCTGCAGTGGGTACCTGCAAGCACGGAGCGATATTCTAGATTAAAACAAATTATGTATTATATATAATATCTCATAAGTGATTTTTGTTTTTTGAAAAAGAAATCTATTACCGTATTTTCATTCTCAATCTGTAACACGAATGAAGAGTTGTCAAAAAAGTTTTTAAATATTCCCACAGTTATTATATAACATATACTAGCTGACCTGGCAAACGTTGTTTTGCCATACATGTGATTTCTAGCAATCAATTATTAGTTCAATAAAAATATTAATAAATATAAAAATAGGGGTTGATCGTAGAATGGTAAAAATGTTAGCCGATACTGAGACCTACTGAATACGCATAGAATATTTCATAAAAATCGTTCGAGCCGTTTTGGAGGAGTTGAATTACGCACCCCGTGACGCGAGAATTTTATCTATATTATGTTTTTAAAAGAAGTGACGTCATCAAACAGTTTCTCGGCATTGGCTAGTTACATTTTATACTCTCAGTATTACACAATGGCACCCACCTGGTGTGACCGCTCAGTCGAACCGAGCCAATCAAATAGAGCCTGTACCAGTACCTATATGAAACAAACAAGACTCGTTGAACATCAAATCACCAACTGTCAGCTGAATTTGAGCGAAACAAACATTGGAAGCGCCACACAATGACATGTAACGGAAGTAACTGTTAAAATAATTATGGAACACAAATGAGTATCTACAATTAAATTTTGAAAGTTTTCCCTCTGATAGTGTGAGTATCCGTGGGTGGTAAGATGTTGGCCTCTACTATATTGATCTCACGATAATGTTCATCGCATTATAGTAAATTTGCGACAACTATTAAGTTTTCAGTCAGACTTTAGCACAGTCAGAGTTAGACTTTTTTTAAAGAAAAACGGTTAGTTATGTATTTTTGCAAAATTTAAATATATTTTACATTATTTTAAATTTTTCCGACGTTTCGCGTACTTTGCAGCGTGCGTGTAGGGTAGACTTTTGTAGATATTTAAATTTTTCAAAAATACATAACTTAAATCCGTTAATAATCGTTATGTCAATAAAAAACAATATTAGTGTTAGACTTTGTGAAAAGTCCCACGTATAAAGAAAAATAATTAAATGCCATCATAAAATATCAAAACACAAATATTCTTATAATTTTTTTAGTATAAAAATATTAAAAAAAAACAAATGAATTTACTCGAAATATGAAATTTACCGGTTTCCTCTATGAAAAAGGATACAAATCATTCAAAGTAAGAAGGTTTTTATAAAGGTTTTCCCTCAAAACCGCAACATCATCAGAATCGGTAAATTGACCGAGTAATGATCCAAGGAACCCTAAAACAAAAAGGTTCATAAAACGTGGGTCAATCAGATATCACTCTGTAGGAATTCAAGTATAAATCTTAAAGTTTCCCATCCCTTCCTTATTTCCCGTTTGATACCTTTGTAATTATATAAGAACTTTTCAAATATCCTTTGCTTGGGCCGATACGGGCTTTGTTCCAACATTTATTTATGTGTCAAAATCGTTCATTTTCGTAAAAAATTTCACGCCAGTTCATCATAGACAAACTTACTCATTCAAAAATGTTTCTTCTTCAAAACTTATAAAGCCTAAATCAAAATTTTATAAAATATACATTTATCGTAAGTTCTCAAGTCAATGACGTAGAGCGGATGAGAAAAACTTTCTAATCTCTACTACCACTTCTCTTCAATCGTCAAGTGTTGTTTACAAGCTCCAAGCTTCACCATTTAGAGATTTTTAAATTCATTACAAAGGAAGTCAGTATTCTTGCACCTCCAAAAATGCCGAGCGCACGCGCGTATGTTCTGACAGGAAGATGTTTAAGTTCATTTTAATAATCCTCAAATGATGTTTAAAGCGTGGCGCAATTAACAAATGCTGCTACAAAAAAACATCAAACAACATCAATATAAATTAATAAATAACAGTAATGTAGTATGCATTTTATGAATCACTTACGCGGTGTCGTAAACTTTCTGCAATACCAAATTTGTGAGCTCCATAAACAACCTATCTTAGCCTTATTCACACATCGTTATCTCATAATTACAATTTAATAGCTATTAATAATACAGTGCGAATTGCTTTACACGTTCTCTGATTGCTTTTCATTAACGTAATTCGTGTATATAGCTTTATTTCTAATTCCATTACTCGGTTGTGTGAGCTTGTATGAAACATCACTTGGTTTTTAATCACATTATTTCATATGTAATATTACTTGAAAAATTTGAGCGATGGTTTCTGTGGTTCAGATGTTTAGTATTGAGCCGTTTAACCTAGAATACCTATGTTGAATCCTGGACATAATTTTTTGATAGTAGGAACTATATATAGTAGGAACTTTAGGTAGTAGGAAATAGTAGGTGGGTATCTTAAAAGTGCTTACCGCTACCTATGGAGAAGCAACGCCATGAGGCTTATGTGTTACAGCCTTTAAGAACTTGGTATTAATGATTTAGTTAAATGGCTTCTCCATTCAATCGAACAATTACTATTAAAATCTAATTTAAATAATTTTTATTAAATTTTGGTAATTTAAGTATTTATAAGGTTTGCGCGTTGTAAGGAATCGATTGCTATATGCAGCATAAGAAAAACAAATTACCCTTAAATGAAAAAGGAAACCAAATAAGAGCCATCATTAAAGCACAGAAATTGTTTACTCTTTGAAGTCAAAGATTTTATGAAGACTAAGTGGACATTCTCAAAGTTTTTACAAAAGTATGGCGTCCAGTTTACAAATTAATTTTGTTGCGAAATATTTTCGCGAGTGTTCTTCATTTAACGTTGAAAGTTGAGTCAACAGATGACTGGGTGTATTTCTGTTTATTTTTATTAGTCAACTGTAAATGCTTTGTTTTAGCACCGACCTGAAAGAATCGAACTTCAATTAAAATTACATTTCTATTTTTCTTGATGTTTTATGTCTTCATAGAACAGAACAATCTGCCAAAGTCTGGTGGCAGATTGACGTCTCCCTATCTGGTTTTTACCTTGGGAACAGATTAGTTGGTAGAATAAGTTAATTACTTATAAGACGTTTTAATGTCTGTGAGCATCAATCTCAGACATTATAACGTCCGACACAAATGCACACTTCTGAGGCAATTTTCTCTAAGATGGACAATCTTTCCGAAATACTTCAAGATTTTTGCCTCAAACATTATCTTTCATGCTCGATAACTTTCTAAAATATCCATTCCATCTTCGGTTTAATATGCTTTACTTCACTTATGCACCTCTCCATTTGTCCTAGCCAAAAAAGTCTCCAGTTAAAGGCATTGTAGCAGTTAGCGTGAAGCTGGATTACGTAATTTGTGCTACGGCGTAGCATATTTTTTAGTTTGTATGGGGTATCGTTACATTTATGATTATCTACAATTTATATTTTTCCTCCTACCATATGATTTATAATTTAATAATTAAATTTCTTCATAATTTCGCAAGTCACTTAATTTATACAAGAATTAAAAATACGAATTCAACGGACTCCCGAGTGACGTTTTATGATCGTGTAAAATGCCTCGTCATTTCACGCGTTGACGCTTTGAGGCGCCATGAAACCATCGCGTGGAGAAGTCGAAAAGGTATTTTCTTGCATCTGATGTAGCTTCATGTATCACATTACTTTTAACGTAATGTTTCCGTAGAATATAGGGCTATGGGGATGAATAAAATACACTATATAATAAAAGATACTATAACTCACGTACAATTAAGATACAATAAATAATATTTATATATGAAATGTTTTACTAAAGAGAGTAGGCAGGTAATATAATAAATTTGACAATTAATTAAATTATAAAACTAAGAAATCTGGATTAAGGAGTCCCTTGGCTACAAAAACATTCACAAACCTATACCAATTCTGTTTATTTGCTTTAACGTATTAAAAAAGTACTAATCTTAGGAAATATGTCATTTATCGAGCAAGGCTATACAATATATTGCTGCTATTAATTAGAGTCCACTCTGAAATAGTGAAAACGGGGAAAATTTTATACGCGTCGTTCCATATCAATGAAACGCGACCTTAATTGTGCAAATAGAAATCGTAATTACAAAAACACTTTCTCGCTCGCCTGTAGCCCTCGTCCTGCACTCTGACGGATGCTTAACGAGATTTAAGGCTCTAAAAGATAATGACGTAAGAGACAAATCTGCTTGTCGTTATATAACGCTATTTAACGCTTGTTACGAGCGGCGGGAGTTGCAACCATTAAAATAATGGATTTATTTCATTTTAATTGCATCTGCCTGTACTTCCTGATTTTCGTAATCATCTCCAAGTGTAATTCGATAATGCTGCGTAATCTTTTGTATAATCATCAATTTCATGTTTAAAAATGTTTGCCGCATAAAATTAGGAATATCGAAGTACGGAAGCGGTGGAATGTAAGGTGATTAATGATTACGATACGACAGGTAGTTCGGTCATTTGAATGAATGAAATGAATGAGGGTAGACTGACAGAGTGGAGATGTAAGGCGAGAGCTGAGAAATCTACCCAAACTTTCTTAAAATGGATTCACAATATGTATATAGTGCGAGTGGAGAGAGCGAAGGAATTATACAAGTATCGTAGCAAATGGAGGTTTGTGGTCTTCCTATCCAATGGGAAAGACGCGACTTATATAAATACTAGCTGATCCGGCAAACGTTGTTTTGCCATACATGTGATAAAAAATAAGGGTGAAAATTTATGATTCTATGTATTTTTGTATGTTGTATCATAAAAAAATAGAAACTAAAATTTTTGGGGTGGACTACCCTTAACATTTAGGGGGATGAAAAATGAAAAAAAAATAGGGTTGGAGAAACCATTTAGATGGATGAAAACTAGATGTCGGATCCTCAGACCTACCCATTACGTTCACAAAGTTTCATGAGAGATGGTCAAGCCGTTTCGAAGGAGTTCAAGTTGAAACCCCGTGACAAGAGAATTTTATATATTACATAAATACATATTTAAAAATGAGGCAAGTTCAATAGACACACGAGTTAAGGATTCCGTTACTCGATCAAAAATCACGTTTTTTAATGTAAATCACGGTTCATGTGATACAGCCTGGTGACAGATGGACAGGCAGACAGACAGTCCTATTATCCTTTGGGTACGGAACCCTAAAAAGTAAGTAATCAGTCTAAATCTATTAAAACTAGTTGTTTAAAATTTAATTACATGCGTACTGTTCGGTATTCGAGCATGGAGCATCCATGCTCATGATTCTGGGCGAGTGCGTGAAACTTGCGAAACTTTGGATGGTGATTAAAATAAAGTCTTTCTTTATTAGTCATAGCAGTATGCTCTCAAAAACAAACTAAATTTTAAAATTTTATATAAAATATATATAAAATTCTCGTGTCATTGTTGTCGTTCCCATACTCCTCCGAAACGGCTTTACAGATTCTCATATAACTTTGTGTGCATATTGGGAAAGTCTGAGAATCGGACAACATCTATTTTTCATCCCCTTAAATGAAGAAAATAAAAATTAGGGGTGGTTAATATTTATTTTTCTATGATACAGCATACATAAATACATACAATAAAATACATACAATAAATACCTAAATATTTACCCCTCTACGATCTTTTCATTTATTAAGTGAAAATTTAAATCACAATATGTATGGCAAAACAACCTTTGCTGGGTCAGCTAGTAAAATATAAATATGTAATATAATTAGCACTTTGCTAACTTAATAAAAAATGTAAAGGTCTTAAGCAAAAATTCTTCGGCTAATTGTGTATAATTGTATTTCTCTAGGTATGGTTCAATAAATACTTTATCAGACTTTTCTTCCCCTTATAAATAAAGAAGTAAGGGAAATTTGTTATTAATTTACGGATCCACGATGATTATTACACAAAACAGGGAAAATTAGTTCGTTTAAGTTAAAACTCCGGATGTTCTTAGGCTAATAAAAAAGTTCATTTTAATGGAATTGTATTGGAATTTTCCAAGATTTTTATTTACCAAAAAGCGTTATGAACATCTTTTAAGTGGGTGACTTAAAATACTATATATCTAATTAGTCGGCTGGTATATTCTAGATTTTTGTCTATTTAGTATTTTTGTCTACTTTGTTTTAATCGCATATTGTGTTAACTATCAAGATGTAACCTTTAAGGTTACTATAAGTAAGGGTGTTTATTATAAGCTTTAGCCTAACTTAATGGTGTATATACTTAATACCTGATTGTAAATCTTTAAAATAAGTAAATATATAGACTTACTTAGGTCCTAGTCTTAGGAGGAGCTTATAATAAAAAAACAGAACTGTTACGATGACGATATTTTTAAATTTTGTGTTAATTGATTGGTCCATCATTTATCCATATATTGCTTCGATATACGAAAGTAAGATGGATGCGATTTTTAAATTTATGCTCTGTATTAGTATTAAAAACATGTCATAAATTATACATATTTAAGTATTTACAATAGAAGAAAAAAAGAAACCTACGCCCCTGCCTTTCTCTCACTCGTTTTTGACGACCGTTTTGTTTGTTCAAGTTATTTTTATGATTGTTTTTATTCATTAGTTTTCCTGTTGATACCTACATAATACCCATACATATTCATAAATAATTGTTACAAAATATGAAATCAATGTGAATAAAATGCAATCTGATTTACAGATTACATTTTATTCTTCTTAATTCCTAAACTAAGTTCATGAACTTAATTGCTACGTTATTAATAAAGCTACAAAAGTTCAACGACCATTCCTTGTAATCAACAACTTTACTTCGTTATGTTCGCTTAAAATAGTTTTATTGCATACATACTAAATGATTATGTGCTTTTTTAGACAACTTAGATCCTTGTTCATCGAATTGAATTATTTCGTGAAAATAGTAAATTTTAATCACGTACAAGAAGCTTATTTTTAACAATATTACATTTTACATCTATCTGAAAGTATCGTTATCAATAAGTAAGTTCTCGTTTACAGACTGTTAAAATATGACTTTATTAGTCTTTGTAGTATCTTTACAAATGTGTTATACTCCTAATCCATATAAAATGTCATATTAGACGCGAAAATAGCATTTTAGTATACCTACTATATACGATACGCAAAGAAGTACCTATCTAGAAACATGGGAATCCACTTACCTCCTATCTGTAATTGCTTTGCGTATAAACGAAACTTTTAGTAATATTTGTATTAAAAGCTTACTACGAGTATGTTTACTCTGTTGGCAACTGACATTTAGTATTTTTAGTAGAACTAGCTATATATATATATATAGCTATAACTATAACCCACGATATAGCTATAACCCACGTAAAGATTCGTACATATCATTGCTTTTTCACTATGCTTGATTTTAGTAATTCACAATTGTACCCCGTTTTTGAGAAAATGTATTGTAATTAAATAGTTGTGTCGATTATTACAGAAAAAAATCATCTGTTTCAAACCTTTGTAGTTTATTTTGAAAAAAGTAGCATATTGACCCTAGGTGTATAAAATTTTTAATTTCAAACTCCATCTAAATACAGTGAATAAAATAAAATATAATAAAATAGCAGTAAATAACAAGTTTAGGTGGTCAATAAAATAAAATCTGATAAGAGCAAAATACTATTGGATTTTTTACAATACTACTATATCTTGTCGCTCTACAAGACTGTCGTCTCAAAATATTTATGTAGAAATAAACAACTTACATTTTAAAAAAATATACGAGAAATATAGGCATCTTAAAGGCCGGCAACGCACTTATGAGGCCTCTGGCATTGCGAGTGTCTATGGGCGGCGATATCACTTACGATCAGGTGAGCCTCCTGCCCTGTATTATAAAAAAAGCAACTCAAAACGTCGTAACTTCAATTGAAAAGCTCATGTGATCCACTTGTGAATAAATTTAAACCTAGAAATTTATATGGAATATGTTTTTTGAAAAATCCTGCGGAATATTGTAAACATTACTTTGCAATATGGCTTAATAAAGCATACCGAGCATAAAGCAAAACTGTAGTCGTGTAATGACCACGTTTCTTGAAATACTTCTAATGAAATTTATTTTAATGTATGCAAATTATATTCTCAATAATAAATAAAGCTCTAAAATTTTATGTAATCCTATAATTCATTATCTTAGGAAAAAGTCCTAAAAATCACGATATACGAAGCTATCTTAGGTTGTAAATAAGGATTGTTTTGTATCACTTCTCGCCCTTATAACGGTTTTTAGTACATTCGTATGTAAATTTTGCAATTTTGTTAAGCACCGGCGACATTTTATACCCAACTACAGAATTAAAAGAGAATGCGGGGTGAATAGAAACAATTGTATTATTCGGTTGTATTCGTTATGTTATTAAGTATTTTATTATCTTATCTAGTATTAACGTTAAAAAAATCCTGGATTTTATAAATATCCTCAATACATTTGTCATTTTCCAGTGGTATTTTACGTTCTCAGTGCTCAAACAAAACCTATTGTATTATACAGGCGTTTAAGCGATTTACGATGAAATCGGAAGTAAAATCACCATAAACTCACTATTGCATAAAAAAAAAATCTGCAATTAAAATAAAAAAGATCCGTTATTTTATACCTGACTAATTATTTATCGTTGCAGAAGGCTTCCATTGCTGGCGGATGTTCATTCTAGTATTATCTCTATCAGTGAGTTCCTGTTCCACATATCTTAAGAAAAATTAATAATTTCTTCAACTCTATAGATCTCTAATTATACAAACTCCAGATCCCCTATTGGAAATATGCGGTTTTTTTTTAAATAACATTTGACATCTCTCACCAATTTTCAGGAAACAATTCCCTTTTCTGCGCCATCCATCATGAGAACGATCATTCAACGTCTTAGATAACTTAAAACCTACTTGTTTAAGATAAAAGATTAAAAATGAAATGCAATACCTAGTCGTAGACAGGAACAGTAATTTTTTTTTATATAAAGATCCTCACATTAAATACGTATATAGAAATAATAATTACTAAATTATAGATTATTTGTTTGTAATATACAGGGCTAGATAAAGGTACCAAAACCATAGGCATTAATAAAATGCTTTCTACTTATTCAATGCAAATTATTGAAAGGAAAATGGTTAATAAAGGTAAAATATTGTTATTAAAATTTGTGGAGATTAACAATTGGCATAATACGATCGCATTCGTAGCAATGCTACATCATGGGTGTGACATCGTAGCAAGCTACGTGATGGCATCGTAGGTCTATCTTAGCTCAGTCCAAGTACGTATGATACTTACTTTTCCTCGCAAAAATAAATTTGTTAGATAATAAAAAAATCAACACAAAGCATGTGCACTGTGCCTTATCTGGTTAGTTTACGTAACTTCGTTAAACCCATTATGAAAATAGAAAAATGTTGGGAATTTGAATCAGTAAGCCAGTGTCGATAAAACAGCAATTTAGAAAATTGTCACAACCCATCGGGCTCACAATAAAACACCTAACAGATCATTCTATAACTCTGGCAGCTAAACAGCCGATAGAAAAATGTTACCATGTTACGTATCGTTGGGAAAATTCTGCGAAAATCTCACGCATGCGTGAGGCTAACCAGTTGGTTGATAACTGCCGGGGCGGTTGCACGTCTGTTGAAAGTGAAGTGATAGTGAAGTGATAGTGAAGTGGTAGTGACGTGATGTGTGATTGTGGAAAATAAGCGGGTGAGTTTTTATGAATTTTCTTACGAAGTAGAATTTATATATTCTTGGTAAAGTTTTTTGTTTGTTTTAGGAATTGTAGTAGTATGTTAATTATATTAATTTATAGTTACTTTATGATGCACTTTTATTTATAAAAGTTTAATGAATTCACATATGAAGAACGATATGTTTGGAGTTCAATTGCTTGAAAAAGTTTATAATGAAGAAAAATTTTCATTTTTAAATTTCAAATTTGCCGATTCCAACGATTTTCTTCAATACTTTATATCGTGTTTATTAAAAAAACTTACTATATATTTCACAAAACTGTTATTTTTCCACGTAAACTGCACATTCTTATTTCCCGATTCATTAAACATAATATCTAAACAAGGCTTGTGGGCTAGAAATTGGTTAATAATCTCAGTTTAGAAGTTTTATTTTTAACAATAAATATATATAAAATATGTATATTTCCATAAAAGAGTATGGATATTACCTTTCCTCAAATCTTTGTTTAAATATATAATGTCTTAAACTAGTCAAGAACATTTACAATTGACATCACTAAAAAATATTAGTACCAACGATACTTAACATTTTCTTTATTAAATCTGGAAATTTTTAAATTCTTTATAAGCGTAATATAGTTTTCTAGAGTTATTATACACATATATTGAGAGACGAGTGACGAAAAAAATTATTTAATAAAATACAATTAAGACGGTTTTATGAAAAACGTTTCAGTCCTATCCTTAATTCACTTTTAAGCAAAACGAGTTTTATTTATGCATTTTTCGGTACTTTCGATTTTCTTTGAAGGCAATTTAACGATTGATTTAAGACTATCGGTTGTATAAAATCACGCTTCGACTCAATCACACAACAAATGTTGATAATTCAATTAATTTAGGTTTAGTATTTAGCAGACTGTAACATGATTGAAATGAAATTCGGTTTTATACAAGATAAAACCGAATTTCCTTCGGAATCATCTATAGGAAGTACTGTCATTACAGTTAATGATTGCGGAGGTTGTAGACAGAGACGAACGGGGCGTATAAATTCGGAACTGTAACCCTTATCTCCCTTACATGTATACTTTGAATAATTTTAGGATAAAAATCTTGATAATTGAATGTAAATTACACAGAAATTATTTCCAGAACATTTATTCATGGTTATTCAAAACCTTTTATATTCTTTAAGTTAGTGATAGTGAGTTTTTTTAGATCTTCCTATGTTTTTAAAATTTTTAAGAGCATACTAAAACTAAGAGATCAATTCGACTTAGTACTCACATAGTACCTTATATTTTTGGTCATCAAAATAGTGCTATGATTGGTAGCTATGTTTTACATATGATCATTTATTTCACTTGTAAAGAAATTACATGGTCTACATTCACAATTAAAATAAATTATTATAATATTCGTTTGATTTATTAATATTAAAATAGCTTATTACCAAACAGAATTATACAAATTGCTGTTGACATTGAAACCTAGATTAAAATAATTATGCAAAATGATTTCCCTTTTAATTACGTTGATTAAAACATAATTATCAATATACCTTGTCCCAATATGAAGTGGTATAAAATGCATTTAAACTTTTAATATTTTTTTTTTCTATTAGTTGATGAGTTTTGAAGATAAGATAGAAACATAAAATCAATAATATTATTTCATTTATTAATAATGACTCATTATTATTTGACATTTTGAGTGCTTTGCTGCAAATATGAAGAGTGAGAGCCTAAAACTTTAATTTGAATATATATAACAACTAAAAACAATACGAAAGTTTCAAGAACCTCAAGGAAGGAAAATTTGACATTTATCAACAGGAAATACAGTGAATTGTCAGGCTATCGCTATTTATATAAACTCCATTTTCTTCAAGATACTATTATACTTCATTAATAATATAATATAAAAATACTGTAAAATATTAAATTAACTCAAAAATAAAAGATTTACATACCTGCGTTTAGCTATATAATCTGAACATGCTAAAAAGTAACTAAAACTTAACCTAAGTCTTAGGCGTGTGTTATCCTTATAGATATTTTGTTTTATGTACTAATTTTAAATAATTTATGTAAAAATGTTAAAGAATTTGCCTGAGCACACTCAGTTTAATCGATTTCACGGCCCAGTTGGCGCAACGGTCACCATGCCGGACCTTCGAAGGAAGGGATCCGGTTCCCGTTACGCTGTGGTGGTATTATACCCGTATATTTATATCTTAAAGTTTGGAATTATTTGTCTATCAGATGAGTTTATTATAGGATTCCCTTACACACGCTATAATTAGCGTCCGTTGGGGCAAACCGACGGTTTATACAATGAACACTGATATTTATCATTTATGAGTTTCATGAATACAAATATAAACTGATTTACAGTAAGCTAACTTGAGTAAGTGCGTAAAATTCAGCGTAATACTATAGAACGCTGCACTTTCCTTCTGAATAATTAATCCAGATCAATTGAATTCAATTCAATCTTCGACAGAGTCGTATGTTACGTGGCTCAAAATGGAATTAACGTAAACTTAATTCTTATATTATCTTACTAATAAAGGCGAAAGCTGGTGAGTGTGTATACACTACTTGAGATACAAGCTTCGACCAATTTTATTAAGTTAGTCTGCAAGAGTCACCGGATACAATAGGCTTCTCTATATACGTATTACATAGAAATTCAAAGGACGCGCACGCGATTAGGATGAGCATGAGTTCAATATACTGCGGGAAGCAGTTAGATCTTACACTAATACTTTAGACAACAGATTATTATTTTTTTTGTTATTGGCGCTTCTCATTATTGTTGTATTTTTAGAGCCTGGAAAGCATAATATGTTACTCAGATAATAAATAAATGCCTGTGCGTTAATAATCTTTTTTTAATAATAATACAAATATTTTAACATTGTGCTGTTTTTGTCAAATTTACGTTGTGGAAAGCTGGTGAATCTTTCCATTTGTACCACGTGGGCAAAAATATTTCTGCGTTGAGGTAAACGTAGTTAGATTTTGATTCTTGTGTTTGTGAAATAGATTTTAGATTCTAGGTCTAGGCTTCAGTGCCTTTCGAATACAATTAGTATCATCAGATGTCAAATGATATAGAGTATCATTATTATCAGTATTACACGGTTTTTGCGATAGCTACTAAACAATAGAGTGATAGAAAGTTTTATTGCCTTTGTCTCTTTTTGATTTGATTGGACTTTACAAATTTCATACAAATAAGGTTAAAAATGTATGTAAATATTTTTATAAAAACCAATAACCGAGAATTTTTAATATTTTATACCTTCATTTATACTAATTACTTAATTTAATACTTCGATTAAGTTAAGGAACCGGTAATGTGTTGATTTATAAAACGGTTAATTCAAACATTATTTAGAATTTAAAACGAAAATAGTGCTTATAAAAACCAAGTATGTACCTTTCTATAATTATTCGATGACGATATATTTAGCTTATATATTATTCGTATGCGTATTATATTACATATATTATTATGGATTATATAAAAAATATTTTTTATTAATGAAAAATTAATCCTTAACATAAAGTCCAACCAGTCCAATTACCTAATTTCAGCAACAAATTTGAACAATTCAAACCTTTTCAATGATAAAACAGACTATGTTCCACTCTAGTGCTTTTTAATCACACCAACCAGCGGTGCGTTAAAAAATTGTAACACTTTCACCCAAAAATAAACCCTAAAAATGCTGACAGTAAAAAACTGGTTAACTAAAAACTTTATACGCAGTAAGCCAACAATTTTACAAACGAGTGGCGTCAGGTTTTAAGCCAAAACTTTATAGTTGGAAATAAAATAGTGAATATATTTCAGGTTTTTATAAGCTACACTTCTATCTTCAATTTCA
Organism: Pontia daplidice; assembly: GCA_963693355.1. NCBI lineage: Eukaryota > Metazoa > Arthropoda > Insecta > Lepidoptera > Pieridae > Pontia > Pontia daplidice. The sequence continues at coordinate 545,355 of CAVNZL010000011.1, read as the reverse complement.
GCGATCATTGAATGCCAAATGATATTCGCATACCAGTGTTTCAATAGAAACAAATATATTCGAAATAAACATTTGACGGTCTATAGAATGTCAAATATACAATAAATTTTAGGGCTATCGAAACGAACCTTAGTCGCGATAATTTTATTGTCGCAATGTATAAATGTGCAATGACTGATAACAATTGGTCAGTGATGGAAATTATAGTGAATTAACTTTTAAGACAACTCAGCCTTAAATTCATTAAATTCTTTTGAAAATCCATTCTTCTCATATCTCAGATATACATTAGCCAATTCTCCCTTTAAATCTTCCCGATACTATTTGTATGTGAACGAGTATTTGCGTATTAAAAATAAACAAATAATATATTAAGATTTTTATATTAATTATGAACTTTAGTCAATTGTAATTTTTTTAATTAACACTTAACTAATCAATGTCGTTTATAAAAGTATCGTTATAGGTTATATAATATTTTGTATAAGCTCAAAATTCGTCAAAAATTCAAATGGATCCAAAAAGAGCTTATTTCTTTCAAAATTGTATAAATTAGGGTAGTTTACGATCAAGCCATGACATATATATCTAATGTGTGCTTAATACGATATCCTAGATATGGCAGAGTGCATATTATATGGTATGTAATCCTTCAATACGCGTTGCCACCTCATTTATCATGCAGAACTCCGCTTCGGTTCGACGACTTGCAATTTTTCGCTTCCCTACACTTTCGTATGGGTTTTATGAGACAGTGTATCTACTTTTCCTAATATTCTTTTATTAAATGACTAAACTCCTGTTCTCCCAAAATTGGGTATCATATACTTATCAGGAATGAACGCTACGGAAGGCCATATATTTGCTTTAAGAAAGGCCAGAACTCCACGAAGGATTCTAACTTAACTAACTTAGAACGAAGTGATAGTGTCGCGCAAGTTTTTAAAACAATTATGTTTCGCCGAGACTTGAAAACAGAACCTGCAGGTAAACACTAGAAAAGTAAGCAAACTACGACGTTAATCATATTAAGCTATGTAGTGTGCTCAAGCTATCAAAATGTACCTCACATTTGAACAAATAGATGAAAGTTCACACCTATAAGTTAGAGAATGCCTGTTATTCAATTCAATTCAAGAAGAAATCTATCTATCTATTCATATTCATATTCATTAATCTATCATTTATTAAAAATTAATAACTTGAGGGACAGAAAGGCCGCCGTAGCAAAAAAAGCATTGCTTATCTTTCTACAAACTAGCATATCTTTTTCGGACTCTTTGGTCCGTCAAATCTTTGTAATTTGTTTTGTAAAAAATTTCTAAAAATTCTCGCATAAGTTATGCGAAGGTAAATATCACCAAAACAATCACTTCTTAAGTAAATACAAAGTTTTTAAACATTGTAATATCTTAAATTATTATTACCATAGGGCAACAAAGAAGAGACTACCAAGTGGTTTTCAAGACACTATTGATTAGGATGTAAAAACCGGGCTAGTGCAAGTCAGAAGGATATTCGAGCAAAAGAATAACATCAGCTGCACACGAGCCTCCTTAAATAAGTTTTTTCGTTATTACGACAGTAGAAATGCATCCTGTATTGACCATCTATATGGACTATCTTACACAAGATGCTAAATTTTTAAAGATAATTGCGCTCAACCAAATAAATAAGCTTCGATGAATCAGTAGTGACCACGTAAAGGGTGAATTTTCGAATATACCTACTCAAGTAATGTATGAAGATAGAGAAAGAAATGAAAAATTCCTATCAAACTTAGTTCTATTTCAAATATCAACATATCATTCTGAATTGGCTTTTGAAATTGCTAAATATTTCTTATCTAGCTATCTCCAGGCATAGTCTCTGGAAATGTGACAGGAATTTGATCTCTAAACAGGTGTTGTATTTCTCATGCTATAACAACAAATATAAAAGAGAGAGAGAGCATACTCCTCCCTTAAGGGCCGGCAACGCAAACACTAATGTTTATCGCCATTTAGGGCACCCGCAAGGTGGTTTGCTATTTTATAAAAAAACAGATTAAATTAAATATTTAAGGAGGCTTTCATACAAAAGACGTGTATTTATTGCTCCCATAATGTTACCGAACCCTTGGACCGCGAGTCCGACTAGCATTTTCCAAAGTATAAATAAATATATTGTTATATATATAACAATACCATCTTTTTCCATTTTTTTACAGTTTTTTGTTCAATTTGTCGCTAGTAGATTTATGCTCTTTTATTCTATGTGTTGTTTGATTAAACATTGAAATCAGTCTAGAACATATTTTAAAAAGTGGTAGAAACTTTTATATATACTAACAGCTAACTTATTTGATGTAATTGTATTGATTTTAATTGATATAATACAGACAACCTATTTAAGAGAGGCCGCGCTTGGAATTCCATGAAAACCATCTCAATGGTTCCCGCAACGAGGACAACAAAATACAAATGCGTTGATGTAAAAACTCAATACTTTCACACGATATAAATTGGGTTGCCCAAAAAGTCAGCAAAAATACATTTCATCTGAATGAGAAAATCAACGTAGTAATTTAACGCAATTAATTTTGTTTATTGAGGTAAATAACGTCTTGTTAGCATTGTATAAATTACAGCGTTGTTAACTGTTATTTCATGCTGTATGGCAATAATTATTCTTCATTAGGTCTTTATCAGTTTTCTGGGTTAGTTGGAATTGCTCTAGAAGAAAACAAGTCTTTGATAGGATCGATTAGTTGCATATTTCTTTTGTGATGTAATTTAGAACCATGTAATTCACCAGCTTAGTTATCTCGCAGACAATGATATACCGTTCATAATTTTTATTTAACAAAGAAACTTTACATACACTGTTCGAACGGCGAATATTTTCACCAAATGACTACAACTTTATATCAAAATCGTCTTTTCCATTGTGTACAGTATAATAGTAAAAATCTATTGTTGTCCGACCCTTAATATCCATTCACAGCACAATACCTTTGAACGTAAGTCAACTTGATAGGAATGATTGAACACCGATTTTACAATATGTATCGGAATAATTTCATTAGAATAGAAACGCTGCTTCATTGGAATGCTCACTCGCTGCTGCATAGGTTCTGAAAGTGTTTTAAATTATATAGTACTGTTCATTAATTGTGTTCTCCAAGCCATTGTTGTTAGCCCAGTGCATGTTTGAGTGCTGACTCTCGTCACCACTGTATTAAAAACTAAAATTATATACAGTTAAGAAACAACACAATTAGTTAAAATCTTAAAATATACCTCTACTATCTTCCACTATTTGAATACGTTATTCAGACCACTTTTAATTTCTTTATTAGAATTTCACACGCACGCACACACGCACACACACATACTTATAATACATAAATTATGCTTTATGTAATTAATATAACTGTATCTTAATTATAAGTCCAATTGTTGCATATATTCGAAGGTGGGCGTTGGCTTCTGTAACACAGCTCTCAGAGCTAATACAGGAGTCGTCTTTCACAAATGATTGAATTACTGTATTGATTTACTACGAAATAAATCTTTTAAACATTAAAATTGGTTTATTTCCTGAATCACTGTATTTACTTTCGTTACATATCAAGGAAAAAAATCCAGGAGCGGTAAACCAGATTATCTTTGATTACGAAGAATAATGGGTATGGGGAACACAAAAGACCGTATCTCAATCATAATATGTGATATGGCAACGTCGCGTCGGTTTAATGAACAATCGTAATTTAGTAGCATTAAGAGTTATCTGAAGGTATATTTAGCACGTTTTGTTTTTAAATGTTCTTGTACACGATGGCCCGGTCTATCCCTATCTCAAGTTATAATTTAGGTTGTAGCAACGTCAACACTAGACTAGATCGGATTGGATTTTGACATTCGATATGAATCCAGCCGCTGATAAAGCTCGTTAAAAACCGTTATAAAGATCCTAAGTAAACTAATTACAAATGAACGAAAAATATTATTCGAGCTTTTTGACTTTTTTGATTTGACTTCGTTATTTCTTAGTTAATTAAAATTTTTATTAAATACCATAAGGTTATTGGGAATATTTAGGTGTCTGCTTTATTTAGTTTTAAAACAGCCAGTCATTTACTGAATTATAGTTAGACTATTTAAAGCCAGAACTCCAGTTTACACGATAGTTAAAGCTTACATACATACATACTTACGGGAAAGTGGCAGTTATTATTTTAGTAGGTTTAGTAATAAAAAAGGAAATTCCAAAACGCGCCTTTGAAGCGTCATATTTATACCATTGAATAAGAACATATTAATATACTTGTATGTAATTTTTTGAATATCGAGCCATAATGTGAGAACAGTCAATGACTTGAAACAAATCATTTTTAAACATATGTGTTTAGGGAATAGCCCTTAGCAATGACTCATCAAATATTCCGCTCATTATTATGTAACGCACACTCCAAAGGGTAAAGTATAAATTGGTAACAACTAGTATAAGAACGAAACATGGACTGAATTCTTATTGTTCTATTTCAAACTTTGCTAAAGTACGGGACAATTTCTATGTACTTACTTTGGTAGGGCTAGCTTTTGCAAAGTCCAATTAATGAAAGGTCTTTGTCGTTGAAAATGTGTACGGTTTTTATTAAGTCTTGCCCTCCCAATCAAGACTGTCTATTTCATTAATCAGTTTACCTGGATAAGTAGTAAAAGTGAAAGAAATTAAAAACGTTCCAGTAGTTTTGACGCAAATACAAACAATGCAACTGTAACTATAAGAGTAAATATTTTACGTTTTATAATAAATTTCAGACAGCTGATTATATGTGATTTAACCTTTAATGCAAACCTGAGAAGTTATCTACCCAACAAAATTTAAAAGCGTAATCCAATTTTCAAGTATCGTAAAATAATTTTCTACCTTCACAGGAATAAACGCCGTCCTAAATATCCAATATCTGGAATGGAAATATCCAAATTCATGATTATTGCTTTTTGCCCTTGGTTTGTTTGGGGTTAGAGAGATTATCGCGTAACTCAAATTTTATAGAAGGCTGATATTTCAAACGCTTAATAACTAAGGTTCATGTTTTATTTATTTGTTCAACAAATTCGTTGGAAATTGGCAAGCGCTTTAAAAATATTAGGTAGAGTGTTTTGAAGCCCCACTGAAACCAATTGATTTGAATTGTAATAAGGCACAGAAGGCACCAAGTTGACTATATTTAACATTTGATCATACTCGTAATTGGAGAGTCCAGCACCTCAGTAAAACATTTTGTATGTATTAGACGGAGCTAAGGTTGCCTTCGACTGTTAGTATGTCCTGTCGTACCTACTACTAAGAGTAATAATTTTCGAGGGTCACTTCGATTTTTCTTGAATATTATTAGATCATGGTACTCTTGAGTCATATCCTCTCCAAAAAAATTAATTTTCATAAACAACGATCACCTAGAAAAACACACGGTCAATTTGAGATACCTCCTTTTGACAACCGCAATGTTGGGTTTATAATGACATCATACACAATCATGCATTCTTAGTCAAACTAAACCTGCACTGGAACATATAAATAGTTACATTGCAAGTAAAATATAAGCTTGTAAAATGCTATGACATAAAAGACAGAAACGTAACAACATAAAACTTGCCGATAATACAGACTATATATCATAAGTGTTGGCATTACAAAGAAAAATATGATATTACTGTGAGATTTCTATCATGAAGGATCTTTCAGCATTCTGTATCACACAAATAGCAAGCGCTATTATTTTATATTGGATCAGTTAAATTTATTTAGACGTTGAAACAGATATACGACGCACTGGTGTTGGAGCACTCCCCTCTGGGCATCCACCATTGTATTTTGGAGAAGGGCCACTCTGCACTTTATGACTGACAGTATCGCTTTTTTTGTCAACCTTACACAAACATGGGCAGAAGCAATTAAGATCAAGGGGGATTCAATGATAGTAAATTTGGACATAGCGAAAGCCTTCGACTGGATATTGCACAAAGCACTGCTTCCGAAGCTTCCAGTATATCGGCTCCCCTAGAAACCTGCAGCACCGGGTCAAGTGTTGCACTTGCGAGATCTTTGGCCTAGTGAATGTCTATTGGTGGCGATATCACTTAAGTTCAGGTAGCCGTACTGCCCATATTTTCTTTAAAAAAAACCTCGTCTCGTACATAACTACCGAACGAATAACAGAATACAGATTATATACAATGAGAGAGAGAGTCTGATAAGGAAGTTTAACTAAACAGAGAGTAAATATAGAATACCTCTCCAATAATTTAAAACAGTCAATTTAATCCATTTCGTGCAGTTAACTGCTATGGATCGTCGGCTCTTTTGATGTACGCCGAAAAATAATAATTTAACAATTTAGGTCCCATTCACACTACGAATACGACTTACATTAAGATAGCATTTTCAAACTGGGTTAAGCACTCGGATGAAGATTGTGTTTGCTCGGTTTGTATATTAAATTCATGTCTTATGAATGACGTTAGGGATATTACTATAAGTATTTCAGATTGTTATTGTGGCTTCATTTTTTTAAATTTAAAATGAGATATTATAATTTTAGAATTAAAAGCCAAAAAAGAAAATAAATATTATTTAGTTAATATAAGTACATATGTGTGTATTAGCTCAGTGTGCGGTTACATAATATTCTTTTAAGTGTTATCTATTAAAATAATTTGCAAAACTATTTATTAAATACGCCTCGATCTTATTTTCTCTTCGGAAAAGTGAAATACATAAATCTTTATAGAAACTGTATCGAACAATATCGGAGATCTGATCTATAAATGTTTTCTTTCGAATTTTTTCTTTCGAAATATATTTCAAACAATGTTCATAAGCTACATTAACTTTCGACTAGCGCTCCGTTACGTTTTTGAACCGGTTTCCAATATTTGAACAGATTTCAATTTCACAATCTAAACTCGTATCACTTTTAGTTTTTCATATTTCTGTTTGCTATTTTAAACGAACGCGTATATGTAAAGAGAATCAGAAGATGAATTGAAATGAAACTAGATAGTATATAAATAAATATCATTATTAACACTGTCAAAGATATAAAGATTTTCGTTCTAAAGTCTACTCCTACTATCAAAAATAAATCATCCAATAATGCATTCGTACTCTTTCCGTTACCAGCGGTCTACGTTTGAAAAGCAATTAATAGCGTGGGCAAAGCTTGATTGAATCGTCATGCCGATCGGTGACTTAATTTGCATAGAGCTTTGAACCGTCAGGACCTAAGATTTATTACTATCTGTCTGTTTGTGAGGATATATACGCTATGAAAAATTATATTCTCTTAAAAAGAAGTTTTATTAAGAGATATTTTCAGGGAACTTGCTATGTACTTTTTGTTATTTTACTAATTCGATATACTGAATTAAATTTTAATATGTTGTCATTTAATACCTAGTTGGAGTAATGGTCATTATACCAGACTGCAATTTCAGTTATGGTAAACTTTCATGTGATGAGTTTGTTTGTTGGCTGTGGTTTAGCGTTTCAAATTGTGTTAAATAGCGTATCTCGGAGCTAACGAAACAAACTAATCATACAAGATTTTTTTATAATAGAGTTAAAGCTTACTAACATTCTAGAGTATGTAATAATATCGACAGATGGCGCTGGCTACTGAATAACGGCTATTAAATGATAAAATAATTGTTTTTTCTAACGGTTTAAAATCCAATCGAACAAAGTTGCGAATTTTTTTTTAACAGAAACGGCACTTAATCGTATTTGAAAACTATATAATATATGGAAGTACGTAAGTCTCACGTATTTATGAGAATTGCAAATTCTCAAATTCTTCACCTAAACATACCTTAAATAAATATCCCCGATTATAGCCGTTTATTTAAAAATATATAGAATGCTATTGCTGTGATTTCAAGTTTAAGTAGTGTGACTGAGCGATCAATAATAGTTCTTCATATAAAACAGTGTTCTTCGGTTATCTTTTTATCTTCTAACCCTTACTTTTGGATACTTGCTTTGTTCAGCTACAGTTAAGTAACCAAACAATTGTACCTACCAAAACCAGTGGAAACTTTATCAATTTTATAAAATTATTCACATTGGAAATATTTTCCGCAGAATTGAATACGAAGTACGGTATAAGTTTGAATGAGATTCAAAAAGAATAAAGATTCAAAAGAATATTTCACATAAATTTATATTTGATCAAGACGGGCGCAGCTGCTAACTAGATTTATCTCTGTGTTCTAGACTTTAAGAATTTTAAAATTCACTATTGATATTCTAATTGCAGCCTCATACACAGTACCTGAATCTTCTTGTTATAATATATATATATATATATATATATATATATATATATATTATACATATATATAGGGTATGTACATATATATATATGTACATACCCTTGTTATAACTTTAAAACGAACGTGCATGTTTTAATATATCTTATAATAATATTTAATATATCTATAATATATATTTAATATAACTGATACTTTACTCACCTTATTCATACTGCAAATCACTAAGAGATAATATAGAGCTCGACGAAGTAGGAGTACATTTCTATTTTCGTCACCCAATAAAATTAGAAATTTTACTTGTACTGGAAAAAGCATTTATAATAAATTTGTGTGCCTTGTAATTTCGAGCTTGTGTCGGTTTCAAATTTTGGTAAAGTACAAGGCAAAGATTGAGTTTAAATCCGTAGTGCCTAAGACTATTTTGTTCATACAACGATTGAAGTTCATTAAAAAACAAAATTATAGTCAGTTGATTTATCTGAACTCTCTTTATTAAAATAAACCTGACATTTCAGGCGGAATTTTTATGTAAAACTTTTTAAAATACGACTACAAAAGTCAATTCAGCCGAGTCAATATTTTATCAGAATAGTACAACACTCAAAGGCCAGGTGCGCATCATCAATCAAAAAGGGGTCGTTTGAAAAACAACTTATTGACTCGCTTTCTATGTTCAATTGATCAAATAGTGTACTGTTTTTTGTTTCGGATCTATACCTTTTGTTCGCGCGTTCAAAGTATAATTATTTATGGAACAATTTTTCACAATTTTCAGAATATTCAATAAGCGCTTAGTAGAATATTTTTTTTGTCTTTCGTACGAATTACGTTTTGGTATAGCCAGTTGAGCATTAAATTGAGAAACAAATTTACTTAACGAAAGTTTCTATAAATTTTTACTATACCACGGTTTTAACCTTGATTTTATTAGAACAGTAGCCAATAAAAATATAAACAAAAATAAGTAATACAATTAGAACGAGTTCGTCAAAAAAAAATGCAATGAAAAATTATTTACAGGAAAGGATTTAATCAAAGCTTTATTTGACTTAAGTTCCTTGAAGTAAAAAGCGCATCGCTGTCATTTCTGGTGGTATTATAACTTACGTTAATTTCTCCCCTATACTTCTATGTGTAGATAACATTAGTTCAAGACTCAACGCCTTTTACTGATCAACATAACAATCTGGATTTTTGAACACGTTTGCTTTGCTCATAAGTTATATAAAGTTTGTGTGTGTATCATCCAACTGATAACCATATACATTTTTAGAAATACATAATATGTTTAATCTCAGACCACAGCAAAAAAATATGCTTATGAGGCAAGTGTTGTGATCAGAATCGAGCCTAGAACCTCTGCTCGTCATTCCGGCATGGAGACAATTCCACTGACTGGATCGCCAAATTTATACAACGTAGAACCTTTTTTTCTTATTGCCAAATAAACATGTAATTTTTTCCTCATACTCTTTAATATGCCTCAAGTAAATTATATAAAGACCTATTTTGTAACCAGAACCAAAATACATTTCATCGTACCATAAAGCCTTTTACCGTAACTCAGGAATTCCCATATATCGCTTATACAATTTTCTGAGTAAGGCCGACGATAAAAATAAACGATCCATTTAATCTACAGGCAACCCGAATTACTTGTTATCTTTTACAGTGCATTCCTTAATTTCGTCATAAAGTAGATAAACCCTCAAATTATGTAATATTTAAGGCTTAATCGAAGCTTATGTTGAGTGTGTTTAAGAGCTACTTAAGATAAGGTCAGGCTAAAATGGTGCAGAAATAGAAATGTGTATGTATAACACTGAAGCCGTTTGTTAGGTGAACTCAATAACTACTGGTTGAAAGAAATTATTTTGTGTGAGTAGACAATATTACACATGCATTGGTGGGTGAAATAATGTAAGTTTATTCAGTATAACAAAACTATATTCCAAATTTTCGTTAGTAGCAAAATATATTTGATGACATAAACAACTATAACTAAGCAATAAAACTACTTTATATTCAATACAATGAAATAAAAAGACTCTACTGCCACTTGAAGTAAGCTCAGAAAGGCTCACTTTTCGAGCAAAAACGAACTCTTTTCCCTTGAAATACGGCGAAATAAGGCTCTTTGTTGTATAATCCATTGGGAGGCTATGTAATGAAGACTGTAATATTGGGAATGAAATGGTTGGACAGTTTTTTCATTCAAAAATTGCTATTAAATTTTGTGATTCGAGTTCGCGAGCTTTCTTAGCAGTTTTTAAAGACTTAAATTCAATGTTCTTTCGTAAGCAGAAGGCCGACTAAAATGCTTTTAAGTGTGTCTTAAGTCTGTGCTTTTAAGGTCTTTCTGACAAGAAAGACCTCTACTTTACTGAATTATATTTTTTAGATTATGATGTAACGAATAAATTATCTTTAATAAACACCAGTTTAGTAACTGTACTGAAAACGAAGCTAGTTTTTAACTACCCCTACTAAGATACATATTGTCTACAATTTGATTTTCAATGTAAATATGATTCTTCATGGTTGACTGGAACTTCAAATATCAAGTATGTTTTTTCGTTGCTACTTATTATTAAGCCCCTACCAGGGTAATTACGTAAACGAATATAAGAATTAAAGTTAAAAAAATATCTCGCTTCAATAAGAATGAAGTAAAAAAATGTAAACTTTAGAATTTATTCATGTTAGACTGGCGCTCCCTCTGAACAATATTTCTAAAAGCGTTCAAACGTCAAGTTATGTAAACAATACATGTCATATATTCTTTACCGTTAATGAAGTTACTACACACACAAATGAATCTTAGATCCTCTTTTAAGGCTTAATGGAAGCGTTACAACCTTTAAAAAAAATAAATTTATGCGTAGCATAGCTATGCTATTGAGATGCGCCAATAGTGTTGTGGCCTTGCCCATAGTGGCATATCTTAATATATATAAATCTCCTGTCACGATGTTTGTCCGCGATGGACTTCTAAACTATTTAACCGAATTTAAATTAAATTAGCACACCGTGAGCAGTCTGGTCCAACTTAAGAGATAGGATAGAAATTCAAATTATTTGTCTATAATTAATTGTCAACTCCAAAAGATTCTAACAGATGTCGATGATTTTCGACTGGATTGAGTAGGTAATCAATAGATGGCACTGCTACGTTAAAACGACGAACGTGTCATATAAAGATTAATTTATTAACCTAAATAAATTTTTACTATTGAAAACGATTTCGATTCTAAAAAAATGATTGCTAGAAATCACATTTATGGCAAAACAACGTTTGCCGGATCAGCTAGTAATATACTATAAATAAAACACTAGCATATAATTTCAAAATTTATCAATGCGTAGCAACGAAGTATTAATAAATAAGTTATAAAATAAATAAATTAAAAACTCAGCCATAAAATTGTGATGCTTCATTATTGAATCATATCTGCCACCAAGAAACTGTGACTAGATAGAGTTTGCGTCCGTATGTTACTATTGGCTTCATCGCGATATATACGTGACTTGTGGCGGCAATATTTTCTATTTTGGCAACATTTCTCACCGATAACATGAAATATTACGGCGATATAATCTTAAATAGTTTCCTTGCTTTTGGAAAATACACTTAATAGCTATGTAAATTATTTTTATGGTTGAGAGATAGTAGTTATTCTTTACAGACTAAGCTGACTAAACTTTTAACTTCGAGATTTACTAGATAACTAGTTTCTGCTCGACCTTCTCACATAATATTAAATTTTTCTTTTTATGTCTATCCATCAGTGAATAGCATTGAATTTTATATTCTATATGACTAGAAAATTATACTTGTGGATATAAGCGAGAGCTAAGCCATCATTGAACATAAAAAGGTTTTTCAATTTGAAGTGAGTTGGGCACTAATCTCAGTAAGATTTCTCTACAGACAAGCTATTCAGATCTGTTATCTCTTCTAATATTAAACTAAAAAGATTCTTTATTGAAACGTGCAATTTGAGAAACTACTGAATATGAGAATTTTAATAGGTTTGGATAATCTATTTATTGAGGAAACCTAGACTTATCAATATTAGTAGACAATTAATAACATGTAATTGTTCTATTTTTCTACTTTAAGTCTTTCAATCAAAAAAGCTTGAGTACGCAGAAATGTATTCGCGGCTCGTGCTGTCATAGAAATGTCTTCTGACTAGTCGTAGAAATTACCACTTGTTTTTATTATCCCAATCGTAATCAGCTAAACAGTGCAATGATAATCTATGATAAACAGAGCTAATCTATATGTAAGCCCCGATGGAATCAGTCGATTTCAGTGAATAGAGCACAAATTGGACGATTTTAGTGAATGGACTGCATTTGTGGTCAATTTTGCATCCGGAAACTTGAATTTCATAAGATTATGTAATCTTTTGAAATAAACCCTGACCACAGCTCACAGCGTAATTTTCTCAAATTATATACACGATTACAAAAATCAGAACTCAAATAGAGGCTCTATTAGGGTACAATGTCCTCTTACAGAAAACGGTAGAAGCTTCGGGAAATAATACACTTTTAATTGTCTGAAATTATGTCCTTTTTAACTATAAGAGATAATTAATAACAATAATAAAAAACTTTTATTATTGCTTTAAAATGCAATGACTCCTTGAATACTGACTATACATTGTAATAGCTATTTTATTAATCCTTGTTCATGAAATATCCAAGCACGTTGTTAAGGCGCGTTTTTTACTTACTTATTTTTTTTATTTGAATAAGTACTCTCTTAGATTACTAGTTCCACCAAATAAATAAACTCTTCATTTTATTATAAGTACAGACAGATTTAGTATTATAATTACTATCAGTTAAGTATACAAGCAACACTAAACCCTCGTTATTCCAACGATAAGCTACGTAATCCACTCCTATTTACCAGTATATAATATTAGATAGAGGCATAAACATAGAGAAACATACCATATGTATCTAATCGGAAACTTTCTAAACAAATAGTCGGAACCACTTATGGAGCACGTTATCCGAGAGTAAAATATGTCTGTTCCAAACTTTGTTACCTAGAGATATTTTATTATTATAATAAAGTTGACCTTTGCGCTAAAAAAACAATATATAATAGGAAATTTCAACCGCACACTACTTTGTGCAACCAACTAGATATAGGAGTATTTCACATCTAGGAATCATTAAAAGAGCAAACCAATCTCTCAAAGGCCGACAAAACACTCGTAAGACTTACGGGGCAGGGCAACGTTAAACACTTTCTTTGACTGACTTGTGACTTTTACATAACTAGAAATATCTAGGCACCTGCAATCTACATAGGTCGTAACTCGCAGGCTTTACTTATACATTAATTTATATAAAGGAGCCTATAAAGAGTCTGTTTCGTTATCGAAGTAAATCGAAAGAAGAGTTTAAAAGTATTTATTGAATAATTATATATTCGAAACTAAATCACAATGCCATTTCCATCTTGCATGAAACCATCCAAATTCAGTGGGCGGGCTGCTACAGATTTGTTTGATGCTTTTTTCGATATCACTTGAGACACGTTTCATATCTCTTAACGTAGAGTGGATCGTAATAATGATAGTAATAGGAATACATTTTCTAATAAAAACTTTTATTACGGTATTCGAATAAATCTTATGTATAGACTTAATATTACGAGACCTTCTTATGTACTAACACTTACAATAATACATACCTAATACACAGGGAGTAGAAATAAAAAATCTGAACAGAAAATTTCCAGTTTAGCTTGAAATAACACGCCATAAGCGTTGCCAGGCTCGCAAGTGCGTTGCCGGCATTTCCTAAATCGGTTCACTGTGTTTTTGAAAGGAAAAGGTGTTTAAAATAAGCAGTAACAGACTTTTAATATAATTCCTAAATATTTTGCGGCTACGAATGTGAATCAGTACGAGTATCTACGCAAGCTACGAGTATCTTACGGCTGGCCTAAGTGGCAACACTGACAGCCCATAAACATCCAGTTTGCGTTGCCGGCTCTTAAATGTATGCTCTCTTTTTAAAGAATTGGAAGTTTGATTCCGTTGCGAAAAACTTTACTTACACGATATAGATACGATTTTGGATCTAACACTTGCCATTATTTAAATATCTTATCTTGGAATTGTTTAAATTTTCTACTCAAATATCTAAGCTATATGAAAATTCTCACCAGCCAATCTGAAACACTTCCTAGTGAAAGACGTGAGAGTGTAGTTAATCTTAAGCTGAAATTCTAACATCGCAATGAAATACTATCTCTAATCAATTTATTGGATTTAACGCTTGAAATTTCACTTGGTATGACTTGTAAGCTAATTAATATATATCGGTCATACTAATTCAATTAATTACGATTCGAATACGTCCTGCCTACCAAATAAGACAACACGATTAAAACAATGTTACAAGTGTAAGACAAAATGTCCAACGCATGGCATAAAGTGAGGTTATTATGAAACCCAAATACCAGACTGCTCAACAGACATTACCAGATTCGATTCCCAGTATGGTCAACATTTGGGATCTGCATAATATGTATTTAAATTGTATAAGTAGTATATATAGTATGTACTGGAGGCAATACTGATATTTTTTTATAGAACAGGGGGCAAACGAGCAGGAGGCTCACCTGATGCTAAGTGATACCGCCGCCCATGGACACTCGCGATGCCAGTAGCCTCAACAGTGTGTTGCCGGCCTCTAAGATGCTTAAACGCTCTTTTCTTGAATGCCCCTAAGTCGTAATTGTTCGGAAATACCTCTTTTGGCAGCTAGTTCCACATAGCGGTGGTGCGCGGCAGGAAGTGCCTTCTGAAGCGCTCAGTTACTAAACAATATGATGACTGATACACCAATCTTCTTTACGATATCATAATATTTAAAATAAAGTCACAATTGTTAAGTGTATAACTTCCTAAAATAATTGGCAAGAGCAATTTCTCTTCCGAAAAATTCGCACTCGTTCCACGCCGTAATGGTTCAATTTTCCTAAACTTTGACAACGCAAAGTGACGTAATTTATTTCATGTGATAAATGGACGCTAGATGGTGCCTTTATAAAACATGGTTTTAACAGGGTAAGGAAATCAGTTCTTATATAATCGTATTGAGACTAAACATGCATGTGGCTGGATATTTCGAGTTTTATTTACTATGAATATAAATCTGAAAAGTTTGTAAATTTCATTAGAACAATTTTAAGTTCATATTTATCCTTATAAAAATACAAATGAAATAACGGAGTCGAAACGATGGGGCATAGCTAACAGTAGTTAACAGTAAATAGATAAATTATTGAACTAAAAAATGTGTGGAAAAAAATTGTGTTTTGTATAACAATATTTATTCTTAAAACTCCTAAGGATGAGTTTTCCTGCATTCATATACACATTACTTATATACACTTTGTTCGTAGCATTTGCAACTGTTTTAATAAATCTGTGCTCCCCTATTTTACTCCCGAGTATATATTTTTTAAATTGCGTTCTTAACAAGAAATAAATGGTCTTTGTATTTCCTCTGACACATTCTTCCACCTAAGTTTAGGAATTATATTAAAAGCTTTCTCGCGACATTTCACCGTATGGCTTTAAATAAAATAAGCATTGTAACGCTAAAAATTGCGCGTACGAGTCTTTAGATGAAGCGCTCGTTTTTATAGGTATAAAAAAATACGGTTCTGATAGCATACGCTGTAGTTCCGGATTTTGGTTTGGAATCGACAAACTGGCGAGAAATATTTTTGAAAAATATAGGAGCTCGAACTATTTTGATGGCAAAAACAAAAACTATCTAGTAGGACCTCTGTCATTCTTGACTCTTGCATCGGCCTCGATTCAAGAGAATGAACCAATGATTGCGGAATAAAAAACATCTCTAGCTGTTTTATTTGATCGAAAATAGATTTTTTTGTAAATTCATATTTAAAGCTGATATTGAACATGTTTTTGTGTCTTAATGAGCACATTATGCTAATATACACATTTTCTCTCTTGCGGTTTTACGTTCAGAGACTACATTATTTTAGCGAGGTTATAATTGGAATAGTTATTTACATCCTAGTTGGAGCATTGCTGACTGCGAAAGTGAAGAAGTGGGCCCAGGATTCGATTCCTGGTAACGACAACATTTTTGTGACGGGTAATGGACGTCTTTATATATTTACGTCTATCAAGTGCGCTAGAACCCATAACACAAGCAATACATAACTTGAGGCAAACCGAGCGAGTGTAAAAAATATATTTTTATATTGTTTATTGTTAAAACTGAATGATTATTATTTTCTACGTTGCCCAATTACTCTGATATTGGTACTTACTCTGATATGGTATTAGTTGTATTCTTAAAAGAGAGTTCATTTATTTATATATTTGAGTCAAATCAATTCCTCCGATTACATTTACCTCGAGATCGTATAAAAAGCCTAAATTTGGGGCAATCAATCTTAATTCATCAAGCGCTGAATTGTTAAGACTGAAGGCTTTACAATCAAAGTAACTTAAGCTTTCAAAGTAACTTAATCGTTCAAGTTGAAAAAAATCTATCAATAAAATATATGGTGTTCATAAAGTAAGGAGATACTATGTCCTCCACACTCCATAGTCAAAGTCAAAGTCAAATTCATTTATTCAAGTAGGATCGTTACATGATCACATTTGCACGTCACTTAAAACTAAATTTATAGGCTTGTTCACTAACGCGCCCGAGTCTGAGAAGAACAAGCAAGAAACTCAGTCGGGTTTGTCTTTTTTTTGATCATGCTTACAACTTATAATTTTTAGGACAGGAGCAATTTAGTCCCAAGCACTTCTGTCATTCAGATAATCCGCGGTCCTGTAATAGGCTTTAGCAATCAATTTTCTTTTAATAATATTTTTGAATTTGTTTATTGACAGCTCTCGGAATTTGCTTGGGACTTTATTATTATAGCGAGCACCATTTCCTTGAAATGAATTGCTTATTTTATGCAGTCTTGTGGATTTAGCACATAAATCGTTTCTATTTCGGGTATTATATTGATGAAAGTCACAATTGGTACTAAAACGATTTATGTGTTTTCTAACACACATGATATTTTCATAGATATATTGACCAGCAAGCGTCATAATATTTAAATATATGGATATATGCATATGTCACATTGTTCAAAAACGATTCCTACATACTCGCTGGTAATGTTAAACTTTGAATAGCCATTAAATAACATATATATATCGTGCAGACAATTAATATAAAGAGACAATATACATAATTCTTTGAAGTAAATTCACATTTACTCCAAAGAAATACTAAATGATAGTCTTATTGAGACTATTTTGATTTATTTAAAACTTTCAACCATAAATAAAGCCTTTATATGTATTAAACTTAATAAATAATAATTATGTTATGCTCTGAATAACATACAATTATTTTTTTTATTGTTACTAGGATTAACCGAATTATATCTTAGGCCTGCGATATCGAAGATAGATGTAATTTTAGGTACTTTCATTAGTTAATTTCTAATCGAACCCTTTATCTCATTGTAAATGATAAAAAATCAATTAACTTGAAAGCTTCTGTGCTACAAGAAATCATATTTTAATGTCTGAATGAGAAAGAGAAATTAATTTTTTTTTTAGTTTCAGTAAATTTTTCTTCGGCCATTTTTTTGGCTGCCAAACTCGGTTTTATTTACTATTTCTTATAGCTCTACCGCGAACTGATCCATCATTTACGATGGACTCACAAAACGTCTTATAATTATTACGATGTGTACTTACTGTTCCTAAGATATATAAATTCAAATACAGTTAAAAAAATATATGCTAAAATCTAAAAATATCAGATCAATCACGATTATCAACAAACACTTTTACTAATAAATCATTTGACCTCAATTACATTAAATTTTAGACCATATTTGCATATTGTGGTAAAATACTCGTGTGGTTTCACTAACCACTCACTGTTAATTTGGATTAAAACTAACGAATTTAAAATAAATTCACATTCACCGATTAGTAATTGTGTGAACTATAAATATTCAATTTCCTATGTGTTATGTAGGTGCACTTAAATTGTCTATAAATTACAGCATCGAATTCTAAATTAGTCGAATTTATGCTACGAAATGAAACTAATTTAATTCTGCAATAGCAGCTATTAAGATTTTGCATTTGACGGCGCAGTTGGCGAGTGGTCACCATGTTAGTGTGGTGTGTGATGTGTCTACTATATGTATTATTGAGTATAATATATTATGTAAAATGCTATCAACTAAAGCACAAGATGCTTGCTAACTTGGGACTAGCCGATACATCTATTAGTTTTCTTATAAAGCAGATGTATAAAGTTTACAAAAGTTTAAAAACAAGGCTTTTTCAAATGTAAATGCCTAAAACTCTACTTATTATACGACAAATACATAATATACATTCGAGATGTCAAGCGGCAAGTGTTACATAATACAAAGTGGCACATAGGAAATAGTGCTTTGACAAATGTTGTGTAATATAGAACACTTTGCGGGAGACGGAAATAATAACAGGTATTCGATTTCTGGATAAAATAGCTTTTCGAAGTCTGTAATATATTTTCATTGTTAAATAGGTTTTCTTGACTCATTTTGTGCTGCATTTACACACGTTTTTTATGTGCGAATTGCCTTATTAATATTATAAAGCTGCTGAGTTTGCTTATTTGGTTGATAGCGGTAATCTAACGAAGTACGGGTTTGAATTGAATGATGATGTTTATATTTGATAGTCCATTTATTATACTAATATATCATCTGGATCCATTAACACGAGTGGAGCTTTTGTTATAAAGTTTAAGGCATATAGTTTTCCATGCTTTTTGCCTTATTCATATCAAGGAACTTAAATATGCCTTTTTATATTATAACGGCATTTGTAACTGACATGTCTACACAATCTGTCACTCTGGATTAAAAATTTTCTACTTGTTTCATATAATTACTATGCACATACAACATTGTATGTTCATTATGAAAAATACTATAGCGTAGAAAAAATAAAATTAAAAAGATTTGTAACAAAATATTCTAAGTTAAAAGATAAAAATTGTCTCGTAACATTATATTTGTCCAATTATAATGTACAAGACTTATTCAAGAGCACTTAAACCTTTATCGTTTATATAAAAACATTCGCCGCATTTTCGTTAAGGAATATTTTGTTACAAATTGTTGAGATTTGAATTGCTCAGTTCGGGCAATTCACTGTTGAGTAAGTATTCTTTAAATTTATTTTTTAAAGATTTTATATTTCGTATTAGCTAGTACTAATTTCACTGATTTAATAAATAACAAACTTTATGTTTAAATCCGCTAGTGGTGTTTTGGTGCCTGTCATATTGCTTGACCTGACATATGACGTATTTGTTTACTTTTATAAATGTATTAAATAGTATTATTAATAAAAAAAGGTAACGTATGTGAACCCTGTGGCGACGTGCTGCCACATTGCAATACTGGTGGCATTACCTCTCTGAATTGCGAGGCTTATACACTGAGCGAGGAGAGTACCAGCTCTGGTACTCGTAATGGTGACCACGTACGTCCACCAGGGGCCTATCTTGGTCTATTAGCGTCTGGGCACCAGCACCAGAAGGGCCAAGTATCTACTCTAAAAGGAAACAGATGTTTGCTATTTGACCTGGTTTGTTAGCCGTTAGCCTGTGATAAGATTGTCAACACAAATGATAAACATATGACACGCAGACCACAGTCAAAAGTTATGATGGCCACACTAATACCATTGAATCCGGAATCCTCTGATCGTCAAAATCGTAATCAAGAGAGAATATATAATCTATTAATTCGATCTACAAATTTTCTACATATCCAACCAAACATAATGAATTATAATTAATTCAATAATTACAAAATATCCATTTTTAATTCCTTCTTTGTATATTCAAGCATATTTTTATATCGCCCATCTTTTTTGATTTGTACAAGAACTAACTCTTACTTTTGATTTGTACAGTAACTAATTCTAACAAGATATTTTGACTATTTTACGGAGATTTTTTATTTTGAAATTTTAGGATATAGGTTAACGTAACTACCTGTGTGTTTAGTTTTTCCAGCCCCATCACTTATATGTAATCCTAAAGGATAATACTGATATAAATCAAAATTCTGTCAACAGGTTGCTAAGGTCCTAACGAAGATTAAAGGACTTTAAAAGCCCTTAAATGGTACATCTACCACATTATTCTACTAATATTATAAACGCGAAAGTTTTAAATATGGATGAATGGCCGTTTATTACTTGTTCGTTCACGTAAAAATTACTGAATGCATTTTAATGAAACTATACAATAATATAACTTATAGATCAAAATAACATATAATTTATAAAGATATTATGTGACTTGTCGAAAATATTAAGTAGGAAAAAATCTAAAATTTTCAATATTGTATAATAAATAAAAAATAGGGGTTCATCGTAGAGGGATAAAGGGGTCGTTTAGGGTTGTATGTATTTTTGTATACTGCCCATTCTCAGACCTACTCAATACGCTCACAAAGTTTCATGAGAATCGGTCAAGCCGCTGTGGAGGAGTATGGGAACGAAAACTGTGACACTAGAATTTTATTTATAAGATATAATGGACTGATGAAAAAGTTAATCTTAATACAAAACAGCTCGCAACAGTACATATCTTATGTCTCAGCCATAATATCGATGACAGTGAACCATTACTATAATAAAAACTGATAATGTATTTAAATAAAAACATTTAGTAGTGGCGTGCATTTGTCTCTTTATTAACGCGGGTGGATCAGTGAATATATCCATGCAGTACAAGGTTAAATCCATATACCACATAGAGGTTAATCAATAAAACTAGACAATGTCATTGTTTATTGTATCGTGTCTGCTCTCGGCCTCACGTAAGCTCGAACACAGTAATTATCAGCGCACGCTATTTTCCACTACACTTTTCTGTTTAATTGTACTCATTGTCGTTGTTCGTATTGTGTTTTCCAAGCAATTATACTCATTTATTGCGTTACGCATTGCGGTTCAAAAAAGTATTATATCTTATCTGTAGTTACCAATAAATAATAGTCTATTATTATCCGTATTCTTTATTTGAATTTCTATTTTCCATGTATGAAATTGAATACTATCGACTCGTTTTACCAATCAAAGGAATGAATAAATTATCTGTTGTTTTTTCCTTATACTAAATAGATTAATATACTGGAATCGCTTCTTTGTTTCTTATCAACTGACTGTTTGTGGTAGTAAATAAATAAATATACACCAAAATATTGAGTTAATGAATTATTGGGCTAATTATTGTTTTTCTTATTGTTTCCTATCTGCGTACGCACATATAGACAAGGCGTCAAAGTTTTATTGAAGTGTGATAATTATGAAAGAAGTTAAATATTTATAAAAGTTTTATTTTACGTTAATATTGCGCTCAGCGTTTCGCCGACTGTAGCTTATTTCGCAATTGATGATTGTATTAATATTATTTAGATTTATCATCAGTCTTGTAGTCCAATTGAAATTGTAAAGACAATTTAAACAAACAAATAAATTTAAACAAATAAATTATTTTTTTAATAACCTTAAGATAACTCCCCACTTGTACTCTTAAACCGAAGATCGTTAGCTCTATACGCCATTAAAACATGACACTGTATTCAGATAAGCCTCATAAGTTATACTGCAGTAATGTTTAATTAAAACCATTTTACGTGATACAAACGCCTGCACAAAAACACGAATGCAAAAACTCGTACATACAAACTTAGGCATTTATTTTATTAACAGTTTGGGATATGTATTTCAATTTACAATGCAATCTTCAACACAGACTTAATGTGTAGAACCGTGCGTTTGAACACTATTGTTGGAGTTACGTTTAAGGTACGCGTAGATGTGATAGAGTTTATGTTATTAAACGCTTAATTGGATACAAAATTAATAGTAATTTTACAAGTAAACGATTATGGGTTACAAAACTCAAAATAATATAGTTCTAGACGTGAGATTTGACGCCTTCTGTCCATTTGAAGTCCGCAAGGAGCGTCACATGCGTCTTTATGTAAAAAATATCGTTGATAGGGATTTTAACATTCGGCTTTTATGAATGAACTAGTAACCAATAAAGTTAGTTGATGCGTGCGCTACCATTTTTTACAGGTATATATTGTTTCACTTACCATCTGGTAAGCCATTTGCTCATTGATTTATTATAAATGAGCAGAGAGCTTACCATATGGTTTGTGGATTACCAACCCGGAAGAAACATATGTGACCTTTACCTTATGGAATTTGAAACAGTTATCCATATTATAAATATAAGATGGCGGTGGCTTTAAGAATATTCTCATATTAATAAAACAAATTCGAAAGAGTCAATTGTTTTTAGACTCAAAAAAAACACAAATTATTATGTAACATTATATATGTAATCACTAGACAACTCATTTGAAATTTTAAATTTCGAATTCAAACAAAATACTTATAATAAAAAGGAGTGGTATAGTGTCTCATATAATATATCTTTGATATGAATGAATTGATAACAGCCATAGAGTCTGGCAACGCACCGCGGTCTAGTATTGCGAGCGTCCATTTTACATCAAATCTGCTGCCCGTTTATCTTCTGCCAAAAATAATAAAGGAGACAAGATAATCTTAATCTAAATTACAATTGTATTTTCATATACATTACATTATATTACACCTTCAAGAAATTGATCCATATATTATCATTTCCTTTCTGTAAATATTTGAATTTAGGTCAATAGTGCTTTCTTCCAGGTGCCAAAGTAACTCATTTGTCATCTACCCGACTTCCCGAGTGTATATTAAAATAAGTGGTTAAAAAAATACGCTACTTAAGATACATTTGTCAAAGATGAACAGAAAAAAAATCCTTAATAAATAATAACATTTATTTTAAACTCGTAAATGTTAAACATAGAAAATATCTGGTATCTCTGTCGTGTTTGAACTGCAACTTTCACTAAGAAAATGTGACGAAGTCTAATCTTGGGTATTAACAAATTGTGTAAGTCCATTAAACTTTTATTTTGAGCTTTAAACTGTCTAGACGTTGTGATTTATGCTAGAGCTTAGTGCAACGCCGAAAATCATCTTTCGTGCGGTAAAAGGACCTCGGGAATGTATTAAATATTCGAGTCTTCGATATTTAATATAATCTTTATTTGTGTGTGCTTAATTTCATGGTTTCGGTGTCAAACGTCGTCGGTGGTTAAGATAATATAATATAAAATTCACTTATTCGTTATAATATATCTAGATGGGGCTTTCACAAGCCTTCACTGTTGCGTTCTTACTTCGACCACGGCAACCATGCAACTTCAATTTTAATATTGTCTTTTATAAACATAACTGTTACTCATTTAAAGAAAAACACTTTATTAACGGATAAAGTTATGTATTTTTATAAAATTTACGTAAATTATTTTAAATTTTTCCGACGTTACGCGTACTTTACAGCGTGCGTGGTAACGGTAGACTGAAGGCAGAAGGTGTTAATTGTCAAAATAAGTGTCACAGCTGCGGAGAGGTTATGTGTTATCCGTATTTACTGCCCCGGAGTTTTTAACGAATGAAACCGGAAGGATTTTTGCAAAACTGGCTCACGGTGTCCCTCCATTTTCCCGGATTGTTTTTCGTGAGATTTTAGCTTACGACTTAAAATTATCACGAAAAGAATAAACGAAAGAGAATCCTCTGCTTTCATATTTTTAAAGCATCGAATAAAAAGTATAAGGCTAGTATATAGATTCATGTAAGTTTCTAAAATATAGTATTTTACAAACTTACATTCTATAATTTTTTATGAACAAATCTAATTAAAAATTATGAATCATATCAAGTCCGTCTACGAACATACTATTATGAAGAAAAAACATTCAATATCTTATAAGGAAGATGTCAGCGAAAGCAATACGAAAGCTTTGTGCTTATTTATTCAAAGATAAGATTAATACAAAGATGAAGTTGTACTTGTAATAAAACTCGTTATCTATAAATACAGTAGGCTTTTATCCCAAAATAAAAATAATTTGAAAGAAAGAAAGTGTACTCTTGTTATACTAATACAATAGACTGATTTTTATTTTACGAAAAAGAGACTCACCCAATTAGGTCTCGAACCAACCAATACTAACATCTTTTATTTAATATAATTCATTTATTATTTAAGGAATTCGAAACTAAAAAGCTTAAACTTATTTGTAAGAGATATTTTTTTGCCAATAATCGAACCCGTGTTGATACGTACCGTATAGCATAGAAGAGAAAATTAATAGAACAGCTTATCCGGGACAACGGCTTTATATATAAGTCAGCTTATATGAAACGGAGATGAAAATGTGAACGCGTCGTTTAGGGCACTTCTTGATATCATAAAGTTTTATGTCTCTGTCGCGTCGGATGACGTAGAGTATTTTATTTCATAAACTACGAAACGCATGTAGAGCACTATCGAGCTAATATTGTGGCTTACAATGAGTGTTTAAATATAATTATTTAAATTAATAACGTAATTAAACACAAGACATTAAAAAATACGTGCTTTAAAGCGTCCGTCAAAAATTTTGTTCCGAGGAAAATCTGTCACCTGAATGTTTCTTTAAATATATACATACAGTCATAACATACAGTATAGAGAGCTAAGTGAAACTACACTTAGCGTTAAGCGTTATACTAACATTTACTAATGTTGTCATGTTCGTGGTTACACAAACCCTTTTAAAGGACTTGAACCACATGTTAAAAGGATGCAGGTTCTGTAAAACAGATTTTAGATGTAAAATATCCGTCATAGAAGTACTCGTATCGCCTTTATAGCAAATTATCTCCAATAACCACACATATATATTATAATTAGTACAAATGACGCCATTAGATACTCCAATTACCGAATATTGATTAATATCTATAATGGTGCACTATTGATCATGGTGGGCATACAATTAAGACGTATTAATTACTAGAGTTCGACGGATGCTATATATTAATAGTAATAATAATAATCTTTATTTTAGGCGAAAAACTATATAAAACTACAACGAAGAATTACAATTCATTGGTCAGGTCATTTTGTATTTCGCGCTTTATGGACATCGTTCCATTTCTTAAAAAAGACGTTGTCTTGGGATATATGAGCGACCGTACTACCGTACCGTACCGGATCAGTTCGTTTTTAGAGCTACGCAATTTCACAATTAATATATTCGAAGACCATTGTACGAAAAAGGATGCACCAAAACAATGATTTTGAAAATCGGAAGTATCTTGTTTTCGATTCCGTTTGTGAGAGAAATGTATTGTATTTTTTTAAGCTTTTCTATAATATTAACTGTTAAATAACGGACCACTTAGTAGTTTTTTAATTAAAATTTTCAAAAATGAACACTTAGTTAACATAAATATAAACAAATGACCCCATAATGCTAGAACACCTCAATTATGGTCAAAACTTGCCCAACAACTTCAACCCCCAATTTATTGTTTATTTCGTTTAGACCACAGCTTAACTAATTTATTCCGGACTTCGTTGACTTGGTGTCCGTTAACTTGTCTATTTTAGTGGCTTTGACAACAGTCAACAATAATAGTTTATTGGACAATTGTATTTCGAGTTTCGAGACCAATGTAATTATATTGCAAATGCATTGTAAATATTAACGAAATCATATTTTGTGACACAGGATATTTCTAAATATTGCCACTGATTAGAGTAACCTAGACTATAAGTAAAAAAAAGTTACTGAATATGTAAGCTTAGTCTCTCATTAAGGTACACATTTTAAACATTTATAAACACGATTAAAACCTTTACTATGAACCCGGATAAATTTAATATCACCTGTTCATAGATCCGAACATCAACGTCAGGCTGAAATTTAGCTTCTGTTGACAACAAAGGCAATAAATCCTGTTTTGATACGTTGTTTGTCAAACTTGTTTTCCGACGTTTACAACTGAACCAAGAAGCTGTTTGTTATTTTAATACTCTTAAACCATTTTGTTGATATAAATAACAATTTATATTTTACTTAAATTACAAATATCAATGGAGGAACAATTTATAAAATTGTAAGGTCTACACGTATATAATATTCGTAATGATAATTATTTGACTATATCGTTAATCTAGTTTATTAATTGTTTTAGCATACATGCTATATGAAGCTTACCTCAAGGGTAACCAACCGTATCCCGATATTGTTCGATATTGTTAATGATAACAATAGAACAAACAGCATACATTTATCATTTATTTTCATCATTGCTATATTAATCAGTTATTACATTATTGTAGACATGTTATTTTGTATCTAACGATTAAATTATTACTATAAATGAGTCACAAAAGTCACAGAAATGTTCTTTGCTCGTTCAACTTAACATCAACAACTTAACACGTAATAAACACACGCCTTTCAGTTGTTCGACGTTGAATATTTAACGTTGTTAATATTTACTGTTTTAACTTTAATAAGAATCAAAAATCATGTCACATGGAAAATGTGAATGCCTAGAGTCTGAATTTTAAATTGCAGTCTAAGTTTCCACAATATTCACTATACAACAAAACTCAGTAACCTAGAATACAACACGCGCGCTTTGAAAAATGCAAAAATTTCCATACATTTCCGAAGAAATACGTAGTGTGGAAGTAACTTCGCCTTTATATTTTCTAGTGGGTTCTGTTTGAATGTTTGAGTGAAATAAATGAGATTATTTTTCTTTAGATGCTCATAGTGTTGTTGGGGAGAAATGTATTTTTGTTATTTGTCACGAGCAAGTTTTAGCTTATTTAGTTGGTAAGAAACCCTCCTGTGCCTAATATTATAATAAAATACTTTGGAATGAATTAAAATGCTGTTTATTTACATTACGGATACTTATCATCTCGGTAAGATTGACAGATGTTGCCATATATAACTATGGATCCAGTTTTAATTTATTTCAAATAATTTTGTTTAAATGTCTTACTCACCTGAGGAAAAGATAATTTTGAAGCTAAAGCTTGCTTTAAATTTAAACAGAGACTGACGTATACACAATACATAAGCTTACCAATAAAATATAACTTGTTTTCCACCCTAAATCGAATTTGAATTGTACATATAAAAAGTGAAAATTAAAGTCTAATTATTTAACAAACAAGCTCCAAAACAAACTGCACACTTTAGGATTTTTCATAACAAGACGTAATATACTTCATTATATATAAAGAAAAACGAATAATATTATTTAGAACAAAACTTTTCACAACACATTACAAATATTCTATATAAGTTCAGTTAAATGTATACTTCACTGATTAATATTCCGCACTAAATGCGTGATTTAATGTGAATCCGTGCGGCGAAATCGCGGCGAACGGCTATTCAATATAAATTACACAAATTTGATATTCAAATAGAGACGTAGGCCTTCATACTGCAGCTTTTGTTTTAGTGGAAATTTTAAGTTTAAGGTACGATTTCTTTTACGAAGCGATCTAAAATAAATTAAAAACTCTTTTGTTATTCACTTTAGGTTCATCTTCATTCATAAATATGAATGAAAAAGATAAGCATATATTATTGAACGAAAACGGACTATTTTGTCTGTTTTCACAATATTTTCTTCATTCATATTATAGCTCTATTTATAGGCTATACATATGACATACGATATGGCAACAGAACAATTCGAAGGAATAAAATAAAGGTCTTTTCAATCTACGTATTACGAAAGAGTTTCCACGATTATTAAATAATTTTCAATTCCTATTTACCCTGAAACTTGTAATTATTTGTTTATTCGTCTGTGAATTATGGCTTCATGTTTAATTCATATTTATTTTATTTTAGTTACACCTTCATGCATTAATGCATTATTTGGGCAACACCGACTTTTATATTGTTTACCAAACATAAAATATTGTTTTATTGTTCAATGAATATAACCTTACGTACCTTTACGTACGTAATGCACCTTAACTTACATCTATTCACGATAGTTAAAGGTAAAATATATCATAATAGTGTATGTTTCCAGTACGTCAACAACATATAAAATAATGCAAAAAGTATCATAATAAATAGAGAACTTTTGGAATACAAGTTCCTAGATTATTAGGGTTAATTTTTTTTCAAATATTTTAAAAATATCTTATCATAATTTTATGTTACATACGGTAAGGACACAATTTTATGAAATCCCAGAAACCTAACAGTCTTCTAAAGCGAACTGGGAAAGATTTCAATCCATCGAGATGGTGGAGCTCGAGCGAGCAGCGGGGATCAATCCAAATAGTTCAGAAGAACGCTTTTTTTACGTTTTAAGATGAGTTTGCAAATGATAGAAATAAAAAAAAAAATTACTCCTAGCCACGAAAAAAGTTCAAATATAAATATTAGATAATAGAAGAAATTAATAGAAATGGTTCTAAAGAATTCACAACTTATAATTTAAAATAATACTGCTCCCACCAATAAGAGTTTATTTAGCTCTTTGAAATAACGCGGGCATTGAGACTCAAGGAACCAATAAAAACGTTAAAGTTACGATTATTGTTTTAGTAGGATCTCGTTGTTTTGCCATTTATATTATTTTAAATGAAATCGTAGACGGATATTGGAAAACTAAATCCATGAAACAGTATCTGGATGGGAAAACCAACACAAATCATTGTACCTATATGATCTTTGATACCTATTAGTGAAGTAATCTATCTATCAGTCTTTTAATTTCCTCTGTATTTCTATGTTAATAGAGGAGGTGCAAAGAGAAAAAACTCAAGAGTGAGAGTAATAGATAGAATTCATCATTTTAAGCTCTCTATAAGCGAGAAACAGAAGCCTCTGTAAGGGAGTAGTTTTTCCCTTATAGACCTCTGTAATTGAGACTGCTAGTTATCTAAGCCTCTATAAGCGACAGTCAAGCTATATTTACAAATTTAACCTCTACTATTTTATGAGTTATACTTAACTTTCTTGAAATTAATAAATTTCTCGGACAGATTCCGAAAACAAAAATAAGATGGTTCAAATGCCTTATATGCGCCTTATATGCGTTAGAAGCAGTTCATCAGTACTTTGAATACCCGGTGGTGGCTGTTCAAACAATATTCGATTTGTGAGTTCGAGATGTTTAAAATACAAAAAAAATAAACGCAATAGAAAAGAAAGAAAAAAAAGAAAAAAAGTATTTATTTTCAAGTAAATCTATACAATTGAGTTGACGGGGCTTCCCAAAAAGTAGTCAAGAGACACTTGTGTAGGGAATGCCTCGCTCTTCCAGTGTACATAGGAGTTTCGATTTACATTTTTACATAAGGAGTAATTAAATTTTAATTTTAATATTTCTTTGTGAGATTTATGCGTGTGCCTGTGTGTGTATGTGTGTGCCTGTGTGTGTGTGTGTGTACCTGTGTGTGTGTGTGTGTGTGTGTGTGTGTGTGTGTGAGTGAGTGTGTGTGTTTGTGGTGGGTTCAATGAGAGCCAAAACTAAATTATTCTAGTAAGAATTTGCTCAACCTCCTCGTAGGTAAGGGCAGAGAGCCAATCCTTTAGTGCGCGCCTGCACTGATACAGCTGCATAGGGTAAATAGAAAGTACTCGATGTATTTTGTTATAGACATAAGGGGCAAGTGATATATATTGCCGAGTGGCAAAGACAGTGCGGGCAGGATATTGGAGGGCAACAGCATGACACCGTCTGTTATTGAGTTTTTTACTATCAAGGGGTAAAGTCTTATGGTGTTCTAAAATCAAATGTAAAATGTATAATTTTCTTACAGAGAGCAAATTTGAAATTTCGTATAAGGTTTTGGTGGGGTATTTAAAAGGTTTATTGTACATCACTTTGATCAAGGACCTTTGTGCCCGTTCTAAATCCAGAAAGTTAGTTTTTCCTGCACCGCTCCATATTGAAATGCAGTATGTTATTACTGATTGAGCGAGAGCCATATATATATTATTTAACACCCTAGTGTTCACAGCGCGTCTTAATAATTTGAAGATCCACATCAGCTTCCTTACCCTGCCTATAGTGCGTTCCAGGTGTTGATGCCAGCACAATCTACAATCCACAATCACTCCAAGGTACTTAACACTACTAACTTTCTGGATAGATGGGCAAATACAAGTGTTTAAAGAAGAAGTGCTACAGGAGTGAATTTTAATGTCAAAATCAGGTGGGGGTTGCGATGTTATGTAAGGAGCAAAACATACATAATTAGTTTTTTGGGTGTTTAGGGTAAGAAGATTATCTTTAAGCCATCTACTAACAATAGCCAGTCCCTTCTCAGCTTCCAACTTAACCTTATTCCATGTGTTAGCAGTAAAAATGATGGCTGTATCATCAGCGTACGACACTATTCTTCCCCCAAGGTTACCTAAGTTGCAGAGACTGTTGATATATATTAAAAATAGTGTTGGTCCGAGGACACTACCCTGCGGGACTCCAGTAGTTACATTTTCCTCTACACTTATGAAATTGTTAATTTTTACCGCTTGCATTCTGTTAGTAAGGTAGCTTCTAAGAAGCGAGAGAGCAGTTCCACGGAATCCGATACTTTCAAGCCTGCGTACGAGAATCGGGATAGAGACGGTATCAAAGGCTTTCTTGAGGTCAAGAAAGACCACAAGACACTTTCCACCTTTATCAACTTCCCTTGTTATGACAGATATTAGATCAGAAATAGCGTGCTGCGTAGATCGCCCCTTTCTAAGCCATATTGGGAGTCAGATAGAATGTCGTACTGGTTCAAGTAACTTACTATTCTAGAGTTCAAAAGTCTTTCAAGAATTTTAGAGATAGAAATCAAGACAGAGATAGGTCTGTAGTTGCTTAGGTCGCAGTTAGTATAGTAAATGACATTTATTAAAATGTAAGAAAGTTGTAAATAAAATAAAATTATATAGTGCATGAATCTTTCTTTTGTTTTCGTAAGCTAAATTTGTTTTCATATTTACTACATTCGTATTTGTTGTGACTCTATAAGAGAGAAACGCTATCGTACCTGCATTAGCGAGAAATTGGGGTTAGAAATTTACGGGTAGGGTTAGACTTTTACTATATTAAACAATTTATGCGCAGTTAAGGTCTTCATTAATTATAAAGCACACTTAATTTGGTTGTCATATAGCGGTTAATTAACAATACTGGGATATGAGAGCGTATGGAGTTTAAAAATTTATCAATAAATACCGTCAGTTTATTGTTGTATATAGTGATAAGTTGTATAGTGACTTTTTTTAAATAGGGGCAAACGGGCAGGAAGCCCATCTGATCATAAGTAGCAATAGAGACTCACTATGCCGGAGGCTTCGCAAGTTCATTGACGGCTTTTTTTACAAGTATTTTCATATATATTTATTCCAGTAATCACTCATAATAATGTCCACCAAAATCACATCAATTGCAGTTACGTTACTCGTCCATTCGTAATTTTAAGCAAACACGCAACCCTTACGGATTCGTCATGTCAGTATCCCCATCTGTAAGTCACAGCCAGCTATTTTCCATACAGTAAGAACTATATGTGCATAACCGTGCAAACTTGAACCGAAAAATGGTTTAATCTAGTAAGTTTTTTTTATACGTCAAAAATCGTATTTTACAATCTACCTTTCGTTAAATATAAGTTGAATTTAAATACCACGTGATACATTAAAAAACAAACTGTTATATATACTCGCGATTTTTTATTTTCATTAAATTATCTTATGTGATGTCGAAAGCGTGTACAGTATGCTCAAGAAAATGTGTCAAGGGGAGAATACAATTATCATACTAAAACTATACCAGGATAATAAAATGAGTGAATTATTTTCTGCTTTATGTACTTCTTTTAAGTTGGCCATAAACATAATGTATGAGATCGTAAAAGGACTAAGAAATTAGTTTTTGTATAATCAATTTTATTTACCGATGATAGTAATTCACTTTTATGGGTTGCCTAGTATATTTAGATTTGTTATTCTTTTTAGTAGTATACGGTATAGGATACCTACATGTCCTCCTTAAATGGACTATATATATAAATAAATCTTCAATTGGTCCATTATATAAAAAACAACTCCATTGATATACAAAAACCAAAGATGTCTTCTTTCTAACCTAAACAATAATGTATTCAACAATTTACAATATGAACTAAGTTAAATACAATAATTCTGGAAATAGGATTGGTGTTTGTTTATATTTGTTAATATATGATAAACCTGCTGCCAACAAAGATATTATTTATTTATTATTATTGGTCAAAACCCAGCCCGTTTGCCTCCTAAAAATATATTATAATTTATAAAAAAAAATATTATTACATATACAACAAAAAATTACAAGTCCAGCTCTTTCTCTTTCTTTCCAGTGGCTGTCTTATACAAATCATTTACATGACTAGCGGTAGAAATACACTAACTATAGAAATATGATTATGAAGGTTTAAATGCTACGATATATCACGTCGATATTCCATATCCTTATTATATTCCTTATCCTTGATATCCTTCTATTACGACAACAGTTTGAATCAGCAAGTTTGAGACGTTGTAAATAAAACAAAGCGCTCTCAGACAATTTCCGGTTTCACGCAATTTCTGATTTTCCATTCGAGCAATCGAAATTTATGTTCCAAATCGTCACTAATTTCACAGTGGATCTTGAAAATTCAATAGAATTAGGGTAATGCGGAATTAAATATGGGCAATCAACCACTTTCGATGGTAATGTTATACTTTTGAAATCTTCTAGGTTTTATGTTTAGCGAGCTGCAAATCATTGATAGATCCGTACTAAAGAGTAAAAAAGAGAATTTTAGTATTTTAGCTGTCCATGCTGTCCTGTATTTCATGCTATTCGTATCACCGATATCCGCCGTTCTACAATTGAGAGCTGTAGAAGGCGATTTTTTTGCCGAGTGGTACCGTTATGTGGAACCAGCTGTCGAACTAGCTGCCGAACCAGCACCTTCAAGAAAAGAGGGTATCACCGTCCTAAAGCTGGCAATGCACTTGCAAGGCCTCTGAAATTGTGAGTATCCATGCGCTGAAATAACACTTACAATCAGGTGAGCCTACTGCCCGTTTGAGCTTATTTAAAAAAAATTAGCCCTTATAGTTGAATTTTTTACATACGATGTATTTCTGGTGCTTCTATACCAATTAGTAAAATCAGAATAAAATCGATATTTCATCGAGTACCAATACTGCAAACATTTTTATCAGAGCCGTGTCGGCATTGGACCTAGCCTCATTAGCGAAACTGTTTTTATTAAGATTTGTGTCGAGGGCTTCAGAATGAGCGTATGTAACTTATACGTCCTCTCAACAACCACTAATTAAACAATGACGACCTTACAACTCCTACCTACAAGTCATAATAATTATTTCCTTACACACATTAAACTAACCAAAATTTGTCTTACTGATATTCCTCTTAATTGAAATACACATAACAATTATTCACGGCAGGAGAGATTCTTTATAATATAAATCAAACCAAGATGAGATGTATTATTTATTTCTGATACAGTACCTATTACTAATTACTCATCGTATCTTTATGAAAGCTTATGTGGCGTTGATTGATACCTTTCAAATTTCGTCTTCTAATGTCTAAGCTAAGCCTCGGGTCGGACGTTATGAACTCTGATCTCATTTATATACCAAAGTATGGTACTACTTATATACTACTACTTATTTATTACTACTTACTCAAACAACATGAGAAATTTGATACGGCATGCCCAAAAAAGTGTGTGTATACCAGATAAGAATATCAACTATCCAGCGCTGGTCCAGCTTTTGCAATAGCTTTATTTAATGTTATTTCATTAAAGGTTACCATTTTCACGTCCACGTTTTATGTTTTCAAAGAGAACAAACGTTGACGTTACAAAGGGTTTGTTCGCGACAGAAGTGAACAATTGCATCCGCTACCAACTTTGGTGACTGCTTATTAAATAACTTCCGAGAAACTGAAGCGGTGTGAAAGAATTGTTAGTTTTAAAGTTCTTATAATGTTACAAGTTGAATAAAAATTATGGAGCCAACAAAGTTAATAAGTCTTCAGGCATTAATTTAATAACACCTAAATTAATGTCCCGTAGCGGAATCCTGGATCACTTTCACTGTCATATGTTGAGCTTTCAAAGTCAATAGAGTAAAAATACTAGATTTCCTCAATTAATGGAGAAGAAATATGCTCCAGTTGGTGTAAGATTAGCGTGTTAAACAACAAACTATAATTATTGTATCGTGAGTAATTGAATTTACAACCACTTAAGCGAGGCATAATAATTTTATAATATATTATTGTTACAAAGAAAAGCGTATGTATATTGTAACTTCGTATTACTTAATAAAACTAGTTTTAGTTTGAACATTATTGTATATTGCTTACAATTTAAATAATAATATAGCTTTGAAATAAAAGTTAAATTATCTTCTATAAATAATGGTTCACTGACATTTTATACGTTAATCACTTAGCTGGCAATAAAATGTTTATTCTATTTGATGAAATTGAAAGATACAATGGAATTATCGACACAAAAGGTACCTGTAAATGTTCTTTTGTTGTATTATATCATTTGTTGCGTGAAAACTGCCATTTTACCATACCAAGGCTATCATTCATTACGGTAAGCTTTATATTTTAGTATTGTTCAATGGCAGATTTTCACTTGGTCTAGACTTGAGACTTGACATATATAAAAAGATTACTGTTCAATAAATACACATAGGCTGCAGCATATTTGGACATTTTAAGTTAGTAGTTTACTTGCTTGTTGAAGTACCCTTTAAAGTACCCTACCGAGTAGTAGTTTAATCGTGAAGATTTTTCATCAGTGAGGAGAACATTTTATGCCTGTATATCGCGATAGAATTCGTTGTAATCAACCCCCACTCTTTAATTATACAGATTCATATTGATATCCTGTAACGAGCTTAAAGTCTTATTTTACAATACTCGACAGGGAATCTTCGTTTCTCGCGATAAAATATTTTGCTTCGTAATAAGATTTCGCGAAATTCTGGTATTAACTGCATTAACATCCTTTGAAGTTCTAGCAGCACGCTACGCCGATATTTTCTTAGACTGACGAAGTGTTGCTGTATTTGAAAGTACTATTTACGAACATACAGCTTTTGAAGTTAGAATATCATCCATGGCTCCATAGAAGGGGCTTTCGCTGGCTTTTTGCAAGGCAAACACAGCGATTCTATTTTGAAACTCCATCCATTTTATAATTTGATAATGAACACAAAAAAATATGTGAAATAGAAAGAAGTTTTTAAAATAGTAGACGTATTCCAAATCAAAATAATTGAAAAGTTTTCGTGTAACAGTATTAATGGCCAGAGATGTAGTGTATTATATTGTTTGTATATTTTTCAAGCAAATGAATTATTTTAATACATTTATCACTCATTTAATATATGACAATCGGTTATAATCTGTCTATATGTTGTAGGTTGCTACTGGGTTCAATTTGAAGCAAAATAAACAAAAATTTGCTAATAATAATTTTAAGTCTCAGAAAGACTTCCATTCATCTATTTACAATTATCATTGTGTTTTTGTCAAGCTCAATTTCATAATATTTTTAGTTCAAACAATAAAATAACAATGTAATAAAAAAACAATAAGACCTTATTCATATTCTTAATATTCATTTTCTACTCTATCAGGCTCTTCGCCCGTGATTTACATCCATGGAGGGGCAGCGATGTTTGTGCATCGTTGTCTTTCTCGTCCACACTGCGATAGGAGCTGGAGAAGGTTAGTAAGCTCTTATATTTAAATTATTTAGATTTTTTATACGATTGGAGGCAAACTTGCCTATGGTTGGCCTTGATGGCAACAGCCGCATCTCATAATCATTCACTGCAGTGCTTGCGTTGCCGGCCCTTAAGGCAGGAATGTTCTCTTTTTAAAGAGTTTATATAGACAACATATATCTGTGAATTGACTTGATTCTTGAAACCATTCTTGAAAAGGATAGATCAAAATTGTATTAATAGAAATAAGAATGTTATTGATTGCTTATCGACTGTAAGCAGCTAAAAATAGCTAACCTTGGAGTTAACTGATCGTGTGAGAAATCCCGATACTATTACTATTTCCCTATAAACACAAATATTTGCATTAAACCTTCTGCAAATTAGACCTAGAGATAAAATGTAATTAAAACTGTGTATCGTATCTGTGTATATTATATAAGAATATATCTACTCCTTTCTACCCATAAATATAATTTAAAAATTCAGTACTCATCGAACGCTGTTCGTAGAGGTAACATCCTGATGATGCTCCGGTGTCGTTTGTAGGGTTTTCGCGGAGTATTGCTTGTATATTGGTCTATTGAGATTTTGTATTTTGGATTTTATTAATTATAATATCATTTTATTTAACTAATACAAAATGTATAAAAAACCTAGGAGGCAACATCCTGGGGATGCTCCGGTGTCGGGGCGAAACGTACGTCGAGTGGTTGTGGTATTTTCGCGGAGTATTGCTTGTATATTGGTCTATTAGGGTTTTGTACTATGGACTTTCGCAAAGTATGTGATACAGGAGATAAAGGGGTAATAAAGTAAAAAATTAGTTGCAATTAATTTAATATAAAGATAGAGCTCACAAGGATAAGTAGGTAGATAAGTTTTCTTTGATATAGGACTCTCATAAACATGTTAAACTTCTTCTTTGAGAAGTTTTTTACACGCTCATTCGCAGGTATGCCAATATTTCTAGTTGAAGTTCAATCTTGTCTTTATAAACTTTGTCCAAACCTTGGGAAAACTTCTTTTAGTCATTTGATTTGTTACATATTTCAAACCAAACAACCGACATGCTTGAGTTGCTAGTGTACATCACTTACGAATTTATAAGAAGTCCTGAAGAAATACTTAAATTTTTTTATTAATACAATTATGATTAATTAATTATTACAGTTACCGTTAAGATAAGAATCTTCTCTCTATTCTCCAATAAACGAAGATTCACTGATATATCTTCTACTCGCTTCGGCTACCTTAAATTAGAAAAATGTAGGAAGTTTCTTTATTTACATGGGTCGACTGAGTTTGTCGCATTTTACTGTAAATTAAAGCCATTCTTTAAAGAGGGAAGAACCCCTAATTCGTTGAAGTACCCTAGTGATATGTTAGTAAGGATAACTATCTTTATGAATAAAAAATATCTCAACAACATTCTTTTTCACTACCTAATTTTGGTTGTAAAGAATTTGAATTCCGGGCGCGTAGCCGAGAATAGCAATTGTTTGGGCCCAGCTGTGGGATTACATTGCTTATGTACGAGATGTTAGAATTGTAGATATAAGCGAACAAGTGGCTTTATGTTTTTAGTAAACATATGATGTAGGATTCGTAAATATTTTTTTAGATAGTTCATGCCATGGTCAAAGCAGCTGCAGGAGAAATTCCAGCGTATTAATGTTGGTTGTGTTAGGTATATATATATATAGGTGATGATATTTTTAAATAATATAATCCGGTGTTGTCGAAAGTAAGGCTTAATCAAATATGTTGTAGTGTAACAATATAATGACATAAACTTTATAAGAAAATTATAATGAAAAGGTTTTTTTTCCCTTTTAAATAAGTGTTTTAATATCAATTTTTTTAAAAAACAAC
The DNA here is from genome assembly GCA_963693355.1 of Pontia daplidice. NCBI lineage: Eukaryota > Metazoa > Arthropoda > Insecta > Lepidoptera > Pieridae > Pontia > Pontia daplidice. The sequence continues at coordinate 507,327 of CAVNZL010000011.1, read as the reverse complement.
AATAGTATGATTTAATCTTGAGGCACTTTTTAATCACATTTATTTGATAATCCATAAAAAATTACAAATATTTTTAATAGTATGGTTTTGAAATTATAAGGGGAAATATTTAAGGTCCAATGATGCTTGTAAATTTATAACGACAAAAGATTCCTATAATTGACATTAAATATAACAAATGCTACAGTCACAACTGATGCTTGAAAACCTACTTGAAAATGCCATTATATTCCAACTAAAGAAACGCGATATGTGTATGCTTTCTTATAACATCCGCTTTTTGAAGATGACTCTTATAAAAACTTCTTGTATTGTGAAGATTTGACTACGGAAAGGCGCATCGTAGAAGCCTTAATGAACCACTTGCGAAACGGGTCAAGACTTTTCCGTTATTGTTATTTTGTATGTCTTGTGTCTACGCCGATTTTGTCTAAATAGAATATCACAACTACCGAAAAATATCGGGAAATGGTATTTATTCCGAAAAACATCACTAAAATGAATTAAGTTATCAATTGAAAATAAAACACAAACATTTCGTTAGCGATGACACAGATTCTACAAGTTATGAATGTCGTTAAAATGAAACTGCTTCCAAATATCTGGGACTAATAATCTAAGTGTTTCATTTGAAATTGAATGAACACCCATGTTTTGTTCTTTTCAAAAAGATACTTCAAAGCGCTTTGAATATAATTTAACCTCTTTCGGGTTTTCAATTCTCTTAAGAGTTGAAGCGAATTATACAATTTTGCGTTTGTAACATTTATTTATAATTCCTTACAATTTGAAGATATTTGTTGCGATAAAATAACATTTCTTTTACTGAAAACTGAAGATGCCTTTTTAAACATTAGTATTATTCTCACAATCAATATTTTATCAAAAATATTGATATAGTTATGTAATAAAATATCAGTATCTAAGAGGTGTCCTTCTATCACAAAAATTTAAATGTAAACTTAGTTCATTCTTATATTACTCTGACTAACTATATCGATTGATTATTAGTATATGGTAGAAGAGTTATTTATAAACTTTTTATATAAATGCTATATATGAGTACAATCTGCCAAACGTGCATTTAAACTAATTGATTATAATTTAATATTGAAGTGAGAAAGAAATAGATCCCCAAAAGACGTCTTTGGGTACTAACAATTACCAGGCATGGCCTAAAGCAAGTAAAGGTCAATAAACTCATATATATAAAAATATATCATACTGTTTTATTTTTAGTTGTTTAAATAATTTGAGTGCTTATACGATATTAAGAAACTATTTATTCAAATTTCCAGGTCCAACGAACCAGCCATCAACCCAGCAGGTTGAATCCAATGAGCTAACAGTGTCCTTTCCCCCATTGGAAGATATCTACACCAGCACCTTGGAGAAACACTTTGCTACTGAGAACAACACTGTGGTCACCTCCCAGACAGGATCTACTGCCCTCTTGCCTTGTGTGATCAAGAATATAGGAGATGGAATCGTAAGTGTGTCACTTATATAGCTTAAACAATTTTAGATCTTAAAGAATCTATTTGGAAAACATTCAAAAGTTGCAAAAACGATTAATGGACTGCTTGCAAAACTATGTTCAAACGTATGACCATTTTAGATTAATTAGTTCAGAATAACAACTGTTCCTACTTGCTTGCAATTATCATATTCTTTACTGAAAGGTTTTATGCAGAAATTTGAAAACTTTGTTGTTCTATCTTGTATAGGTAGATTTAGTAGTTTCTGTCGCTTCTCTTCGCTTAGGGTATCTGGAAAATGTTGGAACCTATCGTTCATAAAATCATAGTAAATCATTAAAAATTTGTGTAAATACACAAGCTAAGTTTTTAAGCGTAAATTGGGTAAAAATAACGAATTTTACGCCTGAGTAAACGAGCAATAAATATATTTAAGCGAGAAAGACCGAACTTCAAACATTTTCAAAGGTCATCCACGTGAAATATCTCTAAACAAATTACAACCTTTTAATTTGTACCTCATAATGTTCTTGAAAAGACCAGCTTTTATTACAGCTTCAAACGAATATCACTTTTATTGTAAACGTAAAGGGGATACTTTAGTACTTCGCATCTGCCCCGACTAGTTATGAATTCTGTTTGCTTTTGTTCAGCAAACTAATGTTCTAATTAATTGCTCAAATGTCTTATTGGTATTCAATAAAATTTAATTTAAATTAGCTGTTTCGTAATAGCTATCTAAATTCATTAATAATCTCATTAAAATATAAATTTGTCTACTGCTGCTGGTTTCATGAACCGTGATATATAGTTGTAATTTTCACAGGTGATGGGTCTCGTTACTGATGTGAATATTTTTATTCAAATAGTGTGTGCTCGAGTCTGTTTTGCATTTATTTTTTGTAATATTTGGGAAAAGGGACTTTATTTTATCATGAATCGTCAAACATAAATTCAAGCATTTCATTCGACCAAAATATATACAAACGTGTGTCCAGTCTTTTTGTAAAACTCTTAGCAACAATAAAAATAATACTTAAATTATAATATTTATTTTTACACCTATACATATGTAAATGATTTTAAATATTCGTTGAATAATTTAAGCAGTCATTTTGTTCTCGATCGAACGATGTATATACGATGTAACTGGAAAGGAACCAGCTCTGGAGTGTCTACCGGTACAGTCTACCAGGCGTCAACTACATAATTAATTTTATATTATATTTGTGATCAAATTTGAGATGAGAGAGAGAAAAATCCCCTTATCAAATAAGGTTTAACGCTGAGCAAAATTATCCTTAACTTATAATTAACTTGAATATTCTTCCGATGAATAAATTAATATTGTTATTTCTTTAGGGAGGTGTCAACAAATTCATTTGCCGACTTGTAAATATCTTGTGAATTTCAATTAGATACCCATTCTTTGGGTGATAAACATTAGTTATGAACAAACTTAGACGTAAAAGTTTTGGTATTTTCATTACATACTCGAAAACATATTTAAACCTTTAAGTGGTCTAAAACCAAATTTTTATATTATATATTTGATTATATACACACGTCTCAATAATAGATATTACCACGATAGACCAAGGACTACATTCTTAGTATAAATAAAAAAATAATTGAGACGAATTTAATGTGTCATTTTTGTCATTCCGTATTGTATATTTTTTTAAATAATAAAAGACTTTTATTAGAACTAACTATTGTTAAAATTATGCTTTTTTAAAATAAGGGGTAACCTACCTTACAGCCTTCAACTTCATGAACACTAAGCTATTTCAAAGTTATATTAGAGTACCCTTATAATGAAATCAACTATATTGTGATATACATATATACAATATTAACAACATTCAAGAGTAATGAAAAGCTATTTCATTTCTTATATTCGCCACTTTATACGAAGCTAAGAGAAACATACTTAAATGAGATGTTCGTAGCCAGCTGCAATCCCCAAGTAATTTTCCATTGTCATCTACAGTATTCAAGTTTTCAATTAAGATGTCTCACGGCCCATTGGGAGCCTCTCAAAGTTTCCTGATCTCCTGGAGCCGATAAGATTCTTAGCGAATTAAACATGATAATACTTAGTAATATCTTAGGAAGTTACGCACTGTTAGCGAAGCTATGCAGTCTGCCCTTAATTAATCGAAAATAAATGATTTTTTTGTATTACACAAAAAGTTACTGTCTTTAAAAGCAAATCAAGGAAAATCTAGAAAAGAAAACAAGAAAACATATTGCAGACACCGGATAACAGTAACGGTTCAAACCCACCTGCTTTACGTTAGTACAGAAAATTACGGCTGTAATTTCGCTGTTTGAAGCGAAAGACATTAAATTAAATATTTACGTTGAATGTCGTATTGTTTGTTTATTAATATCATGTTTCTAAAAATATTATCCAATAATTAGAATATTATATTTGGCAAAAGATTATTTGTTATAAAAGAAGAATTACCGTACTGGCCCGGTGTCATATCGTGTCGTTTACCGGAAGCCCCGAAAAAGATTGTACTACCAATGCAAGATCTTATATATATTCTTATTTATAATTTGTTTATGAGATGAAGGAGGGTAGGACTGCTAAACGTGATAAAAGATTAGAAAGAATAGAATTCTTTTGCGCTATCGTTCTCAGTGTCACTTTCTAAAGAAATAATAGTTATTTAACAAAGTTATTAAGTAGAGAAATCGTTAATACAATATACATTTTGTTGGCTATAACCGGGTGCTTCTATTTCTTTACAACTGTTAGTTACACGACTAGTGGGTGATAACTTTAGGCTAAATTGAGCTTAGTTTGATATGGGTACCTTTGCAGGGTATTACGTTGCATTAGGGTTAGTTAATAGGAATGAAGTATATATTTAATATAGTTAGCTGAATCTGAAACTAAATGAGTGGCTAGATTTTGATTATAACCGACTGTTGATGTTCAAACACATATCATTTAACTTTTAACCAACAAAAACACAGGCAAAGATGATATTGTTTCGCAACTTTAAGTGAGAAAAAAAACAAAAGCAAAACTTAAAATTGAAACATATACATTTTATCTATTCATACATTTCTATACATTTCAAAGATATAATCATTAATTGTTGAATATATCCGGCGTCTAAGCAAATTCCTTTTTCAATTTAAGTTAGTCCCATCGCAAACTGTACGCATGAATTAGGCAATTAGGAGGAGGGAATTTTTCTGTTTTTGCTGCGTAACAATTTGTACGACCAAGAGCTTTTAAACGGCATATTCATTATAATTGCAATTCATTTGCTGTAATGAAGGTATCTTCGGTGCATATTATTTAACTGTTTACTTGTATCTAACTCTGATCTCTGATGATGATTATTTGTATAATAATATTATTATTTAATTTTAAGCTTCTAACTGTGGTTTCACCCGTATTAATTGAAGTACCAGTGCCCATTACAATGCAGAAAAACGACAATTTTCAATTTTTTAAATGTGTTGGTTTTCAATCGACTACAGTGATTCAATTTATGCATTCATATAGTAGCTACATTCATTCCCTATCAGCTTAACGGATTATAATAGATAGCGCTAAGTATAAAGTTATTAAACTATAATCTAACAATTGATAATAGCTATTTTATTTACCTTCATCGATAAATCTCTACTACTAAAAACTAAAGGTTTAAAATATTGGTACATATTAGTAGAATTCGAGGAATTGTGAACGTGTTAGAAGAAATCGGTTGTAGATTTTGACGGTATTAATTCTGTTTGAGATCAAAGGCACGGATACGAAAGTCACTTAATTTTATTGACTTTTCTTATATATAAAATTCTCGTGTCACAGTTTTCGTTCCCATACTCCTCCGAAACGGCTTGACCGATTCTCATGAAACTTTGTGAGCGTATTGAGTAGGTCTGAGAATCGGATAACATCTATTATTTACCCCCCTAAATGTAAAGGGTAGTCCACCCCTAAATTTATTTTTTTATTTTTTAGACAAATTTTTTAGTTTCTATTTTTTTATGATACAACACACAAAAATACATACAATACAAAATTTTCACCCTCTACGATCAACCCTTATTTTTTATTTATTAATTGAAAATTGAAATCACATGTATGGTAAAACAACGTTTGCCGGATCAGCTAGTTTTAATATATAAATAATAATTGAAATGGATAAACCAAATTATTTCTTGAGAATACCTACAAGCTGCTGTCATGTCAGGGTACCGATAGGGAATAGTTAATTGGTAGCGGTTACTTGCGCCAGTTAGTAGCTAAAGGTGCACCAATTTAGTAGAACGTTCCGCGATGCTTGTCTGTATCAGTTTTCAAATGCATCGTAAGATTCGAAGTCGATGCATGTTACCAGTAAACTTGTTTGGAAAACACTATCTGTTTTGGTAATGGAGCAGAATAGACATTATCGACGTCGAGAGCGGGTTACAATATTGAATGAAATTTTGTGCTGAACGAGCTTGAAAACTGTATAAAATACATTGTTAGCGTAGTATTTTTGTTAACACTTTAAATTTAAACCAGTTTAAGATTTTATGTAGCGCTCAGTAAATGTTTCCGCACTGAGTACAAAAAGTTCCGGCTCATCTTAAAATATCCATATGCTCGTTTGCTGCTCTGTTTTGGTATTGTAGCAATAAATCCATGTCTAATCACTTGTTACAATGTCCGTCAAATGTGACGCACCTTCGTTGAATCTGGTAAGCATTGCACTGCACCAAGTCATGCAGTCCGTTTTTGAGCCTCAGTCAAATTGTGTGAGATCCACCGAGAGCTTTGTTAAACTCAAATATTTGACAAAAAACAATTGACAATCAGATAAAAAACTTCAATCTATAGCCAACGACTTCCATTTTCAAATGTCGTAATTGCTTTTTAAATATTTTATATGTAACGGCCAGTTTCATAGTAACTTATGTTATATCAAAACTATCCATTATTTAAAAAAAAAAACGTTTTAAGCAGGACGAATATCCTGCCACTGCCGCTCTTAATATTCATATTTATATTCACCTTTCTTATATACGAGTGTTTATAATTAGTATAAAGTTAAAGTAATATCTATAATTTTATTTATCCCCCTGACCTAGGAATTCAATTATTATATCATATAATTATTTTGTTTTAATTTCAATATAATTATGTAAATTTGTGCCTAAGTTATTTCTAATAAAATATAACAATGTGAGAATTGATAACGCCGTTACGGAAACAACTGTTTTGATAACTTATTTAAATATTTATAAATAAATATTTTCCTGTTTTAATATTGTAATTTATGTTTATTTTAAAAACTGTTTTGCACGAGAACTTATGCTAATGGCGAGGTAATTTTCTTGTGGGTGTCATTAAAGTCCTCCTTTATGGAGCCCGCTTGAATCTTAGGCCTATCAATGCAGGTGTTCCCCAAGTTATAATCTCTCGCCCAGCCTGTTTGTTCTACATATCGTCATTGTTGAAAATCACAGTTACAGCACTATTGATCCACTATATACGGGCCACATTAAGATCTAAAGTAGATGAGAGTCGTAGCGAACTTGTTTCTGAAATCGAAAATATACTGGAGAAACTTTCGAAGTGGTATAATAGAAGCCTTATTTAGTTTTCCAGGACTCGAGCTTGCTCCTTTTCTGCTAAAAAAAAAATACTTTTTTCGTATCTATTCACAGAGCTTCACTCACCCGAGATTCCTTTCGAAAATACGATGCGTTCACTCAATGAACGCTATTCGTAATCGTAGAGACCACATCCTGAGGTTGCTTTCCTCACGAAATTCTAATGAATGAAATAAGTCAAAACCTTTGAATATTCGACGATGAAAATGGTTTGTATTTCTGAAAAAAAAATAGAGAATTTTAAAACAAATGCTAGTTTCTATGTATATAATTACAATAAACAGAAGGATCTTGCAACCTTGCAAAGAAGAATCCATAGTAATCTTATTGAAGGTCATATTATGATATTTTAATAATATCATAATATGTCCATACATTATCAATAAATACCTTTCAATCCTATATAGAACAAAGGTACCTGAGAAGGGTTATTATAACGTTTATTATGAAAAATATATAAAATAAGGTTCAAACGAGGAGGGCGCCTTAAATGATACGTAAATTAATATTTAAACAATAACAATGCATAGGGCTTGGAAACCCGCTCAAGAAGAATGATGTAGTACACTTCTACGTGAAGACTATAAAACCATACTTGGCGATAAAAGTGATTGTCGAGATTCCTACGTTCGTCCTGCGCCCTCGATTTGAGAACTGGTTGTAAGAGAGTCTTTTTTATAACTGTTTTGAAGTTCATAAGTGTACCTATAAAATGGTTCTTGACTTTGCTTGTATTAGGTACGGACAGAAAATAGTGTTGTAACTATTTCAAATCTCTCGCCCCATCCTCTCCATATCTGCATACATGCATAATGCAATCTGAATAAAGAACTAATTTTAATTTATAATAAGTGTTTTAATATGCAAGCCACCTTCGAAACGTTATTTATTTAAGCTTGCGATAGGTCAGCGAGGTTTGACGGGGATAAGGATGGCCTAGCTGTTACCTACCCCCGTCCTATGGCGAGCTGGAGGCTATTGTCAGGTTTTAGTGGGTAGGGCAAAATAGTGGAGTCCCACATAACCTCTGCTTGAGCAATGGGCCGCAGAGGTATGCGTAACAGCATTTCCTGACATTAAAACAAAAAGGACAGCGAGGTTTGATCCTCGCCTGTGAAACAATTTTATTTGTCCGTGGAAATGACAGATAGATACGACAAGTTTGGTGATGAAATAAATTATCACAAAAACGTTTATAAAGAAAAGCGGTATTAATGAAAAATTTAAATAGTGAAATTATTTGGAATTGTCAAAAAATACTTTATTCTTATGAAAAATTATCATCTAGTGTTCTTTGAATTTTAGTGAGCACACACACAATTCTCCGTGTAACTCTAAATGATAACAAAAAGCGAAACACGTACCCGACATATATTTACATTTATAAAAGGCTTTAATTTCAAATTACCCTAATTTCACTAATTAGCCACAACTCGACCGGCGTTTTTATAAAACCGTAATTAAAACCTTTACGAACTTTTTAATATTCATTTAAATATTGTCTATGCGACATTTATTTTATTTGTGGTAAAATTAATTTCCAAAAATTACAAGGAATGACACTATGTTTCTCTACTTCTTGATCGTTGGTGTATCGTCTCTAACTTTTGATGTATTAAAAAAATCGACGCTGCACGTTTTTCTAAACGAATAAATAATACAATGAGGTTTTATAATACTATTCTAAGGCCGTGATCTAAGCAAATATACTCAGTTGTAAGCGGCTCTCTGCTAGCCCCACTAGCCCTGCTAGCTAGTGTTAACGTGAAAATATGACAATATGCTGACAATAAGCTTAGCTACTACATTGCCAGCCTAAAGGCATTTTAGGTATACCCGGCAATATCACATATTATCAGGCATCTCACCTCTGCTATAGTAAAATTATATTTGCGAATTTTGAACAATAATAACATATTTGAGCATAAATACTTATCTAAGTCATATGTTTATGTGACAACATTTAGCAACCAATTATTGTTTGAACTATGAAAATAATGGTTCAAAAAACGGTGTCAGTTCGGACCAGTCATTCAGTACGTGGATTTATTAAGAATCCTTCTTTTAAAGAAAAACACTTTATTAATGGATTAAGTTATGTATTTTTACAAAATTTAAGTATATTACATTATTTTAAATATTTCCGACGTTTCTACTTTACAGTGTGCATGGTCACGGTAGACCACGTGACCATCTACCATTAATAAAGTGTTTTTCTTTAAATGAGTAATAGTTATGTTAATAAAAGATAATATTAAGAATCCTTCTTCTGAGGAAGAAAGTTTAACATTAATTATGAATTCTCTTTTTGTGTCTTTTTGCAGCAAGTGAATACATATAGAATATTTAGCATATCTTTATATATATAATTCTTCTGTGAGTGTGTATGTCACTGAACTTCTCTCGAACGACTGGACCGATTTTGATGAAATTTTTTGTGTGTGTTCAAGGGGATCTGGGAATGGTTTAGATTCACAATTTTGTTGATTTTTAGTTGTTGATTTTGGATCCTATAGACGGCGCTACCATCGCAGTGTCAAATTTTAAATAATATTCGAATAATTAATTAAAAATTGAAATCACATGTATGGCAAAACAACGTTTGCCGGATCAGCTAGTATTATATAAAATTCTCGTGTCACGGGGTTCGAACTTGAACTCCTCCGAAACGGCTTGACCGATTCTCATGAAACTTTGTGAGCGTATTGAGTAGGTCTGAGAATCGGCCAACATCTATTTTTCATCCCCCGAAATATTAAGGGTAGTCCCCCCTTAATTTAATTTTTTATTTTTTAGACAAAATTTTTAGTTTTTATTTTTTTGTGATACAACATACATTATTTATTAATTGAAAATTGAAATCACATGTATGACACAACAACGTTTGCCGGATCAGCTAGTCTTTTTATATACGTAAACTAAAGAGTCCTAACAAAAGTTGCGTGATGTGAATACATTACAGTTCAGTGCCTTTTTATGTCACCGATGTCCTCGTCAGTTTTAATAAAAATAGGTATTCTCATACTATATTTTTATAATAAAAAATTCACAACTTTCGCACCATCTTTAACAAGGGCATATTATTTATGGAGGATTACAAGCAAACTGGAATATAAAAACTGCACGTATTAATTATAAAATGATTTTTTTATCGTCGTTGAACTATTAGCTTCGTGAGTTGAAATTCTTAATAAATCACTTTTAGTGCATTATTATTTAATGTAACAGTTACACCACAACACAACTTTGACTTATGAAACTTCGATCATTCAAATGTAATATTTTATAGTACTTTAACTTAGGTAAGGACTGCGTTACAAACCACCTTTTAATTTTAGTTCAGAGTGAAAAAGACTATATATATAAAATATAAAATTTCATAAGATAAATTCAGGAGTACAGCCTATATTATTTCCTAGGACTGGTCACAGTGCAAAGTACATCAATTTGAACTTATATATTTTGACCCAATTTGTCTGAAATTCCGTTAAAAGCAGTACAATGTTGAGTTTATTAAGAAATATGTGAAGGATGTCTTACATCCTTGTTTATAGAACGGTAAATGTCTCGGAAGAAACCGGGATTTATGTCACTATAGAATAACCATCGGTTTCTATTTGTCTAAGAGGTTAAATTAAACTTTTCTTTTTATTTATCTTATAGACATTTGTGAATCATTAATATTAACCTGATCATACCCAAAACAAAGACAAATGTATATAAATTCTTAAGTTTGCGCTATATATTAAAACTCAAATGAAAACCAACTCAAAATCTCTCATCCAATCTTTAAATACACAGAACACTACTCATATATTTTTCTATACTGTAAATATTTATCTAAGAAATTCGATCGTATTGTAAAATACTGTTTTTATGCGTTCAACAACGTTATAAAACTGGATTGAATTTACTAAATTCCTTAGATTTTTATAGACACATATTGTATTTAAAAAATATTAACATTGTACTTACGAATAATTCTTAGAATAGAGTTCAGTGAGTACAGTAGTATGAAGTACGCAGTTCAAAGATAAAAGAATTTGTTGTTATAACGAATAGACAGCGAAAATTTACTAATACTGACTAAAGTGATATCAATTGTTGCAGGTATCTTGGATACGAAGAAAAGATTACCACTTGCTGACAGTTGGTCTGACCACATACAGTTCTGATCAACGATTTCAAGCAATACATTTACAACATTCAGAGGTATTGCCATATTAATATAAAAAATCTATACAAAATTGTTTGTTTGAACGCTGTAATGTTAATTAAATTTATACTTGTAGAATTGTAAAGTTCGTTCAAGGACGCTATTCTATAACAGGAAGTAATTTTTAGGAAAAGTAACCATTAATTTTTAGGTTTTTGGTTTTAATCAATGAAATAACTAACTAACGCTCCTATGACAAGTATAAAGAATTTGATACGTCCCTATACAAGTAAAAAGTGCGTACATTCATAACGTTTCCCGGTAGCATTCCCCTTTTGTTAACTAAATTTACATTTATTGCCAGACCACAAGAAGAGAACGAGAACTGGCAAAAAACTCTCTTAAGTCGCCGAGTTACTTGAATAGTTCATATAAGACGTTTACAAAAATGAACGATTTAATTCTATTATTTCTTTCAGGATTGGACGCTCAAGGTTCGCTTCGTACAGAATCGTGATGCAGGCATCTACGAGTGTCAAGTTTCATCGCATCCGCCTACCAGCATTTTTCTACACTTAGATGTTGTAGGTAAGTTAACTTGCTGACATCAGAGCTAACTCCGTCATACGTATTTTACATTGTGTATTCGAATCGGTGTCCCTATTCGACAATGATCATTATAGGAAACGTATTTTCTTTTGTTAAGCATTCACATCAATTTGTTGACAATTATTATCATTCTTAAAATTGTAGGTTCCATTGCCAACATAAAATTCAGACGCGGTCATTTTTTTTATTTTTATTTTTATTCATTAGGATCTCCAACAAGAACACACTTTACAATCCCCGGTATTGCACTGTTGCAGTCTAGACACAGCGCTTCTTCAGTTACAGGAGATCACAACATGCACAACAGGAAATAACTATGACTTAACTTATCCTAATATATTGTAACATAGTACAGACACATCAACATTTACACATTGGTTAATTGTTTAGTTATAAGATACTTAAACTTATTTAGTGTATTTGAAAATATATCAACATTTTTCAAAGGGCTGGCTACTGAATTGTATTTGTGAACAATTCTTGCGATGGGCGAGTATTTTCCTAAGTTACTCCTATAACGTGGAGCCTTAAATAAAGGTAAAGGGAAACGTGGTACTCTGCTAGGTACGCTCAGACATATTTTGCTTAGCACTTCAGGAGAGTCAATACTGATATTAAGTAGCTTATACAAGAATAACAGGTCTGAGACAGTGCGACGCGATTCAAGAGATATGAGTTTGAAATCAGATAATTTCTCATGGTAGGATTTGATATTCTTAAGTTTAAGTCGGAAAGTTAATTGGCGTAGTAGTCTTTTTTGCAATCTTTCGATGCGAGTAATATGGATCTGGTAAGATGGGTTCCAAACGGTGCTACAGTATTCCAGTTGACTACGGACATAACAATTATATAATAGAATTGTAGTTTGAGGTTTTTTAAATTCTTTTGACGCACGAAGTACAAATCCAAGCGCACGATAAGCGGCGTTGAGAGTTTTATCGATGTGTTCAATAAATGTTAATCGGCTATCGAAATAGACTCCTAGATCTCGAATCGTAGATACTTCTGAGAGTAAATGACCATGTATATTGTAAGTTGACTGAATTTTATGATGTTTTCTGGTAAATTTTACGTGATAACATTTCCTAAAGTTAAGACACATCTTATTGGCTGAACACCACTGACTTAAACGGTTTATGTCCGCCTGCAATAAATCCATGTCGGATTCCTTTGTCATTACACGAGACAACTTAAGATCGTCTGCAAAAAGATACGGCGTAGAGTATTTAAATATTTGGGATATATCGTTAATAAAAATATTAAAGAAAAGCGGCCCTAAGATTGAACCCTGTGGTATACCGGAAGTAGCAAAATATAGATCCGACTCAGCGCCATCCACGACAACAGACGAAGTTCGAGCATCAAGGTAGGATTTGCACCAGTTTAAATTGGAGTCAGTCACGCCTAGAGAGTTGAGTTTCTGTAATAATATGCGATGATTTACCTTGTCAAAGGCCTTGGAAAAATCTGTATAAATTGTGTCTACTTGGAAACCCTGATCAACTGCGGAGGTCAATTCAGTGACATATGCGACAAGATTTGTGTTTGTAGACTTCTTTGGTAAGAACCCATGTTGGTAAATGGATATATAGTTTTTAATATGGTTAAATAAAATCGGGTACACAAGCGATTCGAAGATCTTAGACAGGGCACAAAGAATTGAAATAGGGCGGTAATTGCATACGGATTCGCGTTTGCCGTTCTTGTAAACAGGCACAATCCTAGCCCGTTTCCAAAGATTTGGGAAAATGCCTGTTTTTAACGATGTGTTGTAGATATTTGCAAGGGGATAGGAAATGTATCGAGCACAACGGGACCAAAATATGGGAGGTATGTTGTCAGGTCCTGCCCCTTTGGACAGATCCAGTTTAGAAAGTTTTTTATAAACAGCCTCTTGAGATACTGAAAAGTCACTCATGGCTGGTACCGGAGGTATAGAGCTATGTAAATTGATAACAGAATTGTCATCTTCAAGTCCTGGTGGATCATAAACGGACGAGAATTGTTCTGCAAATAAGTTTGAAATATCCAGTATATTAGTCGCAGTAAGATTGCCAAGGGTCATTTCAGAGGGATAAGAGCTATCGCATTTCCGTAGGTTTTTTACATGGGTCCAGAAAAATTTAGGGTGTCTCTTTATTTTGCTTTCTATTCCTCAATATAATTGTTATAGCATTTTGATGTAAGTTTATGACAATCTTTTCTGATATAACTAAATTCAATGAAGTCTAATGGATTATTATATTTTTTTAGTTTCTTGTGGAGTTTCATTTTGCGTTTAAGTAAATTGATCAATTGAAAGGAATACCAAGGTGGATATCTACATCGAGAGTATACTCTTATAGGAACATGTTTTTTTATGATTTCTCTAATTCTAGCATAAAACCTATCCATCATGATGTTCACATCATTGGTAATTGCAAATTCAGTGTTCCAATTGATATCATTGAGTGCTCCGGTAATTGCGTCATAATCTGCTTTGCGATAGTTTTGCCTGCATATACTTTTGGGTTTGATTTTAACTTTTATTTTTAAGTTAGGTAATGAAAGCTGGAAATCTAAGGCTGGGTGGAATTTATCAAGGGCCTTAATAGGGTTTGAGCAATTAGTTATATTAATATGTTCAATATCGGACAGAATTAAGTCTAAAGTTTTATTTTGAAAATTTTTTACCCAGTTGCACTGTTTTAAATTATTAAAAGCCATAAAGTCATATAAGACATTATTTAGACTGCCAGTGCTACTGGTAGAAGGTGCACAGCATTCCATAGTTTCATCATGTATCCAGTCAATACTACTCAAATTGAAGTCACCGACAATTAATGTAGGATTATTACTATTATTATGTGTCACTGAATTGCAATTGTCTATAAAGTGTTCAAACACTTCAAAGTGTACTGGAGGGGGAAGGTATACAACACATAGTTTCACACGTGTTCGGCTTGTGTTTGACTGGAGGTCAATTGTAATCCATAAGTCTTCGCACTGACTTTCCCATTCCATCATACGACGTGAATTAAATTTATTTGATACTGCTATAAGGACACCGCCACCAATTTTTTTATGGTTACTAAGGCTAGATGTTTCACGATCCCTTCTATAGACCCTAAAGTTGTCATTAAACAGTTCTAAATCAAAGACTCCGCCGCACAGCCAAGTCTCAGTCAAAATATAAACATCATAATCACAATTGTGTAAATGTTGACGTACCTCAGACATGCAGCTACGTAGACCTCTTGTGTTTTGATAATAACACTTTAAAGGATATGAGTTGAATTAGAGAAAGCTTCAAAGTTATGCAAAACTAATGCAAATACATAAATTATGTCAGTGAATTGAATTTTTCGTAGTCACTGATTATAATACTCTGTGATGTATTGTCCCTCCTTAGGAATATTCTACCATTGCGCACCCACACAAATTGATAACCTAATTCCTTGGCTCTTGTACGTGTCGCTGCATGTAGCGCTTTGTTTTCCGGGGATAAGTGCTCGACTACGAATATTGGCACTGGTTTGTCCGTAGATATACCCAGGTGACCAGAATGGAGTTTGTTTTTTGGATGATTCTTGTTGTATTGTATGGATGAAGCAAGAAACCTGTCTCGTATGCGAGTGTTATTGAATTTCACCAGGATTGATCTTGGTCGCGACGTCTGTTTATCAATTTTAGCTATTCTCGTGCATAGCTGGATATCTGTATCTTCGATTTCACAATTTAATACTTTACTGAGCTAAAGTACGGTGGTCACTAGGTTTTCTGATCTGTGCTCAGGTATGCACTGCAATTCAACGTTACTAGAGCGAGCGTGTTGTTCCAATAAATTCATTCGTATTGTTAGTGACTTGACGGTATTTTGTAGCATAGAATAGTTCTTTTCAAGATTTTTAATTTTATCAGATTTTTCATCTAGGATTGCCTTCATCTCATCATATTTATCATTGAAAAACGATAGCGACTGTCGAAATTCGGATATCATATCGTTAATTACAGTGAGTTGATCATTCAATACTTCCTTTACTGTATCCTTCAATGCCCTGCCAACTTCTTGTCTTATCAATTCCCTGAGATCGCCACTAGTGAAGTCCGTCAACAGTGTCTCGTTTTCTTCATAATCTTGAGGTTGAGATACTTTGCTTCGAAGAGTTACATTGACATCTAAGGGCGGAGAATTGTCTTGAGTATTTCGCAGGCTAACCGGATTGTGTGGACGAATTGGAGTATTTGAGTTGTCAGATTTAGGTAACTTGTTCATGCACCCTGGGCATTTCCAAGTACTGTTGGCATTCATATTTATCGATTTGAGTCGTTTTTCGGATACATTAGCGCACAATAAATCGTACCATTGGTGGCAGTTAAAACATTGCAGACCTTTTCCAATAGTCCAATAGTCATAGAAGTTAAATAAAACTACTCTTATTATAAAACAATGTAAATACTTAAACATTCATTAACACAAGCCCCACGAATGACACAAAGGTCTCAAAGACTTTTGAAACTGTGCTGTTAATTTAGAAAAATATTTGCTCCAAAAAACATAAAAGCAACGGTTAACGGTTTAATTTATATTCACACGGCTTTTAATTATTTTTGGGTTAAGTCATTCCGCCTTAGGTTTGAATTTTTTATTTTATAAGGGTTCTTTAGACGGCTTTGGTGTTGGGCCCAGTTATTATCCACTTTCAAAGAAACTCTAGAAATGTTTTATTATTAAAGGTGAGGTAGGTCAAGGTAGTTTTTTTACCACTATATGACAAGGAACCAATTTTTGTTCAACATATACTTTTGGAATGAAACTTACCTCCTCGCAAATAGAAAAATGCAAACCAGAATAATTTATCTATACTAAAAGATACAACGTTCATATTTTTATAAATTATATTTAGTAATTTATATTACCAAAGTTTTAAAAGACAGCTTTCAAATTACTGACAGTGATTTCGTTAGCTTTATTTTAAATTTTAAATTGATGGAATTCGATACGGTTTTTCGTTTGTTTTTTAACCAACTCAAAATATTTTTCAATCCTCTATATTTTTGGATTAGCTTATATATGTATAAAATAAGGAATTTTCCACTATAGTTCATAGAAGTAATGTAGAAAATAACGAATACAGTAGTTCCAATTAACACTTATTAAACAGTTGATGTATTAAAGTAAAAAAAAAATACTACGTCATTTTACCCAATTAGCAAATGTATACCTTTCAGAGGCTCGCGCTCAAATATCAGGGCCGACGGAGAAGTACCTCAAGCCTGGTTCAACTCTTAGACTTCAATGCTCCGTGGTACAAACCACAGAAGCACCAGCGTTCGTATTCTGGTAAGTCCCTTTTCCTTATTTAACAAAGTGAAAAGTCTTTTCTCTCTTTAAAATATATTTTATCCTTAATAATATAGCTTATACAATTGGTCACGAATCGTATACATGGTACATCCGTTACTAGTTCACACGTTCTATTTCTTTTTTTTTAATGTCGAAATTCCTTCATAAATTTTATGATGTCTTTAAGATGGGTTTCCTTGATAATGGCGTGCACGCCTACTATGGTTTTCAAACGAAATTTGTTGTTAATGTTTATATTAATAAGTTATCTGTGTATGTTGTGTAAGCTGGCGTTCCTTATTTAAATAAATAAATACATGTGTTTGATAGTGATATAGTCTGCATCTCGGGTTCATATACGATAATTAATGAAGTATTTGATAACCTTCAGCAAGGCTTCATAAATTGTAAGAAACTCATTACGCCCTTCATACATCACAGTTGTTATATAACAAATTTCACCGCGAAAATGAAAATAAAACGCACACAACCCTCACGGAGAGTGGCCGTAAAACTTTATTTTTTCCGTAAAATTTTAGCTCACCATTTTGCGGTTCGACGCTCATAGTAAATTGCAATGCGCATACATTTTAAGTGGTGTTCTCTTGAACTATGAGACAGTTGTTTGGTATATTATATTACAGAGTAAATACTAATTTTTGCTACAAATATTATATTACAATATAGACGAGCTTTGGCTAATCTTAGTCGTAGCCATCGGTCGTTGCTTTTCGTATAACCTTTACTATTTTTGATAAGAATTTGTGTGATGTAATATTGTTATAAAAATAAATTGTCTTCTATAAAAATTACATTAAAATAGTTCCTCTGTGTGCCATAAACAGGAATTGTTTAGTAAAATAGTCTTTTAGAAATGTGAACAAGTTTTCCTGGTAATCACACTGCTATCGCGGGAAAACTCAAGTAAAATGGGAAATATTTTAAAATAATACACGGCGTAACCTACCGCGCGTCTAGCCGCAGCTTCAAAGCCCGAGGCTTACCTACATCGTTGCCAAGCTTTATGGATAAAAACTTGAAAATATATAATTCGGTTTGTTTTTTTATGCGAAACTTTTTCAAGTGCATATTTGTGTGTGACGATTTAACAGCACAGTAGCAATTTGGATGAATTTCAAATGAAAGTAATCGGAAACAAATGGAGTCAACTTACTCCAAAAATTACGTGTACATAAATAGAAAAAAAACTTATGAGAAGTCCAACATGTTATAATTACGATCACGTTTAAGTGACTGAGAGGTGAACAACAACTTCAAATGTTCGAAAGACTTATATAATATTTACAGAAATTAAATATATTCGGGTGCAGCCGCTTGTCGCTTAAAGAACACTTGAACTATAAATATTAAATTGTCAAACTAGACTTATTTAATATTGCATTAGGGTATTACTAAAGAAAGAAAATTAGTAGAGACAGACGTAGAAACGTATTTAGTATTGTAATATGACGTTTCCGAAAAGATATTGCATAATATTATTTCCAATATTATTTATATATTTTTTATATTTTGAAAAAAAAAATTGGAAATGAAAATGTAAAAATGTGTCTTTTTATAAGGCTATCGTATGGATAGTGATAATTCAAACATAATTGTATTTACCTAAACCTTAAAATATGTATAATATCATTTTTATGAAGTAAAAATTAATACCGTATTATCTTTTAATATAGAAAACTAGCTGATCCAGCAAGCGTTGTTTTGCCATACATGTGATTTCAATTTTCAATTAATTATTCGAATATTATTTAAAATTTGACACTGCGATGGTAGCGCCGTCTGTCGGATCCAATGTAAAACATTCCAAAATCAACAACTAAAAATCAACAAAATTGTGAATCTAAACCATTCCCAGATCCCCTTGAACACACACAAAAAATTTCATCAAAATCGGTCCAGTCGTTTGAGAGAAGTTCAGTGACATGCACACTTACAGAAGAATTATATATATAAGATATATAAGGATAATATGAATTAATATATGACATAATCGTAATTACTTGTATTTGTAGAAAACTCAAAGCTTAGAATACAGAGAATCGATGAGCTAGTCTATTAATATGAGAATTGCCATCTGCATTTAAGCACACGTTTTATGTCATTAAAGCGAGACTATAATCATTTTAAATGATTTTCTTTCTTCGGTAATATGTAGGTAATGTTAAGCTCGTACTTCATAAAATTCTTAAGTGCCACTAAATTTCGTTTCAAGAGTAAATTCCATAATAATGTGAGTTACTACTACTACTACTCAATGATAAATCCCTAATTTATTTATGAATAAGAGGTGATTACGATTAATTCGACAAGTTATGATTTGAGGCCAGGAGAAAATGTAGTATTCGGCATCAATTTTTAAATGCTATTATCATTTTATTGTGTTTTCATATTTTGCTGCATTTTTCAAACATCCTTAAGACCAGGATACTTCAAGTGAGAACTGTACCGTATAACAAAATGAGTAGATAATTATATAATTTTATCTTTCTGAAATAATTTATCTTTTACTTTTTGCCAAAATATTGAAAGAATTTTAAAAAGAAAAACACATTATTGAATATGAAATATTCCTTCACAATTTCCATTCAAAATTTTTAATTTAAAATGTTTCTACTTTCAACAACCGATCGCAGCTCATTATTGCATTTTTTACGTTTCTGTCCGAGATTGAAATCTTTAACAAAATAATAAAAATACTGAATACCCAATTAGTAGGAGCATCTTGAAAAATGAACGAGTTTTTGAATTCCAAGAAACACTGTTCAGAAATGTATATAAGAAACATGAGAAAATTAATAGAACATTTTTGGTAGACCAAGATTTTTGTATAAATGTTATTATTTGGAAATTCAAAATGCTATAAATCTGAAACCGAATACTAAAATGTGTGTTGTTTTTAAATATTAACGGTATATCGTCATGATATCAAAACTGTGAAATACTTTAAAAAGGAAGGAATTATATGAATATACAATGTACTTTAATTCTCAGTGATTTCATATTGCCCCTATGAAAGAGAAAAATACTGTGCAGAAAATGAAAATTAACATTATGCGAACTATTCTGCTCCTCTTTAATATCTTATTAATATCAGATTTCACAACAGTATTGTTATATAAACAATATAATTCAAAGCAAAAGCAAATAACAAACCCTAAAAGGGATAGAGAACTAAATGCCACATATTTAGCTGACTCACGAAACAGATTTGTTGCGAGGCATTTATAAAGACAAATGGACAAACTGTCCTTTGAAAGTCAAAAGTTATTGTCATTCCTAAGCTTGGATTAAAGTAAATTACTTTGTCGCTGTTATTTTTCGGTTGAAATAACTATTCAGTATGTTTTATTGGCAGTTTGCTTGAGTATCTATTTATATAAATACGTTTTTACTTATTTTAAAGTTGAAAAAAGTTGGCTGTTATTATGTACTAAAACAGTATGAAACAGAAAATAGATTTTTATTACTTAAATTGATTTTGTTATGGAAAAAGTATATAACTTAATATATTACTAACTTTCAAAATTATCATTCTAAACAAAATCAACTAATTTAAAGTTATAATCATAAAAAGAACATTTAATTACTAAAAGTTGGACCCTATGCAGTGTTATGTTTAAATTTTCAAACTTTTTAAATCATGTGCCTCTATTGCTGGTGACATTTTGTCACTGTATTGCGAGGCTTATACTCTAAGCGAGGAAACTACTAAATCTGGCATCACCCGTACTATGTACCAGATCTTTTATTCGAACCTAAATTAACAAATTAATACTTGGATCATATTTAAATGTAATAAAAATAATCGTGAAATTGTATCACAGATTATATATATTAAATAAAAAGACAATAGTAATATATTAGCTCTCAAATCGGAAGCGCTCAGCAAAAGCTTCCCAGATTTTACTTAACAATATGGGATAAAATATAATTTATTTCATCTTTCCGACTAGGTATCACAACAGCAGAATGATAAACTACGACGCAGAACGAGGCATCAACGTAACGACAGACACAGAACAGCGTCTATCGGATCTACTCATTCCAGCTGCGAGTGTTTCTCATGCGGGGAACTACACTTGCGTGCCAAATAATGCGGTCCCCGCTAGCATATATGTTCACATATTTAATGGTAAGTCTCATAGCGCATATTACAGAACAATCGATAGTATTATAAAGTAATGTTGAATTATAATAAGCTTTACTTTATACTTATAGCAATTTGTGATATGGTGAGGTGCAAATTTATAAAGTAGATGAATATGGAGAAGATGTTTGTCATGGTTCGAGTTCTTGTCTGAGGGTATATTATATGTCCATCAACTTAAATTATGCAATATACACATTGATTTAAATTGTAGACTAGTACACCTTATCTGTCCCTGAACAGTCAACTATTTATTAATATGTATCAATGTCAAGTAACTCATATTATACTGTCAAATAACTTATATTCCTGCCCATCCATTAAGGGCGTATAGTGAATAATATTGTATATTGAATACTACAGAAAAAGCACTGTAATTGTACTTTGTATTGTTTGGCGTTCCACAACAGAGCTGTTCTTAAAGCACATACTACTATTTGTGGAACCAGCTGCCGGCAGAGGTATTTCCGAGTCGATACGACTTGGGTGCCTTCAAAAGAAGAGCGTACTAAATCCCTTAAAGGCCAGTAACACGCTTTTAAGCTTCCTGGCATTGCAGGTGCCCATGGGAGGCGGTTTTTACTTCACTAAGTGAACCACCTGCTCGCTTGCCTGCTCTCTCACAAAAAAGCGCTTTCAAAAAGCAAAGTTTTTCGTAGCGATTGATGAGTGCTACGCGGCGTAGCGATTTTCTACACGAATGTCATAACACTCCTACGCAAATGCTACAACTCAAATTGCAAGCACATTTCTAATAAATTAGTCCTAGAATTTCCTAACAGAGTATCGTACTGTGCTCCATTTCCTTTTGCATCGCATAAAGAGCCCTTATTGATAGCATACGCAACGCTCTGCATAGGAAAGTAGGTCATCAACTCATGACCCAACTCTAACTGCAATTACCTCGATCTTCGTCCTTTGAGCGCTCCAAATTCTATGAAAAGAATTGATTTTGATGTGATGCATTTCTAAGGCAGAATGTTTATAAACTACTTATAAAACGTAGTTAGAATACATTTTCCACTAAATGAGGCATTACTTTATAAATACCTCTGTATATTCCACTAATAGGCACATAAGTAAGATGTTTATACTTAAGTTATTTTTGTAAATGTTCTGTAGTCTTCATATGTTTTATTAAATAGCTAATATATAAAATAATTTAATTAATTTAGAAACTAGATAAAACTCTTTAATTTATATTTATTTAACTTTTCAGGCATATAGATATTGGTCGTAATTTTTACTTTAATCAGGTCAACTCTCACTAATACAAACACAATAAATAACAAATTGTATCTATCAAACAAAGGCGTCGGTTAAAACAATTTATAGGCCACCTCGGCTTTCACTATCGTGTTTAATAACTCAATTTTCTAGTCCATTACTGAAGGCTCCAGCGACCGCTTAGTCCGTCCTCCGTTAGTCTATTAGACCAACCCTATCGATTTAATTATAAACTGATAATTTAAAGGGTTCAAGATATAAATCAACCCATAATGATCCTATTGGTACAATGGTTTCTACACCGGTCCGATGAACAGAGAGTCTCAGATTCCCAGTATGTCACCGTTATTGTGATGTGAATATTTTAGGTCTGGATGTTATTTGTATTTATAAAAAGCTTTAAATACCATAGCTGTTTTATATTTTATAAATATGTAACATTACGTCAGCGTATATATATCAGAACTTTTACAGATTAACAAAAATCAATAATTAACTTGAACTGTACAAAAGATTTCGTAACTTACATTATACGTACTCAGCACAAGCTATTGTTTACGGTTTCACAACATTTTCCATATACATATTGATCCATATATCGTTATTTCGATCAAATAAAAAATAATTTTTCAATTCTAGGAAGGAACTACTTTTCCTGACATTTTCGTGTTCAACCATAAATACAAAATTTATTAATATAATATTCATATGGATTTTAGAAGAGGGGGGAGTTATCATTTTGCGTTTAAGTAAAAATCATAAAATGTGAGTCAGACGAGCCTATTCAATCACATATCTGTATTGTTGCATATAAGATCAGTTAATACATGTCTCATTTTCAAACTATACATTTTGTAAGCAATTTAATCTCTTCTAGGCAGAAAATTTGATGAGGTTGTAGTAGGGATCGCTTAAGCAGTGGCATTATAGGAATCGCAACCTCCTAGCGAAGATAAGTTAAGTACCGATAGCAGAAATGGTCAATTTAAATTTATAGGTAAAAATATTTTTACTCAATGTTATGTAATGAATTTGGTAAACGGCATCAAGATTACAAAATATGTGAGAGGGGGAGACCTGAAACCTAACACCCTTATTGTCGGCAGTTGTTACCCTAACACATAAGTATATAAATATATAGACAAGTACGGGATGTCCCCACCAGACGTCAAATAATGCACAGATGCCAATAGGCACATATGTAAGATTTTGGTAAGAGCAGAGATTCAGGTTAGTGGAATATTCTCAAAGCTATCAGGCAAACTCACCACGATAATATGATAATGAAGAACTTGAAGAAGGCATCGCCACTTTGAGACGATGCGAGAAATGAACACTTTAAATATACATTCCATTTCACACACGCGCACCACCGCTATATGGAACCAGCTGCCAAAATTTGCATTTGCGAACCAATACGAATTAGGGATCTTTAAGAAAAGAGCGTATAGTCATCTTAATGGCCTGCAACGCACTTGTGATGCCTCTTGCATTAAGAGTGTCCATGGGCGGCGGTATTTGTCCTGTTTTTATAAAAAAAAAATTAACACACATATACAATATTTCTTATGTGAGTAGTTGGTGTATCGATGCATTCTTAGCATCTATTTTTCATTTAAAACAACCGTGTTGTGTTAAATTGTTGTGTTCGGTGACATTCGAATTCAGATTATAAATAAAATCTAATTTTAAATTTAAAAGCTTCTGACAGATGTGTAATCTATCTATATAATCTAATTGTACAGTCTATGCCCTGTGCAGTTAAGGGATTCCAAATATACATTAACGAATGTATTTGGTGTAATAAGTATCCACTACTGAAGGTAAAATTATATTATGAACGATACGCGTATATGTTACAAATTTTGCTTTTTCTATTGAGTCATAACATTCTATTACTTTTATGAAAAATACATATTATTTGCTAACCCTCCCATCCAAGGTGAACGAGATATGAAAGTTACGTAATCCAAGGAGCGATGTTCATGCCGGCATCCTTCTAAATGAAATTGTCACTGCTGACCTTACTTTTATTTCATTTTAACGGGATATCTAAGTGCAGTGGTACTAAATAACTTATCCAGAATATTCTTTATGGTTTATATTAATAAAAAAATATTAAAAATGATCAATATCTTTATTTTAATCTAAATAACAATGTAATGAAAAACATTCAGTTTTGTTTGATCTAGGAACCGCCAACAGAGCCTTGGATGTAAAGCTGGTTGTACTTAACGAACTAATGTTATATGTAATATTATACTAAATTTAAAACAACTGTATGTTTAAGAATATTTTTGTTTTACGAAACATGATCGTAAGTAACTTATATTAATAATATTGTTGCAGGAGAAAATCCAGCGGCCATGCAGTCATCTTCACCGAGTTACATTCACCTAAGCATATTGCATAGTTTATACACAGCAGTAGTTATATACGCTATCCGGTGACAATTGTGTTAAGCCACAATAAACCATATTACCCTGCTATAAAGCCTTTTCTCCCGAGACAAACTTTGGACCGGCGTATTCCTTTTGTAACCAGTGATTTGTAACTTTGAATGCGATGCTAATTTGAAAAGTGGAACAGCTGAAATGAGGATTTTAAATAGTCGTTTGAAATAAAATTCTTTGCTCAGTTTGCACAGAATAGTGTTAATTTATAGAAGGAATGAAAGACGATGTAATATAAATTAACTAGAGTAGAATTATTCAGAAGTTAAAAACACGTGTGACATACATTCAATGTATATGAAATTACGATAGAGTTTTAATTCATAGACACCCGTGCGTGTAAAGCGTATGCATAAAATCTGTTAGAAATTTTATAATGAAAATGGCATTGGTAAAGGATTAATGAGGGTTTGGTTAACCTCAAAAACTCAAGGTTTCTCGATTCAGCCGTAAATATTTTTTCTATGTTCGCGAATTTCGTCATTAATAAAGGGATTTTAACGATTCCGTTTTCGTTGGAAAGGACCATGTATAGAAATTACGACGATTAATTAATTATTAAACAAACGAGCTCATCAGCTTTGTAGAAAAATTTTGATTTGGAATTTTAATCAAAGTTATATCAATTTCAAAATATTAATGAACAAATTGTCATTCTAATGAACCAGCAATTAAGAGGGATTATATATCTGTCCCAATTAGTTTCAAACATCGAAATTTGGATTATGCTCAGTTCAAAATATTAATTAGAATCAAGAGAGTTGAGCAATCGTTATTTTCCACATGGAATACGAATATCAGGTATACTCAAGCTATGAAACATTACTCTTATACTAGGAATATATTAAACCAGTTAGTATGTTCTATATTTTTAGACACAGTCAGGGTTTTAGTATGTTAACACATTTCATATAACGAAATATTTTATTATTTAATGATAAAAGGTTGACATACATACTTTACTTTTAAAAAAATAATAAGCCAAACGCACTTTTGCCGCCCCACAATTCGCAGCTATCACGAATGGTATCTAGTATATTTATCGTATCTTGTATATATCCTTAAAGGTTAATTTATCTATTGGAAATCTCTGAGAAATAATTACTTAATTCTCCCGGCTTCAGAAGATGTAAATTTCATTTTACAGCTAGGTTTTTTTGTTAGTCCATTAGATAGATACATTAGCTCATGACTTAAGTCATGATCCGATGCATACCTCTTATTATTACACCACGCCAATCACTAAAACTATCCTATTAACGTTCGTTCATTCGTGGAAAACCACAACTATCTAGTAACAAGAACGAACCACATTGAATAATCTTGTTATAAGTTGAATTTATATTTGATATTACATTGATTTAACACTAGTTAATTCTAGCGGCATCGCCCGCGTTAATTTCACCCGTGCACACAAATATAAAGAAAAACACATATTATATGTATATGTATGTATGTTTTTGGTTTACGGTTCACTATTTTTATTATAATGGTTTACACATAAGATAAAGATATACATCTATAAGATGACGGACGTTTTTGTAGGACAATCTAATGATTTATTCACCAAACATATATGTGTAACTCTAGCGGTTTTAGCAGCGCTGGAAATAATTTTGGTGATAGATTTTTTCCTACTTTATATTTTGGACAATTCACACTATATTTTTATTAATTCTGGCCTATGTTAATCTGATGTAGATCATACATGCAAATTTATAATCCTAGTGATATTTTAATATCCTTCATATAATTAATTGGTCTGGTTCGATCGCCGTTACTGTCAACATTTGGGCGTAACTTTTGGCTGTGGTCTGAGTGTTATTTATACATGGAATGTATATAATACATCTTATATTTCTTGTAACTCAAGCGCATTCAAACCCTTTAAAGAGCCTTCATGGGTCACTATAAACTCCAATGGGTCTAGACATGCAACTGAACTGTGTTTGGAAATATTTGAGCATGCAAAGCATTTTCACGTGCCGTTTAAGATGATTACTCGATCGGGTCCTCAAATGACAATTTTAATTGTAATTCCGAGTCGTAATCAATACGAAGTCACCAATGTACGTTAAATATATCATTTCTCTTTGAGCCAACAATGTTAAAAGTTTGTTTCGGGAACATATACAATGTGTTAGATAATATAAGCCTTCCTTCACCTATCACCAATCCCTAGACACCTTACGCAGACGACCAGATAAAAATTATTATATCTAAGACCCACACTTCCAGTGTTTTAAGTAAAATTAAAATAATATCCTCAATCGATCAAATCGAGGGTTGGAGGTGTGGATCAGGTCTTTCTTTGATGATGACGTAGAAAGAAGAACAGAGATACTCTGTCACAATAGCGATCCTGGTATCATTTAGAATCGCATTTGTAATCTATGCAGAGAGCTATATTGATTGCATAAAAATCCTTGGAATCTGCCATTTTCTGTATTAATTTTTCATAATGTGACAGGTCGCCTGGGTAAGGTATATTTATCGATCTTAGTGTGAATACTTTATTCATTTTAATGTTACTAATTATTCATTGAGCTCATTTTATAAATAAAAGTAAGCTTAGATTTTCCAATTATAGATATCTTTTAGGTAATTAGCATTTTCATTGTAATGATCGAGAAATCGCTGATTAATATGTAACGGTGTGTTAATATATAAAAATGTTTAGGACACTCGTATAAACTATTAATATCACATGTAATATAAAACTGTACATATATTTGGTGTGTCTAGATATTGTTACGTAATTTATGTTACTATATAATTTATGGCATGAAATTTGATTCATTTTCGTAGTTTGAAATATGTTCAATGCCGAGTATTACTTTAAATCCTGAATAACAAAAATAGTTTTATAAGTCGAGAGTGGGTGCTCGAGATTAGCGTTCTATATACTTCAGATTACAGTACAGATATTTTCGAAATTTCATGTTGTATCAAATATTTGTATGAAGACATTTAATCTACGCAGATAACTTAAAGTTTTCTTTATTTAAATCATATGTACCCAAACGGTTAAAAGCGGTTTGTAAAATAAATTATTATTAAGTTAAAAAAATATTTTGTCGAAAATAAGTAAATTTCGACCTGTCGCTATTATTGTCACATTGTAAATTAGCTTCCCTAAACAGTGACGAATCGTTGATTCCATCACATGAGAACTGCCCTAAGTTGGATTCAAATAGCCCTTTCTGTGTAATTCAATTTATTTTTAAAAACGTTTTATTACATCAGATCATATAATATCGATATTTTAGAAAGAAATGTGATAGTATATAATTGTTCATAAGTGTATATAGTATTTGTAAGTTTAAACCATACTACTATAATAAAGTAATTGTTCATCTATTAATATCTTTTATTTCAAACAAAACGCTTGCCGAAATCGTATGTATTAAATAACTTGAATTGGGATTCATTTGAATGTATAACTTTAAAATTTCGATTGGAGATTGATGAATCGAATCCTTACAACCCTCTTGCAGAAAATTAAATTACGATTAAGGCTTGTCTTGCCACTTCTTTGACGTGCGTAATTATATACGCTTAAAGATTTTCGTGTTCGACTACTTTTTAAAATGATTAGTAATCGTAACTTCTATTGTATTTGTATAAAACCGAATATATGATATATGATAACCGTATTTAGGCTTTATACCGCATTACATAATAAGAACAACTTTAAACAATAAAAAACTCAAGTTGATTTAATCAGGAATTGTCTAGCTATATGTTCCAATCGTTAGATTCTGAAACTTCAGGTGCGTTTGAAGTAGTGAAAAACATTGTCAGGAAACCGACAAGACCTTACGTTACAAGAGTTATGGAAATTAAAAGGAACAGCTTTTAATCGCTACACATAAATAAATAAATAAAAAAACCATATGCTTTTGTTCTTTTGGAAATGATTCATGAATAATTTGAGCAAGATTACAAAGGTTTTTTTAGATATGACATACTGTAATATGACTAAACCAAAAGCCGTATGTATACTTGACATACGTAATACATTCTGTTTCCATGTGATTCAAAATACATAGAATAAACACCCTTTTCTAATCTAACTGCATACTGATATTACTCTTCACGTTTTACTTTATATAAATGTATCTCTTTTTATAGCAAATATTTAAAATACGTAACACTAAGACATGGTCTCTTGATATTTAAGATCTGTAAACATAAAACCTTATTTGAAAAAGTTGCGAATCAATGGAGGAGTATGTGGAGATCGTCTGAAGAGCTACAAGAAATGAATAAGAATTGCACAAGTACATTGCGGTTATATCAACCATTTCACGTACAAATATCATTTCTCACAAACAACAGAGCATATTTTTATATATTTCCTCAATAAATATTCGTCACCTGTGGGTGAGACAAGTAATGATGACACCGATCAAGATTAATGTTCAGAACAAAAGCTTATATCAATGCGTAATATAAAAATGTGTTTCAATAATGAGATTAAGTCGATATTTTACGTCTTACAAACATGTCTGGGTTTCTCTCATATATGCTTTTTTGTAAAAGTTTTAATTTGTTGACTTTCATACTGCCTGTTAATCAAACTGTAGACTCGTATATACCGTTACTGGGTTAAGGGATGATGTTAATTAAAATTCCCGAAATAAAGGTGTTTTCACTGAACTAGTTTTTACTGAGGCTTTGACTCCTCATTGAGAATTAGGTATACGGATAATAAAGAATAACTTTAGGCAAAATTCCCGTCTAAGTATGGTGAGGACTGTACTAAAATGCCTACTACACTGTTAAACAGAAAGGAGTGACAGAAAAATAATGATGTAATTTTTGTGCAATTATTATAGATTCCTAAAGTATGGCAATAGATGCATGATTCACAGAGTAGGACCAATTCCATAACTATTTACTAAGCTTGCTTGCCTGAAGATACTCGCGGCTGGTATCGCACTTATAAAATTTGCGTAAGAACTAGCTTAGGCAGTACATTTGTAAGTTAATGGAATTAAATAGCGTGCCAACCATGTGTGTCAAGAATAACGTAGTCAACAAGTCTTTAAATTTTTTTTGGCAATATTTTGAAACGGAATTCCCTCCCTTCCCTTATTGTTAGTTTTACCTGTATTATACATTAAATAAAATAATATTTAATAAACTAGATTTTTCTGTCGATGTCATACAAATACAATTTATGTCTTCGCGGCGTCTCTTCTCCATTGTCTCTATCTCTCCAACATCAAAAACTTCCAAAGGGTTGAGATTTTTGTGGCATACGCGAAGTGGTGTATTTTTTATTTTTGTTACCTTGTTTGTATCCTGCACGTCGTTTGAAATTATCCACAATTTAATTCAAAAAATGTAAACAAAACAAATGAGTATGAACCTTGAATTCATACCCGCTTGCGGCTTTAATTACTGTACGAGGTTACACAGGAAATGAATATGTGGTGAGCGAAAACATTTTTACTCCCGAACCGTAGACACTTGTGTACGTGGCTATGCGTGAATTAGAATCAGTGCTGTGTAAAACTTTATTCATTTAACGATCAAATTTTAACGACCCAATTTTCGCTGTAATGTTAGACTACCGAACAGAGGTTCGATCCCTGGTACAGCTAATATTTGTGTGCTCAGAGATATATATCACACAAATAAATATGTGTGTAATTTATAAAAAGTACCCATGAAAACATAATTAGCAAGTGTGGTAACATCCAAAACCAGTTTACATTTAAGCTGACTGACCGTGTGTAAAAGTATGTCTCGATATTGTTATTCTATATTGATAAATGATTGAATTAAATGCGTCTAAATTTACGCACAAAAAACAGAATAGAAGGATCAAACATAGATAATAAATAGTCTATAACTTTATGAAAATTATGTACAGATGAGAGATGCTACAAATATATATCGGTTAAAATAGTTTAGAAATTTGTAATGTACTGTATATTGTACAATATAGTTAAATATGTTTACGTTAGCGGTTAATCATTGTATTGCATTGTGTGTGTCATTATAACTTATTGAATACAAAAAAATAATTCAGATTTTTTTTTGTATCAACAACATCAAATCTTTTATCATTCAACATTCTCAAATGATTTTTAACGACCGCCCAAAAAAAAGAATTCTCTTTTCTGGGGCACGTACGACTTAAGGCCTAAACACTGAGCTAGAAGCCTCAAACTAAAATACACTTACTCAACTCAATTACAATACATTTACTTACTTATTATACTTAATATACACTGCTTTACTTAAATCAATTTTATTAATCTCGCCTTAATTAGTGTATACTGTATACCAACCTTAAACTAAAAGCATTAAAGCTCAATTCACTTATCCAAGTTTGAACAAGTATTTTAAAAGCACAATTTGCGCAGCACTTGTATTAGGGTACTTGAAGCAATATCTGTTGTAGCTCGCAGCTAGTTGGAGATTAAACTATAAATAAATTCATAATTTGTAGAGTTACTACTTATTTATACGAAGAAGCTTTTAGATGGAAGCCAATACAACGGTACTGCATTCTTAATAATAGTTAGCTTTTCATTGCTTTATTCTTTAATAATAGTACGTGATTATTCACTAATGAATGGTGTCCTAGCCACTAGGATTCCCTGCGTCGTGGGCAGCTTGTCTCTACCATGGACTTAATTTGATGCTATCTAGTTATCACAAATCAAACAAAATAACTACATAACATGTATAAATATCCATAGTTTTTTTCCAGAAAGTACAAAACAAAAAAATGATGACAAATCAAAAAGGTCGCATAAAGCATCCAGGTGTACGAGTAGAATCTACCGGGAAAATCTTATTTTTGAGAAAGTGATTGAAAATGAAGGGGCCTCTGAAAGAAAAAGCTTTGGGCAAAGAAAGTACGCTTCGAGTGGCTGTATGCTGGTGTAGCGTTGATTAAGAGGAACGGCCGGTGCATGACCCAAACACTTAATTCCAAGCATTACAAGCATTCCAAACCAAGGAAATTTCCGATTAATTATAACTTTCTTTCTTTTTAAATTCATAAAGATAAAGAATTTTTCTAATAAAAATTCTTCAAAACCTCTCTTGGTAAATAGAACTTCTTATACGTATTCTAATTAATTTTCAATGAATCGATACTTCACAGGATAGTTCAAACGTAGCGAACGGCGGGCGAATCCAAACCTCTTAGATAAAATCTCGATTGTGGATTAGAAGTATTAGGACTTGGCTACCAGTGGAAGTCGATGAAATTCCATAAAAATCAGTAAATTTAGTATCATCGGATCATTCATGGTAGAACTCCAGTAAATTTCTATAATTAAACGTTGAGCCTAACCTGTTTAGTTCCATATTCAAAAATTTATTTTAATACTAAATTATAGAAAATATTATTGATCAGTGAAAAAATTTTTACAATATGAGATTAAGGTAGTCTTTTATAAAATTAAATTATAATAAAATAATAGTAATAACAAATCGCTTGTTAATCTGTTTTCAAAGAATTTTATTTAAAAATATCTCAATTTAATTATAGAGTAACAAACTGTATAGATAGTTAGATAACACATTAACAGGCGTTTGCATAATGAAGGGTCCTAACGATGTAATCTGAACCAATAAAAATACTGGGTCAAAAGTATAATCAAATCAGATACGAAACAATGACAATATTTAACCCTCAACCTTTGAAATTCGCTCAAGGGTAAGCGCAAAAATGTCCCAGAAAAGAGAAACTTAAATGATTTTTCTCAAGTTGAACGAGTGTTTGGTATTGGCGGAAATTACAAGAGGAAGCGAAATAAAGTTCATGTATGTTAATACTATTTAAATGATTAAATAGACAGTTACATCAACCCAAAAAATTGTTTCTGGAACTCTTTCTGAAATAATACATAGTTTAATTTATAATAACTATTAATAGCAATACGTTTTCTGTTACAACTGATTCAGGAAGTAGGATAGTAATGATAATATGTAATATGAGATATCAAAAACTATAATAAATAATAATAGAAACATTTGATTGGATTTTTATGTACGTTATAAATATTTTTTACGTATGTAAACATAAATTTCCTTGAATGATATAATAATAGATTTCGTTACGCGTCTCTCACGTAATTTAATAAATAAATTTAGTTTTAATCAAAACTTCTTGTCTAAGCCTTGGACCACGCTAGAATGATAGCGTTCCCTCAGGGTCACATTTTTTACCTGGACAAATCCCGCGCTCCAAATTGTAACGCTAAGGGGTAACCTTCCCTTAAGGACTGAATAGACGCAATTCTCTGCTTAACCCTCATAAATATGACCAATAAATGCTGACTTTAACTGATTGACATATATGGAAAGAGAATCATCTGAAGATGGCTGGCAGATCGCATCGTACAAAACCCTTATAGACCAATCTACAAGAAATATTCTGCGAAAAAACCCACAACAGATACCAGTGCATCCTCAGGATATTGCCTCATCTAACGCTGTTCGTAGAGAGAGTGGTTGTGGGTTTTTTTCGCAGAATAATGCATGTAGATTAGACAGACAAGAAAATAATTGTAATATATCAATTTTTCGTGCACATTATTTTTCATGTTTTAAAAGTATTTAATAGTAATTTTTTTGAATTGTAAATTTGTGCATGATTATAAAGATTTTGTATTATATTGTAAATCACAAAGTTTCACAGGTACACAGGTAATCACAGGTTTTATTCACTGAATTAGTGACCACCAACCCGCTTTAAGCTTCTCAGTTCGCCATCTTAATATATAAATCCTAATGCCTCGAAATATCATAGCACTTATACCCATAAATAAATTCTTGTCTGCAAGAACAGACGTTGCAGCTTCAGCTACACCAAATACTTATTTTATTTACACGTTTAAAAAAATTAAATTCAGTAATAACCATGACCATATAATTGATATTTCATAATTCTTTGAAAAACGATCCAATAACAGATTGCGGAGTTAAAGTCGAATTACGGATTAAAACAAATCACATTTCTAAGGTTTGTATTGTTATTAATCTCGATTTAGTACTGATAAATTACCGATATTTCAAGTCTGATTTGCTATGAAGAACTCGTTATTTACTTGGTTTCACAATCTTTTATCATCCACCTAAATTCTCGTTAAAATACGATGGTCACAAAATTTAGTCGTATTTTTATAAGCGTTACTAGCTGATCCGGCAAACGTTGTTATGCCGTACATGTGATTTCAATTTTCAATTAATAAATAAAAAATAAGGGTTGATCGTAGAAAGGTGAAAATTTAGGATTGTATGTATTTTTGTATGTTGTATCATAAAAAATACAAACTAAAAATTTTGTCTAAAAAATTTTTATGGGTGGAGTACCCTTAACATTTAGGGGGATGATGTTGGCCGATTCTCAGACCTACTCAATACGCTCGCAAAGTTTCATGAGAATCGGTCAAGCCGTCGGAGGAGTTCAAGTTCGAAGCCCGTGATACGAAATTTTTAAATATTAGATTAGGTAGAGTTACGAAAAAAATATTTTTAAATTTACACCGCGGACTTTAAAAAAAGGTAATTGTAACGATATTACAAAAGGACTCAACTGAGAGTAGCATATACGTACTCGGGGACAAGGTACGTTTTATAAAACGGCCAAAAATTAATATCATTATGCAATCATGGTAAGTACTTAGAACTCCCGCACGAAAGTGTTCGCATGGGAACACTATCGTTTAGTATGAGCTGTCGTTTATAAACACATCACCTGAATTGTTGGATGCCCCCGGAACTCAATAAAAATCGAAATTCCTAAGATATTTATTAGAAAATAACTTATGAACAAATTCTAACAGCTCGATGCTGCTACAATTATTATTATTATTATTTCCTTGGAATCTTACAAGTAAAGCGTCCTGCGGTATATTCTATTACATAGTAGTCAGCAAGAATGCGATGGATGTCCGTAGCACTAAATTACATATAACTATGGTTGTCATATATATATATAGATACCTATTAAATTTAAAAACAAAAATGTTCGACTTCCTATGACGGTTTGATTACAGACTGATGATAGTTATAGGGTCTCATTTATACCCTTTGGGTAGGAAAACCTAAAAAATTATCTCTCCACTTGTTATGACAGCAAAATTTTCACATCACCTGTGTTATCAACAGTCTTAATATCACGGTTCACGATATATCTACGATGGAGTCACAGTATCAGAATCCCATTCGAATAAGTACGGAACTCAAAAACCAACAGCGTATTTTGTTTACAAAACAGCCACTGGCTGATGGCTTAACGAAAAAATCAATATTCAAAATCATGTATCATCGTAACATAATCCAGTACATTTTGTATATGAAAGATATAATAATGAATAAAAATATTTGAAATTCATTTTATATACCATTTTCCAATATAACGATGAGTTTAATAAATCTGAAGCGGTTTCCATTGACCGCTGTTGAGGGCATGTATCATCAATGCCATACTACCGCGATATTCGATTGGAATCGATGTACAGGTTTCACCGTTATATTTACCAATTTACGTTTCCGTATAAATTAATCTATTGATTTCTATTAATACTAACTGTGCACTAAGAGACCAGTTCACAATATTACATATTAGATGATCACGGCGGTTTCACCCGCGTTGATAAACACACGCGGGCATAAAAATATATATTAACATAAATTAATATATAGTAACATAAAAAGAAGCGATAAAAAAAATGTATTTGCGTTTAGAAATCAGTTTATTACTACCAAATGTGCTGATGAAAGAAATTATCAATTTTTATTGTAGTTATGGTTCACAAGCTATAATGTCTTACAGATAAGATATGTTCCAGACTCTTTCGTATAACTATTAAAGATTTGCATCATATATGTAACGATGTGTACATTTGTGGAACTCTAGCGGTTTAGGCAGCGCATGTCAGAATGGCTCGTAGATGGTAGTCTGCATATTTAAGTTATTGATATTTTGGACAATTCACTCCATAACTTTATAAATTGTAGCCAATCTAATTGATGTATAAGCTATTATTACTGGTAAGAGAAATAAACAGTCAACCCCACAATCAATATTTGTCCAGACAAAAACTCTGAAGAATCAACATACATACACAAATTTTCGCTTTAAAGATATATCAAGAGAAGATAACATTCATAATGTATGAATATTAGTTTTGTCCAAATTAAACACGTGAAACAAAATTATTAATAACTTATACAATCTAATGGATATTACGCCACACCGCCAAGAGTGTATAAAATATACAGAATAAATAAAATAAAATACATTATTTTATTTAAATCAATAAAATAATAAAATTACTAAGCTAATTGTTCTAACAATGAACGTAGAAAGACACAGTGGGGTTGTTAAGGCAAAGTAATTTACGTTTTAATTAAAATTGTGTTTGCTTAGGCAATTTTAGATTGGCTAAATGAAATTATCTGTAAACAATTTATTATAGCGTATTAACGATTTGGCATAACTGCGCGACTTTCGTCTACCCTAATTATGCAATAATACTTTGCTTTAAATTGATGATTACATTTGTAGAGTACTCCGGAGCTACTTGACTGTTATCACAAATTTAAATTATTCCTGACACCGACACTAATTTGGGTAATGTAACTTTTTGTAATTGTAATTATTATATCCCGTTCCTACACGAATGTTGTCCCGCGAATACCATCAAAATTTTAGTGCTAGACCGCTCCATTTCATTTCCGGCAAAACGATCCGTAAATACATACGATCGCTTTGGAAGGCTTCAACAAAAATATACTATATGTGTTCCATTACTTCAAAAATGTTAATAAATAGTAATAAAATATTATATCGTTGAACAACCAATAATTTTCCGTTACTGCAACTAGAACACACTCTGGTCGAATCGTTTCAAGAAATAACGATATAGCGCATATATGTACTTAAAAAGTTTAAATTGATTATAGATTTGATATTTAAAGCTATAAGAAGGTATGGGGTTTTACCGCATTGAAAATAATTAAATATCTTTAACTCAATATGTTACAATAAATTTAAAGAAATATGTGATATAATAAATATAAATAGTGTATGTAAAACAGCAGCGCTCCATGATCGTATTTGGGACAAATATTCATTTATACAACATATATTTTGCCCTTATCTTATTATATATGGTCTTATGCGTTTGGATTGGCAAACGATTTATATTTTTGACAAAACCAACGCAAAAATCGCTAGTCATAGGTACTTTTTTGGTACTCAACGTAAAAAATAAGTTTCAGACCAAACTACTACTGTAGGTACTGAACTCATTTTTCGTACATTATTTAATTGCGGAAGTTCTACGGCTTGTATAATGTTTAAAGCTTCACGAAGCAAGTTATATTTTATAAAAAAACACGTTAAAATGAATATGTAACAAAAAATCATAAAAGGCTTCGCTTTTGGGGATATCCGAAGATCGTGACTCTTCATGGCTTCCTGATTTAAGTTATTCATATTGCTGTGGACAAAAATTCGCAAATGCGACCTACTTCCGTAGCCAAACCGTTAGTGGCTTTTTATTAAGACTTCGATTCCTCGAGGTTTATATGTACAAAGATACAAAACTTAAACGAAGTATACATATCTACTTCGTTTAAAAGCAAGCCACTCCTTGAGTAGTTAAATATAAAACCATAATATGAGCTGTATCATTAATCCCTGTTTAAGTCAAGTTTGTGATCAACTTTTTGTATCTTTATCAGAATAATAAAATTTATGCAGTTTTTGAAACCAATCTTTCAATGTCTGCAGTTAACCTAAAGAAGCACAAAATCCTCTTTTTGGTTCGTTCCTATTTACATCATAAAACATTTAGAATTGAACTTAACTATGAATGTAAACTTTTTCTAAATGTAAACTAATTCAGTGCCATGTAGTGCGAGCATGTCTCTTTAAGAAAACGACAGCAAAGTTTAATTGCGTTTCATCCATCGTACAAATCTCACTCAATCAAAACTATAACTGCAATCAATTGAAGAAAACATCATACGACTAGAAAATAGAAAAACAAAATAATTGAGTGAAAACCGCAACTATCGAAAATAATAAAAGTCGGTTTACAGAAATTTATAATCACTTTAAAAGACTACGATGTTATTTCAGTAGAAAATATTTCATCTTTTAATTAACATAACCATGAGTTTTAAGTTTTAATAACTTAACAATTAGTAAGATCTGGGAAACACTTAATTGGTCTAAGTACGCTTGGCGACTGAGGTCCTTAATTTAGTTTTTTTTAAAATCTTCTGTACTAAATATTGGTATGAAAAATACAAGGAATCAAAACAATTAATTTAATTTATATACATCATACAATTTAATAAACATCCTTTTTAAAATCAATAAATATATTTATCTTTACTGGCAGCGATGTCTAGCTCTTTTAGAATATAAATAGACTATTTCAGTGTCTAACAAATTAATACTGAACATATAAAAATGGTATTTGTAATCATATTGAGACCTAGGAGAACAGACTGAAGAAGTAAATTTTATAGATAAATATATGATAAATAGATAAAGATATGAAGACATCAGGTGAGTGAAAATACAGTTCTTAGGGTCAATTTTTGTATTTTGTCTTATAAATTCTCAATCACTTTTTATATACATTATATATATCCATCATACAACACAAATCTCTTGTAATTTTATATATACTTAATGTAAGAAATCTTTAACAAAGTTAATCAGGTCAGCTTTAAAATTAAAATTACTACTACTAAAACTAAACTGTATCACTCGCTTTTACCCTAGTAAGTTTCTTCTGGTCTTTTCTGAGTATACCATGTTTTTCCAACAAATGCCGTCTTACTGTACCATTCTTAGCATACAGGACACCACACTCATAACACATATACATATATCTTTTGTGTACAGTGTTGTAATGTCCCACCATGTGATCTGGGGTAAAAAACATTTTTGGACACTCTTTACATTGTACTGTTTTTTCTGAATGAATAAATAAGTGCTTCCTATAAATTTCTTTACGTCTAAAAGTTAAACCACATTTTTCACAGGCAAATGGCCGTTCACCTGTATGAATGCGTTCATGCTCTTTCATTTCAAAGCGTCTTGAGGCTTTAAATGGGCATTGTGGACACTGTATGTACCTTCCAGTGCCATGAATTACTACCATGTGACCATTTAACCCAGCAAATGTTGCAAAACTCATTCCACAGTGTTCACAGATTAACCTAAAATAATCATGTCAATCAATAAAGTAAGTATTGTAAGATGTTTAAGAATGTAATATAATTATTGTTCTTAAAATTTTACCTACAATTTAACTATCTCACTTTGCTAAGAACCAATAGTAAAAGTTTTAATCAAGTATATACCAACCTGTGTTTCTTATTATGTGTGCGCATATGTTTCCAAAAACTAGATGGGTTTGCCAAACCTTTAAGACAAATAGGGCATGTTCTCTGTCTATCTATATTACTTATATTCATCCTTCTTTGAGTAGATTGTGGATATTCATTTAGTACTTTTAATGGTTCCTCATAATTGTTTAAATCAAATCTATCATCAGAATTTAATGGAATAGATTTTTCTAAAATATCTAATATTACATCTACATTTTGTAGCTGGGGCTTTTTAGCCTTACCACACAAGGTGAAATCTAGGTTGTTTATATCACTATCATGGCTATTTTCATTCATGTCCTGGTCGGAAATATATGTAATATCTTTATTTGTTGCTTTTAATATTTTTTCTTTGCCTTCATTAAATAATTTTAAGCCATACTTGCATTGCATTTGAGGCAAGTCATTTTTTATATTTTGAAGCCTTTTCTCATTAGCTTCACACATAAACTTAAAGTAAATACACTGCTTTAATAACATGAGACACATTTTACACATGGAACTGGGTAAAGAATCTTCTGGTTTCTTTAAATTTATTGAAGCAAAGTGCAATACAGCTTGTCCATAATAGTTAACTTTGCTGTTTTCAAACAAACATATCATGTTTCCAGTTGAGTTAGGTTTTAAACACAATCGGCAGATGCTGCTTAAGTTTGAATCCATTGTAGTCATTTAAATTATAATTTGTATAATTAACATAACAATAACAAACTCATAAACGAAATTTAGTAATATTATCGTGAAACGTCTAGCTGCTGGGTACTGACATTTGTAGTCTGTGAAACTAGCCATGTGAGAGAATTTGACAATGACAGCGAGGTTCTTAATTTAATACATAATACCTATAATACGTTCCGTTTCAACGAACATGCTAAATTTTACATTAATAATTTAAAAAATAGAACATACCAAAATAATAACCCATATAAATTTTTCAACAATAAAAGAAAATATTGCATTATACCTCGCGTCCCATATTATTTTTCAGTGATGAAACGGACATTTCGTCGATTTCAATGTCATCATCGTACTGCATTATATTATCAAACTGCAAAATTCAGTATTTTATCGCATATATAGCGATAGTAATTAATGTAGGTTAACCTCCAGATTTTCCCCGAGAAATAAAAAATATTTTAAAATCATTTATCATTGAAGAGGCCACGTCTCAGCAACCTGTTCAAACAGTATTCAGCAATCTGTAGCAATAAAATTAAAAATGAACATCCAATAAAGTTTCTTTTCAATACGATCCCTCTCGAGATATTTGAGAGGCAAATAATTGAAGCGAAGGAATTGAACCACAAGTTTTTCCCTATAAGTCATTTCAGATGTCGCATTTCATTTAAATCTTTATGAATAATATTTTTAAAATATTATAAATTTATCCTGACGGTTTTTTGGAAACTCTTTTTTTTAATTTATTGTCATAGCCAAATAAATGTAAAATGGCTGAACTCTCATAAAAATTAATATACAGAAAAAATATAAATGTTATTGCCACACTACTATTACTATGAAATAGAACTTTAAATGAATTAATGGTTTTAAAATAAAAATTTAATCATTTTTCGTCGGTGTCGTCCACAAAACTTGGCCGATCGAATCAAACGTATGAATTAAGATGGAGCGTGTACACAGCTACAACCGCTTTCGCCCGAAGATATCCAATAAGAGCCGATCTAGAGTTTAGTCCGCAATTTACTGTATTTATATGTAGTAAATTTTGTAATTAATTTCTTTATTCTTTGTGTTTGCATCGGAAATGAGAATAGGAGTGTATTGCGTACATTTAGGGTTTCATGCTCCTCTCAACAGAAAGGCACGAGTTAATAGGCTATAGGCGTTGGAAAATACTATTGATATCTTTTCAGACGGTGCATCTGAATTAAATGGTGTTAAATACCTTGCATGTGTTTGCATGTTTTTTTTTTTACCCATATGTGTGTCCTTTGCATGACTTTAGTAAATATATAATAAATGCGACACACATTTTATCGTTGCTTGAGGGCATTACCTACTGCACTCTTACGATATGACGCCGCTGTGTGTTGTGACCTCGCCCTAAAGGAATATGACACTTATGTCATTGCACCTACAAAAATCTCTTAAGATTTATGTAGGTGCAATAGGTGTGTTACACCCTTTCTTGTGATATTTCCACTAACATGGTACCATTAAATGAAATAACTTCATATAGGAAATATTTGTAGAGCCGTAACAAATCTATATTTTAAGATAAATGATGGCTGGTAACGATCTATGTACAGGTGCGGGATATATGTGCATACTTTCATTGATCACTATTCATTAGTAAGAAATACGATATTATTGAAATGGCTTCTATCGAATGAATACTTACTTGAAAACAATTATGAATCTTTCACGTGAATTATTTAAAAGAAGCTTTATTACAGTAAGTTCCAAATAGTGAACAAATAATCGTGATTAAAATTGACAATTATCAATGAACGTTATTCGTAGAGACAGCATCCAAAGATGCTCCAGTGTAGGGGACGAGCGCCAAGTGTTTGAGGGTTTTCTCTACTATAGAAGACTATCTATAGAAGAGACGTTTTTGGTATATAACATAAAAGTAATGTTCTAGTGACTATAAATGTTAGTAAGGTTTATAAAGTTTTCAGAAATCTTTAACAAATCTTAGTCTATTTTATTAATACTCTGGAATATTTTGTTTAAGCTACAAGTATACAACAACAAAGAACTGTATATAAATCCCACACGCGCCGCATTATGCCATTTTATTGTATCTACAATCGTATAAACATCTCATAACTCACAAGTCACAACAATTTCTTCCTCAAAAGACTGTAATTCCGAGATAATATAGATCTCTGTTCTATTTCAAAACAGTAAGCGGAATCTTTAACCTAATGCTTTGAAAAAGTTTTTATATAACCAGCTGGCAGTATAGAATAAGAATATTGGTAGTTTGTTAGCTAACTATGCGGCATGCAGTGGCTCTTCCTTAATATTTCTTTTTAGTTTTTTTAATATCTAAAGGAAATAAACTAGTAAAGGAAAGATACTGAGATTTCGCTTATTTATATTATCTCATGAATCGTAATTTGTTACATTTGATGATCTTTTTGTCGGTAAAACGAACAAATGAAAAACAGAATTAAATAAAGATTTAAAGTTGCTCTCACACAACCAACTATTCATTATCGCGCAGTTTTGGTTTCTGTATATCGCAAGATAATTGAACATTGCAAATGTGCTCTTATTTGTATTCAAAAAACACTTCAATGGACACGCTTGCTCTTTTATAGCTTAGCATAGCATTAATTAACACAAAAGTGTTGTAATGTGTGTACGAGTCCCACATTATATGACTATCATTTGTGTCACAATGAGGTATAAAATCTATGAACTGTCAACAGTATCAAAGCGATGGAAATGAATACGGTAGCTCTGGCTTGACTCTGGCACCGCACGTAAAAATACTTTCCAGTAATTTGGTGCAGGACCTCTGGTACAGTCAACTTCGCTGTGATCTAGAAGTTATAAAAACTATGTACTCGTATGTTTATCAGTAATCATAAGCTTTAAATAGTTAACCTTGGGACAAAGCACTATTTATACTCAATTGTTATGGCGCATCTAGAGCGCTCAACAATTTTTCTTTCACGTAAATAAGTAATTACTTCGACGAATGTCAAATAAATAAAACCTAAATTTTAATTTAGCACCAGTTCCGATGAGAAAATCGGACTAAAAACTACCAGTCTTTCCAATCACCAAATATGTTTTTTAACATTCAATTTTAACATCATACTTAGGTCCACTTTTACTAAGATTATCAATACAAATAAATGACGCATCACGCAAACTCATACTGCCATAGAAGAGCTAAACCCAATCCTAAATATCTTATTATAATATTTGTTACCAATATGAACAATTATATTATTATTTACCTTATCTGCCATTGGGATAATACCCTCTTAAAATAAACCGAAATAACCTTTTCTTTCCTTATTTACAAAACACATTCAACCTATTTCTTATCAAATACGCATTTTCTCTTGATAAATAGACATTTCGTGTTATAAACAAACGTAATATATATTGTTTGGGTTTCACTCGAGTTTTTAAATGTCCGAATCTTCATTCATTCTGATAGTAGAACTTATTTAGAAAGGCTTTGAAAAGTAGGAATATCTTATTATTAACAACTGATTTATTTGACACGACACCAGTTTCTACTGT
The DNA here is from genome assembly GCA_963693355.1 of Pontia daplidice. Classification (NCBI taxonomy): domain Eukaryota; kingdom Metazoa; phylum Arthropoda; class Insecta; order Lepidoptera; family Pieridae; genus Pontia; species Pontia daplidice. The sequence goes on along the minus strand of CAVNZL010000011.1, from coordinate 463,655 downwards.
ACAATACCTCATAATTAGCCAAGCCGATAATTAAATGCCTAGATATGTCAAAACCTATAGGACTACTCCAGGAATTTCCACATATTCACTATATATGTAAATATGATATATATGATAAAAATCATTGTGTGGACCTGATCAAATTGTTAAAAAAACGACATTAAAAGGAATTTTACTGACCTTAACGTAATTCGCATTTGATTTAGATTATTATGACGTCATTTTCAATAAAAAATTCAATCAACAAAATCGATTTATCAACGACGATTTTTCCGCGGACGCACACATTTGCGAAGATGGTCTAAACACCGACACCGATGCGATGGTTTCTTTCCTCTTAATTTTTATCGTTGCTTATAAATAAAAATCAGAAGCCTGTCCGTCTGTAGAGCATATTTATGTCTGTCCTTATCTGTGAAGCAATGAAATTTAGCAAATCGAATTGAATTTAAATGAAATACGTATCAATATGCATATAGAAGAGCAGGTGCAAGTCCGAAGCTTTTACCCGTTTATCCCGGTATTTTTGCCTCTGTATCCACCCTGTCAACACACACTTGCAGGAAAAGTATCATTCTATATAATGAAGAAAATATTGAAGAATTTCCCAATAAATCGTCAATCGTTTTATCTGCAGCTGTTTGCCATTCGATTCCCGTCGTCGTCCCTAAATGTCTTCAAAGGACAGCTACGTGACGCGCCTACAAAATTACGCCTCTATATTTTACGGCTCACCTCCTTTATCTGTGGTGAAGATTGAAATCGGACAATCAGTATCACAGTTGCTTTAAATTAATATTCCGACACAATATATCATGAATTATATGGTTATATACTTCGATGTGTTAACGAAACAAACTAGTGTGAGGGCCCAACGAGATTTGATATAATAGATTTTCATAATTTGTATAAGTTTAAGGTTTACACACATTTTTGATCGAAGGGAAATGGATGTCAAATCAGAGGAATCTTAAACCTAAACATTTTTAGACATAGTGTATTACATAATATATATTAATAAAGTATAATTATAAAGTGGATGCTAAATATATTGTATAATATTATTATAGGCGAAAGTTATACGAATTTAATCTATTATTGATATAGGCCCAAAATAATAAAGTATTCAGTGCTAAATTGCTTCAAAACTACGCTGGAACTTTGAGAAAATTCAACAAAAACAAAGGCCTATCCAATTCTATCCTACACTGGGCCGAGGGACAAATTCAATTTGTGATTCGTATAGGGTCATATAATTATGGAATATTACTTTTTATAAGAATATCTAAAGGTACATAGTAAAACAATATTACAACTACAAACATTATAAGATAGTCTAAGCTATTTATACATTGTGTTTTACGATACTCTCTAAATTAATATCGCACGTTGCAGTAGTTAAACAGACCGGTATATTGATATTAAATAAAATGATGTCAGTAAAACCTACCAAGTCGAGTGAAGGTAGGTTGTAACAATAGTTATCAAAGGACGTATTAACTGACCAAGCACTTTACCTTGTTTGTTTAAGATTGTAATTACAAATCTAATATCTAAACAAACAATACCACAAACAAACATTTCAATTGCTTACAAATTGATATTGTGTTGACATTCAGGATACTTGTAAGATTCCAGTAAATTAAACGAAATATCATGACTCCCTTGCTTGATGGTGTAAAGAGAATAGAATAATGAATTTATAAGGAACTTGACGATCTAAACGTGTAGAAAAAAAATTCTGGTTTACTTAAGAAATAACTATATCGTAATATCAATGTACGATGAACTAGGCTATAAATGATCAAATATACCTTATATTTCAAGAGTCGGCACGAAAATATTTTCCTTCTTTAGAAAAGGGACACTATACAAATAATGTCTAATTTTAAATTAATATTATTTATAATTAGCAATAAACAACCTATGAATAATTAATAGAATCGGGCGTTATCTTTTGGAAGTCCATAGTACAAACCTTGACTCAGCGAACGCTGTTTGAAGGAGCAACATCCTGAGGATGCTCCAGTGTCGGGGCGAAACGTACATTGAGTGGTTGTGGGTTTTTTCGCGGAATATTGCTTTCATATTGGTCTATGGTATATGTTATAGATTACTTCCGCAAATAACACTGCTCGTAAAGGTAGTCATTGTGAGAAAATGAAATATTTAAGCAATTTGTCTATAGAAAATATAAAAAATGAGACCAAGTCTACCAAGCCCAAAAATTCTAATGTTTACGGAAACTCTTATAGTTGTTGCATTATATAATATTGTTTTCAAGTATCACAAGTCAAACAAGTATCGAATTTGAATAAGCATCCATTATCTAATTAAGTATTTCAGGAAATACTCGCGAGAGCTCATTTATTATTCAAAAAACCAATGCCAAAGATAAATCGTGTAGAACACCGATAATGAGCTATCAATTCCTCAGGGAGGCAATTTAAAGCAGATAAAGATAAATAAAAGACGATATATAAAAACCTTTAAGAAATCTTTGCTAATTAGCATAGATAAAGAAGGTTTATTGCAATTATATCTGTGTATCTAACCCAAAGTCACGTCGCGTTAATAAAAATGTCAGTAAATTTAATTACTTCTTTATACTCCTGAACTAGATTTGATATATGAAAGAAAACATGGTCGAAAATATTTTTCTGTCTGTTTAATGTCACTAGAAAACTTTAAAAAAGCTCAAGTATCAGGTTTAATCAAGTCACTTTTTACTGATTAACATATATTAATTAGTATTTATTGTGTAAATTCACATAATTTAATTTAGCTATTATTATTTAATATACTCTCTCTCATATCCAACAAAATGTTAACATGATATTCACTATTGAAATAAAATTATAATATATTATATTATATTATTTACTTATAATATAGAAGACATAGTGCTCGCCCGATCTAGGCCCTTGATTTGTGAAGTAACGGTAAATGTAAATTTAGAAACATAGCAAATAATTTCTTAATTTTTGTTCTTTATTGTACAGTGGTCCTTATAAATATTTTTGAAAGAAAGCAAAGAAAATTTAATTAATTTTCAGTTTTTCCTTCATCGAATCTAAAAACATTTCATGTTCTGAATGTAACTAGAAATAGCAGACTGAGTTGGGGTATTGTATTTAGGGTCGTGAATTGTTTCAAATAGGACTTAAAACGCTAAAAGCATGCAATTAAGTTACGCGAGGCTACCCGTTCCGACTCTTACTTTAAAACACTCAAAATTACAGGCACTTCTGAGCATGCTTTTATAAAAATAAACCTGTTAAGCCAAATGCTGTATGGGATTTCCTGCCATTTTTGTTATGAAAATAAAACACATAAAGATTAAGTTTTCAATAAAAAACATTCTAAAACTAACTCTGATAAACTATCAGTTTCGAGATAGATCAATTAGGAGACTTGAGTAACATAATACACATTTATATAATCCTTTTTTGACATGGTACAATCACCGCCCATGGACACAACTTCGTAAGAGGTTTCGCAATTACATTCACACATCATGCCTTTTTCTAAACTTTTAAGATCCTAAATAGAGCTTAATTCGCAATATATTATAGAACTACTAGATGCATCTTTATAACGCATCTATAATTTAAACAATCTTTGCGAAAGGACATCTGTGCCATTAATTTTCCTGCAACTGGATTGATTAACATCCACAAAGTCCCAATTGTTCGTCTTATTTGGAAAATACGACCGCAATTACAAAGCGTGATGGGTTTAATGAGAGAAACCATTCAATTCGAGAGCGAACTAATTAAAAAATTAACGTTCTGTCCCTCGCAGTCGGAACGAATGCATCTAATATTTTTATTGGAGATTTGACCTAATAATGCAAATGTATAGTACCATATCTTATCATCTTTCTTGGGTCCTCATCTGCATCTGGAATTACTTTATTTTCTCCGATTGTAAAACATTGATCACCATAAAACAGCAACGGCATAAATTTACATATTGCCAGACAGCTACGACCTCTTTGGTCTTGCGATCAGTACCTACTGCCACTTATTCTCCACAATTCTTTTTCTTTGCACAGAGACGCGTCTTCTACAAAATCTAACTATAAAAATACTATCGAGAATACCATCCGCACCATCTCGATGGATGGAAATCTTCACTGGTTTGCTTTAATAGACAACAGAGGTATTATAAAGTGGGCCAGCGGAGGTCTGCCCGAATTCCAATTCTTTAAAAAGAAAGCATATTTCTCCCTTAAGGGCTGGTAACGCAAACACTAGAATTATTAAGCTCGTTTGCCTCTCCCCCCATTTCATATTACGGTAGAAGGCTTTTCTTAATTGATAGTGTAGTTGTTGCAATTGACAACCTTGTGGTCTTTCGTTTAAGCAACGGTCAACAACTCAGCTCTTGTCGCGCACCACCGCTATGTGGAACCAGCTGGCAATAGATGTATTTCGGGACCAATACGACTTAGGAACCATCAAGAAAAGAGCCTATTATCATTTGAAAAGCAACCAGAGTTGCCAGCTCTTCGGCATTGTGAGTGTTCACGGGCGACCATCACTTAACTTCAGGAAAGCCCCCTGCCCATTTGCCTGTATTTGTAATAAAGAATTTTTTTTTTGAGAATTGGAAAGTGCATAGTAGTTCTTTGCCTTTGTTTTATATAGGCATTTTTTGTGTTTTTCATAATTAATTTTCAGTTTTATCTTTTTCTATACTTAATGCATGCCGCCCGCGCCTTTAATAAAGGCCGCACTTTATCTGTTAGTATGTGAGTTGTTTCTTTTTCACTCACACACATAAGATATGTGTGTCCTTGTTGATGTGGCATGTGTGATAAATAAATAAAAGAATACAAAAGCCTTTGGTTTTACGTTATATAATGTAGAACTTAGAATTAAGCTTCCTCAATCTTAATTAGAACAATGTATGTACAAACATAGTACCGTATGGTACTCGTACATCATTTCAAGCGTTTTCTATTTGATTTCAAACTTTATAATAATAAGCTCAAGTGGAACTTCACAACTTTGAACAATTCTCCACACATTTCTCAAGTTTTCACTGAACATTTTCAAAGTTATAACCTTATTCAACTATGTCAACTCGATTGAAAATAATATGTATAGTAACTGGGCGATTGAACTACTAAAAATAATGATTTAGCATACCAGAGATCTTATCTTCGATTTTTTATGAATAGGCTTCATTAATTTACATCTAAATCGAAATTTAGAATACTTAAAGCTACGTTATCAATACACATGAAAAAGCTAAGTCTGTCAAAAATACATAGGTACGAATTACTAGCTGATCTCCTTGGTTCGCAGCATGCGCATAATACATATAAAGGAGCATAGTATGCGTTATATGTATCCATGGTGTCATCTCCTAAATAGTATACATTCAACAAAAGACACACAAACTCACCTGTATAACATTATAAGACGAGACAAACGATCGAGACCTTTCGCAACATCGCTAGTTTCCGCCGGAGCTCCGAGACCTCAACTAAGCATCCTGCCAGAGTAAGGATTAACTTCCTCAATCTGACAGATATTTTAATTGTATAAAACTGTATCGTGTAATCCATTAGGATTTCCTTAATTTTCTGTTGTTCATAAGTATACCTATATGAACATATGTTGATTAAGACTTAATAGTTGAATATAAAAACAGGCTTTACAAAAAAATCTTCACGTTGGCATCGTTCCAAAATAATAAATAAAAGCCAAGGAAATCAGCGACGAAGATTGACAAATTACTCTCAAAACCTTAATAATGAGGATTAGATTTATCTTTATTACTTCCCGCTTTCGAATTAAGATATAAAACATTTTTTTTTTGTAATGAAATGTAAATTAATTATCATTGTGGCCGTGTTTTACGCGAGTACTTATTTTAATAAAACATTTTAAGTAATACTAATTTAAGATTAGTTATCAGCTATGGTTACTGAGTATTTAACTAGATTAAATATAAACTATTAACTTATACAATTATAGAAAAATAGAGTCAGGTCTGCCCATTGAAAAAGTGGTTGTTGTAAAAACCCTTAAAATTATCCAATTTATTAATTAATATATGATATAAGACGATGATTTTATTTAAATGTTATCCAGCATCAGTCTAATGCGCATTTAATTAAATCTATATTGTATAATTGAGCCAAAACCTGTTTTTGCCGCAAAGTTTACGATAGCAATGGTCGGGCCATTGTCAATAATTTATACGAGAGGCCAACGTTTGCCAAATGTTAGGCTCGGCTCGTAAACAATGTGGTATAACTTAGATTTTAATGTTTCAGGTCAGGTGTGTTTATAATAACGGATTTAATAGCTAAATAATACTACTATACTTATCATCCCTTAAGATTACGTCTAAACCTAACCCCCTACCTAAACCATACCTAGATGGATCTAAAATAATGACCTAGGCCGACCGAGACACGATCAAGATTCACATCAATGAAAAAGAAATGAGTACATTATAATAAGCCAAGAAAAAACACTTTGTTTTTAATTGGTTATTGTAACAAAGACTCGAAAGTATTTTACATGAAACTGCCAACCAATAAAATATTTCAAATGCCTATCTGATCATTAAATTGTCGAAACTTTTGCTCGAATTGCCGAAAACGTTTGCGTTAAATTTAGATACTTTCATAAAAATGTATTTTTATTCGTTACTTTGTTTACATTCGGAGATAACAATTTTTTAGGTCACAAGGTTACGGTTTCAACTACGATTTTTACATTCTTAAATTTTGAACGATGTCAAAAGTAGAATTAAGATAAATATTTAAGCTTATTTATTGTATGAGAATTAAATTAAGTTTTATAATAAAAATTCCACAATTTAAGCGTATGAAACGCAGACTCAAAATAAATTAATGTATCAAAAGATAACTAAATTAAAAGCTTAAATAGCAAGTGTATTTTAAAGTAACATTTATTTTCATAACGAACAGAATACTTGAGAGTTGCAGTGACTTTGCAAAATATATTAGCGGACTTTCTAAAATTATGACGGTAATCTAAAAAACCGGGATAAACCCCGCCGTAATAAATAAAATGTCACAGTTATGAGTGTATCTCTAGTTTGAAATATACGGGAACCTATTTTATTATATTTTATCAAATGAAGTCAAAATCATCCAGGAACCATCATTGCATATGTAAAATAATATTGGTTCAAGCCATCAAGAGTTTGAGAGTAATGAAGGTATTCAATAGCATACATTTCATAGTGAAGATGGAGGCTGGAGCTTAAAAATGGACTAGCCTGTGTTATAGGTCTCCAGGACCCACCCCGCAGCCAAAATAAAGTTCAAGATCTAGCTCAAGCTTTACGATTATATACTAATTAAACGAAGTTTTACTAAAGTTAATAAATAAATAATTCTAGTTATTATGTGATGGTACTATAAATAAATAATTATATAAATATTATGGGTGGATTACAATCATTTATCACTAAACGGTATAGTTATGGGTGGGTGTGTGAGAGTGTGTGTGTAGTGTGTGTGTGTAGCCAGTGTGTGTATGTATATACTAAAGCAATAGTCACACACTTAAAGCCAACACTCTCTTTTACGGTATTTTGGTAATTTTGCAATTATTTTGTATATTTAAAATATTTCTGACCGCACATAACATATGCGTACATTATTAGGAAGTATTTACCTAGTAACAATTGACCCGTGCGGAGTATACTGAGCATTTAAAGTTTTATGTTAAAAATAGTATGCTTTGTATAAGAATATACAAGCAAGATGACATGCGTAGCAAGTTTACGAGACTACGGCGTAGCACGAACTGAGCACTTATTAATTTCATCATAATCGCATTTTAGATAACGTCTATGTTGTTTATTTGTATTTATTTTTGTAACTTCCTTCTACAGCAGTCATATCAAAGACGTATGTAAGAGAGAAGAAAACATTTCTCTTTTCAGAGAGAAACACTCATTGCGCCAACGCTTCAAGCATTTAAATAGCTCATAGGCATATTCTTTATAAGCAGGACACATTACGGCGTTCATTGTCGGGTCTACAATATATCGTGGAGATATCAAGTGAAAGATTTAAGTTAGGGCTTTTGACAATCACATTAGTACGCATCATTTTGTAATTCGTTCGCTTTTCGTCTGCGGTCACCTTCACCATACGTAAACCAGAACATTATTGTAAGATGAATAAATTTTTCACTCGTATATTCACGTTTCCGTCCCAAGGCTTTAATTTGAGCGGCAATTAAAACTTTTACTAGCCATTGGTCGCTGTTTACGCGAAATAAATTTCTTACGTTTGAAATATGCTTTTAGATGTATATCCGATAAATTGAAGTTGCAATTTGTTTTATAGATTCAATATTTGTTTTAATCTAGGGTAAGATCTAAAGCAACCTCAGCTAATATAGGGGAGATCAAACTGTAGATTTTAATGGTATTTAGGTGACTATCGTATACAGATTTTTTCAAGTTTTTTTAATAATGTACTGATACAATATTTTATATGCAAATTTAATAAATTAAAAATCTACATTAAAATATCTTCTATGTTCCCAAACCATATTATATTATATATTTTTATTACATAAAATTAAATGTGTAATATGCTTATCAATTATGTTAGGACCCAAACTTAGGTTAGTTAGTGTCGCAACTAATGCTTAGGTACCACTAATTGATACTGGTTTGAGAAGATAAATTAGTTACCAAAATGAGCTGTGCCACATATACAAGTTCTCTTAATTGGAACTAGAGATTTAAGTGTATAAATTGCCTTAAAATCAAGTAAGCCAGACTTAAAGTAACGATTAATTTCAAGCTGAGCTAATTTCACGCTATCTCAGGCGACGCAGAATTTGTGTCTCGAAAATATTTTATAATGGTGGCTGAGTTTTCTGTAAATTGGACGGAATGGGAGGGACTGACTCATAAATCATCTCTAGAAGGATATTGCTCTGCCTTAAGTCAAAGGAATGCGTACTAAGATATAAAAAATATATTGATAATTTCTACTTCAGAAATCACGTTTGAAGCCATGCTATCACCTTTCATGGCCATATTGCTTCGAGCTCAGTGGCTTTTGCCATCGTTGTATATTCACTATATCTATACACTACTAATCAGTCTCGGTGGTAACCAAAGCTTGGTTATTCGAAAAAAATGTATTTTTTCGTTAGCGTTTTGTTAAATTTATTCTGTTTTTAATTATGTAAACAAATACTTCTTTTAGCTCGTTAAAGATAAATATTAAACTAACAACAATTGAACGATTTTTCTTAGGTGTTAGGGAGTGTTCACAAATTGTGCATCTCCAAGAATGTTTTTCATAGTATGTATTCAAGAAAAGAGTATATCGTCATATGAAAGGCCGTCAACGCACCTGTGTACCCTCCGGTATTGTGAGTATTACGTCCAGCACTATCACTTAACATCAAATAAGCCTCTTGTCTATTTACAACGTATTTTATAAAAACAATCTGGAAATAAAAAATAATCAAATTCGGTTTTAACTTAAACCATCTTCTAACAGACCTTAGGGACTGCGTTAGACGTTATGCCGACAAGCGCTTTAGATTTCACCAGATCTCAGCTTCAGAATCACACATTATATCCCTACTTTGTCACTTTATGAGCTACCATAAACACTAAGAAGATAGAGGATAAATTTAGGCCACACTTATATTATAAACTCGAAGAGTTTGTTTGATTGAAAGTGTCATTTCAAATTCTACTACTGGTTTGTATGAAGAAGAGTATTTTTTGTTGAATATTCCATTTATCGAGGAAAGAAATGATAGATATACATCTAACGCGGCTAATGCTCTACGGTTGAACTGTAAGATTTGATGTAGTTCCCGAAGATACTTTCATTCAGTTTTACAGTAATATTTAGTTAGTAGAGTTATAGGAATTCACACTAAACCACACTTAACAAGACCTTATCGACAGAAATTTATGAACAAGTACTATTATTATACTAACAATTTCCTTTCCCAACGTGAAAAAAAATTAATAGAAAAAGTTGAAAGTTTGTACCCGATGAATCATTTCTCCCAAACAACCGTTGTTACTATAAATACTAAATGATATTTTGGTTAATATAATTTAATTTCTGTACTGAAATGCCACTGTATACGCAATAAACGTTGTTTGGGATTTCATAACGATACCCATTATAGATTATAAATACATAAAAACTTGCTAGTTTATTTTCCCGAGCTATTTGGAATTTAATAAATTTCGTTCATCTATTTTAAACCGATGCTATTTTAATACTAGTTAAAAATGCAGTTAATAAAATCTAAAAATCGAATTTAATCTGTGAACATTGACATGCCAGCGTATAATCAATGTTCTTTGTGGTCGCAGCGTCAAAGCCTTTGGGTTTTCAAGATATTTTGATTGAAAATCGCTTGCATTGTAATTACAGGATAAAAATACCGCTGGTCATTGTTTTCATTTGTTCAATATTACTCCCTATTCTGAAATATATGCACTTTGTTGAATAACTTGGTCATAACATTACCAGTAGACTATAATAAGATGCCACTGCAAAAATTTCTATGCAACCAAGTTTTTACATCAAAGCATTCATTGAAAGACTGTCCCGTAGGCCTCAAATAATGTCAAGAGATGTATATACGAGTATACGCTGCGGAAACACTACGAGTTGTTGGCTTTGTAAGAAAACAACATCGACGCTCTCTCTTAATTTGAGTTTATATTTAGAAGCTCCCTTTATCTCTAATATCAAAAAAAAAATGTAAATAATGAAATATCAAACGATTACAATAGTTTCGTCTCTTGGCAAAACAATGAACATTTAATAAGGGTTTTAAAACTACAGGCAACTAATAGTGACATCTGGTGCAGAAACTTTATCAAAGTCTTTATCCTTCCGCTTGACGCGTACATATGATGTACTTAGTGGAACTAATAATCTATTAAACCATTACAAATATGTTAAAAACATTTGTCTCAATGATAAATTGTTGAGATTACAAAGAAAACTCGGAAATCTGACAGGTTTTGCGACACAATTACAGATTTTTTTCCACGTTCTTGAACATTTTCAGAAATTGTTATTCACCCACTTGAGTAATTAAAAGACGATTTATCGTTGTCTTCGATCTTTCTGCTTGTTCAGGTTGGTCTTTGTTACGTTTATTCAAAGAATAATTTATTTCGTTTTTTATTTGATTGCATACTTGGAATCATTTAACACAAATTAATATCGTAAGATAGAAATAAAATATTAGTATATATAACTAGTAATACATAAGTGTGTTTCACTTAAAAACACATCGTTAAAGCTATATATCAAAAAATACTTTTATTTTTGTAATCACTGTATTGATAATTATTTCGTGCGTAGTACGTCTCATAAGCGAATATATATATATACTTATAAATCAATAAAGAATATATTTATATGTAAGATTATATATGTAGCTATTAAAATAACTTAAATTAATTTTTTCTCTCTCCTTCTTTCTATAATTTCATTTATACTTTGTTTATATACTTAAATAGTTCAATGTAAAGGTGCCAATAAGTGCTTACCTAAACATACATCTATTTAAGATGCAGTGTGAACGGTTTTGATTTCACGTAAAGCCTACAAAATCTAACCTTCTCATATAACATAGTGGCTCTATTAAGTCATAATTATCGGATATTTGTGGATGAAAGCGATCCTAAATGTGATGTGTAATAAATCCTAGGGGATTATCATTTCGGCCCCGAGGTTTTTGGGATTCAGCTGGGTATTAGTCTAATTATAGTTCATACTAATTAAAATTAATGGCCTCTGTGATTTAGTGCGGGAAGCACGTGTAGCTCGTATGAAGTTGCGGTAGCGAACTTTCGTATGTTATAAATAAAATTTAAACTATCTTTAAACATAGGGGCTTCCTAAGGACCGTTGTCTATGATACGAAAATCTAGTCGAACACTGTTCATAGATTTATGACACATTTAGGAAAACTCTTTAAGGTATTTCTAAAAGGTTTTCAGTTCAGCGTGAGAAAGACAGAATAAAAGACATGCATTGTTAATGAGCATGCATGCAACACGGCTTGTAAAAAAATTCTTTAAAACATCTTTAGAGTCGACATGTCCTAGACAAAAGTCACCTCAAATGTAAAAAAATAATCATTTTGACACGGCTAGCCATTTCACTTTTAAGTTTTTTCATGTTCTTTAATTTCTTTCGGTAACTTATTAACTTATTAAATACCTTAAACTATAAGGCCTTAAACGATATTATTTTCCATAGGTCCACAATCTCCATTTGAGCTTTATCAAATATATTAAACTTTAAACAGTAGTAAAGGTTTGATAATAATTCTTGTCGTTCTAGAAGTTTCACTGATGTATTTCCAGAAACTAAAGGTTAATATGTCAATTGCGATTATAGAATCAAATAAAGGTGATATTGCCTAGCCAGGATGTTTCCCTTCTTCATCCATTTCATTTGTGTTCTCAAAGGTGTGAGCTACGCATAAGTCAGAAGGTCAAAACAGCATGGATCATAATTCGTAGAAATTATATAATGTACAGTAAGTTATTAAAATAAAATAACAATATTTCACGAACCAATGTACCGATGTAATGTATTGGTCACGAATAAATTATCAGCTAAAATATTTACATTTCATTTACACAAACATTTAGGTGCATTTAATCGTTAAATGATTTATAATTAATTGATTTTTGTTAAAGGGATTAAATCATATATTTCCAAACATTCGAAAATCGATTCGATTCTACTTCTAGGCAGTGATCAGATTGGATCTTATTGAAGATACAATATTTTACTGATAATATAAACATGAATCTCTGAATGTTTTCCTAAAGGCAATTCTCGAGAGCAGAATATTCATTGATGGTGGTTTTTACGGAATGTTTTTAAAATTATCCTGAAAAAGTGTTATAACAATAGTTTCCTATAATTTTTTTTATAATTAAACCGACCAATTCTAAATCTCTCTCTCTGATTAATCTAGACTGTTAGACGGTACGCAGTTCACGAGGTCAGCTAGTTATCTATTCTATTATTTGTATGAAACATCAATTAACAAAAAAAATTACCATACGAAAATATGAGTATGTTTGTAAAATTTAAATTGATCCGTTCCAAGTTCCACTTTTGATAAGCTAATACATTATTATGACTTATTTTTATCTATATGTATTAAGATTTACGTTACGTTTTCATAAAATGCAGTGAAATAAATAAATCAATAAACACAGTAAAGTAATGTTGTATTTAATTTCGTATACATATTGTAGAAATGTAGAAGAAATAACTTCAAAACATCATTATTAAAAATAGGTGAATTATACTAAAAATATTCTCTATTCATTGGCCTTTAGTGCAATACAAAATGTACGATAAACTAGAACAGCCACTGAGAAAGCAAATTACAGTTTGTGAGCGTTGATTGACCTGAGCCGGTTTGTCAAGTTTTCGAGGCTTCACAATAATATTGTCTTCGTATATATCACCTAACAGTTGACTAGTTGGCCCATGAAGACAAACTAAATTTAGAGTGCTCACTATCATGATATGGTCTTCGTGATATGTTGTAGGTTTGCAGCAAATTTGATACCTATGCTCTCAAATATTTCTAACGTAAAAGCGTTTTTTAATATCGCAATCGTCGACCGACGTACAAACGTACAGCTTTAATAATAATCATTTTAGCTTGTAGGTATCAAATGTATCTTTACCTCAAATAGATGAAAACAAAAGGGTAAAGACATGTTTTTTTATAAATCATTCACACACATCTAAACTCCGTGAATGAAACATTTACGCACAAATTTCTAAATTCCATTTATCCTACAAAATCATAATTGTATTCTTTCACGGAGCACCAATTTATAATGGACAAACCGATAGTATGAATAGGACCATTTCGACCACACTTATCGCATTTAAATCTTTTTATACGCTGTATCTTGGGATTTTTTAAATAATACCTAATATAAAGTTAACTATAATTTATTCCTTTCTCATTGGTTCATAATATGCTGGAAACGATAGTGTCTTATATTTTTAGCATCTTCGATCCACGGTGAAATAGTTACAGCTCTATATAAATATAAAATTGAAAAAGTTGCGGAGACTCTTGCCAGATGTCCTCATATGCTATACACCATACGAATTTTCATTTTACGTTGGTAAGTATACAGAGTTCTCTATAGCAATAACTTTGACTAAAAGAGTCTGGAGAGTTCAGCTCGGGCTGTGAAGTGTAGTATAGGCAAACAATATTTACTCAAATAGTAAAGTGAGCTGAGTGAGTGAGTGTGTGAGCGGCACGCGCGGCGTACCTGAAAAGAGCCAGTAATTAAGCTCAAACCGACTGATCTGCTGCTCGTGCAATTCTTTTGTTTATTTCTATATATTGTTCGAAAGAAACAATTTTGTTAAATTTGTTAAAAATAAAATGAAGTCCTAGGTTCAGAGAATTTCACTTATCCCTCGCTAAGCCGTGTCTACAACTTATAAGATATACGTTAGTTCTAACTTTTTTATAAAATCGCAGTCTTGGTCAGTTACCCAAAGTATAAACTGTGATCTAGGAAACTTTAAAATACGCCGGCGTAGTTCGAGATTCAGTCAAAAGATGCTATTTAGAACATGAAGATGCTTCAAAGACAAAGTTTTATAAAAAGTTTGGAGGAATTGAAAAGTTTTTAGAAACAGGAATTATTCATTATGAATATGTAGGAATTACAAATATATATTAGCCATAATTAGTAGTAAATAATTTTAAAACTAAAATTTTACAAATCAATGCAAATCACTTATATGTCATGGGTTTAATATTCGATGTAACTGAATTAGTCTAAAATTGATCATTTCTTGAAATATTTAGCAGGTTGTATTAATAAAAAACTTTATCTAAGACCTATAAGCAAACATTGCATACAAAATCCCAATACACCAATATATTGCATACAAAATCCCAATAGACCGAATCCCAATATACAAGCAGTACTCCGCGAAAAAACCACAACCACTCGACGCACGTTTCGCTCCGACACCGGAGCATTATCAGGAGATGTTGCCTCTACGAACAGCGTTCGATGAGTCTAATATTGGTCTATCGGGATTTTGTACTACGGACTTCTGCAAAGTAACGCCTGATTCAATTAATTATGAACATTCCATAGTTCACACTACACCGTATTTTTGAGAGTCTGTTAAGAAGCCGAATATGGATATCAATTTGTTGTGGGCTCCTTTCAGCCAGCCCTACTTAGAAGTCTCCTGAGAAGATCGATGACTTTTTGGTTCGATAACGTGAAAGACCTTTTACGCTGCTATCAGGCATGCCCTTCATAGAAGACTGTTATATTCATTATAAATATATGATCCATTAGATGGGTCACACTTATACAAGCAACAGTGATATCTATGTTTGCAAACATAGATGTTTCCATACGACTTAATTGTTATACATTATGTGGAGACGTATAAAATAAATTATGAATGCATAACCGATATGGTATAGTAAGAAGCTTAGCTATGTCGTTCGACGCTCATAAATATTCACGCGTAGGCTTTCACGGGTTTATTAGTAAACTTTCATTAGGAAGTGAAGATTATGTTAATTTACTAGCAACAAACAAAAAAAATGGAAAAGAATTAATTATTTCCAGATCACGTATGTAAATAATAATAACTATTTTATTAATTAATATTTCTAAATTCCTTTTTCTTTCTTTAATTAAAATTTCATTTCAGATTCAAACGTTGATTTTTGGGACAGATGGGCGAAGGCAGCATTTCGTAGGAAAGCTCTTAAATATAATTTCTCATCTATTAGTTTCACTAAGAAATGTACCCAGGCAACAATCAGGTATATGTATGTATCCCTATTCATATAAAAGCAAGAGAGATTAGATAACGAAATTACTTCTCAATTAATATAATTAAGCGTTACTTTGCGGAAGTCCATAGTATAAAATTCTAATATGTTCGTAGAGACAACATCCTGAAGATGGGGTCAAACTTGCGTCAAGGGTACCCCTAAAAAACAGAAAAAAACTAAAACTATGTTAATCGACACCACTATAAGCTTTTAAAATACGCTAACAACATTGATTCAAAAATATGTATTTTTTATTCATTATTAATTAGCTTTGGTAAATACTAAATACTATTTTATAAATCAACATTTCGTACTATAGTTTGATTTTCTGAATTTCTTGTCTAGCATGCCCCTAGGCTACCTACGTCTGCGTCTACCAGTTTCTGTTTACCCCAAGGCCTGCCTTTCGGTTACCTGTTCGCGAATGCTGACAGCTTTATTTATATTATCCCAGACAGAAAAGTACTCCTAATATACTACAATATATATCCGATATATGTATATATGGGCGCAGATTTATGTATAAGAATTATATTTTTACTATTATATTAATGATATGTAATATTGTTATTTAAATAACCATTGGTGATCACCAGGTTCAAAACTTTTATATTCTAAACAATATAAGACACTGTATTGACTCCTTAACTGTTTGTAAAACATTAGGGAACACATAATGTTTTACAAACAGTTTATTGTATCATCTTATTGTTAGCGCCATCTGTTGCCGAAATTTGTAAAGTTGCGTTAGGCTATTGAATTTATTATTAATTTGTCCAATTTGTTTAAAGGAAATTATTTGGTGTTGTATAATGTAAAATTCAAAATAATATTATTGTTGATTATTTAACTCTATGATTAATTGATCAGTTTAATTAATTGTAAAATTACATGTAAAGGAAGTTGCATTTCTCAAACGTTACTTTGGATAGCGGTTGGTCTATATAAAACGAATCGCAACTAACCTACGTCTTTAATTAAGAACAAGTTATTGTGTTTGTTTTAATGGAACCTGGACCCGATATCCCCGGCGTGACGGCGACATATACTATATATCTCTTATGGCATTATAAGCTTAAAACATTTTATTAAAAACTCGCATAAACAAAAACGTTTAATCTCACAATTGAAATATTCAGTGCAAAATAAACTAGATGCAATCAGAACGGGATTGTTCGTCAAAGCTGTATTTTACAAGCAAATACAGCGTATAATTTTAAAGTGCTAGTACAATTCGATGGAAGTAAATTATTCATGACAAAATTGATCTCGCAGGTTTCGGCTAATATTGCATCAGATTTAGGCACAGAAGACGAATACTTTTTTGCCTGAAATCTATCATATGCTTAACTGGCTACTTGCGCGTCTTCATACAAAGAAAATAAAGCACACAGCCTAATCAGGGTCTAAACACAAAGCCTTAACTTACTCGCGGTGACCGGATATTCCATCGATTAATTTATATCAAATATCCATTTATTGACATTTGAATCGTATAACATAATTAAACAAGTTAGGATTTTAATAAAAAATTGAATATTTGTCTTTGCACTATAAAAACGTTTAGAATAATAAACGTGTATTTGAAAAAAAATCATCATTTAAAGAAAAACACTGATTAAGTTTGTAAAATACATAACTTAATCCATTAACAAAGTATTTTTCTTTAAATGAGTAATAGTTATGTTACTAAAAGACAATATTAAAAAATCATCAGCTGAAAATACTTCACTGCCAATCTTTTCATCCATTATGTCGCCCCAACAAAGATCATTTAGAGTTCCTGAGTTCTTTGTAAATCGAAATAAAATGACAATTGAAAAGAAAAACAATGCGAGTACACTTCATTATATCCCGATGACCTCATTTAGAACGAAAAGCTCAATGGTTTAAGCAGTTGGGCTGGTGGTCAGCCATCAGTTCATCCATCGATTCGTTAGAAGTACACTAGATATATATGTAATACAGATTTAAATAGAAAAATATTTATGTCATGTTATTCAATTTTAATACAAAACAGCATTAAGCATATTTAAAATATCATCTTAGTTATTCTCATAGTTATAATAGAGGGGTTTAATTATTCTAAGGCAACGTTTACAAATAAATACCCTATAATTGTAAAACTGTTTAAACTATTACTGTGACTAAAAGGTCTATTTACTTTATATATTTATACAGAGCCTAATCTTTTGTCTTTTCGCTGTCGTCATTATTTTAATTTGTTTTGTCACGAAATTCCACGAATTTTTTTAACGACAAGTGATTTGACGGCTGGGTATAACAGTTTGTAACTATCCTATGAAAACAGAATATGAAAAAATACACAAACATTCAATTAGTACGACATGTCGTTAATTAATGTTAATATAAGCTGATTTTCCTCAAAAATGGTTGCATAGTTTCTTGAGAATTAAATATTTAAACCTCAAAAACAATTTTAATATAAATATTTATAATACTATTTTTTTAATAAAGCTGTACTAATCAAACATTTTCACACAAAAATAAAATTCTCACATCTCCCCTTATTGCATAGAGGTATATTTTCAACCAGGAAAATTAAAAACTTCCCGTGGGAAAGGGAAAAACTACGCTTGTCATACAGATTAAAAAAATAAGGTCGGTTAAACAATGTTTATTAGTCTTTAAAATTTATAAGACATGAAAGTTAGACAGTACTGTCTACCCAGCTGCTCATTAATTGAGCATCACCAATGCTGATAATCTAATTATTCATTTAGCTCCAGCGGGAATAAAATAATAAATAATATTTTATAATATAGGCTAGTATCACAATTAAGAAACTTTTGATAAATAAATAAAGCCTTTATTTCTACTATACCTAAGCTACTAATACAGTTTATACACTTAAGCTAGACAATTTTTTGTTACTAACTATCATAAAACTATATTAATTTATTGCTCTATAGTAGTCGCCTCTGCGGCGTAGGCCTCCCCTAAACCCTCCCATTTTGTTCTATTCCTTGCTACGGTCATCCAGCCCGGGCCACACTTCTGCGAAAATACGTCCCTCCATCTTCTTTTTGGTCTGCCTTGTTTACGATTGCGGCTAAATGGGCTCCACTCAGTTATTATTTTTGCCCACCTATCGTTCTTTAGCCTGCACACATGCCCCGCCCATGTCCATTTTAGCTGTCTAACACACCTCTTTATATGTATAATACTCCTTTCTTATGGCTTTGTTACGGACCCTATCTGCTAATTTTAGACTCAGCATACTCCTACCCATTTTCCTTTGGCACACTGCTAGTCTTTCTTCGTCGTTATTTTTTTATATAGTTAACTCTAAATAAAATAAGAAGAATAAGTAATTCCAGGCACCAGCTAGTAATTATAAGCCATAACCTTTAAATTAATAATTTTGCACGTAATCATAATCATAAGTAAGTATAACATTAATCAGACTGAATGTTAAGGTTTATTAAACTATAGTATAAAAATATACATTTACATAAACAGAATATTTTCATTCAAATTCCAGCAATCTAAGAACGGATGACAGAAACGCAGGCCAGGCCGACTCAGCCGACATAAATTAAGATGGCGAATGGTATAAGTAGTGAGAATACACCGTATTAATGCAGCTCTTAACCAGATGAGATTATATTTGATATTTAATAAATTGGTATAGAGGTGAATCGGACAATAATTATAGTTTTCTGGCTGTTTAAAATAATTGTAACTTTAGATATCTTACTAAAACTTTAAGAAAAATAATCATTATGTTTTTCAAATGTTAAAGCGGCGGAAAGCTCACTCACTCACTCTTTAAATTGTATATTTATTGAAAACTTCAATCCTTATTATAGGTTTCATGAAATTAAATATTTTTTGTTACGGATCTCTATAATAAACATATCTGAATAAATACAATGTTCTTAATAAATGTTTGTTGAAAGTCTGGCGAACTCCACTTACATGACAATATGTGGTATGTTTTTCAAGTTGTTTTATAAAGTAACAGACATAATTACAGTTTTAAGACACATAACTGTAAAGTTAGTAAATAATGTTAAAGCATCAGCCATCCTACAAAATGCATATGCCTCTAAAACCCAATTACTACCGTAATTAATCTAAATCTAGGTAAAATTTCATATTCATAAAAGATTTACCACAATTGTATATTTCAATTTCAACTTGCGGCATAGCCAATATTTTCTCCTCAGTTTAAGGAAATTGGGCGAACCGTTAATCAGGGAGAAGACGCGACCGCTCTGTGGCGACATGAGTCTACAATATCACCATTTATTTACACAGAGATAAATAGTTTTATTTATGTAAGACTATATTACTGTATTATATTCCATAAAAATGTGTGAGGTTTTTTTATAATATGCGAAATGCTTCCTTTTTCTATTTTTGGTTATCCGTGATAACAGATCTTAGACAAATATATATTTCTGTAATGAAACTATTCTAAAGAACAAACTTCATTGATAGACAGAGATGCTTTTACCAAAAAAATTGTCAAACACCTTGCAGATGCCTTGAGTTTGAATTTATAATTTATACAAAAGAAATATCATGAAGAAACCATTCTTCTTATATGTAAATACGTAAATTTATGTCACCTAAAATGAAAAAATATGAATGACCTTTTGATACAAGATTTAGGGATTTGTATAACTAATTCTGATCGAAATCGTCTTCAACGATATTGAAATGAGTGAGTTCAGAAGTGCAACGCTGACTGAAATAAGGCACGTCCGACATTTGAATATGAATAAAGCGCCGAACAGCTTAACAAGCGAACTATAATTTGTCTTCACGTAGGTTGCGGTTTGTCTGATAAAGTCTAGATGGTGCAACGTCTAAAATCTCACACGTATATCAATATATATATCAATTCATATCATTAATATTATATATTATATCAATTCAAACTTTAACAGTTTTAAATGCTTTTTTATTTAAAATTTTGGCCCCATTTTTGGCGCGCGTTATCATTGATATATACATACATGAATGCGATAGCTAATAATTGTATCAATTTAGACGAAAGCACATCGCAATAAATAATTAATATCAAAATACAAAATATCATCATATTCACATAACAATTATTCCAATACCATATATTATAACGAAAAGCGTTAACACCATCCTTAACATATGATAGACGCTGACTGAACAAAAATATAATTCGGCCTTCGTGGTAAAATTCAAGAATTTTCTTCCCACACAAGCATTCATAGTTCAGGGTGGCGGGTCTCAAAATCGTCGGCGTTAAAACCCGGAAGTAATACGGTGACAGGCGTCAACATATTATCGACGAAGCTTTTAGTATAATTTTGTATGTTATGTAGCTAACCTATTCACAAAAAAGTTTTGCAGCGTAAGCAAATGTTGATTTTTTATTTATTATAATTATAAAAACGAAAGAACTTGTAAACCATTATGACTAATAAAATAGGTGTTCTAATAAAATAGAATATAACAGATTTGTTTTGAGACAATATCATTTTCTCGCTCACCATTTACCTAAAGTAAAAAAACTTCTTAAGCAGTATATACTATTTTAATACTGAGCTTACATCCTATTCATATAAAGCAGGGATGTTACGGAGCTTCGACTCCGGTTCCGTTAAGTCGGAACTTCCGATTATTATTATACCTTCGGTTCCGACACTTTTGAATCGGAGGTCGAAGCACATAGCAGCGGCGGCGGCCTGTGTCGACAGGTTCATAGTATGCAATATACATTCAACTAAGTTTACAATATAAAGTTGAATGTATATTTGACAAAAAAATATTTTTAATCTCTAATTAGAAATGTAAACACTAAGGCCTCATAAGAGAATATACTCTTTACTGTGATCATCCAGATACAATAATATATCATTGTCTGCAACGAAATTATTTTCATTGGATTTGCTCACGTTAAATTTGACTTTCCTAGTTAATAATAATAATAATAAATAATAAAAATACTTTATTGCACACATAAACAGGAAAAAAAAAACTTATAGTATAACTTAAAAACATAAATAAAAATGAACTTATTATGAACTTATAATTAATGTCTGTGTACAGAGGGCGGTCTTATAGCTACGATAGCTATTTCTTCCAGACAACCCAGGTTGGAGGAAATACTAAATAACATAAAAAGGAGGTGCGCAAGTACTATTATTAGACTTAAATTTAGACATGAGAAATTTATATTTATAAAGGTACAATACAATAAAATAAAATGAGTTAAAGTGACAGATAATATACGTTCACCAGCGAATCAAAGCATGAAATGGTTTGAGCTTTTCTAATTTTTACAGGCAGAGAGTTCCATAATCGAATAGCTTTAATAGTAAATGAGGAGTCAAAGAATTTAGAAGAGTGGGGAGGCACGCAGAGAGAAAGATTAAAAGAGGATCTTAAATCAAGATTATTGGAGCTAAGAAACATAAACTTCTCTTTAAGATATTTCGGGGAACGAAGATCGAAAAGAACACGGTACAGGAGATGTAAAATGTGTGCGTTTCGGCGTAATCGTATAGGGAGCCAATTTAGTTTCTTACGATATTCGGAAACATGGTCAAATTTACGTAAGCCAAAGATGAAGCGAATACAGAAATTTTGAAGTCTTTCAAGGGAATTTAATTGGTTTTCATTAAGGTCAGGATAGCAGGAATCAGCATAATCTAAGATAGAAAGAAGCAAGGAGTGGGAGAGTTGTATTTTGGTAGGGATAGGTAAAATATTTCTTAAACGCCGAAGAGAAGCTGCCGAAGCATACATTTTTTTCCGAACCTCGTTGAGTTGATTTTCCCATGAGAGAGTTTGAGTTATTAACTGTAATACGTTAATTCATTCAATTTATAAACTAATTTCATACATTTAAATGTATAAAATCTTTCCGTATATCTACAACATTGAAAACGAATTGAAACAATTTCTAAACCTATAACATTTATGTACACGCGAGAATTGTATAGATTTATAGTTTGATACTTACAAGAAACAATGGCAAAAACGCGGTTACTGCAGAAATGTAAATTTTAAGATATATTTCAAGTAAGTGTTCTGAGTGCAGATCTAGACGCATCTTCTACCTAGAACTATGTGCGAATCTGGGATCGCATGCCTGTACAAGGGCCAAAGGATTCTCAATCCAGCTCTGGATAATGTTCGTCTACTGATACTTTAAGCTCATCAATAGTGATAACCATCTAAATATGAGTCATAAATACACATTTTAAATTGGTAATAGACGACGTTGTCTGTGGGTTTAGTAAGATAAAATAATTTGCTGAATAAATAAAAATCGTAGTGACAATTATAAAATAAATGAAAACCCTAACAGTCTAAAGTATACTTTTTATATGAAATCAAACTAATCTACGAGATCGTAGATTTAGTATTTAGATAAATAATATATATTAAAAATGTCATGATATCATCATAGGTTTTTTCAAACATTCTGTTGCGTCTTAGATATCTAGCCTGTTAGTGTAGAGCTGTCGGTAAATAGAAAACATGGAAAATAGTTTGGTTAAGAGATATCCGCTGATGGAATTTCAATGTAGTGTGAAAGCTCTAGAAGCTTTTATAGAGGAAATGGACTGTTACATTGAATATACTTGATTTAGGCCTTTTTATGGAAAAGGGTAAACTCCACATGTTTGTTTAATTTACGGCTTGTTAACCCGAATGTTTTGTTATGTAAATTACACTATTTTGTAAAATCATGTAAACAATAAAGCTCAAAAAGATTGAAATAAAAATTAGATAATAAAATATGGTCTCACTGCTAAATATTCAAAACAGTTCCTACTTCCTTCTAACCATAGTAGTTAAGTACTATAAAAATGGTTAAATAACTGTATTTCTTCATTATACTAATTTTTTCACTAACATCAACTTATTTTCTATTCAAGCTCAGAGACCATAAATGATTAATCTAACCAATTCAATAAAATACATTCTTTTCAAGGTCACACAGACAGCCCTTGGTACTACAGCTCGCAATCAATCCAAAGTGAATTCCCCTGATGGTGTAATAGTGATTCAGGTAATATAATAAGCCGGAAAATGTAAGTCCGCAATAAATATGCGGACGGAATATTCTACGGGCTTAGCGCGCGAGAGTTTGGATTACACTGAGCGCGTGTTACACCGTTGTGTACGTCGAACTCATTTATTTAACTTAAGCAGAAATTAATTACAATATGCAGAAAATAATAAATCAAATTGAAGCAAATAATGCGGTTGTATCAGACAAATCGCTCTACATAAAATCTGCAACGGCTATACCCATCAAGACCATACCTCATTCCGGCGAAGTCACTATTTTATTTTGTATTATACGTTTTTTATTACGTAATTTTATTTTAGCTTTTTATTGGCGTAGTAAATACACATATATCCGTGCAAAGTTCCATCTTTCTAACACTAACCGTTTCGACGCTAGAGTGAGAACGGGCGAATGAACGGACATGACGAAGGGTTCCTTTACGTAGACTGCGGAATACTAATAAAAGTAGCCTAAGTGACTCCTTATTACATCAGCAACCAATCAAAAAAAGTCCCGTCAAAATCGGTCCAGCCATTCCAGAGATTAGCCGGAACAAACAGACAGACAGACAAAATTTAAAAAAAAACGTCTTTTTGGTGTATGTATCGTATTAATATTCATATGCATGTAGTAAAAAACGGTTATTTCAATATTAAAAATAGACACTCCAATTTTATATATAAGTATAGATGAAACGTATAATAATAGTAAATTATGGTATTTGTTAGACCCTCTCAGACTATCGAACTATGTTCAGTATGATCACGTATGAAAATGCATTAAGTGTGGGTTTAGGAAACAAAGATTACATTACTGAAGTTAACATAATATTATCCTGAGACATAATAATTAAAAGTCTAAGGCACGAAAACCCATTATTGCCAGAATAAGGGGGGCAAACAAGCTCGCTGGTGGCCTAAGAGGCAACAGCTGCAGTCCATAAACACCCATTAGTGGTTGCGTTGCCGGACTTTTAGTGAGGAGTATAGTATCTTTAAAGAACTTTGTGCTTATATCTAACCACCTGCCTCCTTTCAGTCTGACCGTGACCAAGGTTGCTGAAAAGCATCCGAAACGCTAGCATCAATAGTAGTAGTAACCTGACCTTTGCAAAGATTTTAATTTAAAGATTTATTTTATTTTTACATTTTATTTAAATATGAAAGCATTTCAAATATAATATTTAAATAAACCACATCTAACAATAATACGAAAAGGAAAAAAAGTTGTTTGGTTAGTTTATCTCTTATTCTCATAGATAAACATTTGCCGTAAATTGCTATTTCTTTACCAATGTCACAACGTAATTAAAAGCAATGTACACATCTTCAAAAAGAACCATAAAATGTTCATCTTATAAAATAAACTTATATTTTAATCAGATCCTCTAGAAATTAGTACCTTATTGTTACAAAATAACAAACCTTAACGTAAATATCTTTTACGGAGCGTATGATAGCTACTTCATAACTAAAATATATTAAAGACTAGACTGTTGTTTACTAATAAATAAATAAAATTATAGCATTCTGCTTAAAGCAGTATTAGATTAGAGTTTTGACTTAAGAATTTAATAAAAAGAATCCCTGTAATCGCTTTCGGTATAACGAAATCCCTGAATTACCTTTATACAGCGTTTTACCACTGACTTATTATAGATTTGGCACGGAAAGTTGTTAGCTGTAACGATTATGCTAATTGAGTAAATAATTACACAGTCAGTTTTAGTAATTGAAATACTAATTGATTGGGTACAGCTAATATTTTAGGACTAATTTATTAGTCTAAGTGCAACCAAAAATCCAGCAAATATTTTTATCACAAGATTTAAAAAATGCTCATTTTTAATAATATTAAGGGTATTTTCCAAAGTTTTCCTTAAAAAAATAAATTCCTATCGTAATAGGCATGTACCGATACATTTTTGTATGGAGAACCTAAGAAGCGGTCCGTGGACGTAATTGGAGCGAGCTACGAGTGTGCTCTAATTATGCAACGTACGAATATAATATGAAAACTGAAATTATAGTATGATAAAATAATGTAAATATTTCTCGTAAAACTCCCCAGAGGATTGATCTAAAGCATTCTATAATTTTCACTATTCTTTTCTCTACGATGTCTAGAAAAATAAATGAGAAAACACAAGTTGATAAAATATTCGTTTCAAAGTTTAAAGTGTTGAACAAATACAGTTCAGACTGATAATGTACTGCTTCAGTTAACTTTAACTCGTAACAAGTAAACTTCTATATTTTAAGTATACGATAAACGAAGTTGCTTGTTTAAAACTGAAACAGTTGGGGAAAGTTATGGAATTTTATTAATATACATTTGTTAAGTTTTGTTGATATATATCGATGCTGTGTAGTAGAAACTTAGTTTAATCGAAAAATTGGTCGTCAGTCCGGCAGTGTGACCATTGGATGCAAACTGGATAGTCAAAGTATACATGGAGTGGGTAGACGTATCATCAAGTATAAAATCATGTTTCTTTATTAACCAAACAAGAGGTCGGTAATTTCCGTGTGTTTTTTGGAATAGGCCTCCTCCGATTCCTTTCAATGGATCCTGTCCCTTACTACTCTCATGGTCCCGCTGTTTCTAGTCATCCTCCCATCTCCTGACTTGACAACCGTCTCTTTTGCTGTCTCTTGGTTGCTTCTTTTGTTAATGGTGTGGCGTAGCAAATGTCCATCTCCATTTTCGGACACATATAGTATAAGAATGTCTATAAGTTTTGTTATTGTTCTCTTATCTACTCCTGACTAATTTTTAACTCCAGTTACTTACTTACTGTTAAAACTATAATGCATTCTAATAGAATTGGTATAGCGCTTTAGCGAGCTTGTAGTTTTACCAACTCACATGAACAATCTTGCAGATAAGTAAGCCAAGTGAGCCAAAGGACTCTTTTCGTTTAAATGGGCTAGTGATTTACTATATTATCGACAACTTTTGAATTTAAAATATGTACCTCACGATCATCGATTGGCACAAAATGCTCGAAGATACTTGTTCGGTGATTATTTTTATTCAGTGATGTGTTCATCTTGATTTTTATTCAGTGATTCATAGTGATGGGTTCATCTTTCATTCTACTCATTTCGATATTAAAATTAAGCAAAGCTAGTCTACATGCTTTTAAATCAGTACTTCTCAAGAGAGTGGAAAAGGGGCTCTATATAATAAAAATCAACTGAATCTGACTCTCACACAAAGGTAAAAAACAAAAAAATATGGAAGCAGACTTAAATATATATTTATTAATTAAATTATTAAATGTCGATAACATTGTCCATCCCTAGTTTGGTCATCGAAGCGAATAATCAGGTGACTGTCTGAATAACGAAACGCGCCACCGAATTTTCTCTTTTGTATTTTGGGGTGTGGCTGCAATAATAGCGACTTAAGTGGGACTCATATCATTCTACGCAATCACTTAAACAATTAACCCTACTGTTCTTAGAATTTTTGATATTGGTGTTCCACGCCGGTTTGTGGACCGCCTCTTTCAAATACATTTTCATTACTAAATCATTATTTAAGCCGAAGTTTCAGTATTAAAGTAAACTATGGCATAGTGAAGTCTTACCCAAAAATGTTCTCTATAATACGTGTTAACTTTTAATTTGCAGCTTTCTAAAAGTACTTTATATCTTGACATGCTTACAACGAAAAATTTGAGACGAAGCAGTTTATCGAGGAACTTTTGGCCGCCCAATCGATCTGATTTCCGTATTTTAAAGTAATCTCGCTGTTAGCCTGAGGGCCCTTAATAGCTTACTTTGGACTGTGAAACTCAGCCAAGTAGGATGAAGAAGGTGCGAAGGACATAAATGGCGCCTGTGTTTATAGCAACTCAAATATGAACAGAACACCCATTTGGCAGTTGAATTTGAAATTAACGAACTTGAGAAACGCCATCTGACTGCAACATGCAGCGCCGTGCTGACAATTTGACACACGATTGCTTTAAATTTCTAAGCTTTTCATTGCATTGATTCGTTTAAATAATAGCAATGTTAATCAGTTCATTAAATTTCCATAGTTGGTATCACTATTACCATATTATTAGAATAGTCGTTAATTTATAAGCTTCTCTATACAATTAATTACTAAAACTACATGTTGCAATATATTTATAATGATGACTGCTTAAATGTTAATTGAAATTTAAAAATTCGCTGTAAGCAACACCACGCTCTACATTCGCGCACAAACGAACACGACACGGAACCTTTCCAATGCCTGCATTTGCACTTCAAGACTACATCTAGAGGATTTTCACTGGACAGCCTTAGGAATTGTGGTTAGAAGTCTTTTTGATATAAAATTTAAATCGAATATACTTAATTTGATCGTGGATTCTTCTTCGAATTTAAATAACGGTGAATACTTTGGTAGAGAATTTTAGTCGCTGTAGATTTAAAGATGCTAAGTGCAGAGTTATAAAAAGGAGATTGGATTTATTGGTATACTTATAGTAGTGCTAAAAGTATATGTTATGTCCACTAACCTCGCTCTCTCACATAATTCTAATACCAGTACCAACGTAAGCCTTATTAAGGACCCCAGTAGTGATCTGAGAATTGATAATCGTGATACAAGTAATAGTTTTCTTCCTTTGATTTACGAGTATTTAAAGTTTATAAAATTTTCTACGATATATTTTTATAAAAATATATCGTAGAAAATAAAATTTTAAAATATTAATTCAGATACCGTTTTAGAATAACAGGTATGCAAAGTTCTTTTTAACGACAATAAAAAATTGAAAGAATTTAAACTAGAAAATTCATAAAAAGAAAATAAATAAATAATATAAAAAATGTATTATTATGTTAAATAATATTCAATCTCTACTTTTCTTCAGTAAATAAATATTGTAACAAATATGTATATATATATAATATTATTCTTAGTATAGAATGGAAAAATTAAACTCTAAAAAAACATTTAAAGGTAAAAATATTTTATTTCATTATAATAATAAAGTAAGAAATTCCAACATTTGAGTTAGAAAATTTAGTCGTTTGAACTACAAATATTTAGGAATACTGACAATTATAAATTAACTATTATACATTTAATTTTTATATTTCTTTGACTGGATTATCTCCTCTTTTATTGAACGTGTGTTTTATTATCTTCTTCAATTATATCTAAAAAAAACCAAAGCTTAATTTTTAAATTTTAGCCACAATTTTACGCTTTTGTTAGTATTTTGTTGTTTTCTTCTGTGATCGTCTTAAAGCTTGTTTATAAATGGTGCAATTGAGGCAAAGTCTTCACAGTCTGGAATCAGTTTTCCCTTAAATTTGAGGCAGGATTCCGCACACAGAGGTCCATCGAACCAGGTGCCGAGCATCTTCTTGCATTGGGCACAGTTTTCGATGCACAATTCTAACGGGTCGTAGCCAGTGATCACTGCTGGGCTACCGTTGGTTAAGATGGCGAGGGAGATGAGGACGAGAATTGCCAAGATTTTGCCTGCCATTTTTAGTTGTCTTGTGTTGAAGTATTCAAGATTGTTATGTGAAGATGTGAGGTTTGCTCAGTTTATATATGGATCCTTGAGCACTTTGTCAAATGAAGCAAAACACGGTCCACAGGGAACATCCGTTATCTAATTAAGATTAAGTAGAAATGTTGGAAAATACAAAACTATGTTTGTACAACTTTGTGGTAATACTTATTCTGAGACTTTCCTAGTTAAGCTCCATATAGACAAATTTTTTAACCTACAGGTTAAATAGAAAATTAATATAATTAAGGAGAAATATATCTTTTAAAGAAAGTCCTCTTATTAAGACTTCACTGTGCGTTCGACTGTCTTTTTGTCACCAGGATATATCTCATGAACGGTAATAGTATTTAATTTAATTAATAACTACAAAAATAATATAATAAAATATTTGTTTTTGTAAAATTAATTTTCCATACACATAATTTTATTGCCGTTTTTATAGATGACGAGCTGACCCAGCAAACGTTTCGCCATACATGTGATTTTCAATTTTCAATTAATAAATAAAAAATAGTAGTTGATCGTAGAGGGGTAAAAATTTAGGGTTGTATGTATTTTTGTATGCTGTATCATAGAAAAATAACAAAAATTGTCAACAAAAATAGAAAAAACAATAGGGGTGGACCACCCTTAACTATTAGGGGGATGAAAAATAGATGTTAGCCGATTTTCAGATCTACTCAATATGCTGACAAAGTTTCATGAGAATCGGTCAAGCTGTTTCGGAGGAGTATGGGAACGAAAACTGTGACACGAGAATTTTATATATATGATAGGAAGAAAAAGTACATGCCCGGTTGTCGAATCTTCTAATAGCCAAATAACTTGGAAAGAGGGTAAAACTGCTAAGACGCGAAACTTGAGTTTTTAAATTTAAAAAAACCAGCTCGGATAAGGCAAAAACTACCGGGGAAATCATAAGAGACTGGACAAACTTCAGGAAAAGACGCCGACTGGAAAATAATTAGTTCCGGCTACTTCTTTGAAGAGTTTCTGAGTAAGATTCCATAGAATACAACTAACGTTCTAAATTCTTCAACAACTGCCGCTCATTTGCTAAACAATGTTCCCGTGTGCAATCTTTAGCCATTGTATCTGTTATGAAAATGAGACCTTTTTGTAGTTCTTTTACAATCTTTTGATAATGATAATATTGATTATATTATCAGTTCAGCGTAGGCTATAGTAGAGGAATCTTCCTCGTTCAAATGAAACTAAGTAAAATCGGAGCAGTTTTATAGCTCTGTGTGAATAATGTCAGTATGATTTTACTAAAAGTCACTCTACAATCAATACTGGTAAGAAATGAAATGCTAATTCCGATATCCGGAATTATAAATACTGGTAAAAATTTAAAATTACAGGTGATAACCCCGACCTCGATCATAACTGAGCGCTTCAGAAGGCATTTTCTGCCGCGCACCACCGCTATGTGGAACAGCTAACCGTAATGGCATTAGTGATAAAGTTGAAAACCTAAAGAATACTTGGTGGCAGAAAGCAAAAACTTCACGTAAATGAAATGAACTCGGTGGGATCGTCTGATGTCTGTTACAATAGTCGTAAGACGCAATTTCTTATATACAAATATGTAGAACATTGTTTTGGCTTCGTGAGATATTTCTGATTGCTTTTTCTTAAGGTGCTTTGCGGTGCTTACAGACGAATGTACTTGCCGTACATTCGTCTGTCGTGTAAATTAGCAATTTTTACAGTTTTGACTAGAAATCGTAATTCTTATAAATTAAAATAGTCGTGAAATATATGTAATAACAATTAATTGTAATTATAAGGTCACTTGTGCTAGGCCCTGTTCGGTGACAGCTTTTAGTGTCGGCCAAGAGTGTATGAGCGTGACATCGGCGAACATGTATGTTTGAACTTGTAATAACATCTGGTTGACTATAATATATGTATCTGGCTGGTTTTGGTATCATTAAAAAAATAATTTTAAAGAAGACAATTCCAAATTCAGTTGGTACTCTTATTGTAAAAAAGGGAGATTACAAAGTAATTCGATGCATTTTAAAATTTTACTACCAAATAGGTAAAAATGCAACACGAGCCGCGAAAAACAGTTCTGATGTTTATGGACCCGATGCAGTATCAAATTTTCCAATTTTCAATCCGGAACTTTTCATATCAAAGTTACACGTCGTTCTGGTCGTTCCCGTTTACGGGAAAAACAAATGCCTACTAAAAAACAAGATCGGCACCTACTAATAGAAGTTGGAGAACTGAGAATTAATTATTTTTGCGCATTTGAAAAAGCTATGCCTCATGAGGTCACTGAACACACGTGTCCATTTGTGATTCTTTATTACGACGTCATGAAACCGAACCATTCTGGAAGAAACTCGTAGATAAGTGGTAATAAATGGATCACGACGGACAAGAACGCGTGAAAAAGGTCGTTGTTAAAGGCCGGTCCGTATTCAGAGACTGTGATGAAAGCCGGGTTAACTCGTAACAAGGTTATGCCGTATGTCCTCTATAGTGGTATTGGAAGGACATTATTCATTATGAGCTGTTACCACCAGGTAGGAACATCGATTCTAAACTGAAGCGTACAGCTGTTGAATGTAAAGTGGCCAGAAAGTTTTGATGAGACTGGGCATCGTTGTGGGAGACCATAGGAATCATCACTACCTTTTGGTCCCTGCTCGCTGAAGTCTCCAATCCAGGTCAATATTACCCAAGCTTTCTAAACGTGCCCATTAATATCAGCATTGACGCAGTATCGAAAGCTTTCTGGAAATTAAAAATTACTCCTAAGCTTTTCCCCTTTCTCATCCGGGTGTACACTAGAGGTAAGATTCAGAGTTGCATCTTCTGTTTATAGACCCGACCGAAAATCATATTCAGAAATGGAGATAAAATAATTTGTTTCGAGATACTTCACCAGAGGTTTGTTTACTACTTTTCCGATGATTTCAGAAAGTGATAGGAGAGGGGCATATAATTGGAAGGAGAATATGAACTACCTGATTTATAAATAGGAAAATAGATAGCCTTTTTGAAATATATTTTTTCCAGAAATGTTTTAGCGATCTTATTTTACAGACACACTTATCATTCTGTCAAATTTATTTATTTATAATATAAATAAATGACGCATACTCCAACTCATAATTAACTAATCTACTGAGAAATGTAACCTGTTCTTTCAGCCAAAGTTACTATTTCAAGTGCTTCATCCGTTCCTTATAATTCTTATTAAAAAATTGTTTGCCTAGTATCTTATATCTTACCCTGAGAGAATTAAAGAGAGTAGTAGTAGTAATAATCTTATATAATTGTACCCTTTATTTTGTTATAGATTAATATTTAAAATAAAAGTTAAAAATATTTTGCTACTTTTGATTGTTTTCTTCTGACATCGCCTTAAAGCTTGTTAATGAATGGTGCTATTGAGGCAAAATCTTCACAGTCTGGAATAAGTTTTCCCTTAAATTTGAGGCAGGATTCCGCACACAGAGGTCCATCGAACCAGGTGCCGAGCATCTTCTTGCATTGGGCACAGTTTTCGATGCACAGTTCTAACGGATCGTAGCCAGTGATCACCGCTGGGCTACCGTTGGTTAAGATGGCGAGGGAGATGAGGACGAGAATTGCCAAGATTTTGCCTGCCATTTTTAAATGTCTTGTGTTGAAGTATTCAAGGTTTGTTATGTGAAGATGTGAGGTTTGCTCAGTTTATATATGGATCCTTCAGCACTTTGTCAAATGAAGCAAAACATGATCCACAGGGAGCATCGGTTATCTAATTAAGATTAAGTAGAAATGTGGGAAATTACACAACCTCGGTTGTACAATTTTGTGATAATATAAATTCTTAGAATTCGCCAAAGGTAAGCAAGTCAACTTCCATATCTTCCATATAGCATAACTAATTGATATATTATATACAATTTATTAGAAATACTTCGCGAAAAATAGAATTAATAAGATTAATTACTGCATTATTCTCGAAATCCTCTAAGACTGGATTGCTACCTAAGCAATCTGCTTCTTCAAAGTAGGGGTAGAATCAAGCTATACTAGCCTCCGTAAAATTCTTATTAGGTCATAAAAGAATAAAAAAAAATTAAAAACATCTCCGAACATAAAAGTAGTCTTATATATTTAAAAAAAATACCCCACTACGATCAACGTCTATTTTTTATTTATTAATTGAAAACTGTAATTCTTTTTGGAAAAAATATTTTTTTATTTTGATATTAAAATATATTTGTAACTTTAGTAAAGATTAATTTATTAACCTAAATTAAGCATACTTTTAGTTTTTAAAACGCTTTCGTTTATAAATATATCCTCTCAAACTTAAAGCTGATAATCATTTTATGGAACTAAAAAAATGATTGCTAGAAATCACATGTATGGCAAAACAACGTTTTCCGGGTCAGCTTGTTTTATAGAATCTAAACCAATTAAAAAGTAATATCCAATTTTATTGAATGACAAAAATATTTACATTTTCTTCGAAATTCAAAATTTTTTACTTTTGACGCACGATTAAAAGTTTTTAAATTAACATTAGGAAACATTAGATCCCGAATCATAAATGCCATGTACTTTCAGAGTATCATTCAACAACATCTCTCTTATTAATGTTAGAAAGTCTTTGGATCATCTTCATTTATCCATTACTAATTTTAAATAATTTACATTTTTTTTATCCCTCGATAATGTTGCTTAAAACAAGTAATTCCCAAAGTGGTCTATATGACAACCTGCAAGAAGTCTAATCAGCGAAAAAAAATTTGTAGGTCCATGATAGTGGATCTCAACACATACACTGATAGTACCTATTTACTTACTATCATATAATATCAAAACATATATATTATTTATAAAAGTTACTTATGAAGTAAAAGATGTTTATAAAATTGTGTAAGTTCAAAGATGTTTTTTTATTTTATTTTATACTTTCAGATAATTTTTATGTTTTCATGTCGAAATTCCTTCATTAATTTTATGATGTCTGTAAGATGGGTTTCCTTGATAATGGCGTGTACGCCTACAAAAGTTTTCACAACGAAATTTTTCTATGTTAATAAGTTATCTGTGTATGTTGTGAAAACTGCTGGCGTTCCTTATTTTAATAAATTAAGATGTTGGTATTCGCTTTGTGGTCACAATACATTTTGAACTTGTAAAAACCTGAGAGTTGCAGTCTCAGAGCTTCGCTTTCATCTTACTAAAATATTGACAAAAAATACTTATATAATAATTAATATATCATTAGCAATAAATTTTGTTTTTAGTTTATTTAATGTTACGTATATTTTACATAACAGATACATAATTTTATTTGAGTAGTTTTAATTTAAATTCAATTAATAAATGTATAAATTACCATGTGTTTACTTTAAGTTTTTAACATTAAACTTCACTACAGTTAGAAATTTACAGGAAATCAATATCAGGGAAGTACTAGTAATATCAGTACCCAACACGGAAAAACATGGCAAGGGGTCTACGACACAAAAAAGTTTGAGGAACTCTGCTTTAAACCGTCAGTCTTCCGAGAGGAACGCTCCCTTCTATTTTCAATAACACGAAGAAGAGAAGAAGAGTTTATTTATAAATTAGACTTCAAATTAACAAATGTAATGGATTTATTAACTGTTGAATTAATGTCGTTTATCCAGTCAAGATATATTCCAGTTTTCCGAGATGTATTATCTTCTGTTCCTTGTATCTTCG
Organism: Pontia daplidice; assembly: GCA_963693355.1. NCBI lineage: Eukaryota > Metazoa > Arthropoda > Insecta > Lepidoptera > Pieridae > Pontia > Pontia daplidice. The sequence continues at coordinate 428,497 of CAVNZL010000011.1, read as the reverse complement.
AGATAATATCTTTGAGAGAATCAAACACAAAATTGGCATATCATTAAAAAAATTCATTTGATTTTCTAATCTTCTGCTTTTTTATTTTATTTTATGAAGACACATTCCTATAAGATATCTGTTTGATACTTGTAGTCTAACACACACCTTATTTTTAAAAGTCTCACAAACTTGATCTTGTGGTGCATTAATTTTCTGCTAAAAACGAGTATTTTAATTATGCTTATTACTATTATTTACAAGATACCCATAATCAAACCAAAAACCCGTAAATCAAACCAAAAGAAACATAAAAAGTATACCGTGATATATACGATTTCCATTTATTTTCTAACTTCATATCTCAAGGATCGTCGTGCACTTAAACGATATTACTCGTAGTGGCGCTATGCGTCGTCTTTTTCCTTAACTAAAATTTGACGAGAGGTGCTATGGCTGGAGGAGGAGGTAAGGTTAAGGACATTCATAATTTTTAATATTAATTCTCTTTGATACTAAGTTCATGCATGTTGTTCTATGAAGCAAGTACATTTGAAATAAATATAATCTTTGGTGGACACAATTAAAATGTACAAAAACCCTAATAGACCAATCTACAAGCAATGATCCTCGAAAAACCCCACAACCACTCGACGCACGTTTCGTCCCGACACAGGACCATCCTCAGGATGTTGTCTCTACGAACAGCGTTCGATGAGATGCGATGTGGGTTTTTCGAGGAGTATGGACTACCACAAACTAACGCCTGATTCTATTAATTAATTACACAATTAAAACTTGCTTTATCTGCTCGTTATGTACTATGTACATTTAGAGTACATTTACGGCCATTAAATATATTTCATAACAATAAAATTTTTCATACATAAAATTGATGAATTCATTGTTATATGAAAGAAAAACGCTTAAACTTTTAAAGTTGCGAATAAAAAAATCCAAATCCAAATTACCATTTATTTTGTTAAAGAAAAGTATTTTAAACAACAGTTTTCTCATTTGACCCATAGTTTATCAATTTAACGTTTTTGCTAGTTTTCTATTGTTTTCTTATGAGGTTGTCTTAAAGCTTGTTAATGAATGGTGCTATTGAGGCAAAATCTTCACAGTCTGGAATCAGTTTTCCCTTAAATTTGAGGCAGGATTCCGCACACAGAGGTCCATCGAACCAGGTGCCGAGCATCTTCTTGCATTGGGCACAGTTTTCGATGCACAGTTCTAACGGGTCGTAGCCAGTGATCACCGCTGGGCTACCGTTGGTTAAGATGGCGAGGGAGATGAGGACGAGAATTGCCAAGATTTTGCCTGCCATTTTTAGTTGTCTTGTGTTGAAGTATTCAAGATTTGTTATGTGAAGATGTGAGGTTGGCTCAGTTTATATATGGATCCCTGAGCACTTTGTCAAATGAAGCAAAACACGGTCCACAGGGAACATCCGTTACCTAATTAAGATTACGTACAATTGAAGGAAATCTCACAACCGTGCTTGTACAACATTGCTGCAATAGAAATTATAGTTCGATATTTCAGAATATTCTTAAGTCGTATATAAAGCATTATCCACGTTCTAAAATATCGGGTGTCTATCTATAATTAATATTATAAACTATTTATAAATGGTATTTTGGATAGACCAATGTAGAAATTGTTAAAGATGGATTTTTCGGTCTATAATATTGACGATTTTGGAGTTTTCTAATAATTTTGAGTTAAAAGCTTACTTACATCCTAACGCTAACAACCATATAACGGATTTAATACGTAATTGTTGAGTTTTTAGTGAAATTAATTTCGCGAGGTGAAATATTTATTTATTATTAAGTATTAAGTACTTCTTGAGTTTTAAGAAATACGTGACATGAATGTTTTATACGAAATCGACTTAATATGAGTCGTTTAGTAGAACATATACAAATCTTAAAGAATTTAGAAGCAATAACTCTCAGGCCCAATACCATAAAGCACAAACCGATTAAAATGGCGAAACCAAATGTACAGTATCATATTATTTATCGCGCACGAAGCCATATTTATTAGCAAACCACTTCCGTTTCCGTTGAGAGTGATTTAAAAGCCTTTTTCCGGTTTCGTTCACGCTTCCGCCGCACTTATTGTATTAATTTATTACATTGTTATAGTTATATCGTTACATTGCTTTTTTAATACTATTATTTATTTCAATATAAAACGGTGAAAATTTTAATATTTTTAATATTGATATAGAAATTTATACTGATAAAAATGTATGACTGATGAAATATAAGAATATATATATCTTCACTCTCGTTTGGTTATATGTATGAAGAGTGTAACATGTTTGTAAATTAGCTAAGCGCGCGAAGGAAGTGTTATTAAATTGTTCCGTTTACTCTCAGAACAAGACATACAAAGTTTCCTTCATTTTCGCACAAAGTATCGAGTTATGTAAAATTAAGGGTCGCCACAATCACTTTGAAATAATGTATACTACTAATTTATTTATATTTACTAACCCAAACAGCGTTATTAAACATATAGTATAAAATTTAAATGCTACAACTAAAGCCAAAATAGGGTTACAATATATATAAAACAAAAGACTAAATAGGAATACAAAAAAGAAGAAAGGTAGAGCAAAAACATGGACGCGAATTGTCATGTGAGTGTGTATGGTGTGAATGTGAAAGTGGGGTGGTAGTGTGCCCAAATTAATAGTTATATTACTAATAGTTAAGTTTCGAGATAAAGAAGGCTGAGTGGATTAGATTTGGGAAGTTATACGACCTCAAGCAATTACAGATTACTTGGATCTGTTTTGGTGAACAAAAAATCAAATATAACATAATATTATAAATATAACAGAAGAAGAATTCTCTGGGGTATGTAAATATTTGCTACTAAGACTCCCATTATAAAAACTTCAATCATTATTATAGTAACTACATCATTCGATATTTCTTTTTTATGTTGAAATTCCTTCTTTAATAGTCTTTTTTAAGATCAGATTCTTTGATAATGACGTGTACAAAAAATGGTTTTCGCAACGAAGTTTGTCTATTTATGAATAAGTTATCTGTGTATGTTTTCTAAACTGCTGGCGTTATTTAAATATGAATAAATTAACATCTATCAATTAGATATATATTTCCACAAAATTCACGTCTATCTAATACAATTATTGAATTAAAGAATGTTATCATACAGCCCTGATGAAATGCGAGACAAACTTCTGTTCACATCTGTTATATCCATTTAGCTTTGCAACATTACCACGTACTGCTCGCTTCATCGAACTTTCTGAAGTTGGTATACATCAATGTGCCAATAGAGTACATAAAAACAAAGGCTGACAACGCACACAAAACCAGGCAGTGAGAGTTTCCATGGGCATTCATCAAACGGGATTTAAACAAGAGGTACGAGGCTGACCTGATCGTAAGTGATACCGCTGTCCATGGCGAAGCCTAGATAGAGGAGAATAGAGGCATCACTAGTGCGTTGCCGGCCTTTAAGATGACGATTCGCTCTTTTCTTGAAGGTAATATGTTTAAATAATATGCATTTTTTTTAATGTTCGAATATTGTATGTGCAATTAATTTTCAGTCTAGGATTGCTATAAAATACGGGATACGGCAATGTAAATATTCAATTTACTAAATCAGTTATTTAAATAAGTAATAACTGTGTAAGTATTTAACATAGTTCGTTCACATCATTCCTTCTAAGACCATCCTATTCTTAAACAATTAAACAAATGTACCTATATATATATCAATTCTGTTATCGCTCATAAAGCTAAGAATAGCTCATCTTGTGTCTAACCAAGATATGTATGTCCTAATATTTATTATTTATGTATTTATTGAAGTTATATTGTCAATAAGTTTAAACTTTCAATTCCAAACTATGACAAAATTGGTGTTATACACACAAACAAAAACACAAAAAATAACCAGTTGCAAACATTAACATTTCATTAGAAAAAGTTCGAGCAAAAACCGCTAAACGAAATAGCAGGTTCGCAGCTTACAGCTTCGTTCAAAGTGTTTTTCTCGCTTCAATTCAACCACATAAACCGAAATCGTTTATTTTATTGGTAATTGATATTGGCGAATTAAATGTCCATTTTATCGTAAAACACTTTGAATCTTACTGCTTGAAAGCCAGCACAATACATAAATTATGTGGATAAGTATTGACGACCAGGAGGTTTGTTTTTAATAGTATAAATAAATTATATTTTCTTGATTAGGGGCTAATTAGCAATAAATAAGGGGAAAGGTTACCCTAATAGAAGGAGGATGAACAAAACTTGCGACGTTTTGCCGACCGATACCCGCTTTTTGCTCTCAACCAAACATAATTTATGTTTAGAAAAAAAATCATAAACCCTGCGCAGGGCAGCCTTTTAATTGAACTACTGGCTGAGATACGTTCCCCTCTCAGAAATTCCCTTCTGGCTGAAGGACGAACACTGGTTTAGTGTCTCGAAAAAGTTTAAAAATAATGAATCAGGCTCAAAATGTAATAGTCCAATGAATATGTAAAGAATATATCAATTGAAATTTTCAACTGTTCCGGACATACAACATGACAAAGCAAAGTCTGCTGGATAAATGGACATCGAACATATTTTCACATCGTTTGTTGTTTAATTCCAGTATAATACTGATAAAAATGCTCGTACGAAAAACATTAAAAAAGCTTTAATGTGTGAAGAATCATAATACGTTCCTTATTTCTCGCGCTTTTCATATTACATGCAATCTTCTATAATCTTTTGTCAATTTCCTATACCCACAGGTTACCGGAAATTAGCCCCACGCTTCCTGTATTAAACCAACTTCCGCTTTTACGGGTGAAGTTTTTAATTACCTCCAAGTATGCGGTAAATAATAATAATGTGACGTCATACGGTTGCGGCTTCGTGGCGAATACATTTTATGTACTGATAAAAGTTTTTGTTTATGTGTCTAAGCTAAAAAAGTAAACCATGGTGAAAGTTGATTCCACGAGGCATTCTGTTACTAAAACTCAAACGATGTGTTCCAAGGATCTGATTTAATGTTTCTTTAATATTTCCTATCATGAAATTAGAGTCGGGAATTGAATAACTCTAATTCATATAAATTATATCTCTTACAATTACAAAGCTATCAAAGGGAGTACTTAGGCAGTGGTGAAATTATTCGCAATTCATTTTTAACGAGATGGCGATATTTTGATCGAGTTTGTTGCTCCTCAGTTACGGCTGGTAATTAATTTCACTGATATGACTTTGTATAATTCCTTAAATAAACCTCTAAATTATAAAGGTTCGCCTTTGTGTGAGCAAACAAACATTTTTTTCTTATTGCATATTACGCAAAGCACTAGATGAACATTCATACTATAAATATCACGCTAAAATAAAAAATAATTCAATTATTTGATAAACTACTTAAGCAATTAAAAAACATTTAAAATTATATCGGTACGACTTCTTTATTAAAAACGTCACTAACACTATGGCATACCTATTAGAATACATTCTATAACAGTATTTGGGGATACACGAGTATCAAGATTATAAATCACCGTCATTGTATCCATATCGTAAACTTAAGATTTTGCAGCTATCGTCAATATTTTTTTATGTAAGTGAAATTCAAATTTCGATAAAATTTGGCGTGCAGAAAGCTGATAATCCTGGATCAACTTTACTACTTGTATATATGCAATGCATAACATACTAAATTAAATGTCCTCATGACAATATAATGTGCTTGTAATTATAACGATCGGTCTCTTAATGAACAAGGACGGGCTCGTAAAATAAAAAAATATCTAACGTATCAATGCTTAGATTTAACTTGCAATCGTATTACAGTTTCTGTATGGTTATTGGAGGCTCCGATTATAAATGGTTGATATTTATCTCAGGGATTTATCGAGCACGTGATATAGACAGATTTACTATCGCGTTGACATCAAACAGATATTTCCAATATCAATTTATTTAGTATACCTCTCGACGAGTGTATTGTTAATATTTTTTATTAAAAAAAAGGACCTTATGTCCAAATAAATGTTCGACTTTCTCCGATTAACTATAAAATTATTTACAACAAAGTAATAATTTTGTTAAACTAAATGCTTGTCCATTTCGTTGTTGCTGTCAGCATTAGTTCTTAGTAAAAGTATTGTTTGTTACTGAACTATACTTGATTAACTATACGATTGGATAACAATGCACACGAATATATTACATTGTCTGGATAAAAACAACACAATATTGTATTCTTCGCAAAGGAATGTCATAACAATTCCTAATAGACATAGAAATCCAAAGTAAAAACCTAAGCATATTCTGTACTAACAATAAAGGCGTCCATTTTCAATCAATATTGTAGACTTAAAACAAAAGCTACAAAATACCTGCGTCTTAATGAAAAATATTCTTTCAATGTTAATGAGAATTTTTTAGGCTAGATTAAATTTCTTAATCTGAGATAGACACTTTCTTAAATCACTTTTAGGAGTCTAAGCTCTTTGGAAATTTTATTTTTATCAAACAGAATGTTATATGAAGGAGCTTTTAAAATTTAAAATTGAAATTATTATAGACCAACTAATTCAATGAACAATTATTACAACTTATGTAAACTTTACTAGAATATATATTTGTTTAACTAAATTTTATAAGCTTAAAGCATTATAAGTAAAGATGCAACGCTCTAACACAACACAAATATAAATAAGAAATACTATCACAGGCATCACTTTGAGTTCATTTATTTAGTCTTACTAATTAACCAATTCTGGGAAACACCTTCGATATTTTTACCATTTTGCCAATTACTATAAAGAAATTATAATTAAATACTGAGGTGTTTGTGGAATTCGAAAGTGTGAAGATAAATATCGAAAAATATTCTTATTTTTTATCTCATATAGTATCTATCCTACTAATGTTTTAAATGCGAAGGTTTGTGAGAGTGGATAGAAGGATGTTTCGTATAACTATTAAATAGTTTTTAATACAACTTTACTATAATATAGCTTACATGCATAATGTATAAAGATATTCTGTGAATTTTCCAAAATAATTTAAGTATGACGGAAAAAGTCCCAAAAAAGCTACATATGTAAACTTATCTATGTATAGCCAAAATAATGAACAAGAACTTCAATAAAAACAGATAATATATTTCAAATACCCATTTGATAGTAACAAATTGATTTCTAAATTAAAAGAGGGGATTATCTAGTTAATAGTACTATCAACATCAAAGATATAGATCGCTGTCTCCATGTGAATGGCTCTTAAAAGGAGTTCCATTATATTTTTATTTATTCTTTATATATTTTATATGTAAAATTATATATATATACGTAACCTGGAAAGTTGTATTTGCACCTAGAAAGGTGTGACGTGACATAAGGGACATTTCACGTGAAGCGGTACATATGACGCCCCTTGCGACGCGGGTGTATATTATTCAACGTATCTCCTAAACTAATGGAGATCCCATTTTAAATTTTCTAGTGTACTTTCATTATCATTTAAGCTACATTTTGAAAGAAAAAGAAAGAAAAAAAAATTGGTCGAAGTGACTGTAATTCCGGTTTGAAAAGTTTACTTCCGGTTTTGACCATTAATTTTATTTTTTATTTTTTTTACTGTCAAAAAGAGCAGTATATTTTTAATATGTATCGCTATGTAAAATATATTATTGTAGATTTGTTACATTCGAAAAATTACTTTCGAAAAATTGTAGTACCAATCAACGACAATTCTTTTGAAACCTATAACTTGGTAAATATACACTATACAAAAAAAATATTTTGCGTACACGCTTATATCTACTAGAAGTACAAATGGGCCGAATATGGTCGATTTTCAGAACCTAACTTTTTTTCCCTGTCCGCTTCACGTGAAATGTCCCATAACCAAAAGGTATGGTACAATGTTCAATATACCGGCCTATCGAATAGACAGTCCCGGATTCGATTTCAACAATATATAGTAAAAATATATGATGTTTAATAATTGTGTTCGTACCCATAACGGAAGCTATTAATACTTTACCATGGAAACTCACTGTATGTGAAATGTATACTGATATAAATTAATATAGGGCTCTATTAATATAGGACATCGTAGGGCTACGACACCACGTAGCACACACGTCTGAAAATTTTGCAACGCAAGTCTATGGTCAAATAGAACTTTTAATAACAGGCCAAGGTAACATTTATTATGATCTCGAAAAGCTCCTAGAGGCTAAACACAGATCAATAAAAACTAACTTAATTCAGATTTATATTAATGGCATTTTTAAAAGAATATTAATTGAAATGAAAAAATGTTTTCTAAACGCGCTCTTATTTCTCTAAATACTTAGATTTACGCTTAGATAAAAACTAACCGTTTTATTGAAATGAAGGTAAAAGGTTGGGTTGCCATAGCAACAACAATCATTTACCCCATGACTCGACAATTGCGAGAGAAATCTTTTAGTCGCTGAATATAAAGTAGCTTTCCCGTCGCTTTCAAATGTCACTAAATGAAAGATAGATTTTTGATAAAAAGGTATGACCACGTGGTAACCACTCTTCAGATACTGAAGGAAAGCGATAATTCACTTTGTTTTCTGACGCCGATGTGAGATGAGCCTAGAACAAAAGAGCATAGAAAATTTATGACAACTTGTTTATACCTATAAAATTTAATTTAAATGATTCTTTCCATTATTTTTACGTATAGATTTGAATCTTAACTAAAAAATGATTATTGAAGTTATTGATTGCTAAAATAAATATCCTATATAGTAGAACAACAAATAATATCATAAACATTTAACTACAAAAACGCTTATTCTAGTTTTATCACGTAATATTTTAACAACCAGTTCGTTATTGGGTGAACATAAATCATTGTTCGCCACTGGGGCTCGCAATATTAACTCGCTTTGTTATTAATACCATTTAGTAGGCTTATATGGTAAAAGAGTGACACTTGTAAACATTTATAAAAATTAATGGCTTTCTGACTGGCCAAGAGATTTCTTTATGTTTAATTCTTCATTATAGTCTACCGTCCAAGCAGACGTCGTTCATTTTTGGATGCTTATGATTAAGATTTTTCGCTTTATCGCTTTTGAATGTATTATAAATATATCTATGACCGTATATGAACGATTTTAATAGTTATACATATTTGTATAACTGAGGTTTATTAATAGTTTTACTTATACCACGTCCCATCAACGTTTAAGAGGATTACGGTACTTCATATAAATATAGTTGTCCAAGTTGCCAGACACAAAATAAAGTGAAAGGAAATTCTGTACCTCCACATATGGAAAAAAATAGAGAAACTAAAGCTCATTCAGTAAAAATTAAAGGATCCTATACAGCCTACACTGTTAGGGGAGGCATTTGAAATTCGTTTAGATTACCGCAGGATGCTTGACGGAGTGGTTTCGAGTACCGGAAAACCAACCGAGTATTAATAACGTCGTAGATTTGCAATGTTTAGACGAGATTAAGATAGTGAGATGTAATATTTGTATGTATGGAACACTATTATGAAAATCACCGACAGTGGTGTGTTTGTGTGAAAATGTATACATGTAAATAAAATATGGTGATAAAAATCACGATTTCATGATTAATTCCTATTTAATTATTTAATAAATTATGAAATAATTAAATAGGAATAATTTATACTTCGGTATTCAGAAATTTGTTATTGTAAAAAGTTTAAACAGGAGCCTTTTTTTGTTAGAGTGTCAATTAAGTGAATTTTTGTTTTGTTTGGACGGCTCGGATACTCACATGTATAAGAATAATATTATTTCTATATGAATACTACTAATTGTAAAAGATAAATCTTTAAACATATGAAGGTGTAGCCATATAAATCGATGAGGATCGAACCCAGGTCACACTCTCAGTTGGCAGTTCAGCATGGTGACTTAGTCGTCATCATTCATCCTTGCAGACCATCAAGAGCCTTCTAAAACTTATTATAATATTTCAGGAAACATATCTCTAAAAATACATACCTCTACGGTACCGTTAAAACCTTACTAAACCGGCGGTTTCATATCGCCATTAATTAAATTGAAACTGGAAACGCTCGCGTGCTACGTAATTTATAAGATGAGTAAATATTTCAAAGAGTTGAAATTTTAGAATACACTATATCGATATGATTAGTGGTGGTATTTAAGGTAACACTCAACTCTGAAGTCGTGAAATCAAACACCGGCTATCCTATGTGCGAAGAAGACACATAGGATAGTACATTTTAGTTAGTTTTACACGACATTTGAATCGTCTAAGAGGCTCTCAGGCTTCTATCGAGTACGTTTTGGTGAGTGTACTGGATCTTCATACTCTGTCATCACCTCTTCACCTTCGGACGCAGGCACGCTTATCTTTTCGATTGATAATTCTTGCTCGACGCAGGAACTAGTGGTACTATTTCCTGCGTCCGTCTTTTAGGATCTTCCACACTGCCACGGATTGACAATGTTAACCTGCAACTACATATTTCATAAAGTACTAATGATTCCACCTTGCAGGCAAATTAACAGCTGTTCTTAACTAAAAACCTTTATTTTAAAAAAAATTATGGACATTATTTAAAAAAATGGATTCGTTACGATGAAAACTAAATTAATGAAATAAAATTAAATATAAAAATAGTAAACATTAAATAATTAAAGTCTATTGGCGGCATACAGATAGAAAGATAAAAATATTCACAATAGGAGGTTTGTGGAAGTATATTGTCTTTTATTAACATAACTGTTACTCATTTAAAGAAAAACACTTTATTAACAAAGTAAGTAACTGCCAAAAACATGTGATCATTTATATACAATTAATCGTCTAGTAAACATTTATCCATTATAGGAGGCGTATAAGTGTAAATAAAGATCGTTAAGAACCCAATAAGGCTTTGCCGGCACGATTCACTGGGATTTTAATAAATTTAGCTCCTGTTTCATAAGAAACGCTCACAGATAATCCACGCTGTGAGTTATGACGTCAAAGGATCTTATTTCAATTACGTACGTTTTTTATTGACATGATTCCCGGTTGAAACTAATGGAATGGCATGTTTGAGACACAAATCGATATTGTTTAAAGAAACAGTTTTACTTAAATTGAGCTTTCATATATGTGGTACCTATTCGTACAGCTTATATCAAATATAAGTCAAATGCAGAATACACATTTAAGCACACATGTCAGCACAAATCATAACAAATGATGCCTTTTTAATTTTATACCTCTTCTGGTCAAATAAAATGTCGCCATATTATATTCAACCAATACTAAAAAACCACTGTACTTAGCTGGAGCGAGCTAAAAAGTACAGCCGAAAATAGGTGGAAGTGATGGACGTTAGTGGAAACCGTTAGTGAGTACAACGCAGTTTCTTTTCTTTGTAAAAATGGAAAACTTTATTGCAAGGCAAAACCATCCTCTAAAATAACCCGCTAAACCCCTATTTTAAAAATAACTTTTGTTGTTCAAAGTTTGTTTATTTCGAGTTTGAATGAAAAGGTTCGTAAGTTTGATATGTATTGAGGTCGCACGGGTGGAAATTAAAGTGGGCTTGACAATAAAGGGCTGGCTTGTAGACGTGTATTTTTATGAGTCTAATTATAATAGTAATAAAAGCAATTTATTTCAGACACTAATTCATGACAATACACCTTTTTTAGCAAAGGCCTCCTCCAAATACCGCCATTTATCTCTACACTGTGCTCATCTCTACCATGACCCTGCAGATTTTTCCTTAATTTGATCAATTCACCTTCTAAATTGTCTTCCAGGCTTCCTCGTACCTTGGATCAGATTAATACTTTTAATTCTTTAATTCCACTTCTCTGTGCCTCTTACCATGTGCCCGGCCCATGAAATGGGTCTAACTTGTAACTTTCAAACTGTGTTTAAGAATTCATTCATTCATCACAGAGAAAAGAGATCTTCTTTGGTTAATACATTGGTGGTTAGTTTTTTTAATTAATTTGTAATATTTTCGTTTCTTTATATATCATATTTTTATTTATTTATTTAAAGAACGTAGTTATCGGTGATATGAAAATGTCACCTATACATTGCGATTTAATTTTAAATAGAATAAGATTATAGTAACAGCTTACGTCTGCCATAACCCAACAAACCGGCTGTATTATTATTTTCCATAATATATTAACTTCTTACTTGAATCGTTCAATGCTTGACAATAAAGGTTTTAATAACAATATTTCTTTCTGTGTCTGTTTGCTTGGTAATCGGTTATTAAAATTACTGGACTTTTTAATTCTTATTTAGATTCGAACGTATGAGAATTATCAATAGTTTAGTAAAAATAAAATCCATATATATTAATTTGCGCCCATATAAACAAAAGAAAGAAAGCTATAAAAGCTATAAAAACACAAAAATAACTTATACAAAACTTAACCAAAGGCAAAGAACTACTACACGCTTTCACGAATTTATTTATACATATTAACGTGAAATTACATTTCGTTATACATTTACTTCATAACCAATTATGTATACAACTGCCACTTTGTCATTGTTTAGACTTTATAACTGAAGGCGTGGAAAATGTACTGACATCCAGAAAATTTCTCAACCTACGAAACCATTGAGTAGGCCTCAGTCGCAACTAGTTAAAATAGTTATAATCGTGATTAGGGTTGTCACCAGTTGATCAAAGTGACCCTTCTGAGAATTCACTAACTATTCGTGATTAAAGGGACCATTTCCAATATTCGGACGTTTATTAGTCGTCTTCCGAGAAATCGCTTAAGTGCATGATTATAAGTTGTATATACCCATTTTTCATCGTTGGTTATTGACGCCGAATGCAACTTTTCATCAGGGGTTCTACAGAGCGTTTATTGGTCCTGAAGCGCTCCGTCCTAAACGCCTGCAATAAATCATGAGTGTCCCTGGCTGTGTGTCAATTAGGATGTAATCGTTTTCTTCGTGGCTTTAATTTCTAGATTAGAATATCAACATAAAGAACATTTGTTCATTTTGATTTGTTATAAAAAATCTACCAGGTCAGTCTATGAATTATTATTTTTACGTTTATTAGAAATGTTATGATGAAGTGCGTATTAATGTTTGTATAAATTAAAAAGATTAAATTTCAAAAAAATGCTTCAAATATATATAATCCATTTATTTATATCAATATTATATATTTATTAGACACTCATTGAAATATTAAATTGTTACCAGCTAACTTGATATTGACTCTCTTGAAATTTCATATTCTTCAATTATGAATGGATAAAAATAATCTTCACAAAGCCGTTATAAGTTTTTTACTGCTGGAAGCTGCACAGCATTCTATACCTTTTTTATTTCAGTACCAAATACAAACTATTTCTAGAAAATATTGTAAACTATACTACAGACGCTATGGCAATGCTAATTGCTTCTCTACTAGTAGCTGAGTTCTTACGAAATGGATCATATTAATTACCTACTTATAACCAGAACCAAACCAATAAGTTGTCCAAATTATAAATGATTATACTACTCCTAATGAAAATAAATAAACTCAAGTGGACATGAGCATAATATAGATAAGAGATATAATAAGAGGAACAGAGAAGTGGAACAACAAAGTATTAAACTGGTGTCCAAGGTACGATAAAAGGAAGAGGTAGACAATTCAGAAGGTGGACTGGTCACATTGAGGAAACAGCTGGAGGGATATGGCAGCACAGTGTAGACATATAGCGGGAATTAGGTATTTGCCTAAAACGTCAAGGTATTTGTCACAAACATACAGACGAACAGTGCATAATTAGATAGAGTCGATAGTAAGTATCTAAAATAAATGGATTTTTATTCTTATCATACTAGTTTAGTAAGTTTGAATATATATATGTATTCATATGGAAGACGCGTTCATTAGTAAAAGCACTTCAGACAGGACGCAAACTCGTTACAATTGAGTGTTCAATGTTCGGTGCTGTTTGTTCAGAACTATTAACCTATGTATGTGACTTAGTTGTTTTATTTATCAGTACTTGCATAGAGGGTTTTTAGCGTGTCCCTAATAATATAATTAGAGATCGCTTTACTTATTATAAATAAAATATGTTTTCAATATAAATTCCATCTTTTGTTATTGTATTTGGGCAAATATCAGTAATTAATCGGGCTGCGAGCAAAGTCAGGCAAAATATTTAGTAAGTTTTAAGCAAACAACGACCTGGTATGAGTATCATTATCGGTGCATGCAAGCCCTACACAAATATTTGTCCAAGTATTGTATGGTGCATAAGGCTGCGTATACACTCAACTTTTTTAGTATGTCTATAATTACGTCAGACTCTTATTTCATATTGAGACTTGTGAATTTAACAATGTAACTGTTGTTGTTGTCAAACAGTACATTTTCATAGTGAGCTGCTTTAATCCAGAAAACTAATCCTGATTTGATTTTACTATGCCTATATTAGACCATGACAGCAAAAGACAGACGTTTTGAGTACTTATACAGTAAAGCCTCAGAAACGAACCAAATTTTATGAAGTTTAATCCAAAAATTGTGTGCAGTTCAGAAGTCTGTGACTGTTAATCCTTAATGTAGTACACCAATTAATCCGGTGCGTTTGCCAACGTACTCGTAAATATCGACTCGATGTCAGGCAGAGATTAAACAAGAAGCTGCCTTATATGCACCATATCAAATCCCTTTACAAATACCAATCTCAATATATAGATGTTTTTCACTAATATTATATACTGGCACGTCGTTCGTTTAGGATAAGTATTTCGAGTAGTTGTTATAATGGCATTAAAATCATACAAATAATTTATAGGTCGCATTTGAAAAGTTTAATCCTTGATAATATTTAGATATTAGTCGCAACTATTATCAGCTTAAGGTATATGGTAAGTAGAAATTTAGTAATTAGAAAACAAAATCATGATTCCGTGATTCTATGAATATTCTATCTATTATAAATTTGAATAGCATAACACTGTTAAATTATTAACATTAAAAATGAAAACAACGGAAAAAAGGGCCAATTACCTCACAAAGACATATTATTAGTAAAAGAAAGAAATTTGTTATAATTAACAGGTAAGTATCTATATAATTAAAAGTTAAAACGAAGTTTATTTTTGTACGCGTACCTTTTGGTAAAAAATACTTACCAATTACTAACCTTAGGTCTGTATTACTTTAAGTTTAGTTCGTTTTAACCAATCCCTAGTGCCTTGACTCGCCTAATGGACACGACCATCAATGACATCTCCCCTACGATCTTCTTCATTCGCCTGCTCACACTCCATGCGTCTAATTGCTATATACAATGGACGGCTTTTTTATACTATTTAAGATAAACATTTACATCAAACAGTACAGTACTCTAGCTAAAAGCTAGCAAATATTTACCTACTGTTGCGTCCTTTATTGACAACCTCTTTTACTTGATAATGAAATTAATGACTTGATATAATATAACTTAATTTATTGAAAACTATTAAATGATCAAGTGATTGATCGATTCGAACTGCTTTTTTATAAAATAATTAAATAATAAGTACAGTAACAAATAAGTAGGTGTACTTACTTGATATTTTCTACATTTCTTAAAATTTTCTTTGTAAAATGTAGCCTATATATAATTCTGACTTATATCTGAAGATCAAAATTAAAGATACTAATTAAAATCCATATTGTTTTTCTGTTATAAAACATATTCGTCCTTATAATCCTTTAGAGAGCCTTTATAGCCATATAAAATTCTCGTGTCACAGTTTTCGTTCCCATACTCCTCCGAAACGGAACAAAACGTATTCAGTGGGTGTGAGAATCGGCTAACATCTATTTTTTCTTACTGTGTTACCTACTCTTGTAAGTGAGTGGAGTTATTTTTATTTAAATAAATGTAATATATATAATTATAATGTAAAATAAATGTGAACATTTTAGTTGTGAATCCTGTAATGGACCCACTATGAACACGACATTTTATTTAGTAAAAATTTCTGTAAAACACAGAAAAAATATTTTTTCGTATCGTAGTCAAACGCGTGATCATAAGCTTTTAATATGCATCACTATTTTCTACTTTATTTACATTATTAAAGTTTTCTATGAATATTTCATTGCATGTTCCACGATATCACGAACGTGGCAGGTAAAAAGAAATAAAATGTGAAATTAAAGAATGCCCGAGAAAATCTTATCTCCATACGCTGTCCTCGTAACAAATGAGACTACGTGTTTGAGGATCCTTCAAGAGTTTTAAGGATGTGAATAGCCAGCTATCGATATAATGACGGCCCAACGAAACGGCGCTCATTAGGCGCCTCATTAGGCTGATGATGTCATCATGACATGAATGATTAGAGTTGTGAATTGGTTATAATAATAATTTATCTCTCTATGTGTATATTAGCATTAAATATTTGCAGGTACGTCATATAATATGTTCCTATTTACCATTTCGTTCTACCAATTGTACCCATTCAAATTTCCAAGTGACTTGATAAAATGTCTTTAGTGAAAATAAGAAATGATTTTGTTAAATTATAGTTTACCAACTTTATTAATTCAAGTAATAAGTATTTAACTTTGTATAATAAACGTTAATGGTGTCGAGGGGTTTCTCTTTTCTTGATGGTCGAGGGGTTAGAGGAGGCCTATGCTCATAAATGGGTATTTATGCTAAAACAGAATCAGTTATATTATTGTTATACTCCTTCCTTAAGGGCCGGCAACGCAACCATTAATGTGTGTTTATGGGCTGCGGCTATTCCTGCTTACACCATGCGCAAGCTCGTTTGCCTCCCTATTTTATAAAAAAAATATTTAAAAAGGATTTCTAAATGCAATTGATGTATGTTTTTATAATAAATGAGAAATAAAGGCGTTTGTATTTCAAATTGTAATGTGGTTGGCGTTAACTTACATATCGACAATTAACATCACTAACGAGCTTTACACGCTGTCCCAAACGTGACCTAATTACTCAGCAACTTATCGTCGACATTTTCTATCGACAGACCACATCACTAACACCTGTAAAGCCGCACCCGTCACACGCGCCCTATCGTTTACAGCTCCTTTATTTCTTGACGTGAAACAAATTAATCTTAACATCTAATCTGTGGTTTTACCCTTTTGTTTTGTTTGTTTTTTTTTGTAAGATATCTAAATCGTATTATTTGAAAAAGTTCCTAGCTGGCTGTTTTAATTTTTTGTCTAGAAGCACAGAACATAACAAACATATATTTAAGATCTAGGTATGAAGTTATCGTCTGTGAAGGTTTGTTCACGCGCCAACGACCTGGCCACTGTTGTTCAAATCTGGTTTGCAGGAAGGTTGCCTGGATTATCATTTACGATACTTTATATTATTTATCTATATTTTACTATTAATAATAATGTTGAACTTTGCGAAGTTGCAGTATGCATGTCATTTTATATTTAATCTAATAATAATCAGATCGTTCATTATCTATGGTACCCATTTATTTCGTCCATGAAGGCGAAAATGAAATACAAAGTTTAAGGGAGTTAAATTAAGCTGATTTTCCTAACACAAGGGTAATGTAGCGGAAACTTACGACGGCCTAATTATTAACTAAAACTTCATTTAAAACACATTAGTTAATTTGTTTTTGTTTGATAATAATTTTCTGCCTCTACATATTATTTATATAATATGATTATTATATCAATGTGGGATAGGTTAATGAAAAATACTACGTAGAAGGATGCAGCTTTGTATATTTCCTTTTTTACACACGTTCTTACACACGAATATTATAACAAAACTTCTTGTAATGCAGCTTAACGACTTATAGGCACATTCGCCATCATAATCTTCTATCTCTTTTACTCATCTCTCATTCAGAAATCTTACGTCCCAAATCAATTATGCGCGTTACAAGTACAAAACGTTGTATAATTGATTTGTTTGTCGCAATTTTTATTTATTTTAATAACAAAATTCAATAGCAAAACGCGACTTTACAAAGTTCGTCATAAGATTGCGCTAACAATAAGATAAAAAATGTGTGCCATGATATTAAAATATAAAAATAAACATTGGAACAATGTTAAATAATTCTAGTTTTGAAAAATTCTGCAGTTATGTAATTAATTAAACAATAAAGTGAACATCTAATGTTTAGAATATAATTTGTAAGCTTTTTTATCACTAATGGTTATTAAATATGGTTCATATATTCTTTTATAAATACGATTATAAAAAAAATTACCAGCCAGAACGTAAATTTTATCTGATGAGCATAGTTGTAAATCGAACATAGGACCCTAATTTCGACGCTCCATACAAATACTTTAACATCAACTATAAAATACGAGGAAAGCTTGATAAGCTTCGCGTAGAAATTTTCTACGGAAGCTCTGAGACATATACACTTAAGGCTTGTGACACAATGTACTTCAAAATAATTTATATGTTCACGAGTAAAACATAAGACTTGATTGATTGAAACCGGAGAGGTAAACGACATATAATGTTTATTAAAAGATAATAGCTTTTATCAGTTTCGGTTGAACACCTGATCCCTAGAAATAAGTCCTTTAGAAGTTGACTTAATAATGAATACTTTAATAAAAGGTCTTATTATTACAGCTTTAAAAGAACGTTTAATTATTTTTCTAAATATGCTGCCAGTTCAGAAATTAAGGGTGGCCGAGAACCATAACAAAATCATCAGACCACCATCATTGTTTTACATACAAAATTGACTTCAGCTAGATAATTTGTAGCCAATGATCTGATGCAGTTATTCGACCATCACACTTTAACTGACTGCAATGTGCGAAACGCAACTGGTATAAATTGCGAAACACGGGCGTAATAATCTATCTAAGAGGAAATTATGGGAAATTCCCGGAAAATTTCATTTAAAGCTTTCCATTTTACGAGTAACTTAATAGTTTCATCGTGCTTTTATCCGACTAAATTGCATGTTTTTAGTTACTCTTTGTAAAGGTTGCTTTACAATCGGATTTGGAGAATACAAACTTACAACTTGGCAATTAAAAAGAATAATGCATAGTTTATCTTCTCGTCTACTCTTGTTTTTAAAATTCAAATGTACTAAGAGGTAGTAGCAGTAGCCTAAAAATGTTAATTCAATGCTCATTTTAAGTTTAACTACGAGCTAAGTGGTCCCTATAGGGTCAGATTATCCTTCATCAGATCTGCCCCTATGATTGGTCGGTATTAACGGAATATATATTATTATTATGTATAAGATACAAAATAGATAAAAAAAATTAAAATCTGTCTAAAATGAAAAGTAATCGTATAAAACTTGTCACCCATTACATCTTCGCCTTAAACCAACTGCACCGCAAAAACTCTTTGAAATCGAGCACAGTGGCGCCACCCACCTAATCTATTTAGAACTGGTTTACACCTTTTGAAGTTCGTAATTTGATTGAGCCGCCTTTTAGAGAATCTTCAAAGGGTATTTTAATTCTATGAATAAATAATTTAAATGGACACAATTCGTGAGTGCTAGCGTGGAAAGGGTTAATCTTATTTAGGGATAACATATGAAAACGGTAAATGACGGGGTAGACTTGCTACGAATAGTTTGTCGTCATTGTTTCGGATGAAGGAAAATTTTATGCTGAGTGCAAGTATGTACGTACTTTACAGTTGGTTGGGTTGGAATACCATTGCAACGAATGTTATATTTATTATATTTCTTTTACACTGTGTAATGTTATTGATTTACTAATAATAACGTTACACAGTGAGTAACAATCTCCGTAGAACAAATGACCTAAAACATTCTCCCGCCTAAATCGTCTAGATCAACCACAGAGTATGGAAGTGTTGGATGAAGCACTACTCCAATTCAAGTTAATTATCTACTTATAAGTTAATTGCAATGTTTGCATTGTATTTTTTGCGACCTGTTTACATTATGGCTGTGTTGAACGATCGCCTAAAGTAAAATTGATTATTTACAACATCTTATCAGTCGATGGTTTGATCTGAAACTCGATCGAAGGAAGGTTGTTCCTTTGTTTGTCGAACGCTAGTCACAATAACAGTACAATATTAATAACGTGCGTTCGGAACTATCTCTCTGATATAAAATATATTCTGCTGTCAAAGGGAAGTTATGTTAGGTATTGTATTCCAGTCAAATCTTGTGTAGCACTTGGCAAATCATTATTATTATTTTAATTAAAACTAATACTTATCGATCCTGTTTGCCGATAAACCCCTTGAGGTATCGTTTCCTTATCAGATGAGTTAGTTTTACACTGTCTCTTTCCACTGTCTTTTGAGAATCAAAGACAGATCTAACCTTAAAATTCGTCCATCTGTAATAATATACTCGTGAACAAAATGGCCACGAACCCAGTGTTTATACTCAGCTTACACGATCTATATTTGCACGAGAAATAAAACTATCCATAAGGAATCAGAAGTAATCTTATGCATGCTCCACTTTGTACAAAAGTTGTTAAACTGCGTAATTCACTTTGTAGTACATTAATTTAGTGCTTTGGGTTATCGATATAAATGCCTAGTTAATCGATTATAGACGGGCTGCGGTTGAGTTGCTTGGAATAAGGGCTGATCTCTTTTATCGATAAAGCGAAACCTTAAAGATTACCGTTATTGATTTGATGTATGAAAGCTTAATATAAGATTTTGTGACCGAAAATAAGCGTAAAATTTGAAAAAATATTTGGAATTTATCTGCAAATTTGTATTAAGCCGTATTACTTATTTAACGCCATGATTGATACATTGTTTATTATAACAACGTGAATAGAAACAAAGGAATGTGTTGTAGTTGCAATTTCAAAGCACAAGATGCTTGGCACAAAAAATATAAACAATTTTATCTACTTCGGTTACAAAATGTAAACGGTTCATCGAATTCTTGTAATTTTAGATTCATTTTAAGTCCGTTAAGTTGTCGTCATTATAAGACGAATTGCCAACTAGATTTATCATGATTATACTTGACAATAATTTAAAATGTTTATTATCATCGATATACAAATTCATCCCTTAAACTTCGGCAGTCTGCGGACTAGACTACCAATAAATAATGTAACCTGTGAACACAACATAGATAAAAACACTTGGTCATTACAATAAACTACGCTTTATTAAAACAGATATCTATTATAAAGTTCTTTAGTTGTATCTTAGTGGATATCTTATAAGCTAATGGAGTAAATAGTTTCTTCATCGCTTCTCTGGATAATGTTAAGGAAACGTAATATGAGCAATATATGGTCTATAACAGCTGACTTATACAAAGGGAAGTGGCGTCATAACCCTGAACTGCCTTCCATTTGCTTCCCCAAATATGGCCCTCGTTATAACACAAATCACCAATTGTTTTTCTTTACACCAGGCTCAGTATCGAATCCAATTCAAAATTAGCAACACGCAAAATGAAAGTATCCGTAACGAAACTAATTATACAGCTGTTAATTTTATTGATTATCGCTGTAATAATATTTATATTATCTATATCGCTATACAGTATTCGTTATTGGCCAGATGTTTATAATTATATCAACGCAAATATAACGATTAAACGAATTCCAACAATAACAGAGCTAAACGTATCGTATTACGAAGAAACGACGGTTTTTGTCACCACAGACTATATTTTAGACACGACTGTGGAAGAGAACATGGACGTGGAAAACAGAAGAGATAGACGCGAAGTGGAGATCGAGAAAGATTACGTAGAATTACCGAAAATAGGTGTAATTGATTATTTTTTCGAATACGAACCGACTACTGACGTAATTGGTGAAGACACATTTACGAATATGGATAGAGTCGAAGATGAACTCATAAAAGAACATTCGAAATTGGTAAGTATATCTTAATACTTTATTTATTTGTATTAGTGGTGAAAACTGAAATAGGTGCCACAGAAAATCTATTATATAATAATCTATTATAAAATATATATTATATAATCACTTGTAATATATATGTTTGTTCGAAATACTTTTTCATACAAATTTGTCAGTGTACAATATAATTTGTATGTGTATTACGTCCAGTTAACATAATCTTGTTAGTGAGTGTTTTGTGCGTGATTTAACTCGATTCGATCCTATCAAGTGTAGCTTTTGTCAGCGCCTTAGTAATTGTATATATTATATCCTTCTGAAATTTACTCACTCATTTGGGTGTTCAGAATGTGAATAATTAATGTGAATATGTTTTCTAAATTTGTTCCTATGACAGGTCCGTTTTTGCAATACAAATATTAAAATACATACTTATAATTACAAGTCAATATATTAATAATACAGAAAGGTGCTAATAAAACTGAGCATATTACATAAACATTATATAAAGCTTAACAAAGATGACAGCAACAAATATTCTCCCACACCCATTGTTAACAAATCCACTTTCTCTAAATAACCCAGATTTCGAACACAAATACGCCAAGGCAACAATAATTCTTGTAAGCTCGTCGATTACAACTAAAATGGCCTATTATCCAGCCATTGTGCGAACCATCTATCAAAGTCAGGCTCACCACGAATTCCCAAGGTGAGGTCATTACTTACCTCCACAATAATAAATTTAATTATTATAATTGTGCTGCATTTGTTCGCGATCATGCTCTATGTACTCACGTCAAAATGAACTTAGAAATCATTTTATTCTTTATTCAAATTTGTGGAATATATGGCAAATGTGATAATTATTATACTTGCCTTAATTCATTCGTAAATAGCTTCTTTAAAGTCGATTATTTTGGGACAAGTGATGTTAAAAGTGATGTAATTGACTTTAGTGGTGATGATATTAATAAAATTATATCTGGCGTCTCCGGCTTCTTAAAGGATGAGATTAAAGGGGTGACGGATTTGGACTCTGACTATCAATCTTTTAACAAAAGTGACGGAACAACGATTTTTGTGAAGACATTTATAACGGATGATCGTAATTTTAATTTTGATGATGGAGAATTAATTAATATTAACAAAATTGAAAATAACATTAATGACCATTTAACAACGGATACAAATTACATGATTGAAGAAAACGGCCATGCAAAGGTACCGAAGAGGATAGATTCTTTTTTTGAAACAGACAATATCATAGATATAGATTATGAAAATGAAGACAATTCCACAGATTACCCTATAATAGATTATATAGAATTGTATAAAGATACTACAAATGAATATGTAACATCAACGGAGACGCAAACTACAAATCCACTTCCTCAAGAAGCGATTTTGACAGATAAGTCTAATGAGACCATAATTTATGTGAGTCCACTTTAAATTAAAATGTTATATTTAGTCAATATACGTAAGTGCCTATTTCAGTAATAAAAAAGTTCTTATCTTGATTATTTACTGTCGAATCCATTATAATTCTAATAATAGCTAATTAACACTGTTGGAGCGGTTTTTATCGTTTATCTCGTAACAAAATCATTAAATTTAAAAATAAATACTTGAATTTAATGTAGTTTCTTGGATAACAATTAAAAATACATTTATTTATCTAAATAAATACTATGTGTGCATAACAACCCTTACAGTAATATTATACACATTTACTATATTGCTGGGATTGTGTTCCGCTATGGTTTCTCCCCTCTGGGTATCCTCTTCTTTAGCTCCTGCACTATTGGAGTCCGATATTTTACTGTGCCACGAATAGGGTTCCCGACGCTATTTATATGTTTTCGATCAAAATAACGGTTATTGTTGCTATGGAGAGACTTCTAGAAAATTCCATAGTACTTTTGTTACATAATACAAGGATCGACCCATTTCCGGTGTGGAACTTTCTCGAAACAAGTATAAAAACTGAGAATTGGAAACCCAGAGAGGAAATTTTTACAATCCGTCATTAATCTATATTATTTTTAATTATTTTAATATTCTTTACAATATTTAAAAGCTTAATTTTATAATTTTAAACAATTATTTAGTTGTTATAAATAATTACAGTGACATCTATTATCGAATAGACAAACTATTTAGTAAATATATATTATTATGTCTAGTGCTGCACTAATTGATGACGTCAGTATCGATATTTTTTTTAATATTGAATTTTTATCGACAACTAAACTAAATCTTTAATATAAAAAAAATCTATGAAATATTACTTTTAAATCTAGTTTGTACAAAATTATGAACTTATCTCTAATTTTCCTGCACATTCTTCTCCCGCCGTGCGTCGAGGCTGCCTCCGGCTGACTCCACGCAATCTCTTTTCGGTGCAGGTAACTTTTCCAGAAGCAGGATCAATTTCCGCGCTGGCCGCCGTAGAATCCCGCCTTTGGTTGACACGTCGACTGTCCGCACGATGCCATCTGGACCGGGAAAGGTAGCACATACTTTGCCCCTAATCCAGCTGTTGCGAGGCAAGTTGTTGTCGGCTACTATTACTAAGTCTCCGACTCGAAATTCTGGTCCCTTCCCTTGAGGATTTCGACGGTTACGTACTTCTGGTAGATATTGTTTACATTCATTTATTGTAGCATCAACTCCCGAATGGTGCATTTTCTTATGAGTATGCTCTATCCATAATTTTGCAGCACGATGGTTTCCATCTATTACCATCGGATATTTCACTGACTCTTCTATACCTTCTATTGCTGATATTCGCGAGTTCAGTCGTATTTCTCCGTCTTCTATTTTTACGCTTAAGGATGACAATCTGCTGCTTGGTGGAATGGACCTCCCGCCGGTGAGAAACTTGAACTCTTCTTCAAAAGATTCTTGCTGTGTTGCTTTCCAAATAAGTTTCTCGGCCTCTTCTATAATTTCTGCCGTGAGAGGGGTATACCTATCTCCTTCTTGAGTTAATTTATATGGTTGCTTGAGCTTCACTCTTTTCTTCTCTTTCTTCCAATCTTCATCTTCTGGGGTATTCTTCTTAGTTCTTTTATAATTAACTTTACTATATACAGAATTATTTTTCAAAATATTTACAAATTGTATTACTCTTGCGGTACTTCTTAGATATCTTTCCCATTTTGAAAATCTATTTACATCAGGAAGCACTTCAGTGACTTTGGGATATACTTGTTTTTCAACATGATTGACTCGTTCTTCCCCTGTCACGATTTGAACATCCTTGTTGAGTAGCTCTTCATTGTGATTTTTTATAAAATTTACTCTATGGCTAAGACTTTTTGAATAGCTTCCATGGATGACCCAACCAAGTGGAGTAAGAGATGCTATTGGTTGGTTTCTCTTTCCTGTCTTCACTTCTGAAGCCAGCAGAAAGGGCCAATTGTCTTGACCTATGAGGACTGTGGGTTTTACCTCGTATGAAGTTAACGATGGAAGTATGTCTTTAAGGTGTTGGCAATCTTCGAGCTTAGCCCTTTCTATTCTTTGTGGAGGAAGTTGAAGATTTTGTACTGTTCTAGCTGACAGTTTTTCTTGCTTTTCACCCACTCGTATGCTAACTTCAATTCTTCTGGATGACTGTTCTTTATCTGTCGCACCGTCATATGTTGTTATATGCAGTGGCTCTTTCTTACCAACTGCTCCTATTTTC
The DNA here is from genome assembly GCA_963693355.1 of Pontia daplidice. NCBI lineage: Eukaryota > Metazoa > Arthropoda > Insecta > Lepidoptera > Pieridae > Pontia > Pontia daplidice. The sequence continues at coordinate 402,940 of CAVNZL010000011.1, read as the reverse complement.
TTAGCGACCTTATCATCGATTAGGGTAATGGTCGACCCGTCATCCAACAATGCGTATGTGTCAATCACTCCCGCCGGTCCAGAAATGCGAATCGGTGCGATCTTCAGAAGTGACTCTTTGGGAACCCACGCCGAGTTAACATTTTCATTCGTCGAGTCATCTGCTTTCTCTAACGAGAGTGTCCTATGTAGCATACGGTGATGTGTTCTGATACATCCTTCAACCCCACACTTTCTTGTTTGACAGCTATGTTTAAATTTCCTTATTTTAAGACACCTGAAGCATAATCTTTTCTCCTTTGCCATGTCCCAACGTTCTTGGCAGTTTGCTTCGGTAAATTTGTGACAGTCTTTAGATTTGTGTTCGCTTCTTTGACAGAACACGCACTTTAACGAATTATCGAAAGTCTTCTGGCGCCCATTTTCTCTTACAGCATTTATACGTTCTCTTGATCGCGGTTTGTCTTTCTGTATGACTATATCCTGGACTGGTGCATATGGTGCGCAACCCAAAGATTCTTTCTTCAAATACCGACTGAAAGTCACTAAATCTGGTTCATTTGGTAAACGTGTTAAGGCAAAGTCATACCATCGTAGTTGCAGAGGTTCTGTTAGCTTCTCGATCATTGATTTTAACAGATCCGGATTATATAGATATTGCACACATCCAAGGGCTTCCATGGTTTTAACTACATTATCGACCTTTGTTGACCATTCTATAATGTCTCTTGCAACATGAGTTATTTTGGGCAGCGACTTTAGCTTATGGATCTCCACTGACGCTATAGCGTCTGGTCTTCCGAACTTCGTCTCAAGAGTTTCTATAATGTATTCCGGACTATTATGTGTGTAGAGAAGACTACTAACAGCTTCTCTTGCTAACCCTTTGAGACTTCTTCTTAGTCGCGCCATATTCTCAACTGGTGAGTAATTACATGCTGATTCGAAGTATGCTGCCCGAAATATTAAAAACTCTTGATGTGATCCGCTGAAATAGGGAAGTTCAGTGTCTCTTACAGGTCGACTTGATTTTACAGCCTGCATCAGGGCTGAAGCCAGCTCTTGAATTTCACTCTTTGGCGTTACGTTTACTTTTTGCTGTTCTGGTCGCATTGGTTGAGAAACTCTTGGGTAGTGCTGTGTTTGGTTGAATTCTATTGGAGGACTTGGAGGATGGTAGGGACGCACTTCGTGTAGCTGCTGTTCTTTACCATACTCAACAGTTGATCCATTTTGTTGTGCGCTTGCTGCCGCTTGCATTTGATCTGTCTCCAACCATGTACTCACTCTTTCTTCTTGGTCGTTAACTGCATCAATAGAACTGAGATCTTCATTATCAGAATCTTCAATTTCCATTGCTGCTATCTGTGCTTCTATTATATCTTTTTTCTTTAGAGTCAGCTCATATTCGACCTCGGCTAATTTTATTTTAGCTTGTGCAATTCGCTTCATCTTCGCACTGGTTTTTGTAGCCACTGTCGCAACTGATCGAGAAGTTGATTTGTTGATTATCGTTTTTTCGGATGTTCTGACGTCACTACCTCCTCCTTGGAACTCCGGATTAATGTGGCTTGCAAACTCTGGAGTATTCATTGCTCTGTCTTCTATAACTATAGCTGTACTTTCCGAGTCAATTGGCTGTTCCACAGGTGGATCGGCTCTTGCGACTGGTACTTCAATTTTACGTTGTCTTCCACCCGAACGAGTGATAGGCATCTTGTCCTGAACTAATTGGTAGTCGAATATACACTATATACAAGCTCTATACGCGGCACAGAAGTCTTTATCACTTAAAAGTCACTTGACTATCTATATGTGTGGTACACAGTTTATATACACTATGAATGTTTCGTACTTAAAATTCACTTAACTATTTTTAACTACTATTTGACTACTTTACACTTTTATAGGTACTATATGTGTCCTTACAGATATTATGTTACCTTAATATGTCCAAATAAATTCAACATTCAATTTACTATTTTATAGGTGCGAAACTATGTACATTCACTATATACTTGCACTCGCGACCCGAGGCGCACTATATCAGATGACTCAATACGTCGCGGAACTATTCAATACAATATACATTCACTCGCGAACCGAGGCACACTATATTAGAGCGCTAAATATGTCGCGGAACTATTGAACACTATATACTTTCATTCGCGAACCGAGGCGCACTATATCAGAGCGCTAAATACGTCGCGGAACTATCGAACACTATATACTTTCATTCGCGAACCGAGGCGCACTATATCAAAGCGCTAAATACGTCGCGGAACTATACGGCACAGTATATACTTCACTCACGAACCGAAGCGCACTATATAAGAGCGCTATATTTCGCGAAACTATACGGACGAACGGCCGAGGAGAAAGAGAGGCCCCGGAGCAAGCTCGAGGGGAGATGCGCAGGAACAGCGATCCGACTCTGAAGGACCACAAATGTGCATAACAACCCTTACAGTAATATTATACACATTTACTATATTGCTGGGATTGTGTTCCGCTATGGTTTCTCCCCTCTGGGTATCCTCTTCTTTAGCTCCTGCACTATTGGAGTCCGATATTTTACTGTGCCACGAATAGGGTTCCCGACGCTATTTATATGTTTTCGATCAAAATAACGGTTATTGTTGCTATGGAGAGACTTCTAGAAAATTCCATAGTACTTTTGTTACATAATACAAGGATCGACCCATTTCCGGTGTGGAACTTTCTCGAAACAAGTATAAAAACTGAGAATTGGAAACCCAGAGAGGAAATTTTTACAATCCGTCATTAATCTATATTATTTTTAATTATTTTAATATTCTTTACAATATTTAAAAGCTTAATTTTATAATTTTAAACAATTATTTAGTTGTTATAAATAATTACAGTGACATCTATTATCGAATAGACAAACTATTTAGTAAATATATATTATTATGTCTAGTGCTGCACTAATTGATGACGTCAGTATCGATATTTTTTTTAATATTGAATTTTTATCGACAACTAAACTAAATCTTTAATATAAAAAAATCTATGAAATATTACTTTTAAATCTAGTTTGTACAAAATTATGAACTTATCTCTAATTTTCCTGCACACTATGAACGACACCGGAGTTTATGTTCCACAGACAACATATTTTGTAAAGAAAAACACTTGATTAACGAATTTAAGTTATGTAGTTTTGCAAAATTTAAATATATTAAAATATAATACAGATACATACAAGACACAATCTCTCTGCTGCTGTGACACTTATTTTGACAATTAACACCTTTTGTCTTCAGTTTATCGTGACCACACACGCTGTAAAGAACGCGAAACGTCGGATTTTTTTTAAATAATTTAAATATATTTAAATTTTGCAAAAATACATAACTTAAATCGGTTAATAAAGTGTTTTCTTTAAATGAGTAACAGTGATGTTAATAAAAGACAATATTATGTGCAACATATTTTGTATTTTATAAAAAAGTTAAAAAGTCGTATAACTGAACTGAAAATATTTGGTTATTACGACTGATAATCATTTTTAATTTAGGTAAATTTAATAATCATTAAACATTGATTTTAGTTACAGATGTAAATTAATAGTATAAAATTAAATATTTATCTGTGAATTTGACATATAAATTACAATAAATATCAGTGATTTGGAATGTTCGCATTAGCCGATTTAAAAATTAACAAAAAAGTCAAAACATATGTTTTATATAATCTTTATTTGTACTAATTGCGGTCAAGGTACAGGTGTGAATATGATATAGAATACGAGAGTGTTATACAATCAGCTACTAATATGTAGAACTCCTCTTGTATATAACTTAATTCAAATATGACTTAAGTACTTTCAAGAGAAAAGCGAATCGTCATCTGAAAGGCCGGCAACGCATTTGTAAGCCCTGTGGCATTATGAGTGTCCATGAACGGCGTATCACTTAAGATCGGATGAGCCTTCTCCCCGTTTTGTTAAACCTATGATATTCAACTTATAATAGCAACAGAAGTTTCATATCTAATATTATTTATAATAATATAATATTTATAATTAATGATAGTTATTTTACAAAACGTTTGCCTATACGCGGTTTGTAATATAAATAATATAAAAGTTTACTTCATCAGAAAAATAATATAATCATTTGTGGTATCCACAGATTATCCGAATGTAATTTAATCAATGACAATGTAACCTAACCATAAATAGGAGGCCATCGCAAATTCATTTTCTATAGCACGTTTGTTTTACACCGCAGCAAAGGTCATTAATAGATCTGTCAAACCATATTTCATGGGAATCCGTCCCGTCATAACGATGTGTTTATTTTATAGCGTAAGAGAAAGTTGTCATTTAAATTATCTGTCAGTCTGAAATACATATAAGAATTCATTGTTATGGTAATTAAGACACTTTAGTGTTCGGTATTTTTATGTAAACAGACTAGAAAATGATGTTGAATATTTAAAAGTGTAATAAAATAATTGTTGGTGTCCATGAAGATTTTTATCTAACATCTAACAACAAGGTTTGTTTTATAAAAATAATGGAAATAACTGTAAAACTTGAACCGCCTTAAACTAGATAATATCACGGTTTACGTAATAATAATGTGTTATTTGGAAAATCGTTCAGCTCTCAATCTTTGCCATTGATTTTACCAGAATGAAAAATCACACTATTTATCTGTATATTTTAATATTTGTTTGCGGCGAGAGGTTTCGAAATGTACGCTTCTTTTTCAAATTAATGTTCACAATTTTTTACTTTGATTGATACTCGCTGAAAGTGGAATTAATACGGCGCAAGGTTAATGGAAATATTTTGAATGTATGCGTCATTATTTATAAAAAAAGCAATCTAGCGCTCTTTATAATAACTGTTTCGTCTCGTTCTGTCAAATTGTGTTTACGGTGTGATGAAAAGAGACTTTCTATTTCACAGGATTCAGTGCTTCATTATTGCTATCTCCTTAAAACTAACAGAGCTAGAAATTAGAAATGGAAAATATAAACAAGGATTAGGTATTTCAAACAACTGTATTACAGGTTGGGAACTGACTGGGGTCAGGATTTATATTCATTTCAAGACAAGTATCTGTATGCTAAATTAATTACAGAGTATGATATCTATCGTTATATAAAGAGTCTTATGGCATTCTATATTTCGAGACGTTTTTAATAGTATAATAAATAGACTCAAGCTTTGACAGTTCATATTTATAGGGCTGTTGCGAAAGCTATGGCCCATGACACGATAAAACCCTTTTATTTTGCAAATAGGGTAAAGTTTGAGTTAAACGGCAACCTCGTAACAATGCCAGTTGCTGATAGTTGGCAACACGCGACCCACTACATCAATCACGATAACAAAGGATGTAGACTTATAAACTCGTAAGAATAGATGAGCTTTATTTTATTGTTTTGCATTTAATGTTATTTACTAATACTTAATTAATAATAATAGCTAGTTATTACTATTTTTTTAATAATGATCGGGTGATGTTGAAATTGAGCTTTAATTGCATCCAAAGCTCGGATAGCTGCCAGATCCGGCAATATTTCCAAGGTGCGGCAATGTTACACCTGAACAGTAATATCTTACTAAATTAAATTGTATTCAATGTTATCATATTTGCATGTAATAGAGAAACAAGCAAGACCACTGATGGCCGCGAATGCTCCACTAATCTCAACCAACATACAAACCGCAATTAAGTACTAAACCACGAAGTGTTTTCTTAGGAAATTTATTCACAACATTTATTATGTTACTATTATTAGGAATAGATTTATTTGCCAATGCCAAGCCTAATATATTAAATATGATATATTAAAATGCCTCCTCCAAAGATGCTATTCTTGAAAAGGAAACAATGTTCCTCTCACGAACTCTCAAGGTTGAGTAATAATTAGAGGAAAAAAACTTTTGTTCCGCTGTACATAATACATATTTGTTTGTTGTAGGTAAGCAAATTAAATATCAGTATATATACAGTGTATATATAAGGACAGTCACGTTAATTATACATAATATAAAAGTATAACAGGTATAGAATTTGCGAATTTACTGAGCGGAATAGTTCAAGAAAATAATTGCTCCGCTAAAATTTGTCAAATTTGCGTGACGCCATAATTTAGCTATTACCTTCTCTTTTTAGCAGATTTTTTTTAACATTATTGCTTTTTTGTATATATATTTATTCTATAAAACGGCCAGGAGGCTCATCTGATGTCACCGCTGCTCATAGACACTCGCCCCAATTGCTACGGGCTCGCAAGTGCGTTGCCGGCCTTTCACAATTTGATACGCTCTAAAGTGCACTCTATATCGATCATATACAATTAAATATTTAAGTTATAAATGCAAAAATCTGATCTCTAAATGCTCACCACGCGCCGATTTGGATGACATTTTAAAAAAGATATAAAAAAAAACTTCTTATCGAAACATCAGCCCCGAAAACCTATGTTTCTTTGTTACCATAACTTGTATTACTCTTTTATCTTTCAGTACAACGAAACGTGTCCCCTAGGAACAACTGATGACGTCACAGGCGTGTTCAGCTGGATTGCCGCTATATTTGTAAAGAATGGGACCGATCAGTTTCAATATTACTGCGACGGGGCACTTCTATCCTCCAATGTTATAGTCACAGGTAATACTTTCCTTTGTCAAGTAATCCGTAGACTCCAATTGTAGAAGGTTTACAAGGAGGCGTTTGAAATTTAATATTTTCTTACTTATATAGAAATAAATGCAATAATTGTTGATACCGGACAGCTTACCACTGACTGGACCGTTTATATAAGGTAATTTGCTTTTACACAGTAAATATGCCAAAAGAAATTAGGCGAAAAATAATTAGGGCTAGCTTTAGAAATAAAGGGCTCTGTTGAGTAACAAATTATATATATGCAATTATACAAACTTTGAGATTTACGAATTACAAAGTTTTCACATTGGAATCCTTTGAGCTTAGAGACTTTCTATATAAATTATTCCACATATTTCCAATTGATTGATCCAATTGAAATGATTACCATGCTGGACTACCGACTAGACGATTCCAGTACGATTATTATTTTACTGGAAGGATCAACATGAAGGCGTAATACTTAAGGGTGTTAATTAGCTTCCCTTAAACGTGTATCCTTAAAAATTGTTATATTTTACTTACCAAAGGCAAAAGAATATCTGGGTCTTACAATAATTTTCATACAGAGTTGTCACCACAACATGCAAAATAAATATCTGTCGTTCATTATTACGCGCTAAACGAAGTCACGACTCGCCTCAAATAAGACAAATGCGGGGCAAAAGCTCTCCCGTCTTGTACTTTAAAAAAATGTCAACCCGGAAAAATAAAGCGACGTTGGAGGAAGAATTTTTTTGTTTTAGCGCCTGGCAAGAATAAGAAAGCTTACATACTACGCAAGTTGTCCGCTTGTATTTTGGTATTTAGTGTGATATAAAGAATTGGACTCGGCCACGCAGGTCTCGTAAATATAGCGTGTTGTAAATCCCCTTCTATATTTATTGTATTGATTCTGATATTTACTGTAACGGCATAAGAAATATCTTTATCTATTATTAACTGTCTATCACGGTTCATGAGGTATCTGGTCATGAATAGACAAACAGACAGCGAAGTCTCATCATTTTCTACCCTACCTATAAAACTCTAAAAATGCAAATCAATAGATGAAGAACTATGTAATTACCAACAAAGTATAGTTCTATTAAAACCTAAAAAGCACAGTGGGTTTGCCTCAGCAGCGGATGGTAATGTGATTAAAGCCTCGAATGCAGTCGACGGCATTAAACTGTGTCTCAGCTCGACGAAAAATTACAGCGAGTTCAATTTTCTTTCCAATATAACTCGTTACACTTGAGACTTGACTAAGTTCAACGGATTACTTAAGTTTTGCGAGGTAACTCAACCCCAAATACCTGGTTCAAGCTGCAACGCTGAGCTTAAAAGTTTTCATAATATTGTCGAGTATCGTTCGATCGACAAATAATATAACCCTATTTAGACTTCAGCTACAGCTTTCGAAGAATTTGGAAGAAAGACTATTGTTTGTTTACATTAAATAGCTCCGAAACGATTGGACCGATTTGATAAATTTCCGCAATATAAAAATAATGAATATCAGCGAAAAATGTTGCAAAGAGAAGAAAACTATTACGAATTTGGGCGGTTACATAGGTAAATAACTATGAAATAACCGACCGAAGCCAGAGTTTTCCCCATTTAAAAATAAAAGTTTCTGAATTTTTATTATAATAACTAAATATGAAAATTTCCAGCTGCACGCTGCGTGAATTTTACACGAGCAGAAGACATTGTTGTCATATTGGGCAAAGCTTCTCTACAAAATATGAAAGATAATGAGAAAATTTTTAAAGTAAGTAAACAGACTTTCGCTACATAGAATCAAAGGTTAATAAAAATATTTAAACTTGTCCATGAAGATTTTCAGTAAAATTTCAGACAGGCAGCATCGTCATAAATAATATTTTTTTTTATATAAAGCTTATTTTTTTTTTATATGAAGCTCATCTGATCGTAAGTGATACTACCGCCCATGGACACTCATAATGCCAGAGCCTCACAAGTGCGTTTCCGGCCTTTAAGATGATGAAACGCTCTTTTCTTGAAGGTCCCTTAAGGTTCAGAAATACCTCTTTTGGCAGCTGGTTCCATATAGCGGTGGTGCGCGCAGTACCTTCAAAAGATTTTGTATGACAATTTTTTCGACGCATATAATTTCCAAATTCATAACAACTCTTACTTGGTTTTAAAAAAATTATTGAAGAACTATGGTTTCTATTCGTTCCTTCAGGTTCATATTAAAATTTAAATGCGAAGAAAGTATCAAAATCAAATATCTTGAATTGATTTTGACGTGTTGAATTTGACGTTTAGGCTCTGATTAAGTTAAGTGCTCTGGTTAAATTTGACACATTTTAATTGCTCTCTTTAGACAACTGTTTATTTCTTTGTTGAACGTTTTTTTAGCGTAATTTGTGTGTTTTTCATCCGACGAAATATAATCGAAATTCTGCAGTCGTGGTTGACCGGAAATATACTCAAAATATATGTCAATTTTTTCTCAATATTATTCTATATTTAGCTTATATTTGATTTTGCTTATATAATTTATCGCGGTAAGGCTCTGCAAGTGTAAGCTTAAGAGAGAAATATTTTTTATAAATTTATTTAATGATAATAAAGGGAAAAAAATAACTAACCTTATTTAAAACAAGTTTTTTAAAGTCAAGTCATCACGTAAATGTTCATTTAGTAACTTATTACATTATTCAATTTCTTTATGGCTATTTTACTCCACAGATGCTAGCACCATAATGTTAAACGTGGTTCAACTTTTTCAGATATCAGATATTGTGATACATAAGAATTTCACAGACTCGACGGATGACATCGCGGTATTAAAGACAGAAGATGAAGTAGACACCTCCCAGTCAATATCGTTCGCGTGTATTAGTGATGGTGGAGATTTCACAAATGCTGTTGTAAGTTTCTTATTTTCATTTTTCGCCTAATGAAAGAATTTTTGCCTTAAAACTTTTGGGAGATCCTAGACCAGAGAGAGACCATTAGCGGAGAGCCCGAAGTCCCCAATGGAAGATCCAGTAGTCATATATATGCTCAGCAAAGCTCGTATAGCTGCAAAAGCTGACAAATTATCCATCCATAAGATGGGTGACCAGGGTGGTGTACCGGACCTGAACAAAGAGGTTCTGACGTCATCGTAGTTATATAAATCTCACTGCAATAACATTGTTTTACTAGAATATTCATCTGCATTACATACTCTATTAAAATCAGGTGGGTATAATTGTGGTTTCAAAAATCCAATTGCTTCGTGTCTTGAATGACGTCAAGCTGGTTTTCCACCTACGCTATATCGATATATCCTTTTATGAGATTTATGTAAAGCCGAATGTTGTATTTGAATAAACATATCTACATTTTCAAAACACAGAAACACGAATCGGCTACCTGGAAATCGAAAATTTATTAATATAGATTATACTCATTATAAAAAATAATATTAATTAAACGTCTCTAATCCGCTCCCAGTCCTCAAATCTCGGGTCTACCCAGTGGACCCAGGAAATTCAATTACACTTGCTCGTCACAACATGTTATATTAAATATTTATTCTATATTTAAACGTGTACTTTTAAAAAGAATTAATACGATAATAAGGTTTCATATCATATAAACATTATCTTATCTACATTCCATTAGGACATATTAATCTTCATACTTTTGAATTGACGCTTACCAGACATTATAGAAAGCCTTTGCTAACTCAGAACAATAATTTCAGACGTCAGGGTGGTCGGTTTCGGGAGAATTAACGGCCATACATTTTGATAAAGACAAAAGTCAACAGTGCTCGGCGGAAGACGTTTGTGGTGTCTACGGGAGCGGTAAGATTTATGCCTTAATATATATCCTATAATCTTATTTAAAATTATTATAATAATTTGAGTTTTGTATCGAATGGTTTCGCTGATAGTAAATTATCGTTTATCGATCAGCCTTGTTTTCTAGGCGTCATTGTTTTACTTCAGGCATCGTAAGATTTCTCCCTTTGCGTGCATATTTTAAAGATATTTTATTTATAGTCAATTATATTTTTAGATGTCACAGTGTGTCCGAGTTTTGGCGGCGTCTACGCGGTGGAACAAGGTGGCTGGTACCTCCGTGGTATCCGCACAGAGATTGCACCCAACGATCGTAGTCTGTGTATCAATAAAGCCCTGCATTATACACCACTTAACCTGTATAGTGACTGGATTTATAACCTTTAAAAAAATATACTATTTTTGTAAACAATCCCTTGTTTTACGATCTACAGGGTTAAGTGGTTTACTCATAACATCTTGGTTCGTTTCTTGTAATAATGTTGGGATACATTTAAAGTAATTTATGGTAAAATAACGTCACCTACTTGCTTAAAAATCCATTAACTAAACAGACAACGTCTCCCTTATATAACGGGTCTTCAAACAGAAGAAAAACGTAATTTTAATGACATACATTTTAAGGCCGTAATGTGGCCATTGGCGTTGATTTAACCATTAAAATTAACAAATTCAATGACATATTTAATTGATGAAAAGTTAAAACTTACCATCTAATTGCTGATTTTTGTGAATGGGGCTGGTCCCTCTTCTTATAAAATTAAAGCGTTCATTTTGTATAATATTTATGGGTTGAATGAAATGAATACGAGTTAAATGGAGTATAATAGAGAATGGAGTTAATGAAAAAATACACGGCACATCTCAAAAACAAAATTGCCCACAAATTTAATTAATAATTAAATAACTTCGTTATCTAAACTCGCAAACGAGCAAAACTGTAAACAATTAATTATCTCGACATGAAATCTAGCTCGAACGGGACATTAAAACAATTTTGATAAAATATCTCCGAGAACAATATTAAATTATCTTAGGACATAAATCATACCGAACTTATGGCGGGGCAACGTCGGAAATTCATTTGTATGTAAATATGAAGGTCGAATAACTACGCAAGTGCAGGCAAATAGCGTGGTATGCATAGTAATCGGATTTCGACCCTACTACGGACAATACAGAAGCTTCGCCCTATTGTAATATCCCAATGATATATATAAGCGAAAGTTTCCTTCAATATAAAATGCAATCGAAAGCATTAAAATAAGCACAAGTCTAACAACGCAGTTGTTCGTAAAGTTATGATATGTAAGACAAACCGAGTCGATTAGTTCAGTATACATATCTACGGGTGACATCTTATACTTTGTCATTATAAACATTGACAACTTGATATTCTGACAATATTGTGTATATTTGTTTTACATCTTAAATGAACAAAGCTTAATTAAACTTCAAAAACTGGGTCTGTTCGCGGATTCCATAAAATATTGGATTTAATTTATTATTTTTCAATTAATATAAACTATTTTTTTAATATACGATCAAGTCTTCCTCGTAGGAATAACCGTTATTTGTTTTTTCGAGATTTGTACCATTATTTCTATTCGAGTGGCAATAGTAGTGATGTTTAGCGCCTGACAGATATCGTAGATGTAGGACATTAGTACGAGGTATTGCATTTTCTACGATAACATGGCATTATGTGGCGAATACGTAATTTAATATTGCATATTTTATTCAGGAACATTACTCGTCCTGGGAGAAATGGTATGTCATTTGCGTATTCTTTTACGTAATCGTTAAATCATACAGAATAAATTGCGACGATTATTTTAGGATTTAATTTTGATCTAGAAGAGGTCATTAAATAGTGATGGTGGAAATTATCAAACATATGAAGTTCGCGTGTATTTGCCTAAATATAATCTTTGTTAAAATTTTGGTATCTCAATTCTATGAGATCTATCGGACTTCATTACGCTGTGAATATATAAGTGCTGTAGTAAACAGTCTATTTGTAGAGTTATGTATAATACGAAAGCGCCATAAATTCATAAAAATCTGTCTGAAAATAGATCCTCTTTTAGCCTAGACAAGGATTATTTTTCTTTGATCGTGTCTCATTCTAAACTTCAAAGCAATACGATTCTAATCTGAAAAATTTATACTTCTACTTTGCCCTGGGATTTCAGTTGCGTTAAATCGGTAGTCCTTCAATACAATCTCCTAAAGAACTTGGTTTTAAATGTCAATAGCAATTTCGTACAAAATACTTTAAAGGAGAAAACTCTTCAATAATTTATTATGATAGGTTTTTATATGAATTTAGACACGGTCGGTTATCCACCAATATATTTCTAGCTTGTTTTCTTTGTCGAAACTCGATATATATATACATACATAAGCCGTATATGTATATGAATACAATATAGCATTCACGCAAGAGCTTTTTTTTTGACCGTGCCAAGAATCGAACCCAACCTTAAAATCCCAAAGGTAGGGTACAGGAACCAGCGAAGCCTTGTCTGCATTCTACGCTTAGACATCACGGTTTCAAACCTCCACGGTCATCAAGATGAACATTGGGCATACTGGATCATCAGTAGTAAGTGAGAATTGCTTCATAAAATGATTTTGCTCTCCGATGTTAGGTAAGATCTCTCGTTAGTGATACCCCGGCTTTTAATAAGCTGAGTTCGTACACAAGAGCCTAATCCATTTGACCACTAATATATCGATTGGTATTCGTTAACCGTCTCGAGCTATGTGCTTAGTTAGCGTGGACTGCATACTAATTATTATGATATAGATAATCTTAAGGACGTATGACTAGTTATAATAATAAATAAATAAATAAAAAGTCTAATAGAAATTATAATATTATTAAATAATAACATCTATTAAATTCAAATTTGTTTATAAATAAAAAAGGCGTTAACTGTTTTATTAAATGACTAGTCTAGACGACACTTAAATGATTAATAAATATTATATAATGTTTCTTAGAGCCAAAATCTGATATTATGACAGCATGATAACATGCTGGGATGATTCAGAAATTCATAAATTAAACCTTAAATGTACCTTCACCCAAAGAGATACCTACTAAATATACACTTGGCAGCTCTAGAATTGATATTGCCAATGTTCACAACACAATCAATGCCACGAGTTTCCTTGTTTTTCCAAGGTTTAACAGCTCAAAGGGAAACAATAACAGACGCAGTTAGTTCGTTAATACACTATTGACACCGGTTGACGTGTCGATTGAATATAAATAGCAAATTAATATAAAAATGGAGTTTAAAGTTGCTTGATGTGCGTTTGGATTGTGCTTTAAAACATTTTATCAACGGGACATTCTTCATAACATATAAGGGCTATCAACTGGACTCTATATAAAGAAAAAACATAAGAGTGAAAATATTTGTTCAAAATGTGGTGGCGCTATGCAATTTTTTGTGTTTTAGTGACATTAATATCATTCGTTGTAATCCGATGCGTGATGATGTTGTTCCGGCATTACCATGGAAAAGATGAAGAGTTCAAGAAATACGGTGAAAATATTCTAACGGAGCGTTTAGTTGAGGAAGAGACAAAGGCACGGACTTTGTCACCCAATAACTTACTTATACAAAGACTTTTATACCAAAATGTTAAAGACGTTGAAGTCCTGCAGTAGATACCAGGAAATGTTGATTAAATAGGAATGATTTCATGGTTTTATAGTTTGTAAATTTGTTTCGTCCCCTGTTTAAATAACACTCGATGATATAGTTACTTATGAATGATTAACCTATTTATTTTATATCTATTATGTATCTTGCGCCATCAGTAAGTACTTTTAAATTTATAAATAATATGTTAATAAAAATGAATGTTGATTTTCTAAATCCAATGTAATATTAATAATGAAAATATTTATATTGTAAATCTTGGTTCCCTTAATTATTTTGGAAATCATCATTATTGATCTTAACAGCTATTATTAATACTTATTATTAACCTCCAAAACCTTGAGCTGCATCATTAATCGATTTTAAATGCCAAACCATTCAAAATGTTAATTCTAGTGTATGTAGCTACACTGACTCATATATCTAAGGAAACTAGTTTATAAGTTGACGCACATATTTTGTAGCGATTATCTTGAGGAAAGCTAATGTAGCGGCGAGAGAGTCCACTTTGTCGCGTCATTTAATTTTTTGTCGTTATAATACGTTTTGCTTCATACCCAGGTCCGCATCGGCCATGATAGGGGGCCCTTAAATATTAAAGGATATTATAATTATATCACCATGTGTACCAAAAGAGCGCATGAAGGAAATTATCGTGAGGAAAACGGCGTCAAACGGCGGTAAACTTTATCAAAATTTTGTTTAATGAAAAGAGTTATTTATAGTATCTGTGTTGTTATAGATATAGTTCTATTTACGACATGATCTTTATGTCCATAAGTTTTCAAAGAACGTTTAAAAGACATATCTCTTTTCCTGTAACGACGATGACGAAAAAGGCTTAAGAATGACGATTTTTTAATTGTATGCACTAAGTTGTTTCTTACAAGCATTTTGCAAAATAATGTAGTTTTGCCCTGTACTTGAAAACTGACGTAGTAAAAGTTTATTTTGAGACAGAATTGATACCTTTTAATCACGTTCAATAATGTTACCTGAATGAATAAATATATTATTAAATTAAAAATACTTTCATTTTACTCAGTAAATTAACCATTCAGAAAGGTAGTGTCATACTGCTTTTCCAAGCCGCCTAATCTGGGCCTTTCAAAGTAGGGACAAATCCGTCCCTGTGTTAAACTCATTCTAGATATCTTTACACGCACGCGTTAACATTACCATGGTGTCGGAATAAAGGCTCTATACGAGTGGTTAACGTATAACAAGGGATGTAGGCTTGATTCTCAGCACTAATGACGTTTTGATTTATGAGAGTCTGGAAATATTTTACAAATTCAGTGTGTAAAGTGTCGTATTCAAAACAAAAATGATGCACGTACGTTACAGAAATGAAACGTTTAACAACAAATATGTTAAGGTTGCTAATTTAACAATATACTTAACTTTTAATCTAGTGCAAATACAGTCTAACACGAGGAAGTTGATTATACCGGGCATCGAAACCAGAACCCTGTGTTCGGCAGTCCGGTGATGACTATTACGCCAACTGGATCGTCAAATACGTAATTTGTATATCGAATCGAATGAACATCCTATCAAAATCCTAAATCCAATTTTTCCTCCTTATTAATCCCATGACCAACAAAGCTACTTAGGGTGTTGGGAACCAATATCCGGGTGTGCCTGTGTGACCGGATACGGAGACAGATAGAACTTCCTCTTAATATCCGGTTATTGAACAATAGTGTTGCTTAAGGAAATAACGTGTTCTCAATTTGAATTAGAAGATGTCGATTTGCGAGGTACTTTTGCACGTACTTCAAAATTATTAGTATATATGGTGAGCTCCATACATGAGTACACAAACAATTAATATTATAACATTATATCGGTCGACTAAAAACAATACTATGTTTAGATCGTCATAAAAATATTTACGTACATTTGCCATCTACACGTCTCGGCCAATTCGACCATTCAATTTTTTTTTCTATTTTTCGATCCGTTTCTTCTTTTCAGAAAAATGGGCATCGCAAATGTTGTGTGTCTAGGTCATTTAGTATCATCCTTTAGGTATATATTTTTAAACTTTATCTCCGTAAAAAATATCTTTTAAAATGTTAAACCCTGTCCGTTTGACCTCTATTGTATAATAATTATTTTAGAATCAACTGTATACCACTTTTTAAAACTCTAACTTTTGCATTTATATCAAAAAAGAATTTAAAAATAGACTGTAGTAAAATACTCTGTACTTGAGCGATAACATAGGGCTACCATAATTTTTATATCTAATTTAAAACGTGATTCTGAGACAAAATGAAACAGTTTAAACATAATATACCCAACGGCCGCCATCTGCCAATGCACATGTGTGAGTCAAATTACTTATCGTATAAAAATAAAAGCTCTTACAATTTTGTCGCTGTCCTATTAGAAATGTCTGGAATTCCACTTATATTAGATTCCGGCCGTAAGAGTTTTAGTGCCTTTATATATAACGACTAAGAAAGATAATCGTATCGATCGGTAAACGATTTCGGACATGAGAGATATTATTCATATTTGAATTTAATGTATAGATTTGTAAGTATGTAGGTGCAGTATATGATCTAATTTATTCCACTAAAATGAAAGTAAAGCACAGAACATTACATACACATTCTATGTAATGTTCTAATTTTTTTTATAAAATTGGGTGCAGGAGGCTCAGCTGTTCTTAAGTGATACCGCTGCCGATAGACACTCACAATGCCGGAGGTCTCACAACCTAGTGGCCGTCCTTTCAAATGACAATACCCTTTTCTCTTGAAAATCCCTATTTCATTGGAATTCACTTATATACAACAGGACTTTTACATATTAGTGGGCTGATTGTGTAGCACTCTCGTATTCTGTACCATATTACTGTTCAAAAAAATAGAAAAGAAAAAGTAAAAAAGAGCGTATCGTCATACGCTGTTTAATAGTTTATTATTTCTGATTATATAATAATTATGCCGCGTCAATTAAAAGTGTGTGAAATGGGCTTTCTGGATATTTTATGTATATTATACATCTTATATGCCCGTTGATTGATTGTATTAAAATATCAGATAACAGCCGATACCGTATCGCGTTATATAAGGTGCACCTAACACGACACGATGGATTTTTCCCAACCGTATTTGCACGAGGAATTTGAATTGAAAAAACCTATTCTTCTATTCATTTAATTTAATAAACTGATTACGGATTGGGTTGTCTCATTTTAAACATCTTTAAATTTGGCGATTTTTTTTTCACAAATACCATCTCCTTGCTTTCATCAAGATATAACAACGGACAATATAGCCATATTGTTCTTTGATAAGGTAGCATTCAGTTATTTTAGACCACCCTATATTTCTTATTAATTTTCAAAATTGTTTAATTACAAAAAGACAGGTATTAAAGAAAACATCACAGGAAAGTAACAATTATATATTTCTATGTACAGTTCATCACTAAATAACAAGATTAAATGTAAAATCAACGAATCTTATGAGAGCCCTTCTTACTATGAATAATTGTTTCATATACGGGCACCTTGAACGGCACCGGCTTTTCCACTGGAATAATAATATGCTTGACGACTTCAAACGGTACCTCCTTGATCTTCGGCACGTGGACCGTTCTCTCCACGGGGTACGGAACAGACTTTTCCACTGGAATCGACACTTCTTTTATAATTGGAATCACAACCGCTTTAGGTACCGGGACTTGGATTGGGATTGGATGCGGCACGGGGATCAGTATGGGTTGGTTCACTTTGAACTCTACGTTCTTTGGTAGAGGTACCACTACTTCTTTGTAGTGTTTAATAGGTTCTGGATTCTCTTCTTCCACGTGTTGATGGACTGGATACGAATGGGGTTCGAGATTGTGACCGCCGAAGTGAGAATAGTCGGAGGCGTCACTGCTGAAATCGTGTCCTGCATAATCGCTGGCTTGCAACTGTAATATAATATTGTATTTATACTATCATATGTATCAACAACTTCCTCTTTTAATACCCTTCAAATCTCTAACATCTCTCTAACTCTAACACCGAGCCTCATGACTTATAATACATGCTATTGACTAAATTGATTAAAATTGTTTCCTCTCAATTTCAAGGTTTACAAGGAAGGTAGGCTTCCAACCTAACCTAGACAAGGCCTCGCTAGTACCAGGCCTCGTCATTAGCGCGGGACCATGCGGTTTTAGTGGGTACAGGGGGCCATTGCACACACATTGGCCTCGAGGCCCACACTCCTTACGTAAAGTTAAAGGCTTCTTACGTAAAGTTGAATAAATGCTATTGATAAGATAATAAATAAGCGATTCGGGAGTGACGTCACTTTTATCAATTAAAAAAAAAACATTGTTGCACTGTATCGCTTCCGCTTTCTTAACTTGAAGTTCACCCGGTGTAGGCAACCGGTATTGATATTGACCGGACCGATATTGTTAGAAAGGCCTAATAGTTACTGAAGAATCTAGTAATCTGTGGAGGTTCCTAGAAAGATGGTTGCCCCGGAATATTCTTAATGTTTAGTTCAAACATTAAACGTTTTCTTATTATTAATGGATTAATTGTAATTTAAGTTTAATACAAATTGACTCTGTTTATTTTTTAAACTTTATTTAATGCGTTTCGTTGTGTTCTTTTCTTCACAAATTGCTTTAAACCTTACGATGCAAAAAATTAAATCACTCAGACGAAACGTTACGCAGAAAAAGTTAATGTTCGTTGCTACAGATAAAAATATTTTTCTTTTCACCATTCGATAACCATTGTCCGATTACATAAGCGTTATGAAAAGAATTGTGTAATAGGACTGAACAAAACACGGCGGTGGAAGTAATTTTATATCGTTTAAAATCTTATTGAGGTTGGATCGTTTAGTTCTTTTGTATTACCTATTGTAAAGGTTTTAAAAGTAAATTCTATAGACGTACAACCCCTTTCTTGCTTATCAGACCGGGATTCATTGATTTGAAGCTTAGATTAATTCGGTAGAACTATGATCTCTATTATATAAATAACCAGTAGACATCTATTAATAATAATTTTCTCTTAATAATTTAAACTCGCTTAGAAACTATTCGTTCGAACAAAATTATTTTTTAAGAAAAAGAAACTTTAAAACATCTTCGACAGTAAATCTTTTAAGGTTATCAACATTTATTATATAACTTAGGTCAGTTACACTTTGACGAAGATAATCGACGCGACCCAGAGTTATTTTTACTAACAGCTTTTTACTAACAATTTTCTTTATTTTCAGTCGAAATAAAGGCTTTTTTGTGATGGACACCTTCCTATCATTTTATCAATATCATGTGGTTAGCAAGCATAGAGTTCGAGAAACATTTCAAATGATGCGTTGTTGCTAAAATACTATAATTAACAGTTTAATATTAATGAAATATGAAAAATATGAGTCGTTTAGTTGATATATACCTGTTGATCCTGTTGCTGTTTCAAAAACGATTCCAAGTTATTGTAAGGCACCCATTGCTGCGACGCTGCATAACAAAGAGCGAAACTCGCGCACAATATCTGCAATGAAAAACCGAGTTTTAATGTGTCAACTAAAACTAAACCTTTAGTAACCTGGGCCTTAAAACGACCAGTGACAATTCTTGGTCTAAATATCTATTACTTATCTTATCGTTTATATGAATACCTCAATAGGAAACATTATATTTATAATCACACATATCTAAAGTAAAGAAACCACAAATCTGGAACCCAATCACTAATAATTATCAAAGAATGTGCCAGAGCGTTCAATGTAACATTTTTTAACCGTATTTATAATTTATTTCTTTAAAAGCAATCATTTACATTGTGGAACGAATAAAATAGTTTTATTCATATTAAATCCGGTTTTGAAATATGGAGATTTAGTATAATTTTTCAAACCTATTTTAACTACAAATTCATTGGATATTCCTTTATTACGACGTAAAGTCTGCAAAAAGTATACACTGTATACACTTTGATACGTCACGTTTAAAAAACTTGCGATAGAAAATAAAATGTTTAAACTTTATCTTCAAGTCAATTCCGCACAAGCTAATATTCTCCTTGAGGATTTATTTTGCCGCAAATGGTGTTCGGGAGTCAGCCACCACATTGCCAATAAATCATGAGCTATTGTCGATATACTGGGGGATTGGAACGCTGCGTCTATGAACTTTTGCTTGGTGTAACATTCAATAAAAGTAACTATATAACAGAAGCGGATCTAGCTCTTTTAAAATTTAATATAAGCTGAAATTGAAATCGTGATCTTTGTAGCGTTCGTTTGTTTCAATCGAAGTTTTGGAAATTATGATTATAGTTTTGAAAGATCATGATTATAGTTTGAAAAAAATCTCGAAGTTTGAACCCGGGGAAAATTGTTTTGCACACCATTCGCAGTAGTTACTCTAATATTATCCTCCTAAGATAGCATTCATATTTGTTCCAAAATAATCCCTTACTTACCGTCCTCTTTTAATATACGTGATATTAATAGTTGTAACCACAATAAATTTATTCCTGACAGCAGTTGATTGTTATGACTGGATAATGGGAATATCTTAGTCTTCTATATAACCTACTGATTTTATCGTAATTATATTTCAGAAGCCAAAACAAAGTCAAGAAACCAAAATCTAAAACAAGAAATTATATAAACCTAACATTAACTAAATGTTGGATAGAATCTTTATTTCCCTGAGAATATCTTATTTGAAAAGCCGCACAAAAACCCCGGCAAAACTAAAAAATTACAATTTTAAAATTCGTCAGTCTAAAACAGAAGAAACACAATCTAAGCCACAAAAAGCTCCGCCTCTCCGTCCGCCATATCGGCCCGTATGTTTACAGTTTACACGCTAAGCTTTTTACAGTTGGGCACGAGTGTCGGATGTTGTTGATGCATTGTCTGCTATAAAACGTGCCCGTTAAACGTATGGCTAAAGCCTCCATTAAACTTGAGCAGGCTGCACTTTGAAAATCGAATACGTAATAAGAATGGCAGCTGTTATCAATTTCCAGCTGAACGACAAATGTCATTAGAAATATTGCGGTGTTAGAAATGTAATGGAATTTGTTCGGAGGAGACAAGTTTTGGCGTTAATTTTATGTTAATGTATATAAATGGGGTTAGATGAATACATATAATATTGTATATCGATACATTAATAAAACACGAAAAATCATCGAGATTTTTATAACGGCTTGTTAGAAGTGGTAAACTAAAATCGTTCTGTTTGATGAAGGCTTATTGCAGTCTTTTTGTGCGGTTCACTTGAAAGTGCAAACAGTCTTTTATTTGGCGCTCGAGAGTAATTTGTTGCTCTAAGTATCTTTTATTGTTACAGTTATAAATAATTTACACCAGGAAATGCGCTTGGCTGGTGAAATGCGAACGGGAAGAAAATCCTAGAAATATCCATTGAATAAAGCTATCTAGTTTTTATGTGAGTTATTAGCCATACTGCCAAATCTATTTGCAGATTTTGTAACACACTTCTAATTTTTATTTACATTACTATTATTTATTAAATAGATATAGCATACACGAAAAATTAAAAAATAATAAATTTGTGATTTTTGTGGCGATATATTTTAACTTATAAAAATAAACATAGGTAATTAATAATAATACATTTTAACTTACATATGCCTTTATCACGTACATTTTTGATAGATTCTGTAGAAAGTGGTGTAGCTTAGTGATGTCATAATCTTTTCGCGCGCTGTTTTATAGTGAAGTGACAGGTGACTTTTTAATTTGTCTTTTTGTTATCATTATCTATGTCCAATGGCCAAACACGGATCTAATATTCTCTTTCTAGTTATGGCATTACGTGTTTTATATTAAAATACAATTATTAAGAGTGAATGCATAGTTACATAAATCCGAAAATATTTTGCCGAGTTAAAGCTAAGTTTTTAATTAATAAGACCAATCATACGCCTTTGCGATCGACAAGTTAATCAAATTTGGACCAAGTATTTTTATAGTAAAAACGAACCTAAAAAGTATTTTTCTAACCTTCTTTATAGGATAATCTAATATCCTGTCGTTACTTAATACTTAATGAATAAATCTATGAAATTACTAAGCTGTAATCTATTGTTTCTATTTTTTTTCTATCCAGATTATATTTCTTTAAATTTGAAAGATAAGATTCGATAAAAAAAGAAAGATAAGATAAAAGTCGATTAGGAAATGTCACAAAAGTATTATAATGTGCGCATTGTTTCGTCGGGCATAGGAAGTAGGAGTTCCGGACAGATACCATCTTAGATCACGATCTTAACATTGGTATTATTATATACAAATTATGTAACTCTAGATATTCTTAAAAGAAATGAGTCCATGTATAGTAATTTACTGCAGTTTCCGGTCCGGTCAGAGAAAAAAAAGCTGAAAAAGTTTTAACATCTCTTTTAACTAATAATATAATAAGAATCAAGATAAATAAAATTTAGAATAAGTTTTATTTTTAAGAGTATTAAATTTTTATACTTTTTTGAAAATTATGTCCATGATACAGCTATAGTAAAGGGATCTATTTTATTTCGGGTACGAATAAATATGGTTAGTATTTAGTTAGACTACACTATATTTTTAAACTCCCAACACTGGTTGTCCTCCTGCAACTACAGTTAATCCAGATTTAATAATCCACTTTAACTGTGAAATTAAAGATTCTCAATATCCTAAACTCTTTAAGTCGTATAAACTGACATGTATTTAAAACGTTTTATGAAATTTACGTCACAAGTCATATCAAAACAATAGATAATATTTTATTATGAGACAAACGAAACTTAAATACTAAATTTAAAGGGTTAATTAGAAATAAAATAAACATCGAGTCTTAATATTGTATTTACAATGTCTATAAAACTAAAAGTGCGCAGTCAGTCTGTCTATTTCATACAAATCACCGAATATCTCCTCGACTTTAGTACCAATTTTTTTTGCGATCTGAAATTAAAAAAAAATATTATAGACATTTAAATAAAGCTTATTTTTGGATTAATTTAGAATCCAAATTCAAAAAATATATTAATTATAAAACACAACTTTATTTCACAACTGCAATAAAATAATAAATACATACATCTTGTTGTTCCACGACGGGCATCGAAGTGTACAACGTGACCAAATCACCGTCCAACATTCCTCGAGCAGCGCCACCCGCCACTGGACGCCGGGAGAATTTGTACGTTCTATACAAATATTGAATTAGTCAAATGTATATTGAAATGGTATAATGAAGAAATTCGCATACCTGAAGGCCCTCGGGTTGAGGCCAGCGATGTGGCAGCAGTAGTTGTTCATCACGTTCTGCAGCATCAGCAACCTTCGGTAGACCTTCTCGGAGACGGGCACCACGTACCCCACGCCACCATCCAGAGTGGCTGTGCAATTCATTTATAATTCATTAATGTTTCATTAATATTTATTTATTTATTATAGCCACAACCAATATTTACCGTGGATGCGATTACAGAGATCTATGCAAATATTTCTTTAAAAATACATATAATTACTAAAGATATAACTAGATGGCGTTGTTTTAGGTTTAATTTTTTTAAACAATTCCGGCGACGGTTATTCCTAAAGTAAGCTATTTATAGTATTTTATAACTGCTACCACAACTGAAAAATATATACCTTTTATGCATACATATATTATATAACACAGCCAGCAGTAATGCTCATCCAACCGTACCGGGGATCGAATCTCGAACCAGATCTAGTGACCATTACGCCAACTTGGTCGGCGAAATACATCTCATGTGTTGGTCCATTATTTAAAAAAACATTTGAGTTTTTACACACACTTTAAAGAACAAATTAATGACTAATCAATACTACACTTCAGCGCCATCTGTTGAATAGTTCCAGAATAATATTTAATACTCACTGAACATAGTGACGTGTCGTTTCTGCGGGACGTTGGGGACAGGCCGAGCTGCGATTCGGAACATGGCGTGCACTTGCTGGCCCAAGTGATAGTCGCCTTTGCGGATTAGGCGTTGGCCTGGAACCACACAGTCACAAGTCAACAAGAAACTCATGCCTACTGATGCACCGGACTATAACATTGTTAAAGCATTACCGCCGTAGCTCTCCCGTGCATGAGGCTGATACATGAACAGAGCCAGATTCCCTTCCACCTCACTCACGAGGAAGCCCAGGCTCGTGTTGTCCACCATGAACTCCATGTCGTATATCTGGAAATACCGTAGCATATAATTAATAGTGATGCACGGACGCTTCATTTCTAGCTCAAAAGATCGCGTTAATCTTCAACTAATTACGAATTGAAAAATTATGTTCAACTTTAATACTCCTTCGATCGACAATTTTATAATTAAAGGGGATAATTTTATAGTTTAATGGGACAATTTTATAATTAAAGGGGCAATTTTATAATTAAAGGGGATAATTCTATAGTTTAATGGGACAATTTTATAATTAAAGGGGCAATTTTATAATTAAAGGGGTAATTTTATAGTCGCCCCAAAACCGCCCCTTTACCTAACAAATTTTGAAAAATTTTGGGGCATAATGGATTACATCCTAAATCTATCATTAATGTGTCTTAAGTGAACAATTCAACTATTTCACACCTGTGCAGTTCTAAAATCCCTAGACACCAGCGACAAAGTCCTATGCTGCTCCTGATACCTCAAGAGCGAGATAGATTTGTAGACATCCGCCACCAAGATGAGATTCTTCACGGCCAGCATCCGATGCACGTAGATCTGCGTGTCTATGAACGCCACGCCCACGAGGTCGTTGTCTTTCAGCTGCCAGATGTAGATCTGAAATTCATCCATCTTATTATGTATATTTTATCGCGTGGGTTGTAAGATAATCAATTATAATGAGATTTGGGTTACGGTGATTTTTAACACTTATTCAATGATTGAGGGGTTCCTTCGGACCGTCGTAGCTGTAGTAAGCTGAGTCCCCGTCAGGAATCTTAAATATAATAGTGACTGATGCAGTCAATGTACCTTCTGGCCGACCGCAGAAATAAGGAATCCCAGGACTTGCGTGAGCGCCGTGACGGGCCCTTTCTGCTCCTTGGCGTAGATCTCCTTGAAGCGGTTCTTCGTCAAGGGCTGGCCTGGCTCCGGCACCACGTCAATGATGTCGTATATTATTATCTGGAACGCATATTAATAAATAGAAAAAGATTCAATAGTTTCATGAATGAGTGGTCAATTTGTATGTGAGCGACATTTTATTTATTTATCAATTAGAAAGCTCACAATTACAAATTAAGGAGATAAATAAAAAAATGAAATTAGCTTTTACCTTGTTCAAACTATTTTCTTACCCTACCACACTTAAAGATAATATGCAACACAATGGGAAATACACTGAATGGACCTACCCTCCCTCTCGAAGTGATGTCTTCGCTATAGTTATAATTTGTGCCTATTGCAATATACCCACGGAGACCTGACCTGAAAAATTAAGTTTGATTAATTTAACAACAATTCTATTTGGTATTTTCTACACTCAAAACATTTCCAAGAACTTGCTATTTTTCAAGAATTATTTTATTTTTGCTAGAATTTCCTGGATTCTATTCAGATATTTTTAATTTTGTTAATTGAGGTTAAACTTGTAAAAGCTACTAACGTGGTTCCCTCATAGGACAGCGACACATTCTTAAGGCACGTCACATGTTCCCACTCGTCAAGTTCCACCCTTGTATTAGGAATCACTTCCCAGGAGACAGGAGAGAATAGCATCACTGAAAATCTTTCTTGCATCGGGTAGGGAAACCTGAAATTATAAATAATAGTATTATAAGACATTTATAATTTTTATTAATGATTACTGCGTACTACGCAGTATAAAGTGAAAGTTAAAAAAAATGTATGACACCCTTATAAAAAACCGAATTTTAAACAAACTTGTACAATTTGTGAATGTAAATGATTGAATAAAATAAAAAAGTTCAGTTTCTGTAGCAGCATGTTTTTCTATATAAGATATACCTGTCTCCCTTATTTTCTGTGCTCTTCTCCTTGTCTTCTCCGTTAAACTTGTAGTAGGAGGTGGTGGCTTGGGCCACGGAAGACACGAGGCAGTAGGTCTTGGACTCCAAGTGGAAGGTGACTGCGTGAGGAGTTTCCCTGAGTGGAACTTTCCGAACTGCCCACGAAGCGTCGTACGAGAGGTGGGTCGGCAGCACGCTGATGCGGAGGGAGCCCTGGAATCGGCTTGGCATAAGTATTTGACGGCCATTTTGGTTCAGCACTATAGGAACACAAGGGAAGAGCCCCACCTTCGCGTTGAAGTAGAGGAAGCCCTGCGGGCAGTTGGTGTTGTTGAAGGAGGCGAAGGAGGCGACGGGAGCCTCCTCCGAGCTGATGGGGTGGAGTCGCAGTTCGCCGCGTGACGTCAGCAGCAGGAAGTACGGCGTCTCGCCGCAGAGGAACACGCCGTTGTAGCCGCCCACGTTTCCTGCGCATCGCGTTCAAATCAGTCCTTGAGTTATAGTGGGACTCAATTTTTTATATCCTACCGATTACATCGAAACTAGCCTAGTCTAATTAGGTGTATAGATCTAGTTAGGCTCTCGCGTTGCTTAGAACCAATGGGAGCCCTCACCGAAGTATCTCATGTACCGCACGTTCTCCCTCAAGGCGGCCGCTTCGTACCCGTCTTCGGGACACTTGATGCTCCCGCCTTTGTACCCGAAAGGAAACGACGTCTGCATCCGCGAGAATCGCAGCTTCAGATTACCACGTGGGTACTTATAGGCCTGGAAATTTTGTTTTATTAATTAGAATTAAAAATCGTACTCAGCCTACTTGATTTTTAATTTCTGACAAAAGAAATCTCTATATGATCAATGTAAGAATTTTAATATTAATTATTTAATATATACAAATTGCTCACTTGATAAATCATGAGCTGATCGTCCATCCTTAGCAGCAATAGCACCCTGGAGCCTTTGTTCCCAAGCCCCACCACCAGAATTTCCTGGAGCTTGTCCACGTTGGAACTGTGGCCTGAGGTCAGTTCCTCCTCGTCAGTCGGGTTCAGGGGTATGGCTACAGATTCCAAGCTGTCAGCTAAGATCTGAAATATATTATTTATACCTTAAACAAACAATAGATGTCATGAAACTGAAAATCCTTAAAGTTACAAAAGTGATGAATCAAGTTTTTAAAAATATAATATGTCTATCAGCTATTACTGTTTTAAATTAAATATTACACTTACCCTGTGTCCCGCACACACATCCCTGACCAGGAAGCTGAGCTTCATCTCGGGCAGCGAATAAATTTCAAGGTTGCCGTTATCTCGGACCACGTAAAGCCAGTACGTGGGTTTCACTTCAACGAGCTGCTTCTTCCACCAGCGCGAAACTCTCCGCGGCACACCGGGGTTCTTGGACTGTTCAGCCAGCATTATCTGTGGACGACGGGGTTTTGGTCAGGGATCTTGGGCTGCGAGTACAATAAATGGTTTTCTAAGGAAACGCTTCTCACACTGGCCATAGAGGCGGGCGTCTGGTCTCCCCCGTAGAGTAATTCGTCGTCATTCAGTTCGTACACCACGCCCGGCTTGAGGCCTTCGGCTTTTACGTTTTTCGTCGCTTTGCCCGTGAACTCGCCTTTCACCTGTTCAATTAATATTTCTTTATAATAACGAATAATCATAATCATATCGCATATGGATATAACCGAATTATTGAGAAAATTTAATCTATTCAGCCTGTGATAGCTCAAATTATATTTTATACTAGCTGATCCGGCAAAAGTTATTTTGCCATACATGTGTTTTCAATTTTCAATAAATAAATAAAAAATAGAGGTTGATCGTTTTGTATGTTGCATCATAAAAAAATAGAAACTAAAAATTTTCTCTAAAAAATTAAAAATTAAATTTAGGGGTGGACTACCCTTAACATTTAGGGGGGTGAAAAATAGATTTTGGCCGATTCTCAGACCTAGTCAATACGCTTACAGTTTCATGAGAATCTATCAAGCAGTTTCTGAGGTGTTCAAGTTTGAACCCCGTGACACGAGAATTTTATATGATATTGTGAATCTAAACCATTCCCAGATTCTCTTAAACACACACAAAAAATTTCATCAAAATCTGTCCAGTCGTTTGAGAGAAGTTCAGTGACATACACACTCACAGAAGAATTATATATATATAAAGATAATAAATATTGTATGTAAAATATTGTTAGCTGTCTAATATGACTTTATTCATTCTTTTTATTTGTATACTGGTTTTGTTTTATTGGTTTTCCTTGTGTTAATACACCCTGTATTATAATAAAGTAAAAAATAAAATAAATATATTCTCATTCCCCAGAAGGAATTGTTTGAAGAATGTTTACCTGTACATTGGCGACGTTCTGCGCGAACAAGCCGCTGAGGTCCCGGTAAGGCGCGGCCCTCACCACGGCGGGCTGATGAGGCACCGCCTGCCGGGTCGGAGCCAGGCGCCCTGACTGCACAGGTGCCATTTCTGCACTTAGTGGAATCAAATTCAAACTTCAACCTTACTATTTGGTATCCCCGCTTGAACTCACCACGTTGTCCTTCCCCCTCAACTCCCTCAGAGCCAGGACGAGAGCTCTTCCGCAGGTCGACATCACGCAGAGATAGGGGTCGGCTGTGATGGCCGCTCGCGCAGTCCAATCCAACGATATCGACTGTATTAGCACGCCATCTATTGGCCAAAAGTATTCTTTATTTACTGTCATGTTACTTTGATGTGGCTGAGCCGGTTTACTATGTAGTGCATGCAATTTCTCAATTATCATAAATCCGTTTTAAATTTTCTTACAACTATCGCTCTTAAAGACGAAATTTATAGTTGTACTATATTTATCTATATTATACCAAAATTCCACATTTGTCATACCCCATCGCTATGTGCAAGAAAGAAAGAAAAAAGCAAATATATGTAAACTAGTTGGTGTGTTTTGGTTTTTTGTATATGAATATTTTTTTATGTGCAACCAGCCGCCAAAAGAGGTTTTTTGGTTCCCAGAAAAAGAGCGTACTGCCATCTGAAAGGACGGTAACGCACTAGCGAGCCTCCGGAATTGTGACTTACTTTTGATAAGTCGTATCGCGACTGTAGTAACTTGAACCATGAATTTGTTGTTCCCCAAATTCCCGGCGAACACTGTGGGCGCACTCGTCATGAAACCGGAACTGTCCACTTCGTTTATCTCTTGTCCCGTTTGCAGAATCTGTAAAAACGTGGGAAACTGCTTAGAAGAAAAACACAGATAAATTTTCTTTGCTATCATCATGTAACTATTATAATATATTTTATATAGCAGCTGTTATACAATGTGGAGAGGACAATGCGACAATAAATGAAAACACAAACAGTAATAGTCCCTAGTATAATTTTGAAACTATGAAATGAACCCTAACAACAAAATAAAAAAAATAAAAATTTCTAACAAACTAAATACAATATAAATCGAAACAAAATGTAACACCACTTGGAAATATAGGTTCACTAACCTGTGGAAAGAAGAGCGGCAACAGCGCAGCGCGATTTTACAATCGCCCGACAAATAAACACAATTAGATACCTAAACCTACACTGAATACGATCGTCATTCACCTCGAGTAGTAGTCAATCCCATTAATCAAATTTTTTAATTTTTAATGTGCTCCTCATTCACACGGACACATAGTTCGCATCGCCTTACGGTAGGTTCTTAATTTATTATGTGTCCTATCACTAAATTAAATAACCGTCCAATTTCGCTGATAAAATAAAACAAACGTAAGTCTAATACTAATAATAAATAAGCGTCCAATTTCGCACGATTCATACACAAAACAAAAGAGCGGCCGCTCTTCAAAGGCGGCGCGAACGCAAACGAAATTATTAGCAGTGACGCGGGTGACGTCACAGGATAACGGCCGGCGAGACCTTGACACACTGACACACTGTCGCAAAAATGAAATAGAAACAATCAAACATTAATTTCTCCCTTTCCCACATTGTTTATTTTCTGTTTAACTGAGTGTGTAGAACTATCTTCTTTTTAATTTTTGGTAACATGCTTTATGACTTACGTAATGGGCATAAGGTATAAAATGAATTTGGACTAATTTGATTAAGATTTTTGACATGGCGAGGTGGCAACATGTGATTTGTAAGCGGTACCTACTATTACGCGGTCATTAACCTGATAGTGATGGCGTAGTAAACAAACACAGTATGTTGTAAATGTTCAAAACAAAAAATGATGTCCAATAACTTAACTGTTAGATTATTTGTAATGAATATTTGTATACTGGCTAGGGACATGATGAGCTATACAGTGTTTAATTTATTGTCGCATTGTCCTCTCCACATTGTATAACAAGTTCCTGCATATATACCTATATCATATATAATATAACATAATATTGTAAAGTCATCGCTAGCTCGTGAGTGCGTTGCTGGCTTTTTAAAAGCAGTGAATGTTTTAATATTTAGTCCTATTTTACGGCGCAATTGGAACCGACTCCATCGAAAATGTAATAATGATGGGCGAGCCAGGTTGAGGGTTGAGGCAGACACATATTGTGTGATGGTGATAGTGTGTATGGTGGTGGAGACAATCTGGTTTCCCTCCCTTGGGTAAGTGCAACAGCATAAAGAGCCCTCACCATGCTCGAGTCTTCCTGCGCCAGTATCAAGTAGGCGTGTGTGCCTTCCATGTCCCTGTGGGCGTCGCGATGCACTTCCGTCTGTTCGCCGATCACCGTCCACATGTCGATGCAGCCTGAAATTATAATTGCAGTCACTTTACTAATTTGCCCCTAGGTGGCGCTAAATACAATATCCAGATTTTTGTCTATATCTTTAACTCTTCACCCCCCTTAAATAAATACCCGCGGTGACGTCATCACGGCCAATGATTAAGATATAATTTGAAAATAATTGGACAACTTTTTTGTATCTGTATTTTTGAAAAATGTAATTAATCTGCACACGGATTTTGCAAAGTAAACTTTCGCGTCTATTACGCCTCACCAGGTAACTCGAAAGCGGTGACCAATTGGGGCCTAACGGACCGTTGCAAAACGGCCAACGCTCCGTTTTTCCCTCTCCCACAACAGGCCACGAGCTCTATCGTGTTCTGGTCGTTCCTCCTCTCCTCGCTCACTAATTGTACTTCTCCCATCGATATATCTCCGATAGGACAGATATTGAGAAGAGAGTCGCACACCTGAAAAACAACTGAGTTTAATTATGACCATCTGTGTGTGTGTTTGCGTATAATATATACATATATTAACTTCTTACACTCCTAATAAACATGATAAACATGGTGACGATATTCTAAGGCCAACAATTATTGAATGTTGTGTCTCATTATAAAAAAAAACTATGTTTTTGAATGTAATTTTTTCTTGCATACCATATATAAGATTGTCTTTAAATGACAATAAAATGGAACACCATTGTATGAGGCTGTCATGGCAGGTCAAGGCACCTTACCTCGAAGACGTAGCTGGTGAGCTGCGTGGACGTGCGGATGTCGGAGCCGTACACTTCCAGCTCGTCCTTGTCGCTGATCTCGATGACGTTGGAGGCGACGCAATCGCTGATCGTGTCCATGCGACGTCGCTTGGCCAACGGGTCGCTCTCCTTGTTCTGGATCTCCCTCGCTGTGTCTGAGGAAGCGACGATAAATATTACTACTAAGCACGCCTATGTACACCCTAACTTATTTCCTGTCCCTTTCAGGTTACGCTTAAGTGACTGGCTAATGTATAATTTTTATTTTATTTGGAATGGAAAACTTACAGCTTTATAAACAATATACAAATCACATAGTAACTTTAAAGCCAATGATATTATCTAATCTTATATCTAATTTAAATAATCTAAATCTAATTTTATTACCCAATTTCTGTTTTGTGTCTATAGATAATTGTATATAGTCTGTGGTGTTTTCATATAACGTCACAGATAAAAAACTTGCTGTGTCAAACACAGTTTTAAGATTACCTTCGGTAAGGTCGACGGTTGCAGCTAGCGGCCGATCTATGGAGAAAATCATCCTATTCTCCCTCTCTGTCACTCGTAGTAAGAGAGAATTGCCCAGTCGAGACCCCAAGAAGAGAAAGTCCTCTTCAATAACACACATCTGAAATTATTATGTAAAATATTACACATTGCAATCTAGGACTTTACTAAACCCGCCAAAAGTTCCGTATCCTTATTAATATTTTTTTTATAGCGGATAGATCATTTTTTGAAAAATTCAATTTCATGCGCTGACGGACATACGTACACTGAAGTCTCAGATAAAGGATGTCTTTTGTTTGACAAAAAGCACATAATTATCAATTGGGAGATCAACTCACACAGCTAGTCAATACAGAAGCGGCAGCTCTGTCCAAATGGAAGCTGTTGACACTTCGCACGGAGTCGGACAGCATCGTCAACACGTAGAGCTGGCCCCCGCGGAGAGCCAAGGCCACTCTACTCTCGCCCAAGGTGGCCACTTTGGCCCCATCTAATGTTATACACACTCCTTCTTGGATACCTGAAATATTTATTCGGGAATCTCAAGCAATTGGTATATTAATAAAAACCAAGAGGCGGTATTCCGCCGAGCTAACTAAAATTAGTCTGGAAGTCAACTATTAAAAGACTAGCCAACTATTATTAAAGCTATATTAATCCATATAAAACAATTTATTCATTTACACATTTGGTATAATTGGAACCTTGTTTGATACCTAGAAAGGTAAACTTTTTTGTGATGAGCATTGTTCCTGGATATCTGGTCTGAGTTCTCGTTGTCAACATAAGCTTTAAATAGTTCAATTTGGTGCTAACATTTGAAATATGTTGACATTTATTAATTAGTTTAATGTTACTCAGATAATATTAGTATAAGTCCCAATAATTTTTTATCAGTTATACTCACGTAATGGAAAGTTAGTGGTGTGCGTGGCAATGCTGTTCAAGGATACTCCATAGGGTGGGACTGACTGGTTCAGATAAATGAGGGAGTTTGCTGCTAATATTAAACAGCCACCTGAAAATGTTTATTAGTACTGTAGCAATTATAAAAGCTCAACTTCATTATATTAAAGTTAATAGATTATTCCAATAAATCAAATTTTGTTAAAGTATTTAGTTAAATAACACAAATTATTACCAAGTGGTTTCTGAACAGGCACAGCTTGCAAGCAGTCAAATGGAAGGCCACCAGTTGACCAAATAACTGGATGGACTCTCGCACTCATGTTCAGAGACACACCAGCCATGGAACATGTATCACTACGTACTGCTACACGACTATGAAATATAAATTAATATAATAATATTAATAAGCTGAAGAGTTTGGCTAATCAAGTAAATACCAGGACAGGGCAGAAAAACATTTTATTGTATTTTTGTCTCCTTTCACATTAGGATGTATGTATAAGTTGTGTAATGTTTTGGAGGGAATCTCTAGTGGATTTTTCCTAAATTAACTGCCACTATAATTCATCACACCCTGAATTGTCATCACCATGTAGTTCTGAAGTTCACTAATCAAAGACAACTGTCTGGTTGAGGTTCCTCACAGCCATTATTAAGAGCCAAACTTTTAGTTTAAAGAAGTGTAAACATAGGTAATGTGTCCTAAATGTAATTTGTGAATAACAAGTCTTACCCAGGAAATGTCCTTACAGGTTCATACAGAAGCAACAATGTAGGCTCATAATATCCATATAAGAATTGCAAATCTAGAATGTTGTCTATTTTCTCATCTAGGTCTTTTAACACTATCACATAAGATGCAAGAGTTGGCGCTCGCATCATTGGCTGAGTTTGCTGAAATTAGATAAACATGGTATAGTTTATTATGTGAAAACACTATTTTTTTATTACAATTGTTTCATTTCAGTTTCATAATTCATTCAAAAAGTAGGATACATACATTTTTCTTATCATCCTCTAAAGGCTTGGCCTCTAATGGATCTCCTTCTTCAGATGTAAGATCTTTTCTAAATGGCAATACAGCCAACTTTTTTCCATATAATAACATGACAGCACATCGAAATTCTGGATCCACTCTTATCCAAGGTATATGAGGATGTGTCGTCCAGCCATTCTGGGTATGAAAACACAAGATTTAATAATTAAGTAAATTAATCAGTTATTTCATATAACTTTGGCTTATTATTTATAACTATTTTTAAAGATCTGTTAGAAGGAATATGTTTTTTAAACCTTACCTTCATATCATCCTCTTCAAAATAATGCATACTTAAAGTTACTAAATTATTTGTCTGGGGATCATATTGTAGGACAGATAACTTTGCTTCTCTGAATGACACAAGTAAAAGATCACGGCCTGCGCTGGGGCATTTTACAGATGAAATAGACATAACATTTCCCCATAATGTGTATGATGCCAGGCACTCCAACTTCATTTTGGGTGGTATGGGTTGTCCAGCTAGAAGATTTAGATAATTTATTGATTTCATTAGGATTATAATGGAGTTTGGAAGGCTGTGACAAGAACAGGTTACTATACATCAAACATAAAATTTTCATTATTAGTAAATGATGCTTGTTAATGCTTTCAATTTTTTGGCATTGCAATAACTAGGATTTTAAAACAAGCACCATTATGTTTAAGAATCACAGCCTAATTCACACCCATATATTTACCAAAATCTCTGATTTTCATTTAAATTAATCAATTTAGTCTTAACCAACCTGCATTAACTTCTTTTGTATTCCCTTCAGGCACTAGTCTGAACACTTTTAAAATGTTGGCACCAGCAGTTACCAAACACATTTCATCGTTCTCAAAAAAACAACAGCTTACAGCATATTCTACTCCCGTAGCCGGGTGAGTTTGCCGGCAAATGGAATACATTTTTAACAAGGTAAACTTCAAAATAGGTTAGGACCTGCAGGGTCTTTTAAAGTAACAGAATACTCCTGATATTTATATGTAATCATACACAATTTGATTACCACTGACGTATAAACATTAAAATATATTTTTTACTGCAATTTACATTTTTAATACAGTTTGTTTTTAAAATAATCAACAAACAGATTTGTGTCACTGTTTATAGCTGTCAGTCTAGCGATACTTCCAATAATAATTCCAATGATGAAGTTCCCGTAACTTTTAATGGTTGACGGCTGACATGTTAACAGTGTCAATGCTGAAATGTTAATAGTCCAGTAGTCCCGTCTCGGTAAAATTAAAAAGGTGGTGATTATATTATCTGTGCAATTAACAGTATCCAGATTAGATCAGTAGGGCTATTCTCCTATTTTGATGTCGCTGGCGTGTCGTTGAAGTTTTGCGACGGGAATTAGGGCACAGATATGCTTATACTTGGAAATTCTATAATTGGGCATATAAATAATTACATTTGTAATATCACTTTTACATTATTCAGGGCTTAGGAATTACGGAGACATATTATAGTATATATGTGTGTAGGTATATATGATATATGTAACTGCGATTGATTATTAAATTTAATCAGAGATTTGAATTTTTATATCGGTAAATTTTGACGGTTTGATTGTTCACAGTTCCTGGAAAAAGATCGAATCTAACCACAGAGTACGTTATTATATCTAACTCAGTACACAAAAGAGCTTAAATATTAAGAAAGATTAGATCAAAAAGTATGGGGCCTTTACGCGAGTCGAGAATGCCAAGCTGCAGCTCAGCCTATTAAAAATGCTTCTCAATGAGAAGCCTGTCTGTCGCGAAAATGTTTCTCGATTCGCAGACACCCCCATTTGAGCACACAGCTGACAGCACGCCCGCATTGTTGCTTCTCGCTCGCTGGAAACCAGCCTAGAAAGTGATGCACGATTATAATTATGAAAGTTCTGACTGAATTGTTTATTATCTTTACTAACAGTGTGAATTCCATTACGCTGTCAAATTACTCCAGTTACCACTATGATTTAAAAAAAGGTTTTCTAATAGTATACATTTCGATTGCATCACCAAAACTTGTATAGGAATTGTTATGTTGATTATAAATAAAATATTTTTTAAATACATTATTAAATACTAATTAAATTAAATGATGGCAAGAAATAAGATGACATTTGATTAAAGCTACAATATTTATTAATTCGTAAATCACTAATCTTAGGTTAATAATTACAAAACGTAGGAATATGGTTATTATGGGTTAACTTTACATAGTTTTGTCAGTGAACACTGGCAATACTGCATTGGTAATATATGATTAATAGCTAAATATCTTGTATACGAATTTTAACATATACCAATGCATGCCAACAAATTAATCAAACAAATTCTGCTTCATCACACTGGCAGTAAAAAATAAATAATTTTTGCATAAAAAACAATACTAGTAAAATATACCAATAAGCAGAATATTTTGCATATTATATACATAAGTATTAAGATCCTATAATGTATATGTAATAGATATTTTTTTTATCAAATGTTTCTATAATTACCTATAATTATCTAACTTTTAAGCATTTATTTATTC
The DNA here is from genome assembly GCA_963693355.1 of Pontia daplidice. Taxonomy (NCBI): domain Eukaryota; kingdom Metazoa; phylum Arthropoda; class Insecta; order Lepidoptera; family Pieridae; genus Pontia; species Pontia daplidice. The sequence continues at coordinate 366,292 of CAVNZL010000011.1, read as the reverse complement.
AAATATTAAGATTAATTTTAAAACAGGCAAGAGATTTGTTGATCAATCAAGTCTATAAGACCAGTCTTAATATAAAATTTATTTCAGTCTCAAAACAATTTTTCTTACACTTATTATTAATTTTATGTAATATTTGTGTGAAAACAATATTTACAATATGGGGAATGTATTTTATTCCTCATACCTAATATTATATATAATATATACCTATAAAGATATGAAGGTTAAAAATATCATCAACTAGAATCAAGTTCAAACAGTAAAAATAGATTTCAAACCAACAATAAAATTTATTAAGAATCGCACAATGATTCAGTCTTTCACCATTAATTTCCTCCACTCCACTCTACTGACCGGCACATATCATCTACCAATTGATCAAATTCTATTAATGAACTCTCATGTTTTAATAAATCTTCTGAAAAATCTTCTGTTGTCATTGCCACCTTTTCTTCTTTAAACGCAGCATAATCAGACAACTTTAAATGTGGTGCATTAAAAAAATCTTTGTAAAATTCAGCCAACTCACGTATTGGATGGCTGTCTGCAAAGGGAAAGCACAGTAATTTTAATGGTGGTTCACCTTCACTCCTAAACCCTGGAAACTTTTTGGGTGGCATTTCAAGTGACGTCGGACTTTTCGAAATGATACTCATATCCAGCTCTTGGGTGCTTTTACAAATTGTTGTTTTATCTTCTAACACTTGGAGTTTCGGCTGTCCCCGACATTTTGGTACAGGGAACTTTTTAAAAAACTCCTTTATTACTTCTTCCACAAGATATTCATCAACAAATGCTGCTAAGCGAAGAGGTTTGTTTAAGTCAATAGGTTGTGGAGATTTAGGTTCTTTTTTCTTCTTTGCTTCAAATATAACATGTTTTGGACTCAATTCAAAATGATCACTCTTGAGTAATAGTGTTTTATTTTTTTCAGACCTATTGGGAGATATGGAAAAGTTTGTACGATATGAAACTGTGAATCCCAAACCACCCAGAGGTGTTTTCAACATTCCAGCTTGAATTTTTTTAACTGAATCACCTAACGCCTTTAGCTTGGGTTCCCCGCTGTATACCCTGTAGAAAATGGTAAAGGATTCTGTTCGCTGCTTCCGTGATAAATGATATGCTGGAGTGATTCTAGTAATTGTGATAAGGGATTTCAATAAGATCCCCATTCTGAAGTAAACTGTGTTCATTGCTTTTAGAGATGAATCAAACTGCATTTCGTCTAGTCCCAATGTCCATAGCTCAAGCACCATTTCATCGCCGTCCTCAGTTTGAACTGATATTTCTATGTTTAATTGAGATCTAATAGTTTCTAGTATTCTATCTGATGGTAAAGCATTTTTTGTAGCTTGATTGACTTCAGGTGAGTCTGGTATTTGAAGATTAAACCAATCTGTATCAGTTGACTGTTGCTTTGTATTTACATCAATTTTTACCCCTTTCCTTGATTCAACAATGACTTGAACACCTTTGTATGCAAGGAACTTGGTAAACTTAGTAAATTCATTTTTATCGCCTATATTTGAAAATGCCGCGTCCGGTGCCATATTGTTGAAATGATCTATGCTAAGGAATAACTATTCTTCATCAGCAATACAACTCTCTACAAGGTTCCGCAGATTAGGATTTTCCATTGCAGCAGCAATTCTTTCCTTGTCATTGATCTGCTTGTTAACTGTAAAGAGTAAAAGTTTTGTATTACAATATTTGATGATAATACAAACATCAGTTCTATTTATCTCAGATAGGCAATTTGATATTGATAAGATTCTTAGTATTTACTAGAATGTTTGAACAGCTATAGGTAGGTAATATGAAGACACAGAATTAACATATATCTGATCTGTAGTAATGCATAGCATATTGAATAAAAAAGAGTAATGTTAAGAGTAATGTTTAATAGGTTGAACTTGCAGCGTTCACTCAATGAACACTATTTGTATACGCCACACCCTGTGGATGCTTCAGTATTGGGACAAAGTGTAGGTCAAGTGTTTTTTTTTTCAGAGTATTACTAATAAATTGGTCTCTCTCACATTTGTGTGTCATAAAACAAAGGCTTGAAAGTACAGTACCATAAATAAAGCAAACCATGTTATTTATGATGATTTATGACCAATAAAAGGTAGATAAATAAATTATTATAGGGGAAATGTTATGAGCATAGATTCTACTGAATTATGTAAGAAATTTGTAATTACTTAGATTATAGTGAACTAGGAAATACCATTTTGCTGATATCACAACCCTATTAAGATTTTATTATTTGTAAAGTGAACTTTCAACTGAACCTTTTAATTGCCTCTATTTAGATACAATACACAGATAAGTACTTATAGAATGATTAAATAATTTAAAATTAATTTCATTTTTATTCTACACAAAGAAAACTGTAAACTATAGTATACAAACAGATTAAAGTATAAATGAATTGCTCCGACAAACATTAAATATTTGCCGGAGCCATTCATTTTATTATTAACATTTCAATAGTAATATGATTTGTAACTTGCAGTTATAGAAAAAATTATAAAGCAGTTTTGTCAGCAGGTAGCCAAAAAACAATACAAATTATTATCTGGGAGTAACAAATGATTTTTATAGACATTAACTGGAATAATATATAGAACATAGCTGTATTAATTCATAAAGAATATGACAAAACTATAAATAAATACTATAATATAATATTTACTTAATTAACAAAATTATGTTATGTATCAGATTGAAACATATGAATTTGCTGATTGAGCAAATATGACCCAACCCATAAATAATTTGATAATGATTATTTAGGTGTTACGTAGCTAGTAACAATGGCTCCTCAATTTGTAATATTGTATTTATCATATCAATTGACTTACTTTCATCCTCTGTAGTATGTGCTCCTTTTTTAATAAAAATATCAAGCTTTACTGGATGGTGAAGAGATCTCTGTATCTTTATTCTAATACACAATCCGATTAAGGTCGCTAGAGAACAATGGGGCACGGTGGGATTGAACTCTACCCTTAACACGGGAACATTGTCTTCCGTGGGATCCTTAATAATGATGCCTTCCTCATAGACGACTTTAAGGTCCTCCAAAGTACTAGGCTTTTCGGGATCCCGGATCGTCCGCAAAAAGTCTAAAACACACCAACACTTATTAAAAACACAGAAAACTACACAACAACAATTTAAGATGTCAAAACAAACCATAAATTGTTTCTCTCAAATCATTATTGTCCTTATAGCCAAGTTCCTGCAATGATGCACTTTTGTCCATATAAGCGGGTGTAGTGACTTCTATGGGCAGCTTTTGCGAGTTGTTTAATGAAAGCTTAGAGAAAAATGATAACATTATCGTTAATCGTCATTAATTAGACTTTGATATTGTTACGTAGTTTCTAGTAATCGACGACATATTCAATAGTAAATAGGGATGGGCAAAAAGAATAGATACCATACTAAACGAGTATTTTCTTACGCGATACTTTTATTAGACAAGTAAGTATCTAAACTTTTAGAGCAAGTATTAGGTCCTTACATATGAAATTGGGGTTTTTTCGTACTGGCCACTTTGATCTTAAATAAATCCTCTTTGGTTAAGAATTCCAAATTCAAAATTGAACAGCTATTTACTCATGTATTTTTGTTTTGAAAACCGTAATTCACTTGCTTCTTTCTCTTTGCTTTTTTTCTGCGTCACTCATTTCACAAAATGGAAAACTTAAAATATCGCATTATTTACGAGTACGAGTACTGTAGAAACGGCTCGAAGTATTCATGATATGTGGGGGTGGTGTCGCAAAAGAAAACACGGTGCATTTTTGGTTTCAACGCTTTCGTTTTCGAAATTTCGACCTATAGAACAAGCCCCGTGAACGGCCGTAGACCATGGTCGATGATGATGAATTGAAGGCTATTGTGGAAGCAAATCCATCGCAAACCACATCAGAGTTAGCTGCAGGCTGCGGTGTTAGTGACTAAACGGTTTTAATTCACTTGAAGCAAATTGGGAAGGTAAAAAAGCTTGAAAGGTGGGTACCTCATGAATTGAGTGAAGCAAACCGACAAACGCGCGTCGATTGCTGCGTTACATTGCTCAACAGGCACAATAATGAAGGAATTTTAAATCGGATCATTACATGTGATGAAAAGTGGACCCTGTAGTCCGGTCAAATTAGACGAAAAAATAAGAGTAAAGTTACATAAATTCCCACCAAGCTGAAAATCGGTAAGATTGCTTAAAATATCATTAAAAACAAAACTTGAAAGTTCCCCATCTTTCCCCTGTAAGGAAAAAATGTTATTCAAGGTCAAAGGTCAAAAAAATGAGTTTTTCGCGATTTTCAGCAAAACGGTAAGTTTTATCATAAAAATACCTTAGACAAAAATTGTAGATTATAAAATTATCTACAAAAACTAAATTAATACTATTTTTTCTACGAGCCACCGTTTTTGAGATATAACGATTCAAAAAGTTGTAAAAGTTGTAATCGTCATAACATGCATGAGTACGCCACGTATATATACATCTCTGTAGTTGTAATATATGTTAAAATATTTTTCTATCGGTCATTGTAACCTTCCAGTGGACTTAAAATCGGTCGTCCTAAAGACGAAGCTACGAATCGGGCAATGGAGGAAATATTTACTTACATGGAAAGTAGCGATGACTGTCAATTTACTTTAAACGAATTAAAGAGTATTTGCAAATCTGAAACTTTAGATAACAGAACAATAAAGTTACGACTAAAACTGAAGTATGGTAATAAACTTATTATCACTGAGAAATCTGGAGCATCAACATTCATATGCTTAGTAGATAATCATCATGATATTTTGAATCAAGCCTGGTACGAAAAAAAAAGTTAATAAAAAAGAAGAACGATTCAGAGTCCTAGAGGCAGCTGCAGATATAATTCGCGAAGACATTCAAACCGCAGTGTTTGATAATTCTAACTACCCTCCACCAGGTCGCATGTTTGAAGATTTAAATAATGAAATCCCAGAATCGTTGACGTATTTTGTAGAACGAGTGATTTTAAAGAATAAACGATCAAGTTTAGATCACTTAAAATTAGTATTTTGTTCTCCCGCATGTACGCATTGTCAAGGCCGGTCTTGTTCTAATATTGAATCACCAACAGAAGAGGATCCGTTTGATTCCAACGAGGCAACATGCGATACATCGCTATTAACGCAGTTTACATGCACTCAGGATGAAGATGAAGAAGAACAAGAAGAACAAGAACAAGACGAACAAGAACAAGAAGAACAAGAAAAAGAATTTGACAGTTACGACTCGGACGATTAAATTTCACTACATTTTTTTTAACTTAAATTGCCTTTATTTTTTCAATCTCTGCTAAAATCCATTATTTTTCAATAGTTTCAAATAAAACAGGATTAAAACTGACCGGTGGAATAGGCCTACTGGGGAAACCACGTAAAAATAAAACGCGCCAAGTACACTACCTCATAGGTGGCGAGGAAACGTGTGCATATTATGACGATTACAACTTCTACAGCTTTTTGAATCGTTATATCTCAAAAACGGTGGCTCGTAGAAAAAAAGTATAAATTTAGTTTTTGTAGATAATTTTATAATCTACAATTTTTGTCTAAGGTATTTTTATGATAAAACTTACCGTTTTGCTGAAAATCGCGAAAAACTCATTTTTTTTACCTTTGACCTTGAATAACATTTTTTCCTTACAGGGGAAAGATGGGGAACTTTCAAGTTTTGTTTTTAATGATATTTTAAGCAATCTTACCGATTTTCAGCTTGGTGGGAATTTATGTAACTTCGAATGTCTAAATTGACCGGACTACTGTACGATAATCGTAAACGTTTATCGCAATGGCTGAACAGGGTTCAGTGAACAAGCAAAATGTTGCCCCAAGCGAAAATTTACTCAAAAAAAGTTACTTGTAAGCGTTTGGTGGACTAGTGCCGGTGTCGTACACTATAGCTTTCTTAAATCTGGCCAGAATTCTTCTTCTTCTGAATGTCTAAGACATCCATCGTACTCTCCAGAACCTTGCTCCAACAGATTAAAATTTTTTTCGAAATTTGGATAACTTCCTGCAAGGAAAAAAATTCAATTCCGATGAGGCAGTCCAAACCGCTTTTAAAGATTTCATTGATTCCCGTCCGAATGGTTTTTTTAGTAAAGGGATCAATTTACTACCTAAGGGCGGCACTGAAAATTTCGAGAATCAAGGATATGACACAACATTACTATATAAAAATGAATCTATTGCTTTTTTTCCATACGATGAAACCAATCATTGAAGCAATTGGGGTCTCCAAAATGGCCGTTTTGTGCATACAGCTTCTTCAGGTGATGAAAATCTCTGACCACGCAATTTAAAATCTTTCGAGAGTTCTGACGCACCAAGTAACGCGAGCCACTTTTTGTTCTTCACGGAGCGATGCGGTATCCATCGGGAAAACAACTTTTTAACACCCAAATGTTCATGCAAGATTATTTGTATTTGACTCATGCCAATGTATAAAGTTGCCTAAATTTCGCGGTATGTCACATGTTGATCTTCCTCAATCAGCTTACGCACAGCATCAACGTTTTCTTGGGTGACTGCAGTTTTTGGACGACCTTGACGGGGATCATCACCGAGCTTGACACGTTCACGTTGAAATTCAGCAAACCAGCGATAAATTGTGCTTTTGGATGGGGCTTCATCACCAAATGCAGAAAGCATCCGATCAACACACTGTTTTTGTGTTAAACTACTTCTGAAGTCATAATAAATCATCGCTCTTGAATTTTTTCGAGTCAATTCCATTTCCTCAACAACTAAACAAGTTTGACAAGACCTCGTGGAAAGACCGCGAATCTTTTTTTAAATAAATAAATGGTATTCGATTTTTAAAACCAAGGAGTTTTCAATTAAAAAGATTTTAACATGATAGGAACAGTGGAAATATTCCATTCTTAAAACTTTCAGTGCAGCCCTCGTATAAGATTGCAAAACTGTATAGATAGCAATGGTACATACTTCACCACATAGTATAAATAAAGTCGCTTTCTCTTCTCCCTTTGTATGCTTAAATCTTTGAAACCACGCAACGGGTTTTGATGCGGTTTTTTTTAATAGAGTGATTCAAGAGGAAGGTTTATATGTATAATATGTAACATCCATTAAATAGTAGATAAGTACTGTTGTATTCTAGAGGTTTCTAATGTGGTGTCGTAAATAATAACATTTTTTCATAGAAAAAGGTTTTTCTTTACATATATTTTAATATGAAAAAATTTATGTTCCTCCCATACAAAACGCCAATATATAAGGACCATAGGATCATATGTAAGGACCTAATACTTCTTATGCTTTAAGAGAAAAGGGAAAACGGTTTCCAGTTATATTATCAAGGAAGAAATTATTAAATTATATATTGAAATCACGAATTAGCTTCTTTGGTTTCGTGTTTTTGATTATACAGATGTTATTTGTATGAAAAAGTCAATATGTACTTGTAAATTGTAAGACGTTTTTCGATTCGACGCGCTTATAGAAAAACTAATCATTTTAGATACTCAATTATTAATCACGTTAAAAAAAAATATTATTTGAATAATATTTTGCTAAAAAAGAAACAATGGAAGAAATAAATAGAATGTCAACACATGGTTCATACTAAAAAATATAGATACATACTGTTACTATAAAATAAGGAGTTTCGCAGAAGGCGAATTTATACAGAAGTGCTTCCACTCATTTTCTGCTTATACTATTCATATTTACAATACTATCAAACTTTTCTTTTGAATTGACTATCTGTAAAACTACGAAAATCAACATCAGTTTGATGAAAAAATATGCAAAACGTGCATTGTTTATAAGTTTTAGTTACTTCCATTTCCTGCCTTGCATTTTATCGTACATAGTTATGTCACACACAAATAAATATTTCGGAAGTTGCGTTTTATATTTTTTTATATCTTGCCTGATGAGCGTTCATGTGAAGAATATGAGCCCCGCTCCGACAAATAATATTTATCGTCATTCAGTTTTTTGTATTATTTAACAAAAGGAAATTACTATTTCCAGAGAGAAATGGCGTATTGTCACCCAGTAATATTAAATTACATGTCTCTTTTTTTGTGATCTGAAGACTAAAATCTAAATGTCCTACAGAAAACAGATCATTGGCAAGCCGTACAATAAAAGAAATCAAGTCACTATGTTTAAAATGGTACAGTCATCAAACAATTTGGAGTGTAACATATTAGGCTGTCTGTTGATGACTTTCAGAATATAAGTTTAAAATTTCATTTCATTTTGAGTAGGAAAATATTTATATAAAATGTAAATTTATGAATACTATTAAATTAGATGCGACGTTTTAACTACTTATTGTATAGCGGGAGAAAAAGTAAGTTCCACAGTTGACATGAAACATTATATTATACACACAAATCGAATCACTACTCACACAAATATAGATATGCAGTTCTATTTTTTTAGTACATAAGCCTTAGTTGGTGTTTGTACCCCTAGGGTATCTCTATGAAGAAAAATTATTATGCTAATTACTAGCAATTATTAAATAAAAGTTCTTATACTTATATAGTAACTTTATTTAAAATTTTTTGAAAGATTTCTTGGATCCCTTTCCTTTTGAAACCTTCAACACATTGAAACGCACTGTCTTGGAAAGGGGCCTGCATTCACCAATAGTAACAATGTCTCCCAACTCGACATCTCTGTAAATTTAAAATAAAATATTAATGGATTGTATTCAATAAAATTATAATTGGACTAATAAGGTGTTGATTCAGATGTTGGGTTAGAACACGTTTATCGTCAAATAGTCTTCAGAAGACCGTCGTGTGCGTATCATCATAATAACTCAGCATGCATTAAACACACTTTGCTGGTTTAATAAAGCAGATAATATGATATGAAACTTTTACTTATTCAATTAAATTATTATAAAGAATGTTTATACAAAGATATATTAATTTTTACTTAGTATACAAATAAAAAAACATACCTGAAGCAAGGTGACAAATGGACAGACATATTTCTGTGTCTCTTTTCAAATCGGTTGTATTTAGGCAGGTAGTGTAGGTAGTCGCGTCTGATGACAATAGTCCTTTGCATCTTCATTTTTTGGACTACTCCTGTCAGGATACGACCACGGATTGAGACATTGCCAGTGAAGGGGCACTTCTTGTCAATGTAGGTGCCTTCAATTGCCTGAAGAATAATTAAAAATCAATATTAAAAAAAACACAATTTCGAGTTACAATATACCAGTTGTATATTTACAATGGTCATTCACTACAAGATATGAAAAGTTACAATTTTACTTTCAAACAAAACTGCTATGATATATAAAAAAATATGTGGAAAAAAAAATTGTGTTGATTAAAAATACCAATCAGATTTTGGGTTAAAACACGTTTATCTTCATTTTGTAATCAGAAGACCGTCGTGTGAATATCATCATCTTGGTTTTTGCAAAAAAATTATTTATTTGTTGAAGTAAGACATTAATTAATATTGATTGTCCCAAAATATTTGCTTATATTATATATATGGAGAGCTTTAAATTACATGTAAAGCATGATGAATTTTCTGTTTTTTAAAGCTTTATATTATATCTTAAGAGAGCATTTATTTCAATTTAAAATCATGCTTTAAATGGAACTTTATTAGTATTAGCACAAGAAGCTTAAATATGAAATCCTATATAAATAACTTTTAGCATATTTGTGAGGAGCATCTTAAATAATACTTAACAATACTGAATCACACATAATGGTTCTTAATAAAAACCTGTTTTAGCAAATCCATGTAGATCCCATAATTGTAACATGCATCTTACCAACCCAGAAATGATGATTTAGCAGTGTATTACATAGACCAGCAAGTGTTAAACTGACTAAATTAAAAATGTCTTATATTATCATTATAAATATAAGTTTTTAATAAATATGTTTTTAAATGAAATAGAAGACATTTTCAATCAGTCAAAATTCCCTTAGCAACGATGAAGCCACCACCTGAATAGCAACTGTAAACAAAACCAGACCTCTCTTGGAGTTTTGAATCCTAGACCAACATTCTTATGATGTCTCATGTCCTTCCTCTTCAGACCCCCTTTACGGTTGAGGAATACCGTCACCTGTTTCTGAAACGCTTTCTCTGTCTACAGAAAAAAAAGCACACATTAGTATGACGTTTACCTCTCGAGGAGTTTTAAAACCGAGACCCACGTCTTTGTGGTATCTCAGTGGTTTCCTGCTACGTTTCACACCAATTCCCTTTTTACGGTTTAAGAACACCGTTGGTTGCTTTTGGAATGAACGTTCCGTCTGCAAGTTTAATGGCAATTAGTTTGGACTAATTCGAATATAATATCACATCTAATACAAACGTAAACCACGTGCAAAAAAGTAGGCAAAACTCTTCTCTAATAGACTTCAAATACCAAAAAAATATATTACTATATTCATATATTACGTGTGCTATGCAAGAATAAAATACTTTAAATATTAGTTTTACCTGATACTACCTGTAGCATAGTGATTTTTGTTGAACATACAAAATAAACCTAACCTATTTACATTATCTACATTGAATAATTTCATGTTATGAAACTAATTATTAGAACAAAATTTGCGTTTGATCTAATATACTGAATCTATAGAATCCATAAAATAATTATTTGAGAATAGTTAATTTAAGCCTATCCCACGTGGATGAAAAACAACAACATTATCAATATATTTAATAGTAAACTTTTAAAATGAACTATCCACATTATAAATAATAATTAATTAATTAAATTCGTATAATATTTTAAGTAAAAACTATTAAAATAGAATAAATTTGCAAGAAATTCGGCACTAACCTGATCCGCCATTTTGCTTGACAACGAAAAGAAATAGCATAGATTATAGAAGCCTATATTGAGATTTGTGGATTGACGTTTCGAAATTATGGTCTATGGTATCTTAGCCATAGACAGGTGATAAATTTGGATAAACAATTATTATTTCTATTTAATACATTTGTTTAATCAAAGGAATCATAGGATATAGGAATAATAAATATTTTTAAAGCTCATTCGTAATAATAAGAAGTAATGTGCATGTCTCATTTCAATCGAAACTCTTAAGTGATTACAATAAATCAAATGGTTTTTTTTTTGTTTTATATTAAAGAAACTACTTAGTAAATGGGAATCAATAAAGGTATAACAAATTAAATAGAAGTATCGTTAGAAGATTCGCGGTAAAATAAAGTCGTATTTAAATTTATAAAATATTTAATAAAGTATATAAATTTTACCACTTAATTGAGTTTTTCTTTTTAGAGGGCGTGATTATGTACTTATTATTTTTTCATGTGGATATAGAGATCACAACACAGTATGGTTATTAAAACAGAATAACCTCTTGAATTGGATTCTTTTATGGTGTTGGACTGGATGCATTCTTCTAGTCATCACGAGCAGTAAGGTGTAATGATTATAGTTCCATACAAATATTTTGTAACTAACTTGCAAAATAAAAGAGTGTTGAGGAGTTTTTTTCCAAGTTCTTCTCGTCTGCTCTATGCCCTTGATATGTAAGGTGGCGATTAACGTAAATGTTTATGAATAAAATAAATTTTGATTATTCAGATAAAATCTTTCAGTGCTTCTAATGAACGGTGAAATCCAACAACAGTGTGTTACACTAATAGTTTCCAGGTCAATACCTGTTAAAGCTGTTAACTGATCACTAATGGAGAATATTTTTTCTTAGCGGTTACATAAAGCCTAAAGAAAAAGTCTCTTGGTTGATATTGCAAATCATTGAATATATTATTGTTTTGTTGCATTTTATTATGTTCAATACAATTGGATTTTTTAATTAAAATTCACAATTACCTAAAGAAAATGCTGCCAACCTTATCACTAACGAAAAAACGTCTTTCTGGCGATAATTGTACTGTACATCAAAGCTATTGTCTCCAGGCCCCTTACTCAGTGAACTTATTCTGTATCCATTAATGTAATAGAACTCAATTATGATATTTTTTTTATTTTATCAGTAGTTCTTTTTGAAATTGATAATGATTGCACCCCTAAATGAATCCTTCAAAAAACAAATATGTCATAAGTCAAACTGTCAAAACTAAAACGCAGAAAATTTTTAATTGTTATGAAAATATTGAACGGTTTATATTAATAATTAGTGAAAATTTTGATTTTTAAAAGTAACTTAAATGTAATTTTATATTTTACTATCTTTTTTACTTTATATTTTATTTTCTTTGAACGCTAGCAGCTTATTAGTGCTATCAAATGAGCGTTTTGTGTACGTGATGCCTGTGTATCTTTTGTTTTGCCATGAAATCAAAATTACTTTAATTTGAAATGGAAGAAGTGAGGCAATTGGTGCAGGAGGAAGGCAGGGAGGCGAGAAACTTGGTGGCGTATCACGTTACCGTGGAAACCCCAGGTAAGTGTCAAAAAGAAATGACGCTAGTTTTAATTCCAAATGGAACTTTGTGTAGGTGTGTAGACTGTAATTTCGAGGCATGTTATGTTGGTACTTGAGATTAAAAATTGATCAATATGTCCTAAATACCTACAATTTGTGGATATGTTTAATAATTTCTAATACATACTTATTCTTTGTGTTGTAATCATTGCATTAGCTTATCATATTAGTATATTTATCACTATTTGTTTCTTGATTCTTTATGAATCGTATTCTGTTAAGTAGTTATTTTTACTTAATAAAACTAATTTTCTTAATAAATTAAATATTATATTTTTTTAAATACAATAACCTAAAAATATCCAACCTTTGGAAAACATATTGCTTTGCTAAGCAATTCTTCCACAGGTGATAATCATTGGAGTAATAATAAGGGTTGTTCACTTCGTAAACCCAACTGCAATTAAAAATATAGGAAATATTTATTGGTACCGTTTACATGGTTATAAATCAGCATCAAATTTAGTATCAAAATTAAGTAAGTGATATAATATATATTTTATTCAAATCCATATTGTATTAATATTCTGTTAGATAAACAATTCTTTTATTTATTTAACAATTTAAGTATCTTTTTTCTATCTACATTTATTAAAATATTTGTATATGATTACTTATATACATATTTATATAATTCATAAACATAATAATTATATATGATATTTGTATGTATAATTATTTTCTTTAAAGCATCCAAGCTTTCTCGTAAGCCACCCCGTGCGTTACCCCCTCCACCTCGGCCACCAGTCCGGGCTACACGACTCCGATCAGCATCTGCAGGCCGAGATAAAAGATCAGAGCTACGGGCACGCTACTGGGCCTTGCTTTTTGGTGATTTGCAAAGAGCTGTGAGTACTAGAAACATATTACTTCTTTCTGTAATCTAATGTTATATGTATATATAGTAATCTGATCTTATAAATCAAACCACAAAACAAATTCTAATAATTTGTAGGCTCTTATCCCCACATTATTTTCTTGTATAAAAAGAAAAATATTACATAGCTTCTGGTCCAATAAATTTGTAACTTTTTACTGAGTCAATAGTTTTAATACGAGAGAGGAACCAATATGAGTGATTAACCAGTTTTTACTTGTGTTTTCTTCTTGAAGTAATCACCACTGGGACATTGTTTCGTTGAAAATTGTAAGACAGAGTCTCCTTTTGCCTCATTGTGTCTTATTAAGAGTTAGATAAATTTAATTATAATTGAATTGAACCAAAACTGTAAATAGAATGCATGTATATTAAAAGCAAAATAAAACTGAAATGAATATCTAGTTTACAATAAAGGTAAATACAAAACAAAATAGTTTAGTAAAGCTTTCATTATTGTCATGTCCTTCGCGAGTCAATTATATTTAGTCTTTGATATACTTAGTTAAGTTCCTCATATTTAAATAAATATTTAAAGGGATTTTTTTGCTAGTATATTGGTCTATTGGAATTTTATACTATCAACTTGCAAAGTAAGGCCTTCTTCAATTAGTTATAAACATTTCTTACAATCAATAGCTTGAATGGTAATAAATAACTAAGTTATAACTTATTAAAATTATTGATTTGACAGATTGAGGTCACAGTGTATTGATGGCTGTTACACTTGAAATTTTTATGTAGGTATAAAGTCATTAGACTGTCTAGGTCAGTATCAATTGATTTGATGTGAAAGAGAGCTTTTAAGGTTTAATAATACTTTGTATATTTAATAATATTAATCTAATATGTGAACTTCTCGTGTCACGGGGTACGAACTTGAAATCATCCGAAACAGCTTGACCAATTATCATGAAACTTTGTGAGCGTATTGTGTAGGTCTGAGAATCTGCCGACATCATTTTTCATCCCCCTAAATGTTAAGGGTAGTCCACCCCTAAATTTATTTTTTTATTTTTAGACAAATTTTTTAGTTTCTATTTTTTATGAAACAACATACAAAAATACATTAAATCCTAAGTTTTCACCCTTATTTTTTATTTATTAATTGAAATCACATGTATGGCAAAACAACGTTTGCCGGATCAGCTAGTACTTAATAGTAATGTTGTTAATTGTTCTCAAGTGATAAGTAAACTTAAGATTTTGTATGAGTAATTTTTTCTTTACAGATTGGTGAAATATACAATACTGTTGAAGCAAATGAAAATCTCAATGAGTGCCAAGAAGTGATTCTTGTTTTAGAGAACTATACACGCGATTTCAAGGCTTTAGCGGAGTGGTTTAGAGTTAAGTGGGACTATGATAACACTCCTCCACCACAAAGACCACAAAGCCTAGCTTGGGAAATAAGAAAGACAGACTTTGTTAAACCAGAACCAAAACGCGCTTATTCTGTTAGAAGTTCCCCAACAGTGTCTGGGAAAAACAGTCCATCATTGTCTGGCCATAATACACCTAGTGGTAAAAACAGCCCCAATCCAACCGGCAAAGTCAGTCCAGGAAGTGGAAAAATAAGCCCTAGAGTTTCTTCAAACCATTCCAGTACAAGTCCCAAAGCAAACATTGAATTCTTTAGCAACAAAATCAATGCTTCTAAAATTACTGCCAAGCCTGAACCAAAAATAGCGAAAGAGCTGTCTAGACTTTCAGATATTAAAGAAAAAGATGTAAAAGAAACATGCGAGGAACCTAAAACTAAACAGAGAAATGATGATAAGGATACATTAAAACCAAAATTGGTTGAAATAGGTCAAGCCAAACTGAGTCCTAATGCATCTCCAAAGTTGGTGGTTATTAAGTCACCAAAATCCGTGATAAATAAAGAAAATATGAAGAATAAAGTTGAAGATCTATCAACTCATGCTAAATCAACTGTTGACAAACTTAACGCCATGGAAAATAAGTACTTAAATAATCAAATTGCCGAAAATAAAGTAAAGAATGATAATATGATAAATAACGACATTGAGGCTGAGAAGCAAATTAAGAATTTAACTTTTGCAACAGAGAGTTGCTCAGATTTAAAATTACAAAATAATACACAGTCGGATAATGTTGATACTGCTGATACACCAGCGATTAGTGACATTACAATTGCTGATAATACTGAAAAAGAAACTGAGGATCAGTTAAAGTCTATTAAAATAGAAGAAGCGAATATTAATGTCCAGGATTCACCAATAAAACCGATGATTGAGAAAAAAAACTTATTGCCTGATGAATATGACAACAATCAAATTGTAATTTTAGATGGAAATAAACACGAGATCACCGAAACTTGCCAAAAAGATAGTATAATCAACGATACAAAACCAGAGGTAGTGGCTGAAAACCAAACAGCGATTTCTACTTGTGATTCTGAAAAAGACCCAAAAAAGGACACGGACATTAAAAAACCTGAGGCTAAGTCCTCCAAGCCAGCATATTCTCAAGCAGCTGCTAAACCTAAAGCCTCCACAAACCAGACAGACAAGACAAACAAAACGGATGCAAAACTCCCTGTTAGATTAGCTAGGAGTTCAACAGTTTTAGAATTACGTCCAGCTACAGTGAAAACTTTGAGGCCGTTCCAAAAAAGGGCCCAAACGAGTAAATGTAGTTATCCATTTAATTTAACTACAGGAAGGACGAGTCTTTTCGATACCGCACCGTCCACTACAATGAACAGAGGACAGGTTGTAACAAAAAAAACGAGTATTAGGACAATACACATGGGATCAGGTGACGCGAAATCGGGAAACAGGTCAAACCTCAAATCTCGCCCGCGGCCTTCCTCTTTAAGACTCACTGAAAAGTGTGATAAACTTGAAAAAGTAAACGCTTTTAATGAGAAAACTGATAATCCTGTATTGATCGATATGGCCCGAAATGAATCGAATGAAAGTATAAAAACACTTGTTCCAGAAGATTCGCGCTTAACTAACAATGGTAATTTTGTAGAAATAAATATTGATAGCAAAAATGATAACGATGGATGGTTAACAGTGAAATCAAGGCGAGAATCTAAGAAACAATCTAAAAGCCATTGGGCTAATCGCTTCCGGCAACCAACAGCTACTGCTAGTCTTCCTACATTGAACATGTTGGAATCACCCAAAGAGGAGAACTCTACATCGATTGATACTATGTGTAACAGCGACCGCGCTAAATCGGAACAACCACGGAAGGTTGAAAAAGAAAAGAAGACGGAAAAGGCTACAAAATCTAGCAAGAAATCTGAAAAAAGAGATCCAACCATGAGGCGGCAAAAATCCGATGTTACAGGATTGAAAACACGTTCGTCAAAAAACAAAGTATTGACAAAAAAGGCTGAAAAAGCTAAAACCGCGTCCAAAGAAAAAAATCGCTTACATTCCTCACTGGAAAGCCTAACAATGGGCTTGACCAGATCTCAGGAGAGTGTACACCAAGAGTTTGACTTCGATAAATGGAAGGCTGAATTTAAATCCACGTTCAACTTTTTGGAAGAAGACGACCACATCTCTGACCACAATGAAATCTTGAAGACCGCCGATCCGTCAGAAATGTCAGAAATCGCGGAGATGACGTCGCAAATTGAGGAAAACGAACGCAAAATTAGTCTGGCGTTGGATTTCCAGTCGGAGGTGGATCAGCGGAAGCTGTGCGAAGAGGAAGATCTATTGAACAGGCAGATCATGGAGCTGCAGCAGGTGTCTGATATCGACCTCGACACGGAAACCGACGACACCGAGGTAAAGATATATGACTCGAACATCGGAATTGTCGGCCTTGGAAAGTTGTAAACGTATGATCCCAACAGACGGACGCCGAGATCCCCCTGGAGGAGCCGGCGTCGCCTGCCGCGCCCACGGCGGAGGGCCTGGCCAGCCTGGAGGACCAGTACGAGACCGCCCTGGCCGGCATGTCCTGGGCCGAGCGGGTGGACGCGCTCGTGGCGCTGGAGGCGCTCGTGGCCAGGGACCCCGGTGAGTGACCCCGCATACCTCCACGGCAGATCACTCTACGTCACTAAGGACATAAACCCGTTTGCAGGCAGGGCTCAGCAACTGCACGCTAAACTCTCGCAGGGCATAAAGCGACGGGGGAGTCTACAAGACGCCTTAAGGAGGTGAGAATTACAAAAAACTTAAAACAATAGGTCAACATCCCTTGGAATAAGGTTTAAAGTCGAGTGACGTTTTGAAAATGAAATAACTTAGTTTACATTCGAATTCTCTGCTCTTCATTCTTTCTTGTTGTTTTGTATTTTATTCCATATGGTACTTGACACGAAAGTGTGGTTGAATTGGGTGTATTAAACAGATTGCAGGCAAAGCAGGCTCGCGCAGAAAGACAGCGCATGTCGTATCAGACCGAGCGAGCGAAACGCATTCATCAACTGTTGGCCAGGGTGGAGGAGGTTAAGGTATGAGCGCAAATGTTGGCCTTGGTTTTGTATCAAGTAATATGTAACCGAATTGCTGTTACAGCTCGCCAAAAACCAGCTGATTGAAGAGAAGAAGTTGAGAATGGAGCGTCGTCTGCAGAAGGCTACTGAAAATCGTGATCAACATTTAAAGGTATATTCTTGAATCTGTGTGCAAATTTTAAAAACGGGCATGTTATTTTGCTGCTATAACAGCAAAGAATATAAAACGTTAAAATAAGCATTAAGGAAGGCTCTATATATATAATAATGGTAGGGTTTAATGCTGATAAAATAGAGTGACATTTGATTGACATTTGACTCTAGGATATAGTTCGAAAAGCCCACGACGAAGAAGAGAAACTGCGGGAGATTGCGTTCATAAAACAGCTGGAAGCGGAGAATCGAAGGCACGAATTCTTGGATCAATGCAAGTCCTTGACCACTCGGCTGCGGCAAATGAGGCGGGACCGACTCACTAAACTTGTAAGTATACAATTTAGTACAAAGTCAACTTTAAATGAACTTCAAAATACATGAGTTGTAATTATAGTATATTACTTCTCTGAAATAACTACTCTCATATTAATCGCTCAATAGCTTTCTTGTAAGCCAGTTCGAAATTAAATTAAACTTATAAGTTACCTCTTTGGTCGCCATGTTGCGGAATAGGTCGTTCCATTTTTAAATTACATGCCAAATATGATTTTACATAGTAATTTATTTGGCCCTTGCTCGACCAGTACTACAAATTCCATTTATCTCGAAGAAGCTTGTCAAATGCTCAAATTTTCCAAGCATGTGTGAGGAAAATAGATTTTCCCACATTTTTTATTTCCGCTCTGCTCTTATTGATAGTAGCGATGTGGAAATAAGCGAACAATCCTTCACAAATATGTTTATTTGTGCTGTTAGTTCCTGAGGTGCATATTTGCTATAAATTCATCAGTGCTGAATACAAAATAGCCTAATAATAATTGCAGGAACAAAAAGCAGCTCGTGAAGCGGCTGTCGGTGCTCGTAGACAAGCCTTAGAAGCGGCGAGGAAGCTTCAAATGGAGACCTTATTAGAGAAGAGAAAAGAGAGGGACGCACGATTAGAAGAAATGAAGGAGCAAAAGAGACAGGAGAGGGATGATGCGGCGAGGGAGAAGGTGAGATTTCATTTTTCAATATTTTTGTGATGACATCACAAAAAATTGTGCGGGAATTTTTTTTCTTTACATCTATAGTTGTTATACACCTTTGTTTGCATATAAATAATTACAACATTAAAAATAACATGACAAGTCAGTTTGTATATAAAATGATCACATTTTTAACTCTATTATTTATTATTATTCAAATCTTATATTTTACAAAAAAAATTAAAATATTTTTTTTGGAAAAAAAAATTTATCGCCCAACGTGGGGCTCGAACCCACGACCCTGAGATTAAGAGTCTCATGCTCTACCGACTGAGCTAGCCGGGCTGTATCTATTCATCTGAAATTATAGATAAAGTGGTACGCTGATTTAAACTAACAAAATATTCATAATTTACATTTTTCCATTTAGTTTAGCTCTTTTGTGATTGGGGTTTGTTTACGTATAATTTAATTCGAAATAAAATATACTAAAATATGTAGCATACACATGACCTCCCTTGCGCATATTCTCTTTTTGTTTTACGTATATATATATGACTGATTGAACTAACAGTCTGAGTTAATTACCGAATTATTTCAGGCTGAAGCTGTAAAGTCACGGCTGTCAGCCCTCGCCGAAGCAGCTGAGTTGGAGGCCGACGCCCTCAGGTCTCGAATCCGGGACAAGCAGGACGCCAGCCAATTACGACACACCTCACACCTTCAGGCTATAAGAGAAAAGGCCACGGGACCCAGGCAGCCGGTAAGTTGTTCGTAAATTTTAACCGACTGGGAAAAAGGAGGAGATCCCTTGGGCCCGTAGATCAGTCTTCTACAAATAGTATAGAAGTGAAAATGAGAATACTGTGAAGGTGAAGTGAAGTTATTTAGAAATTGCTTGTAAGGTGCTACAACCATTTATTGATATTACACAAATCTATGTAAAATAAAACTTGCATATGATATTAAATTTTTAAGTTTGTTAACTTTTAGACGACCTCGGAAAGTCACGACAAAGACTCGTTAGACGAAGCTGAAAAAGAGGAATTAGAGAAGAAGGAAAAAGATCGCCAAAAGTCTGCTAAGAAGAAAGCCAGGAAGATGAAGCAGAAATTACTTGCCAAGTAAGATTTTAAGAGGTTTTTGGTTAAATACTTGAGAATAAAAATTTGTCGAGGTTTTTCTCATGAGAGATATTCGTGGACTTTGCAAGTGAATACTTAACTGTATAAATGATAATAATCGTATTAAATCACTGTGTAATATTTAATTAATTAATTTTAACAATTTGTTTCAGCGGTGTTACGAAAACAGTATTCGACGGATACACAGTGAACCCTTTTGAGAAATTATTAACAACGCCATCTATTGCCAAGACAAACAAACTGGTCAGTCAGTTAAATAGTATCCTACAAAGTATCAGTAATGATATTAATAGCGAAAATAGCACAGAACCTAAAAAGAAGCCAAAGAATAAAAATGGGAAGATGATAGATGATAATGAAAATATCAAAAATTCAACGGAAGTAAATAGTATAGAAATAGTCGGCAGTGAACTTAATTGTATAGCAAATAATAATAACGATGATAAATCGGATATGCCCAACGGTCATGGGAAGAATAGAAAGAAGAAAAAGAATTCGGAAAGCGAAGAAAAAGTGCCAAATGGTCTCGAAGCGGGGAAAAAGAAGAAGAATGCAAATAAGAAGGATGTAGATTCGGAGTCGTCTAGCAGCAGGAAGAAGAAAAAGAAGAGTAAAGATATCTTGACTGAATTCGATTTCGACCTAGAAGAGGATAGCAAGAAGAGAAGAAAACGCAATAGGAATAACGAAATGGCGAACCTGTTGAACGACATCAACATGTGTAGAGCTCGCAAAGACAATATTTTTGTGGATGGGCCTGGGATAGAGAAATTGTTGAACGAACTGAACAGGAATGTAGAACGATTAGAGGCTGTACGTATTTTAGAAAAAAATATTTGCTCAAATATGGTATGGTTGATATTTCAATCATACAGTTATGTTTGTCAACTATATTGGTTCCAAAATTTATTTTTGCAGAGTTGTTTGTGTGTATGTCTGTGTGTGTGTGTGGGTATGTATGTGTGTGGTTATGTATGTGTGAATGAGTATGTAGTATGTGTGGGTGCAAATCAAGTAAAAAAATACAATAAAAAAATACCTATTTATATGTATATGTATGTATGTATCTATGTAGTGGTATTTTCTAAATATGTAAAATGTAGTTTATATTACCCATACACATTGTCCTTAGGTCTTAGTCCTTAAAATTTTTTAGAAATTGATTTGTGCTATTCTCGCGCAGGATGCCACAGAAAACGCAGCACTTCACAGATACTTGGCCATCAAAGCGACCTACGAGCTGCTCGGGCTCGTGGCCGAGAGGGAAGATATCGCTGCCTCTATCTCTCCCAAGTAAGCTCTGCTATAAAATGAATACTGCCGAAAATAGCTCTCGTATGTAGTCCTTATAATTTTATGTAACCACTACTATATTAAAGGAGAGCAACGGTAAATAACAATTACAAAAAAGTTATTAGTTCATTGCTGTATAACTGAGCAAATTTTGGACACTTCTAGTGCTAGTAGTAGAGGGTTCTGGATTCGATCTCCGGTACGGTCTGTGTTATATACGTTTTTATATTAGATTTGTTTTTCAGTTATGTTAGCAGACCTAAAAAGCAATTATTATTTCAATTCACGTTTTTCTGTTGTCAGGTGTATCTCAGTGGGTGTGACCTTAATATCTCGTACGCTGAGCTCGTGTCCGGTCATGGGTTCGCAGATCGCCGGCACAAATATGGCTGTACATCTAATCACTTTGTTAGAACAACTTGTAAGTTTTTTCACTTATTTGAAATATTTTAAATAGTGGGCCATTTCTTCCATTTTTCGAAATTCAAAAGTAACAAAATAATCTTACATTTAGTAAGATTTTAACGTTTATTTTGTAGTATAAAAATAACGCCTGACGTAAAATTATAGCAATATGTGCATGATACAACTTAGTCTTGAATATTTAAAAACGTTATTTTTAAAAAACTAAAACCCCAAGGTTTTAAAACTCCTTAAAAATGAATATCATAAATAGGTTTTAAGGAAGTAAACTGAGTGACTGGAAGCGACTTTTTTGTATCTTTCCATTAAGAGACTAAAGCTTTAACAAAAGAGCATAGTTAAGAAGGATGCGGCCTTTAAGGAAAAGGCCGCATCCTTCCAATCCATCCAACGCAACCATGAATTGGGTTCTCATGGATTGCTGTTACCCGCAGGGTCCTCATTAAAATTAAGTGAAATTTATGAAACTCTTGTACGAAGTTTAATCCTAAATTTCGCATAGATTTTTATCGTGGCTATAAACATTTTTTGCAACTACCATGCAAAGTTTTTTGATTAGATCGAAAGGGGTGCGCAACGTTTTCCGAACGGTTAGGTTTGATGTTCCTCAATCAGGCTACGTCAACCTTTTGCCGAGTTTTGTTATAAATTAGATTTATGGTTTGCTTACGTTTAGGATCTGTAAAAGTTTTGTTTGGAATCGAGATGGATACATGTCGAAAATTTTATTCTCATATATTAATATCATCTGACACATAGTATGTCCTTACATAAACGATCAAAGCGATTGTTTAAGTATAAGACATTATAACTCGCTTTAAAGTTCTAAAATTAATTGCCAATTTCTGGAAGGAGTGTTATTTTCACGGTCAACAGTCGTTGCTTTTGGGTCGTGACCTTTCGAGGGTCTGGCAGGAAGAACAATGCCCTAGAAATGGCAAATGTACTCAGACTGAGGCAACTACAAGTGACAACGCGGCTTTCATCAGTATGCTATCAAAGGATCCTGAGCCTCTTTGGACACAAAAAAATATCGATTTCCTACTCGATGGACTCACCAATTTAAGGCCTTTACTGGCCTTAGTATGACACAGGCGGTGAGGCTGGCAATAGAGGGCAATGGAGGTTATACAACACCAACCAGCACGAGCTACAGAAATGAAGAACACGATTGAAGAAGTCGTTAAACGAGATATCAAATGAAATTGAGTTGCTAAGACGTTGACTGGACTAAAAAATTGTATGGCTACAAATTACATCTATACCGTTAGGTTTCGTATTATATGTCGTATTATATTATATTTTAACTTATATAACCACAAAGGCCTTATTGCATTTTTGACAATTGACAAGTCAGCGGACATTCTGCTCAAAAGACAGTTA
Source organism: Pontia daplidice (assembly GCA_963693355.1). Taxonomy (NCBI): domain Eukaryota; kingdom Metazoa; phylum Arthropoda; class Insecta; order Lepidoptera; family Pieridae; genus Pontia; species Pontia daplidice. The sequence continues at coordinate 343,076 of CAVNZL010000011.1, read as the reverse complement.
TCATGCTTTTGGAAGCTCAATTTACACATGTCTATAGATTTGACAGTTGATCAGTTAATTTTAAATCTCGGCACGTCTTAATATTATTATTAAACCTTTCACAAACTGCGCTTTGTTAGTCTAAGTAATCGCATATTTAGAATTAGGTAACATGTCGCAAACGCAGCGAAGTCAATAGAAACCAAAAAACTTTTGGAGAGTTAAAGGTGATTTACTAAGAGAGTTGTTATAACATTTCTTTTGTTGCACGCGTTAGGTGCATCTCTGAATTTGCAGACCGTAGCTATACCACAGAATTTGTAGAGTAAGTTATACGTAGAAGCATGTTGTACGTGTTTCGTTTGCTGCCGCTCTATTGTCAGTAACTGATGCTTTGTGTACCGACGTTCAGTAGGGTTGCACGCGAGCTGGTATCTATAATGCTAGCTGGCGCCTGCGACTTCGTCTGCGTAGGATTAGTATCTCGAGTAGCATAATGACATTTATCTTAATTTTAATCCCGTTTGAATATATATATATATATATCTTCTTTAAATACCAGAAGTGATAAAAGTACATATTTCATTTATATGTAAGATATAGATATAATGTGATATATAAATATAATGGAGACTATCATACAGTAAACGTATTTTTTTTCCTAAAATAAAAGAACGTTCTCGTACTAAACATAAGAAACCTCGCTTTTATAGCTTCTGGTGACTTATTTTTTATCATATTTACAGCTGGTTTGTTGCATTTTTTAAAAATATTGTTTAGTTTTTTGTTTATGCATATATTTAAATGATTATATAGTAACCTAATCCACCTAAAATTAGAGAAATAAAAAAATAAAAAAATTAGAAAAATAAAGTCACCTCACTGCTATAAAAATTAATGTAACTATTAAATATAATAAGAAGCATCTAGTAGGAGAGTTTTATACGATACTTAACGCCTGCATAAAAATAATAATCGTTGGCAACCCTACGCGTCCCTGTGGCGCGAGTGGCCGCATTGAGCGCCACTAATGTATCCTCAGGCCTGTTTACACACGCCTTCTACTGGCGCTAGTACGGCCTTTTCAAGGGAATATTGCAATTGTTTCTTACCATGATCACTGTTTCCATGGCGACATATCATTCTGATTTAGTCGTCATTTTATATTATATTTGTGGATAATTAAGAAAATCACACTTCATTTGCTTTCCATGTTGAGGAATATAAAATAATTAGGAGGAAAATGTCACCTAAAATAAATTTGATTTGGCCAACCTTGGCGAATGGTTTTGAATATATATGGAGTATTAAAACGAAATACCTCTAAACGTTTTGACCGAAAATAAATCGGGTAATGATCGCAATTACGAAATGTCAATTAAGAGTACGATTGTCTTTAGACCGTAATGATTTCGATATATAAAACTTTAAATTATCGAGGCGAGCTCGTAAAACGTGTGTGTATAAAATTTCGTACAGTAAGTCACCTCAATATTGGTAGTAAAATCCCTTTTCTTTTAAATAAAATCTTAATACAAATTAAGAGTTTTTTTTGTAGGTAAATTACCACATAATTTTAAAGTTTGTTTTCGTAATTACTCATGAAACTCGTTGTATAGACGAGAAGAGCTAGCAAGAAACTCTGCCTTACTTTATTATTCCGAAAAAAAAAGACTAATAGAGTTGTATGCTATGGAGTTCCGCAAAGTAACGCCTGATTATATAAACAGCATATTATTTACAAAATGCTCGTAATGAGATGCATTTAATATTTTAAAGAGTGATCAATTTGACCGTGACCTTGTCAACACAAAAACTTCGCAGGTAGGTACAACACCAATAAAAAGTGTATCTCTAATCTTATCTTGAGCACAAATATGTCGTCTTGAATAGAGCAATAAAATGCATATTTTATTGAATTTCGATATAAATTTGGTACCATGACACATTAATAAAACTTGAATATTCCAATTGGCATGTGTGAATTTGCTACCTGAGATATTCCGTATTACATTTCGACAAATAAATGTCTAAAGTGATTAATGTGTATTAATTTTAATGTTTTTTTTTTGATAAATATTGCATAAATAATATAAAATAGAAGAAAGCTTATGTCTTGTAACTATACCTTTTAAAAAGAAATTTTATTGAATAGACCTTGATTGGTTCGAGGTTTTGATTTTAAATCCTTGAAGGTTCAACTTCCAATTTTAGCTAAATCTGAATTGCTTAATTTACTACTCTTTATTTTTTAATTAAAACTATAAAATAAACTCCGTTTGAACTTCACCGCGTGACGTTATTTATTTAATTGCGCTCAATTAAAAGAGGTTTATTCAAATGTATGAAGCCGGCGTGTTTTTATGTAAATTATGTTATCGCCAACGCCATCTAGGTTTCTCTGTCGATATCAGTAAATCTATAAGTTTATGAGCAAGGACGAAACACACTGATAAAATCTGGTACGTGCCGAATTTTTATTTTTACGAAAATAATTTCGAGATCTTTATGTGATTGTGGGGTTTTTAATATATCTGTCAAAAGCGTGCGTTGTTGATTTTCTCCTTTTCGTATTTTCAATACAGCTTATTACTCATTGGTTAATGAATACGTTACTTTCTTAAGTGCTATTACCGTTACACATGTAATTAGTAACTCTGGTTAAGACGTACTATTTTGTGATAGGTTTTTGAAATTTCGTAGTACTGGGACCAGTGGGGCCTGGGTAGCAAGCGAGCCTCTGACGCAGCGCTCCCTCGACCCGTCTAAGTAAAGCGTCTAATGGCTCACGTCCCTTGCATTTTCCTCGCGACGCCTTAAGTTACATTTTAACCTCATTCTTGTATACGATAGATCTATCGTCTTGTTTTAGAGACCTTAAAAATATAAAATTCAACTATATCGCCTAATAAATTAATTTCAGACTATAATAATATTAGTTCAGGCCATTACATATAAATAGACATATTATTTGTAGTATGTATCTTATATACATAGCAGCGATTAAATAACTATTTTCATGGAGATAAAGCGGGTTGATAGTCACTTATAAAATCCACTTTTTATACTTACAATATAATATGTACATAAAAAATAATGTCACGAAAAATTAATATTTTACAATTCTGACTCCTCTGACAGACGCTGGCGATCGTCCTTTTTATATTTACATGCCAGTAAATATAAAAAGGACGGTATACATTATTTACAAACCGCGATGCGCCATCAATTTATTACTACCAAATGTGCATTGGAAATATAATATATACCTCCATATTAGGCATCTTTTAGGACTACTTAAGATTTAATATTTTCATCATATATTACATATGTGTAGCTCTGGCGGCTTTGCCAAAGTAGCTCGCAGATGGTGGATTTTTTCGTACTTGATATTTTAGATAATTCGCATAATATACGATGTATATTATTGTATGTATACGTTAGAACATCTAACTATCGATCCGTATTCACTATTACGTTTATGATATTAGCATAGATAATTTTAATTGTAAATCTTGATGGATTTCAAAATACTATAATTTCAGGACAGAGAGGATATGTCAACGTCGAAGAAAACAGAACTGACTCGGCTGTTAGCTGATTGTCTGTCGGTGGCCTTCGATGCTGTGCTCTGCATGACTAGGATTTATGAGGAATCGCCACGGCCCTCCGACGCTGACAGCCTCAGCCTCTTTCGAAGTCGGACGCATCAGTACATCACGTGAGTAGATATGAGTGAGAGAGAATGCAAACCAGGTTTTATTATAATGTATGGGCACAGACACTCAAGTGTAATATTCATTCTTTAAGTCGCATAGCTCGTGGTCTATGTTGGTGCTGACAAGGTCTACGTACTCTTTCAATATAGAGATCAAACAAATATGTCTTTCTTAAAAATACGTAAAAAAACTGTGACAAAAAAAATCTTCGTTTAAAAATGGGAAAGAAAATCTTACAATAGGGTTGTACCATAAAAGCTCCACAACAGTGATACAGAATTCGTGACCTTATTATCTAGACTTGAGATTGTTCTATGCCTTAATTCTCCGTAAGTAATAATTATCTGTGCAATATTACAAGTTACTATTGATAGCCCTGTTGTTGTGTGATCTCTACTGAATTGTTTCGATTAAGCGATGATTTAGCTGCAAGAAGAGGAAATATGTGCGCGTAAAATATGGCCGAGATTTTAGCCTGGTTACGCACGGTGTTATATAAATATTTGATACAGATGATATGTCAGTTTACAGCTAGTTCAGCTTTATCCAATGGATATAACAAAAGCCTACTTGCATTAAAGCTTTGAGCGGAACAACTGATATTTGTAATTAATTTATAATTTTCTAAAAGTTTTAAAACAATCTCAATGAAGCTTGAAGAAAATATAAGTCCTGACAAATTCGAATTGCTCTTATGAGAAAGGTATTAAGTAGAGAATGCCTTTTTCACCAGGGTCAGTAGTAATCCAATTTCTCTAATGCACTTTTAGTTGTATGGTGGGGTTCGAGGGTTCTCGGTAATGTTTTATTCGCTATAACGCCCTGTTTCTAAAGCCAAAATACCGATAGTGCGAGCCATAGTTATTCTAACGACAATAGGCGGTACTTTAGATCCGTCATTTGCAGTAGATTACTATAAGGCTTTAGTAAGGAATATAAGTAACTTAGCTCTCTCTATTCTCTATTATTTATGACTATTTATTAGGTTGAACGCGGAAATCTCAGAAACTTCTGGTACTAATTGAAATTTAATTGATGAGGGATAGATAGGCAATTTAGAGAGAGCTACTATCTTGAGAGCCGTGTAAAATGTTGTGGACGGGCAGGATATTGTCATTAATAGCCAAATTGCGCTTTAATTCTCAGCGGCTCGTCTCAGTAACCGCCACAGGCGGAAACTATCAATGAAAGTTGCTCAGGCCCCAATAGGATTACAAGACATAAAATACCATAGAATTTTTGCAAGCACTTTTGTAAATTGCGCTCGTACGAAACACGACGTCCTACTCCCCTCGCAAACATCTATTCACAATCAGTGCACCGTGGATAGCAATCAAAATACCTATCACTTAAAATAATGTCCCCAATTCGTAGGAACAACGGTGACGTCAATAAATATAAATATTGAAATCGACCATCGGTTTTAATTAAAAAAAAACCCGACGATGAAATGTTGACTCCCCAAGCTCCAATGCAGTGTGACGCGGCGAATAATGCCCATTGTTTCGATTGTAAGGTTTAGATTTTTAAACGTATAGCAATAGTGGAAGCATTGATTGAATCGGTAGACAAATTTTAACATAAATCCCATGTCGAGTCGTAATAGGGTGCATGCTCCCTTAAACTGTCAGTAATCGTTTAATGTTTCAAATGAGAATGAGGTTTAAAATATAAAAATATCTTATATGATCCGATTTTGATGCTTATTATCAAAGAAAAATGATAATGGAATTCCTAAGAAATCGGGAATTTACGTAAGACCATAGTTCCTGTTTGACGTTGTTTTATTTATTGAGAGTTATTAGGTTTGTGTTTTGATTAGGGTTAAATACGCGGTGTACCGTCTACATTACACCGTTACATATATGATCGTGAAGTCTAACCTTAACCATATTAAATACTTCTCATACACGTCATTTAGAAATAAAATTATTCACGTTCAAATCTTTTAAACGCTGTATTAAAGCGAATGTTTTGACAAAAAATCAGTGAAGTAAAATGACAATTGACTGGAACTTGTAAAATCTGTCGTAGTGCATTGTTGATGGCACCTTTGTGATCAAATGTGACGTAAAGTGGGGCATGTGTGAGTATTGTGCACAGATGGAAGCTGTATAGTGTTGCAGGCATAGAGCACTCGCGTCAGCTTTTATATTTTAATTTACTGGATCGTTTTATTAACTAATACAATCTTTATTCGTACGTAACTGTGTACGTGCACGTGAAATATTTAAGTAAGAAGAGAGCGGAAGAGAAGAACTGATTCGTACTGTCCCAATTGGGCTATATGGGGCACTTTCAGCAGTCTTTGGTAGTTGACACGTGACGTCACCTGAGAATCAGTACTGTGGCCACAAGACTAGCCAAGTCCATGACGAGTGCTGAGTGTGTGTTAATATACACTGCGAATCTAATGTTTTCCATCTTGGCTCTTTTCATATTTTCCTTAAATCAATACGTCAGCGAATTTCGAACAGAAAAAAACATTTTAAATTAACATTTACTATCAGTTCACAAGTCAAGGGCGTAGAGAAGAACTGGCAAGAAACTCTCCGCCACTCTGTAAATCGCCATATTACGTTACAAACCTTGAACTGGCTACAAAATAATCAAATGAACTGGAGCAGATCAATCCCAAGCGTTAGGATCATATTTATTTCGAAATATGCACCTTATATATGAGCTTGCAAAATACAGGGATTCTCGCCCTTACAATGCATACAGTAATAGTTGTAGGCACTTCGCACCTGTGCCTACAACTGAAAATGGCAGCACTCGCGTACAATTATACATTCGATGGTACTCCATCGAGTGGCACGAATGAAGAATCGAATTATTCACTCGATAACACTTATTAACCACTGAGAGCCCCTAAAGCACGCATTGATTGTGCTGTTCGTTTCAAGGTTTGAGTAAATTGGGTGCTCAAAAACTTAGAGACAATCTGTATACATCAGTTCACTGTATGTTGGTAGACCTAACGCATATGTCCTCCAAAGCGGTATGTCATTGAACAAAACCAGGTTTTATGACCAACCTTAAATGGTTTTTTTTTCTGAGGAATTATTTTATAATAAAGTCGTTAAAGTTTGTCCACAGTGGCTGAAAATCATTTATGCCTTGGCATAGATAATTAATCCGTTGCATAGTATTTTATTTAAATCGTTGAGGCGATTATTAGTATCTAATTTAGTCCCTCCCTCGCTTGAAGACCACGTCTTTGACCAATTCCCAAATTCAGTATATTTTAAAACTGTTTTTATTACCTTTATACGTATAGATCCCCCCTCCTTGTTTTATATTACCGAATTCCTCCTCCTTTTAACGCTGATGTGATTAAACGTATCCTTATATCATGAGATTGAATGTTGAGGTCTACTATCTGTTTAATACATAGGGAATTTAACATATATTTTGTATCAGCTGTTGATTACATAAACGCATATATTTGATTTATTTACAAGGCGTTGTGATGAATTTGATCAGCACAACGCCTTGTATAATACATTGAATAATTCCAAATAATGGCCCAAGAGAAGGGTAAGCGCGCCGATTACCAGTCACCTGCTATTAAATACAGCTCGCATCATTGACACAAAATGAACGCATACGTGTCGCGATAACAGGGGATGTCCCCTATACATTATATTGAATAAATATTGTTTCTTCGCTAGATTGAATTAAGTTCGCATATCGTTAGGGTAGCTTTGAGGCGTGTCTCATGTTGCGTTCTAAATTAATGTGTTCATAAAAATATGTTCGCCTGTCGAAAGTGTATCAATTCTAATAATAGAGTATTCTTAATTTCAAATAGATGAAAAGATATTTGATGTTTTTTTATAATTATGTTCTCAAAGATTACATATGTTAAAGAATCAACTTATAAATAGTAAGTACAGTAAGTATTTATTAGTTAAGTTGCTGGGCCAAACGTAGCCGCCCAACCTACAATTCAAATCGACCTAAAAATGCTATTTAATATGTACCTGTGCTGGTAACAAAACTTTTACAACTTTACAATATTAAAAATAAATAAAAAAACAAAAAGCTCTTATATGTATATGTTAAATATTAATATGTAAAGCCAGCGCTAATAAAAAATAAATATTGGTATATCAAATTATCATCGGACCGACTGCGTTTTAATAAATTAAAAATGTCCTCGTTAAAATTGCCGCGTGGGGTGAGTTCTTACTGTTAGCGGAAAGTTCCAGTAATGCTTATTGTCTGATTATGTTTTGTTTGATAGTGATTACGGTTTTTTAAGAAAAAAATTAATCGCACAAATAACAGCTGCCTCTTAATATCACATTTCAAAATTGTCTCTTCATAAATTGATCGTTGCAGCATTGTTTAAGTGTTTAAATGTTATTTATTACATGCGCACAAAAGATTCCATTATTTGAAATAAAATACCGATATGGACACTTTTACCCGACAATTGTGAATAAAATTAAAGAATTTTTATATAGTTTTAACAATAAGTGTAAGAACATACATATCATATACCTCCGTCACTAGTGAATCTATCAAAAAAACTTCATTATCACATTATTCACGTGACGTTAGCGTGCTTTACAGTTGTGATCAATCGCCAACACTGACGTCATAAGCTAGGAGGGCACTTGACATTACCGCTTGTATGAAGAACACAATTTGCAATTGGTGGGCGGAGAGACGCTCGGGCGACATGCTGTCTAATTACAAGTCGGCTCATTGGCTTTTTGATATTCATAATGAATAGACGGGACACGGGGTGACATTGGGCATTTACCCTGATTTTAAGTCAATTGTTTTCAATAAAACTTATTTGGCTTGTTGACTCAAATGTTCGTTTAGGTTTACAGATCGGTATTAAAGTCATAATGTATTTATAGTTGCGGGTGTTAACACAAGACATACAAAATATATCATCACGATTCATTACGAATGTTGATCACTGGTAATTCGGCATGGTGGGCATGGCGCCGTCAAAGCTGATTTATGTAAGTCATAGTAGATTTACTACCTATCTGTAATGTTCGTCCTGATCATTGTATTAAGTCTAGGCTACAGGCGATTATCTGTTTTAGTATTTTGAATAATTCAAGGGTTGTTATTGCATAGAATGTGGGCATATTTTGTTAATTTAACACCTTATTAGCTAATGCATTCACACGTCAACGCGCACCGCGCCATATGCGCGTACTGTGCCATTGAAATCGGCGCTAATAAAAAAATATGGCGATCGCTTTCTGCCTCGATGCTTCAGTCGTTACTGCTGTTTTCGTAGTAATGTAAAATGTAAGTAAACTGCTTATTTTATCACATTTTTTGATTATTTATTTATTATATAAAATAATAAATTATGACTTAAAAAATATGAGAAACTTTGTAGAGGGTATAAAACATTGTTGCTATAATTTAAATGAATAATTTAAACGTATAGGAAACTGGCTTGCTTTAAACTGAAAAAAAAGAAATTATATCCCGACCAAAATGATCTGATATATGATGATATATCTAAAAACTCCTGTTTTGATGGTTTGCTAGTGTCACAGGGACGATAGAACGCGCTAATCACAGTGATGTATTCACGTGTATACGAAAGCTAATAAATAAACTAATAAAAAATCGATCTTAAAACATTTTGTTACCTAACTTAGTCACAATAAAAACTTGGGTTTAGACTCGACAAACTAAAATAAACTTGATCAATACAATCCCTTGGTAAACATTGACCAATTACGAGTGAAGTATTTAAATTTTGCATTAGTGTGGCGCAAATGTGGTTTCGTTGTCGCCCCGCGGGACCGTGGTTCGATTACCGGCGCGTGACATGTCCCTAGACGCGTTGCGCCCATAAATATTTGACATTGATGTGCGTGGATCTTCTTTTAGTTACTTTACATGACCTCGGCGACTAATTTAATGGTTTTCAAGAAACGAGTTTGTATGTAATTGTTTTCTGTACACTGGGTGAATTTTTTTTGCCTATAGCCTCTGACAGACTCTGTCAAACATTTTCTTTGAGATTTCCTCTCGTTATTATTATTACTGTTATTCTGAAGTGTATTTTTTCACATCCAATGAAAGCTATTTACGCCAATAATTAAAATCTTATATATAAGTCTGAGAATCGGCCAACATCTATTTTTCATCCCCTAAATGTTAAGGGTAGTCCACCCCTATTTTTTTTTACAAAATTTTTAGTTTCTATTTTTTTATGATACAACATACAAACATACATACAATCCAAAATGTTGACCCTTCTACGATCAACCCTTATTTTTTATTTATTAATTGAAAATTGAAATGACATTTATGGCAAAACAACGTTTGCCGGATCAGCTAGTAATATTTATATTCTAGTTCAACGTAAAATGTTTTATAATGCTATCATAACCGATACGCTTAAATAAACAAGCGCTTAGATTCGAGAGGCGTTTATAAGTAGCGGTCATTTCTATGAGCACCACGATCCGCACAGTAGGAAATCATTTGCAAATACAATAATGGCCGAATAGTGGGTACTAACAACTCAATGCGCTCCCCGTGGCGTCGCCCGCTGAGCTCTTGTGCCGCTCACTGTAAATATTGTATAGCTCTGATTAGGGGCTCGGATTGACGGTTTTATTAAGTCCAGTAGACAAATGTATGGAAAAATTTGCGTATAGTAGTACTTGCTAGAATTGGATGCTGTGAAATATCTTATGAATGTTTTGTTTCTGCTTTCGTTGCAGCGCGAACAGACTGTGGCAGAAAGAGGTTGGTTTTTTTTGGAGGTCTTCAAAAATGCATTTTTTTAGGAGAGTATTTTTAAATAATTGATACGATGGTGGAGAAAATCAACGTTAGTCGGGTTTTCTTTGTATTCGATTTTGAAATGAATTCCAGATTTACCCAATTTTAAGACATTGTTAGAATAAACGGTTACAAATTATTGAGAAACTCAGCTATGCATCGCATACAATCAGAAAAAAATGCACATTTTCAACAAATAGATATATTTAATTTGACTAGAAAAGGTATTAAGAGCAAAATTAAAAAGTGCGGTATCATTTGGCTGATGACTGTCTTTAAACACATAGTTGAATTGGTTTAAAATCAATGTTATTTTGTACTGTTAACAGTGCTTTGTGTGTGTTTAATTGTGTACTCCGAATTTGGCTTATATGTTATTATATATTTTTTAAATGTTTAATAGATAAGCTGTAAGAATACCTAAAAGAAAAATAACGTGAAATTGAAAAGCTATTTAATTTAGGCGGTCTTAGGCACACTGCAATGGACTATTTTTAATTACTTGTAACATTTCACTTTGAGTCAATAAAAAAATTATGGACAAATGTAAAATTATGTTTGTTTAATTATAATTTGATAATCCCGTCTGAAAAATCTCTATCGCCATCTTAACACTCGGGGGGTGCTAGGGGTAATCTGACGTTAAGTGTCGTGGGACGTGGCAGGTGGGCAAGGGCCGCGGGTTCAGATCCCGTTGAGCACACGTGTGAGGGTATTATTGTTTCGCGGTCGACGCCTCGCAAATTGAGTGTTTATAATTGTATGAGGAACATATTTGCATTGGTAATTTTTGATTTTCGTTGCCTATATATAACTAATGGTATATATAAATTAGTACCCTCCACCGGACATAGGGCAAGCCAAACGTGCCACATGATTAGACCATCATACTTCATAGACTTTTGATACTAATAATGGAAGTATTGGCTGATTGTTTCCGTCCTTTCTCGGTTCATACATTATTATGATAACATTGCTTACCAGTTCCTGTAAAAAGCTGTAGTTGTTTTGACCGGAATCGAGTTGGACAATCGAAAACAATTCAATACATTTCGATTATGGTTCATTCGCTAAGTAGTAGACCAGGGGCTGGGGTGTGCGAAAGGATGGGTAGATATTGGACATGTGTGAGTTGGAGAGGGATGGAGAACGTGCTTGAGAGTTGAGTAGCAGCGACAGATTGGCGCGCACATGTCGAGATGCGATGCGCTTTTTGCTAACTTTACTAGTGATGTAATGTGTCGATACGTATTGTTGTTTTAACACTTCGGGCCTGAAGTTTTTGACTTTGAACTATGCTTTTTTTACTGATGATTACAAACCTTATTTTTATGATGCAATTATTTTTTACCATTCGAAAAATCGGATTCATTTGTTGATGTCAGTTTCAAAGAAAACCAACTGTCCTTTGTGCGTCGTCCTAATAACTTGAAGATTGCAAACATGTACTCGCTGCAAAATAGAATTTTCACCAGCTTCAATTGTGGATAAATAATGAGAAAGAAAGTTGTTTGAAATGAAATTGTCAATCGATGATCGCAGGCACATCTCTAGTCGCAGTGAGTTGGCTCGAAAGGGAGCCCCGGGCCGAATGGCACTTGTTTGTGCGATTTAATTTCATTTATCAACGCATTAGTTACTCAAAAAGAATTACTTAGCAGGATTACCTCCCTCCATATGTAAATATTGGCTGTACGAAGGCTTAGTATTCCGTGACCTGACTCTGATGCAACGATTTGAGATGTCTATAACGTTATTATATACTTGTATTTATATATCATTTACTACTTGTTGTATAAAAAAATGAAAAGATACTTTTTATCTAACATTACGTAAATTCAGAGATGGTTTCCAAGATGGTAGACTCCATTATAAATTAAATAGGTATTAATGGGAATCGTGCAGAGATAGTTAAATAATTAAATTATTGGTTAAGTAGTATGTATATATTTAAATATTCTAGATTTTGTTAAAATTATTGAAAGTCGTAAAAACAAACATGACGTAAATATATATACGTAATAATATTTGTTGTCTATGTTTTGGGTGTTTTAGCACCCATAACACTAAGCACACAGCTCACCTTGGGCCTAATGCATATATATATTATATTAATCACGTGATTTGCAAAACTCACCATAAGTCTATAATCGCCGAACGCAATTTAACTACGCAATAATTTAATTTTGATACATTTTAATGTTGCTGGGGTCACTCGCATAGGGTCGAAATAAACTTGTTTGGATTACATTTGCATGTATTAAAATGAAATGAATTCATCTCATGTTCACGCCTCGAATTTTGATTTCTCGATCATTTATGGTTTAATATGACGATTTGTACATCTGTTCGGATATTTAATAGTTCTTGTGATATGACTGCATTTGGACTGATACGTCTACATAAGAACAACTTTTAAATGTTGAACTCTTTTTAATTCGTAGATCTCATCTCAAACCACTCATTTTAAGGCTTTTACCTTAATCTACGAAAGTGCTTGTTATACAAGATAAACAAATAACTTGAAACACATTCGTGCTATCACCTAATGCTCTGTAATCGTAATGTTTGTATGTTACATCATAAAGATATTTCGAACTAATTGGCTCGATTTACTTTGAATTGAATGTCGTATGGAATTTCAACTATTGTTAATATAATATTTTAAAGGTTTATATTAATGCGTATGAGCAATATATATTTGGTTAATTTGCAAATATTGTAAATATTAAGATAGTGTGGTCCGAATGTACAATAAAACAACGTTTAATTTGTAAACTGAATCACTATGATCTATGAAAAGCTGTTTGTCTGCGAACTGATTTTTGCACAACAGTAAATGTAAAGCCAATGTTACCTGCATAAACAAATGATAATTTAATTTGATATTAAAACACAACTTTTGTCGAGCCACAATTGAAGTTATTGTCATTCAATAAAATGGGAATAATTTTCATGAAACTTGCCATCTGAAATTACGAACGAAGATTTGATTGATGGTATATTTGTTATAACCATATTTGCCCTGCAATAGATATTAAATTTGCCTGCATTTTTTCGTGTAGGGCAACTTACCGGACACAAATAAAAATATAGCAAAAGAATGCGACGATGTATTTAGCGTGTAACCATAACAAAATATTATCTATAATTGTTATTCCTTGATAGGAGTAATATTTTTAACAGTTGCAAGATGGATGCGCGTGCGCTGTTTCGACTTCCATTAGCGCGGTTGGATTTAGAACATGCTCCGATTGGATGACGGGCCACATTAATCATTGGCGCCTGCGCTTTCATTTCATTTTTGTTAGTTGCAGGAACGCTATATTTGCGTAATATTAGCCCGCTTCAGTGAGGATAAAATGGACTCATCTCTGGTTTAATAAGTGAAGGAACACCTACCATCGAATTTCCATTTCACACTGAACATAAAGCAATCTTCAAAAAGTATTTATCGAATGAAAAACGAGCTAAACAATCCGAAACATTCGACGTTTAAAAAAACAAAATGCCTCGTTGGCGCCATTCGAATACCGGAGATAAAATCCCGCGCCCCGATTGGTCAGTCGCGCATAATGTTGCCAGATATGGCGGAATTCCCTAAATCTTTATAAATTAGACCTTAATGCGTTGGGTTTAATAAGTTTTATATTGGACCTCCGCGTTGAGTGACGGGTTAAGATAGCGCTTATCTTAAATATTCTGGGTTCGAGATGTGTACGTCAGCGTTGTCGGTTGGAAGAATAATGATCGTTTTGCTGCGAACTGTTTGGAACACGAATGAGAAATCTACTTGCTACTCAAACCTGAATTAATTATTGTCTAAGAGATATTGCTTTAATTGATGCATCTTGGTGTAGTGCCTCTATGTTAGAAGAGATATCAAAACCTTTATAAGTGAAAGTTGCTTTTTTCCGAGTGTCGTCTCTCTTTTTGGTTAAAAAGCTTTATAAATGTGTACCAGTAGTACAATATATAGGTACATACAATCCAACCACGACCTGTCATAGGCAAAGACATACACTTGATAAAAACAAATTTGGCCACTCGCCGTATAATTTTGTTCCACCCCTTCCACAAGTATCATCAAGTTATCATGTACATCGAAATGAGTTCAAATATTTGTCCAAGTTATAATTGGATCGCGTCAAGGGAACCCCAAGATGCAGTTTTTCATTTTGTAAATTATTTTCCTCGCGAATGTACACGATAGTCTCTTAGCGATTATTGAGAAAATAATTAATTTTTTGTATCGAACGTGGTTTTTTTTATTTGTCCCGTGGGCGATTTGTTTTTTGTTTTTCCAGAAACTATTGGTGCTAATTGAAAAATTAATTTTGTATTGGATTGTACATTTATCCAAGAAGGCTTAATACGCTCGTTGACCATATATAAGGAAAGTTTCTCGAATTCAATCGCGTTGTTATAAAAGTATTTGTCATTTATTAAATATCTCCTACTTTTCAAATGCTACAGAGAAAAATGTGCGCCGCATTAATATACGTTAGATGTAATAATGAAGCGGTTCAGTTATAAACAAGACAAAACCATCAAAGATGAACTATCCACCCCTTGCCGAGCAAATCCGAATGAAAAGCAAACACGGTTTGTTGGTGCGATGCAAACACAACACCGGCTGTTGTTGTTGGAAATCGCTGCTTGCTCTTCCGCCACTTTGCGTATTTTTAATGAGATTAGAAATGCCATTTTTATAGAATTACTAGCTGGCAAACGTTGTTTTGCCATACATGTGATATCAATTTTCAATTAATAAATAAAAAATAAGGGTGAAAATTTAGGATTGTATGTATTTTTGTATGCTGTGTCATAAAAAAGTAAAAACAAAAAAAATTTGCTTAAAAAATTAAAAAGAAATTTAGGGCTGGACTACCCTTAACATTTAGGGGGATGAAAAATAGATGTTGGCCGATTCTCAGACCTACTCAATACGCTCACATAGTTTCATGAGAATCGGTGAAGCCGTTTCGGAGGAGTTCAAGTTCGAACCCTTGTGACACGAGAATTTTATATATTAGTTATTAATAAATTGAGGCTGTTAACATAATTTGAAAGCTAGTCCTCTCGTCACACTATTGTAAGCACATATTTGTAGAACCGTTTACAGTTTCATCCAAAAGTTGTGAATATGAACACACTATCTGTATATCTTTGTTACAGATACCTCTGCCTCAGCGGGTGCCTTGATCGAGCTGAGACCTCATCAGAGGCGCGCGAGAGCATTCAAACTTTGCTGACCGTTTGTGCCGACTTGTCTCACCCATGCTCTGTTGATTCTGTGAGTGAAACCTTTTTAATACTAGCCTCAATCATTATAAGTTTGCTAACCTAATTAGACAAAATTCTGTAATTGTAAATGTAATATTTTATGTTACTTTATTGACTATGTATTTTGGACATATAGTAAATGTACGCTTGGGTCGACATCGTTAAACAAAATTAGTTCTTAAGGCGCTATATAAAAATTTAAGGCGCTATATAAAAATATTAAATAAATATAATTTAAACTAAGACTAACTAACTATGTATGCAGCAATATAATTTATGGTGATAAGTAAAATCGTTAGGGATTTTTCCGCCATTTTGTCCTTGCATTTTTTTCTTATAAATATTATAAGTAATTGACGCTTATCATATTTTGCTTTAGCAAAGAGAATGCACATTTTATAATTTAACAAAAACTTACTTTTGTCATCTTCCGTTATACCGCAATTAATCAAAGGCATTTTGAATTATTTTCACACAAATAAGAAAATATGTAATGGCGGTTATATCTTTCACTACTCTTCATTTTGACATAAATTAAGACTTTAAGACTTACTTTTAAACTTAATGATAGGCCGCATTAAGTTAATGATTTAAGCCTACATTTACGTGGGTCAGTCAGCTATTTCCATTTTAAATTTCATCCCAATCCGCGGGCTGAACCATGAGATTGTCACAGACGTGTTTTCGCGAATTACAAAATTGCAAGTTCTCTAGTATAAATAGTGTACGTACTTTTAGGGCAACGACCGCGCCACGGCCAGACAAGCCTTGAAAAGTGCCCTCGGCACGGGAATATGTGGCTCCAGAGCCGAGTTCTGCGTTCTGTTCGCAAAGGGCGCGTCCTTAGAGCAATGCGGAGGCTTTGTTCGCGCGGCGAGAACCGCTCATCTACTACGAGCTTTAGCCGAAATGGACCATACAATAGTTCAGGTAAGTTTTGTTCTAAAGAAGACAGAAGTTTTCAAACTCTAAAGTTTCTTTGTTGTTTCCCGTTCATTTAGGAATTGTATTTTTTCTTCAATAAACGAACATGCTAAAATATTGATATCAAAGTTTGTCAGACAAACTGAATGTAGAACTAACAATAAATAATTGTCGTGATTCCTGAAGCTTTCGTATTTTGTGTGCGAAACGTAAGTTGTATCGAGCGTTTTTTGTTTGGTCCTTACTCCCCACGGTAGCAATGTATTCCATGCGCAATGTATTTGCACAGGCTCCTAATTAACGAGAGTATCACTGTGTGTTCCCTGCAAACAGCGCTCGGCAAATGTCGGCTATTGACAGTCTAAGGGTGCGTACTTCAAGACGTCTATGTAGCGGTTTTTTTAACGTTGCTGCTTTGACGATTTGCACAGCATATTTTTAGTTAGTTTTACGGTCTTTTTTGAACTCTTATAAAAAGTATTCTGAATGCAATTGAGACTCCGCAAACAGTGTCTCTCGAGAGGATGACTAATGTGTACTGAGACTGCGCAAACCATTGTCCCGTATGTAATGCACACCGCAGAATGGCGCCACACGCAGCTCGTAATATGCTAGGAATGTGTGTAATGTTTGACCACTCAGTTGGCGCAATGGTCAACATGACGAGGTTCGATTCCCGGTACGGTCACCATCTTATGTTCCGATGAGATGTAATCCTAAAAAGTATACAGGGATGTTTTTGTTAATCCGTTGTGATAGCAACCGTAATACAAGCTTTAAGACACACTTCTGTGTCGCCTCCAAATACCCTAATTCAATTTTAAGTCAATTTTCAACCAACGAAAGGGTGGATAATAGAGAGTGATATTGATGTACTGAATTAGTGAATAAAAGCTAGTATAAATTTCTAAAATGATGTGTACTTAAAATCTAATTTTATACTCCGGTATACACACCGGTAGTCTTATTACTGTCAGTGAATGGAGCACCAAATTCGATAAAGAGATTTTATATAAAAGTTAGTATAAGTTTTACTTTGGCTAAGAGTACGCGAAAACTATGAAAAAACCATTGGCATAATTGGTTGGCAATTCACGATTTGGTCTGCGCTAGATAAAGTCCATTAAAATGTAATGAAAATAATTATAATGATTGTAAATGTTGTAACGAATCGATTGGATTCTTTTGAGAAGAGCTTCGGTAAAAAATTCAATATCAATCGGTATTGGAAAGGTAGCCCTTTATCATCCAAACAGCTGACAATCAAAACTTTATAAGCATTTTCTCAATGAAGTAATCGGAAAAGCAAACTACGAGGTCAATTTAAAATCGCTGCCAGACAACGAGCCAATTTACTATACGCCCTCGCGATAACGATGTTCCAGAACTATCGATATTTTATAATCTGCGGTTTTCTATTCTGATTCTTCCTTTTTTCTAATTCTTTCTTTCGAGTCTGATTTGCACTCGAAAGCTATTTAAAGCCTCAAATTTGCTTAGATTTGTGTTAGGGAAAGAAAATTAGAGAAATCTGCGTATTAATTTCTTAGGAAACTTTGGAATTAAATATGATAATGGACTCCTCTCATCACTACAATTATTTATGTAATCATGTTTTTTGTGATGTATATTTTACTATGCATATAATTTTGAAAGGTCACATGACTTTTTTCGCTTGAAATCGATAATACAGTTTGATGTAGAAGTAAAAAATGGCTTTGTGTTCGTTTTAAAATATCGACATGCTGACGTCCTTACCACTGAAAATTGTTTGCACATCGCTAGATACATTGATTCTGTAAGATTCTGTTTGCGGAGAGCTTTCCTGGCTTCGTACGTCATAATTGACTTAACGTACATATTAGGTAACTTTTGTTTTGAATAAAATTAATATTGTAATATATATTACACTCTGTTTTTTTATCACTAACGCCAGGGAAGATGCAAATAGATAATTTTACAGTGAAACAAACGTAGAAATGGAGTTGTGTCTTCCTTATCCTACATAGTTAATTTGTTTTAAATACAGAACTGGCAATTATCATGTCTTTTTATTGGATTTTGTGCGGCTTAGAGAATTCTTCCTCCCCTAAAGGCCGTTAACCACACTCTATTCTCTTGGGCGCACACGCGACCATAAAAGAAACTCGCAGTTTGGAAGCACGGACCCATGTATCCTCCACGGTACGAACTTTTTTCAACCGCGTCACACATGTCGAAGTCGTTTCCCGCGCGATTGTGACAGATGTCACCGAGCTGTCACGAGATGTCACAGTGACATTACACCGCGCCGCTTTGGGGTCATAGATACAATGGCAACACGCGGCTTTAATAATTTTGGGTTAATTTTCGTTGGATTCGATATCATATCGATAATTGTGGGAAAGGGTATTTGGAGTGTGTTGTCATTTATCAATATTAGGGCCCTTGTGTACAATTTGATGACGTTATTGTACATTTGATGTTGAATCTTCAATTTTAATTACAAAATGTTCTTCAGTTAGTAATTATACCTGCTAAAGTATACGAAAGAGATCCTCATTGTTGGTGCCTTCTTACCAAACCGTTAAATTTTAAAACCCCTCCATGATCACCCAACTAAATGAGATAGACATTCGATCATAGCCAGCCGGTCATAAAGCATCCCGCCCATAACAAAACAGTCAAGATTGCACAAACAAAGAGTCCTAATGGAAATAATAAAACTCAAACAAGAGCGCACTTGGACGCCTCCCGGGGGACTGCGAGTCTAAACTTTGATGTCTGAATACAGCACGGATAACTGCGGGCCCACGGGACGCCGCGATGTGGGCTACATCCACTTCAGTTATAAAGATGGAATATTTGCTAATAAACAAGCTTTTAGCTGATAAGAGAAAATTGAATGATACGTTTAATTTGGACTGCGCAGTCGTCTACTTCCGATGATAACGCAAGTTATACGTACTTTATAAATTCTTTCAAAATTTCATAGAACGAAAGCTTAGAGAGAATCATGCGAAGCTTACATTTTATTAAAGTTAAGTAAAGGACTAACATTTTATTTTGGTAAAACAAAAACTAGCTAATTTTGTAAAAAAAATTGGAAAATTACCACTAAAGCATGAATAATGGCAACTCCCCACGGGTGTACGTTCTGTGGGCTGGTAATAGATAATAAACACGATTATAAGTTTATTAACCACCGCAGATGTACTGTTTTTGGGGGAATTGGCGGGTGATTGATGCGTTTGCGCTGTGGTCGCATAGTACCCAGCTGCTCTCAAATAATTGATATTTGATATAGTTAGTGAGTATTGGCGATATGTCTAATAAGCTAATAAGATTGTTTAATATATTTTTCTTATCAAAAACAGCGATGCGATGAATTATGCTATCCATTGATTAGGCCATGACACGTCATTGCATAGCTATGTCCTGTGTGTCCTTGAACATACAGAAAATTGTTTATTGTAATAATATTCAAATGAAACAGTATATTTTTGAAATTATTATAAAAAAATAGATGTCAGAGGCCCAGACCACTCGATTCTAGCGTCAATTTTTATATTTAGTTTTTTTGAATGACTATACTATACTACAAAACTAACATAGATGTATAATTTAATGTAATTTTTATTATTTTGTATTTATGTAGTGGATATACAACTATTATTTGCTATTATATTAATGAGACTTCGTTCTAAATTGATTCGTGTTCAAAGACGTTGGCTTCCTTAATTGCTGATGCAGCCAGCATCTTCCTCAACAAAATCAGTACAAATCTTGTTGATAACAATATCGCGTGATCCCGAGTGATGAGAGGTCGGAAGAGGTGGTACGTGTGCGGAATCCGGACACAGATTTGCGGGGGCGTCTCGGTCCGGTTACTTTGTTACAAATGAGGCTTCAGATATATAACCTATCAATGGGGAGAGATTAAGCGAAGATATTAACAGAAGAATTAAAAAGATTTTTGGTTGATTTTGGGGAGCTCATTTTTTGTTCACTTATTTCTGACGATTTCTTGTTTCCTACAAGAAATAAGATCCTTCCTACAGACGTAAGATTGTTGTATAAACATATTTATACGTATAATTATGTTATGTAATGTTATATTTTATTTTTGTGAATGCAAATTAATTAATCGTAGTATCTTGTTTACGTTCTGTAATAATTAAAATATTATTTCTAAATTAATATTAAATCTATCGGAGATTGCAAAACACTGAATTTATATGGTTTTTATATATCACCTAATTTACTACTTTTTATTTTATTGCGTGTGTGTTTCTGACTGAGGTGGAAAAAGTTTCTCGTCGGTGGCCAAATGTACTTACAGTAACTAGATTGTGTGATGTAACTCAATGATGTTTCAGGGGTGCCTTTGATTTTCATCCACACTGAGTTTGTTTCAGTCAATAAAATATATACATATATTAAAATTCTATATTCTTATTGAATTAAAAATTTAAGTTTATTGTTAGTACACCATAAAAATGGCCTTATTCATTTATATTGTATGTAAAATTAAGATGATTTTTTTTATTACGGAGCAAAATAAAACTTAAATTGTTTTAAATATACAGCGGCTATTTAGTTTTTAAAACAACTTGAATAAATGTCAAAACTCATTTAAACGTGAATCTAAAACGAAGATTTTCTCTTTTAGGAGGCCTTCGGCGAAGGCGGTTGGCCGATAGAGTTCCGAGCAGCTGTTGCAAGACTTTTATCTCAGCACGCACCTAACGACAAGGAGGCTCCGAGGAAGACCACTTTACGTGAGTCAAAATAACTAACAATTGAAAATATAGTTTTATAGAAATATTAGTAAATATACTGAATTCCTTTATTTTTATAGAATATTATAAGGAACATACTTACACTATGTAAGAAAGCGACATGAGCTCACTTTTGTAAACGATTAAAGGTTTAAAGGCCGGCAACGCGCCTGTAAGCCTCCTGGCGTTGCCTTCTCGTTTGCCCCCTGTCTCATAAAAAAAATGATTGACCCCGATAATCGAGCTCGTCACTTTTAGTTTTATTTTGTGAGTTTCGAAATCACAGTAATGTTGTATAATCTGTAACTATAATGTAGGTTTAAGCAGTGAAAAACTGGAGCAGAGCCTCTCTGAGACCATGGTCCTTGACCTGATTGTTCTCGTCGGGTTTGTCGTCGTCAATAATCCTCAGCTTCAGGTGAGCATAAATGCATTTAAAACTCTAAATTTCCATTGTTTTTCAGTCAATAGCTCCTGGTTTCAAAATCACATCTAATTGTTTTGAGGTGACCTATTTCCAAATTGATAGAGTGAGCAGTTATGGCTCGATATAGACTCTGGGAAGTTAAATAAATTATTACTTAAAAGCTGGAGTGTGATCATGTTATCAGTTAGAAGTCACAATGTGAATAACAATTATTAATGGTAGATGCACCTGTGCAAAGCGGTCAGTTAGACCCGCATCTCTATGTCACACTTGAATTAACTGAGGGTGACACTATACTGACTAATACTTCGATACAAACGATTATTATTTATAAGCGTTGAAGATCTTGAGTGACAATTTGGATATCCGAAACGGGTTTACGATTTTATGAACTCTTATCTCAAATTAGTTGTATAAAAATGTTTAAAACTTGTAGTTACAGATATAATTGGAAATTCGCTAATTATTTCAAACATTAATTAATACAGTACCGGAAATTAAACGTTATGTTGTACGTTAAGAAGTTTCCCGTAAGTGATGAGCTATAAATTACCTAAAGCAAATTGGCCCGCATCGGCTTTCCCACGGTCACAGGTGCCAGCGTCACTCAAGGAAGCGCATTAGGCCCTGCGCTGTTTCTCCATTACGTTGACCATTACTATGAATAATTTATTAGTTTTCTTTCGCCTTACTAATCAACTTGTAGCCCCGGCCAGATGGGCCTTGTTTATGATAACGTTTAAAATTTCATGTCGGGTGTAGGTAATGTACAATGTTTTGATTAGATAATGTCTTAGGGTGGACTGTATTACTTTTCCGACACAGGTGTTAGTTTCCTTTGCATATGCTGCCAAATTTCAATGTTTACTCTAAAATATCACTTTACATAAATAAGAGTATTTTATAGCCAATATCAAGGTGATAATTGAAAAAGCATTTGTTTTGATTTATGAGGTAGCCCTTTTAACATTTTAGATGGACATTTCGTTATTCAACATTTCAATTTAAGGTTTCAAGTTAATGACGAAATTAGGTAAAATGTTTCAGATATGCTTTTATTTATTAACTGTGTTTATTTATAAAATAAATAATTATAGATAGATCCCTGTAAACATATACCAAGATGTATGGCCACTAGTAGTACATGTACACAGCTTATTTTGAGAATAAAGATATTTGATATTTTAAACTCGATTATTTTATATTCAATGTCTTATCTTATGTATGTCTGTGACATCAGGAGGCGATCTGCGAAGGATGGAGCGTAGTGAAGACCCTGTGCACCTTGCCAGCCAATTGGCTCGTATCGCAGACTCGCAGTCGCGCCTTGCTGCCAACTCTATGCGCTTTGTCAGAATATCCTGCCTGCGCCGCTGCTATATCAGCCGAATTGAGTATGACGGTGAGTTGCCCATTATTTTAACTAAAATTAAAAACTTGGTGACGGATGACTACTATATGTGATTTTGCCTCTATTTCAATATTTATGAAATCCAATCGTTAGAATATTACTAAAAATGTGGTGGATCTCTGGGGATAGAAGAACAATCGCATTGTATGACTCTGTTTGGTTGTTAAGTAATATTGCAGAAAAATATTTTTTTAACATTAAAAAATGTATCGATCTATAGATGTTAGAAGAATTTCTGGATAGTCCCGAAGCGCAGAAACTTAAACTCGTTCAAGTAATAAAACAGGGAAGGGCCAAGAAACATGGCAAGAAGTGAATTAGCCTGTGCAATTATTGAATTGAAGATATTTAAATGGAATTGTTTACTATACATTGTTTTAGTTATTGGTACTACTTTTCAACGTTGTTTACGGAGTATACTTAAAAATAAACCATTGATTGGAACACTGCTACCTACTATCTAATGTGAAATGTCCTTCCTGTCGCAACGGTTACATTTCACGATATTTTGGAGCGAACAGTGCATTCCTTGTGAGAAAGATCTCAATTCTCTCAAATCTCAATTCTCTGAAACAAAGTTGGAAAGAAATACTTAAAGTAATGTATGTATGAATAAACTAAACTGTATGAATTTCATACGATTTGTCTTAATTTTGTATCCACCATAGTTGATGTTCATAATGAACATTGAATATTTACTCTTGCAGTTAATTGTTTTGTTTATTTATTGTTTCTATAATTGGATGCTAATTAACTAGTCTGTGTCCGTAGTGACGTAAAATTTGTATTTATTATATTGTTAAATTTATTTGAAATGTATCCAGCTTTTTCGTTATCTTTATTTTTATAATTTCTTTAAGCCGATCATAAGTCGGTCTTTAATTTTCTCATATTAAATTTAGATGTGATGAAATGTGAAAATGCATAATTAAAACCCCGTCGCTTTAAAATCCATAAAAATCTATTTTCTAACCGTGTACCTAACCGTTTCTTTTTATTCGTAATTCTATCGCGACGGGGTTTTAGTTATAAGTATATGTTTTAAAACTCTGAGTCTGCGATTTTCAATATTCAAGTTTATAAATTTTACTAGTAAATATATTATGTTTGAACACTTTAATGACTAAGTCTCTCGAAGCCCGTTTTTTACTCACGATTCGGTTGTCATAAATAATTTTAGCCACATGAATCGTGTTTTTTTGTCCCTCTCATTTTTGTCTCTCTCAAACCTTTGTTTATCAATTGCATTATCAAACGCCTTAAGAATTGTCTTTATTAAGAACAGTAGCGAAGGTCAGATAATAAAAACCAATGAAGAAATTGGACACGATTGAAATCGCAGGCTTGGTTTGTTAGGTGTTTCTGCCGTGTCGATGTTACTATTGTAGTCATTGTGAATCTGTACACTTTTTGATGTCGCTATACATATTTTTCTATGGACGTAGCGTTATATAGCCTCTATTCGTAATCCTGTTGAATGGAACATCCGTTTACATCTTTCGTCTATTTGCAGAATTGTCTTAAATCTTGGAGGGTGTCAGCCTCACCTTATACATAAAATCAATTCAATTACACTGGTTTAAATTAACATTCGTCCCATAACATGTCTATTCTGATGTATTTTTGTGGATACGGCGTCAATTTATGACGCGTTTAGGTGAATGTCATATGATTGCGTGTTGTGTACGAATCAATTTTAAAAACAAATTTATAATTTTAGTTCTATCATTGTCCAACTAAGACGTTCGCACAAAATTCAAGTTTTCGCTTATTCCAGTTTTATTTATTATTGATGGCTGTACTGAGAGAGTAAAATATAAGTAGTAAATAAAAGTTAATGGATTTTAATGGGTTTAATAGTATTCTATATTATATCAAAGCGAAGTTTAATTGAACACCTAAATACGAAATGTTTTCGTTTTGCAAGCATGTTTAGTCGCTGTTAAACGAGGGTTAAAATGTTCCAAAATATGCGTATAACAATATAGATACTATTAAATTTCTGAAAATCTTAAGGTTTCAGGATTTTGAAAAGTAGGTGTGCTAAAAGTGTGCCTTGAAGGACACCCGTAATAAGATGCATGTTTAAGATTAACACAAAAGTTAATACAGGTATGCTGTGATAAGGTTCTCTATAGTATTCGGCCAAGGTAATCCTTTTTATAGGAAAATGAAATAGGATGGTGGTTTTTGGATTTGGTGATGATGAATACAGCCAAACGCTGAGTCTGATCTTATTCTTTGCTATTGTTATAACTTTCGATGCAAGCCAGTTTAAACAACTCTGTGATTTATATTTATTGTTTATTACTTGCCGAAATATTGGAACAATTTTATCGGGTCTTATAGTCTCGACAAGATCTCTTTTCTTTTCCAATGTAGACCTATACAATTGGGCCATACTATATTTTTATGTTTAGTAATAGTTATGGCGGATCCGTCAAATGTATTCAATCTGTGATTATTTTTCTCTTAGCGTTATATCTGTCGCGTGTAACAATTCCTTGTCTAATTTATGTAAGTAAATAAATATTTGTGTAACTACATTTGATTTGTTTTATTTGTTTTTCAATGAGTTATGAAAAAAATTAATCTTAAGAAATTAAGACATGTTTTTATGCATTTCGATCGCTTATTAGTTGAGGGACTGGAAATGAAGGAAAACATCTTGTAAATAGGGCTAATTATTACTAGAAATGTGTCTGTAATATGTTTATCCCATGACTTCTACGAAGAAGTGTCTACTATGTCCGGAAGCAAAATTTTCTCGTTTCACGATCTAATATTAACATATGCTTTTCCACTGTATGTTGGTAGTAAAAACACTATTTAGGTAGTTTTTTATTTAAAAATTAAAAATAATAATAATTAGGTAACTTTAACAAAAAGACCTTGGATCAAACGAAACATCACAAGAAATATTTTTTAATATTATATTTAACAATTCAAATGAGTTCTATCAAGCGTAAACATCCATTATCGTTAAACACATAGTAAAAGAAGCAATAAATAAACGGGACAGCGGAATGAAAATAAGAAGACAGTTTATACAAATCATTCTCATTCACGGATCTATTTCGATTTTACAAGTATTTTATTGTTATCGTTGCGACTGAAGATCAACTGTTTATTTTAGATACAGCTGCATTTAAGTTGTTTAGTTGAACACCAATTTTACTAAACACTAATAGACTAATCTACAAGCAATACACCGCGAAATAACCCACAACCAATCGACGCACGTTTCGCCCCGACACCGGAGCATCCTCAGGATGTTGCCTCTACGAACTGCGTTTTGAGAGTAACCCTAATAAACCAACTATTAGGATTTTGTACTATGTACTTCCGCAAAGTAACGCCTGATTCTATTCATTTGTATAAGTTTTTATTTCTTATTAATTATACCAATTTTACTGCTTTTATATTCAAAAAGTTTCTAACAATACACATCCCTTTCGCTGCAAACTCAAATTTGACACTTCGATCATTTACTCCGCGGGCGAAAATACAAAAAAAACATTACAATATCATTATATGTCAGATGAATCGATAAAATGAGTTTTCTCTAGAAATTCGTGTCATAACTAAATTATAGCCACTCACAAAGCGCAAAGAAGACACAATTATAACAGCAGAGCACCGCCTTTGATCGTGACAAATTTACGTCTTGGCGCTAAGTGCCATGTGATATATTACTCCACTGAATTGAGCATTTTTCACTTAAGTATTTAGAATTTAAAATATTATATCGATGAAAGCCACAGTTATCAAACTAATTTAGAATAGTTCAATGCTTTGGCTTACGACTATCAACTCTGAGGTCGTGCCTTCAAACCTGACTTGATTTTTTTTATATGCGCGATTAATGTAATAATATCGGGACACATTTTCACACGGTCGGTTAGCCCCAAGCTATTATGATTATATAGATCCAAAAAATCGAAGGCCTGTATGTATTGGACAACGCGGATCACCAATTTGCTTATTACTCAAGAAATTATCTATTTATTAGTAAAAACTTGCAGTAAAACACATTTTAAGGCGTATAGAAATCTTTGAAACGTAAGTGACCATGATTTGGTGAGGGGTACAATTGCGAACTGAGGATTCCGGAAGCCAAATTTTATTGGAGTATAAAGTCCCCTCTATAATAACCGCATAAATCGCCTCTAAAATCGGCCGCCGTCACCGGAAGTGATTTTCCATTCCACCGCGGCCATTATTGGGCACTTTCTCAGATTTTTCCTTTAAAATGTTGCCATTGTTGCCTATTGATGTGTGCTTAATGCTTTAATGCCGTTTTTAAAAGGCTTTTGACACGATTCCAGTGTGCTTACGAACACATTAATATTTTCTAGTCAACCAACGGTCTTAGGAGAGGAAAATATCTCTGTACAAATCAGAAATTTATCCATTGCTTTTGCAATATAATATAATTTTTGTAAAAACTTGTTGAG
The DNA here is from genome assembly GCA_963693355.1 of Pontia daplidice. Taxonomy (NCBI): domain Eukaryota; kingdom Metazoa; phylum Arthropoda; class Insecta; order Lepidoptera; family Pieridae; genus Pontia; species Pontia daplidice. The sequence goes on along the minus strand of CAVNZL010000011.1, from coordinate 315,330 downwards.
TGAAGATTATTACTATTACTTTATTATAATACAGGGGGCAAACGGGCAGGAGGCTCAACTTCTGAATTTTCCCTTCCTTGTTATACATTCGAAGATCGGTGTTCAGCTGATCCCTAAGGTTTTTAACGTAGAACGGATTCAGGTACGCCCGATGCTGTTCAAAGCACTTTAGGTATTGTTCTGATAAGCGCCTGCCGTCGAAAGTTTATATGAAATATTAGTCGACCTTATGAATGTATTAAGATGTCGAATTGCATAATGACGCGTGCCATTTGTTACATTTCACACATCAAATTTGATGCACCTTCGTTGAATGCACCACGAGCACAGCTTTCTCACAACCAAATCATTTGTCTAAGGATGCGCGGTTGTCATGGTTGGTGACTTTTTCACTCATATCTACTGTTTCCATTGTTTACTGCGGTGACCGCGCTTGAATTCTGCAAACCAGCGATGAATAGTCCTCTTGCATATAGCAAGAGGATATTATATACTAACTATTAATCTATATATCTATTTATTTAAATGGCGCCAAAATGTAATAACAATTGAGAAACAGATAAAAAGAGTTCCATTTTCAAATGTAATTACTTTTTAAATATTGTAAGTGATCTTAAGCGCCCTTTGACACCAACTCATTTTTTATTGCCGCTCCTCTCGCCATATACAATTTTAGTTAATTAGTCCAATCATTGAAAAGATGAAGTAACGTATATTTACACATTTTGCTAACTCTTAAGAAATGGAATACTCAAAATAAATCGATCGAAGAGGGTGTTATCGTCACACTCGATCGCTGCATTGGACTTTGGGGATTAAAGACGACCGTACTCGCGACCTTAAATCGTATAAATTAAGAAACATTCTGTATTTACGGGTTTTGTCCTAATTTTGTTACAATAATTAAATTATTTACTTGAACTTTATTGTTACACATACCTTTATAGGTTACTACTAATCTTTAGATAAGTTTTATTTATTTATTTCTCTCTAAATGTTCTCAATCTACTCAGGTCACGTTTGAGATTTGATTTTTGTCGTTTCCTTCCCGTATGCTGTCAACAAAGTAGTGAATTATCGTGGGAAGCGGGATTCAGTGAAACAGCTTCCTGAAGCTCCAGGCTCACAAAACCGCCTTTGAAACCCAAATTGATTTAAAAATCGAATACAAGAACAGCAACGCAGTTACGCGTTCTTATCACGTGTGTAGCCCGCCTTACGGTGAGGCGCCACGGACTAAAAAACCACGTCAATTCATCGCTAATGGAAGTTACGGAAGCCGTGGAGTCGCTTCTACGTTTACATCAAACATTGTTTTATGTTGAATCCAAAGTTTATTATTACTACTAATACATAGCAGTGGCGGGTTAAAAAGGGAGATGAAAGAAAATTGAGCAAATCGATATCCAGATTTAAAATATGGTAAACATTAAATGAATATACTATATACTGATAAAAATCATAATGTATAGCTTAAAGTACCACTGGTATACAAAGCTTAATTTTATACAGAACCATTTTTCATATGTAAGCACTTATCTCTAATTCTATTATGACGTGTTAAGCAAAACGATTCTATGCCCCGAAAATGCACAAAACAAAAACATTCAGCCGTGATTTATTGAATTATTAACAGATGTAATAAAAATAGACATAATTTAATAACACGACGGCTCCATGCATCAGGAATACACTGACGCGACCTTGTATGTCTGGATGGTCGTATGCAATGGATAACATCGAATGAAAGTACATAAATATGTAAGAAAAGTATTTATTCCACGTACCTACCTCTTCTGTAATTATTTAATTTAATTGCACATACGAATACGTAATAAACAAAACAATTTTTTTATTTCGACTCAAAAATGCATTTCAACACACAACTGTTTTTTTTTTTTTTTTTGCTTTGGTTTATAAATGTTATACATTGTTTAACTGTTAGGGTGGAGGAGAAGGAAAGAAGCGGCTATTTGATACCTTCTTGTTTCCTTCTCCTTTACATTGGTATGGTAGTTTGTTACATATGGTGTTTAACCAAGGAGTCGCAGTCCTTGTTTGAAAAGAAAGTTATACAATACTAAGTGAGATATTATTAATTTAAACAAGAATTTGTGAAATAGCATACGCAGATGCTTTTACTACATTTTAAATTTAGAGAATCAAAAAGAAAAAAGATGAGGTGAACAGAAATATGTTGAGTTTATACATTTAAATTATCTTACATTAAGAATTTAATTGGTATTCGCAGATACCCGTGAATTTATCTACTTTAGTGTAAACACACAACTGTTGTCAGATACGGAATTTATTTCAGTGTATTTCAAGCAACGCTTCCATTATATGGTCCTGATAATTACTCCCGGACAAGATAGCATTCATTGATGGCAGAAGTTCCCTCTCAAACTAGCCTTCATCACCAAAGCCCAGTTCCACGTGTCATCAGGCAACTCAAAAATTTCCTTAACTCTGTGCCACAATGCGACATGATTGTGTCAAATTTAGGTATGCTTGAGGAGGTATATAAGTACTTTCTAGATCAATACTTTATTGTTATTGTATATTAAAAATTGTATAATTGTTATATTATTTATTCTGTATATAATCTTTTGTACTGTATTATTCGCCTTAGCTGTAATAAATAACAGCTTTGGATGTGAAAAATCAAAGTTGATTTATTAAAATACATTCGTTAAACGTTTGAATACTGTTTCGCTCTCGGCTGCCTCGTCTTCAGTCATACGCCGCTAAAAGCTTTCGGAAGGCACAGACACGCGCATAATATAGCGTGGCGTTTATTTTTACCGCCGATACCGACCTTTACCTATCCACATACGTCTTGCGTGACAATATTGAAGCAACGAAGTGATAGATTTCACACGCTTATTAGAAACTTCTTTAACTACGTTGCTCCGTTTTGTAAGGGATTGTTTTCGTAACTCAATACGCTTTGTAGGCTTTCTTAATTAGGAGCTTTTCTTTCTCTCTTCCTTGTAAATATTCCTAAGTTTAATTGTCTGTTAGCTGAATAAAGATGTTAAATGATTGGAATTACGTAGGTTACAAAAAGCCGCTAACTGAAACGATTCAAAAATATTTTAACAAAAGCAAAAACAATTTCGCCGTATGTCTAATAACTTTGATCCCTCGTTGTGAACAACTGTCAAACGATAAGAAGTCTTTCTCGCTGGCCTCGTAATCGCCACATCTACCCTTGATAGGATACCCTGATAGGAATCGAAGCGGTAATTAGATGACATAGTAATAAAATCATCCGCGTCATACCTTATCTCGTCTTTGATCACCCACACCAAGGGACTCGTAATTTATTCAATTTTGACTTGTTTTGATCTGCAAAATTGCTTGATTGATGCTTAGGTAAAAGCTTTCTAAGAACTATAAGTATATTTTATATAAAACTGTGTTTATTACTCTTTTTACACGTATCCCTGTAATTATTTCTGTATTTTGTCCATGCAATGTATTGTGTCAACGTAATTTTGACAATATATTAATACATTATAAACAAAATGTCAGGTGGCCTACCGAATGTGCAGCGGTAAGCTCATCAGATATAATTTCTTACAAATACATAGTCGAAAAAGTGCAAAGTTGCGTTATTGTCATACTTCTAGTTTTCTCGACAAAAGGCTGAACATTATGAGCAACGTAAATCGTTCTTTTGAGCTTTGACAGATCTTACAGTAAACAGAGTATTATAGGAAATGGTAGATTGGTATGGGTAGGCGAGGTTCTAATAAGAATCAAATCAGATTACTCCACTAGCATAACCTATTTTTTACAAGCTGCTCGTTACGTTCTGGTTAGTTACTATTTCATTTCAGTTTTTTCTTAGAGGTCATTAACAGATGTAATCCTATCTATGTATCTTCTTAAGTTTATTTATTTATTTATTTCTAATAAGTTTTTAGTATAAGATGGATTGTTGTCCTGAAAAAAGATTGACAAACGGTGTAATATTTAATAGTGAATAGTTTTTGTAATAGTTTTGTAATAGTTGGTTAGCGCCACGGTTAGCTCAATTGGGATGTTTTTATTAAAACAATTTTATAACCAGATTACGGCCAGCAGTTATAGTTATCGCACGAATGCTGAATGTACCGGGGTTCGAACCTGGTGGTATGGTGACCATTACGCCGTCGTAATAAGGGTCGTTAAACTCGAAAACGATTTCACAATTGTATTAAGAAGAGTTTGAATTGAAAACTTTCGATGAATATTTAAGTTTCGCCTCTAAGGAGTTGCGTGCCAAAAAAACAAACATACTGTACGATATGTAACAGGAGATAAATTTTATGAAATATAGATTCTTTTATATATGATAAGAATGTCGGGCGAAACAGCGGGACATTAGTATATCCCAATTATATGATATCAAAAATGCGTGCATGATCAGCGTAGAGCCATCGGTCACGCATTCAACCCCGTGTTTGTAATTAACGGGATGGGTGCGACTTATTGATTTATGGGGGTGATTTCACGATTACACATTTACAGAAAAGTTAATCATTCCCTGTGTAAAACGCGATAGCCATCGCGAGGGTTTCATATCGCTTCCAAAGCTCATGTATTAGGTATTAAAATTATTACAATTGCTCTTAAGATAGATTTATTTAAAATACGAGTAATATTTTTGTCTAAGCAATTTCTTTTAAGCAAATATAAATATTGCACCCTATAACACTTGAGAAATAATAAATATTATTATAAAATAAGTGTCTGTAGCGGACAACTAAATATAACACCCTCTGTAGTGAAGTATCATCTGTGCAAATATGAGTAACTTGATATATGTCGCGAACAGGACACCCTTCATGGCCATACGGGAGGATTAAATTTATACTATTAAAAAAAGACTTTTTCAGATTTCCGACTACAGTGGTTATTAAGAGATGTTCGAAAATTAATTAATTTTATCATAATTTCTTGGCAACAAAACCGTATTGCAACGTTATATTTCAAGATTAATATGTATCGTTATATTTTAAATGATTTGTCTCTGTGAAGACAATTGATCCCTATTAAAAAGTAGCATACCTAAATTATACTGGATACCTTAAAACTCCAAGCAAATATTGATTGTACCCATCACTAAAAAGCCAGCTGCCATTTCGTGAGGTCTGACCATCGCAATTATATTCAGATTAACTTCACGTAGACAACGAGGTGTGCCCTTTGCCCTCTGCCCACGCGGTTGATGATTCATTCCCTTCTTCATATTTTAACTCTATTAAGCTTTTCGAAAGGGGTTTAAACAGCTTTGGTCTCAGATAGAAGAAGAGGTTGACTTTCAGCTGGCCAACAATCTAAAGGCTTCTCGTGCGTGTCTTTAATATTTAAAAAAAAAAATCAGACGTACTGTGAATTTACTTATTTGACTTAGATTTGATCAGTAAAAAGGACTTGCTTTAGTTTATTTGATAATACGCAACGCCGCACGTTTTTCTACAAATCTTTATTGGACTAAAATAAACAACAAATTTACCGTATTGTACGCGCGAACACGTCCAAACCCTGCGCACGTTATAGAGGACTTAAACAAAATTGTCACATGTACTAAGTCGTAAGCAGTGCTAATCTGTAAAAATCCTGTCAGGCTAAAAATTTGATGCGGCCTCATGCGCCTCCCCCGCCCCTGCGCCCCTCGGGCCCTCAGTTGCGTCCCCTCCGAGGGCTGTGAAAGCATATTTATGTAAGTTCCTGATTGACGATGATGGCTTCCCCTTGGTTAGACACGGCGCAGTCTCATTACAACGAACTTTGAGATTACATTTCAATTTTTTCATTACGATTAGAAACTCTAGTCAGTAAAAATTCTTGTTAATACTTCTCAGACTATTAATTGAATGTATGATCGAACATCAAGAATTAATATTATCATACGGAGATATATGTTCTTATAAAGTTTATGATGACTCCAAATATGTTCACCAGTATTACATTTTCGAGTATCGCAACTAGGGCCAATAGCTAGTAATTTTTAAAAGTGCAGTTCTCTTGCTATAACTACAAAGAGTCGTTGTAGTTTGGATCAATGTGATTTCATACCCATAATGTACGAGTCGTTATTCGTAGCAGCAAGCCGGCACGTTACGCACTTAGCGTAGTGTCGCATTGTACAAAACTATATGAATATACATTATACCTTAATGGTGATTGTTTGGGGATGGGTTAAGGTGCTCAGATAATGTTCTGACTCATTAAAACATGTTGTTCTATAGTAAATTTTATTTTACTTTTAGAGGAGAGATTTAGAATGCTTTAGTGCTGTATGATTCGAAATAATGACGAACTTATCTAACTTAACTCATTATTAACACCTACAATGAATATATTTCATTAGAAAAGGTTTTTGGTATTAAATCGGTACTGGTGCCTAGAGTGGTGGCAGTTTTCGAATCCTAACAGCATCGCAATATGGCAAGCAAAAAAAACATTAATAGTATACGGTACCCATTTTAAACAATATTTTAGTTAACACTCGAATGAAAAACATTTTTAATTTATACAAATGCACATACAAACAGAATTCAGCTATCCTTTCGCCATTTTAATTACGTGACAATGAAATTATCCAATTACAATAATATCGCCCGAGGCTCGAAGGAGCAAAGGGTTGCAATCAACTAATTGCCGGTTAATCCACGGACAGACGTGCAACAGAATTAATTACGTCTCATATTAAAGATAACATCTAAATTAATAGGGAATGGATAAATACCATAAAGTTCTGAATCATACCTAGAGTTGATATAATCCTTAACTTAGGATGCGTCTCTGACCCAATTTTATTCATATGCAGTTACAGAAATTACCTACGTATATAAAACTTAGAAAAATATAAAATAATAGGCCAATTTAGGTACCTCGGATCGTTAATAAGCAGTGAAGGAGGCTGTGAGTAAAGAATACCGCGTAGAGCCTTAATAAAGAATCCTTGATGACTAAACGAATGCGAATATGGAGCGCTCACAATATATCTTTAAAGATCTATCTCTTTAAGAGGAATGTGTCCACATTGAGGCAAATGCATATGATAGCTCGTAAATTTAGAAAAAGTGGAAGTCAGAAATGAAGAACACGACTGAAGCTAACTAAAACCTTTTATAAACTGTAATTCGGTAGGACTAGTATAAAACATTTCAATAAAATTATTTACGATAAAATATTATTGAATAAATAAATAAAATTATTTTATTTTATTTTAATTATAGTTTAGTGTTTGTTAACTATCAAGTTTGCCGAAATTTAAAACATATGTATAATGCCAAGGCTCGGTCCTTGTGTATATTCTAATGTAGAAAATATTTAACCTAAAATTTATGTTGTTTAGCTTGCCTAGATAATTCATGTGACAAGTCAGGGCCGAACACAGTTTGACATCATTGCAAAAGTATCCTAAATCATTTAGCTTAAGTTTGAAGCGAGAGAAATCAATAAGTAATATCTCGAAATCACGAAACATTAATTACGCTTGCTGAGTACCAATGTGGGGACTGGGGAGGCAGTGGAGCGACGCAGGGCTACGTTAGTCGCGCCACTACGCACACACTTTATTGACATATTTTGTTTTGAAATCTATGATTTTTATGACTAAACACTTTTGGGTTTCGAAAATAAAAAACGTATTTTTTAATTAAGATTAACGCAAGGAGGTATTGGCATTTGTATTTCAAAATGGCTCCGCTTACAATAAAATAGTTCTTAGCTTGTTAATAACTAATACTATTTGTATCATTTACAAGCCAACTAATTAGTCGAGCTAATCAGCGGCAGATGTTGATCTATGATCGCGTGCGCACGCGCCATTGCACGCAACTGTTGTCATTGCCTCATCGTGATACTGATTAGCCATCGCTCATCCCCCGACTATTGCAATTGACCAAAGTGAGTCTTAATGCTGTACAGCAGCAAAAAATGTTGTGCTAAAGTCCGTATCTCTTTTCTCGAGTGGTATATAAGATACGCAAAATAGATTAAATTGCTTGCATCACTCGAGAACAATAAAGTTTTTGATTTTTTTGAACTTTTATTTGAACAAGCGAGATTTGTTGCTTTGACCTTCAAATGTAATACGGTTAGTATTGAACAAACCTTCTGAACAGATTAATTTTATTATTTTTTTAAATTGCAGAGACGATAATTATAAGTAGTGCATCGAGGTTTTTTGCTGATACGTGAACTTTGCGTCATAAAATATTTTAGCTAACAAATGATATGCTCGTCTTATGATTATTTTAATCAATAGTGTAGGTAAAGCGAGAAAATAAAAATAATAGCATCAAAAATGAAATTATCAGCTGTCAATCTGATATTTCGTAGTTCGCCATTGTTCGTTTACAACCAATGGCGGCATCCGCTTTGAATTTCGAATGTTTTCTTTTTAAATTCAAAGGGCTATTGTTTCACTAGCCGTTCTCTGTATCTATAAATCAGAGATCATAGATACTGTAGCAGTATATAATTCTTTTATCAAGAACTGAATTAAATTATTTTTCGGTTGTGACCATTCTCAAGCAAATTAAAGACTCACCGGAGGCCGGATCATTATATTCTATATTTGCCATTGAAAATAATATTCACTACCCAATATAGGTGAGGTACTAGTTTTTACTATGATTGCCAAATATAAAATCATGTACTACAAGGATGGAGGATAATAAGGAATAGTTTACAATTAATTCTGTAATTAATAAGTTTTCTTTTCAAAATATTCTCATATTTTAACAAACATTAAGCGCGCAACGAAAGCTATAATAAACGAAGTAGGTACATACCTATGTACGCGTCGTTCCGGTTTCTGGTAGTCGGCCAAAACATGCTCCTCTTATCTCGTAAACTAGAGAATAAAGTCTACTTTTAATTTTTCGTAGGACGTATCAATGATTATACACTTTTCATATAATGTGGGTATTCAAGAAAAGCTTATTCGACAATTTCTCACTTAATTTAACAGTTAAAAAATGCAATTTCTAATGCATTTGCTGCATGCCCAATCATAGAGAATTGGGGTAATTTAAGCCTTAAGTGGTTCAACCCACCCTATATCTGGGGTAATTTGAAACTGCCCAGTCACCCACACTTGCTAATATTTTGACATTTTGATGCACCATCAACGTGAAAGGCTTTTAAATTTTTTACTTTAAATTGGCTTCGGAAGCTTCAGTGATGTACGCTATAATTTACGGCTTTTGTGGATTCGCTTTTTACAGCAAAGACAGTCCAGGTTCGAGTCTGGAGACAATGAAATATATGTTTTATTTCTCAAGTTAAGACTATGTTTATAAAAAAACATCAAATATTATACTATCCATTAATCTGAGATCTGTGGTCGACAAGCTGTGACAACACAACATTCAAAATGTAATACAAAAGTGCGCTGATCACGATACAAATAACCAATAATGGAAATAATGATTGGAAACATTACGAAATATAAAAGCTTGCGCCATAAGGCTTCTAAATTATTCAAAACAGGCCCCGCCCTAACCCATGCGCACGATTCGTTGCGCTCTGATTGGCCGCTTGCGTCTGCGCATATCATATTTAATGCATTTTATGAGTTTATGAATATTCAAGTTATTTAAGCCTCTAAAAATTTTTAACTCGAGTGCAAAATATGCGAATATATTCTTTTAATATTTTTGTATATGTATCAAGTTTTGGTTTGAGTCGAAGCTGTATTGATGTTCTCAATTCTTTTGTTTTCTTTATGAAGTTAATGTTCAGGATCCTCTTTTTGAGAGCTTTTTGTGGAACTCCTGCATCGTGCCAGTTATACACGATGTTAGTATGCAACCACATTGATAGTCCAACGAAAAAAAGCATCATGAGGGCATTCTCAAGGTGATTGTTATCCAACTTCAACCATTGATGAAGATTACAAATTTAGATTATTATGGAAATGTTTATATCAGCAATATGAATCTTTAACTTCAAGAAAACATATGATCAATTTGCCTAAAATTATAATAGACCAATTTATACCAATACTCCGCGAAAAAACGTTGGAGGCACTCGACAAACGATTTGCCTCGACACCGGAGCATCCTCAGGATGTTGCCTCTACGAATACCGTTCATTCAAGGAGTATTTAATAAATTGGTCTATTAAAATTGTATAACGCCTGATTCTATTAATTACATTGAATTTGCCAAAGTATTTCACTTAAGTTGTCTAAATAAGAACTTTAATAAGCATTATATATTTCCTTCAAAATAAATTGTAATACTGGTGTAGTTCTTTGATTAGTAGGTTAGTTAAAGGCGGAACATGCGTACAAAATATGCCGCTAGTGAGGTTAATCGATTGCTTTATTGATAACCAAGCCCCGTGCGATATACGATTATAAAGGTCTTGGGCGCGTAATCTATTTGCTAATTATTATTGTTTACCGTTAAATATTAATAATATCAATTCATACACTGATATGAAAAGGACCTCCGTGATGTTTATATATATATATATATATAAATAATACACAAAAATAATAAATATATTATATTTATATATATATAACGTTTGCCAACGTTTGCGTGTATATATACCTATATATATATATATCATTCAATTAATAAATATAAAATAAGGGTTGATCGTAGAAGGGTGGATGTATTTTTGTACGTTATATCATAAAAAATAGAACCTAAAAATTTTGTATAAAAAATATTAAAAAAATTAACAGTGGACTACCCTTAACATTTAGGGTGATGAAAAATAGATGTTGGCCGATTCTCAGACCTACTCAATACGCTCACAAAGTTTCATGAGGAGGAGTTTCGGAGGAGTTCAAATTCGAACCCCATGACACGAGAATTTTATATATATTTAATTAAGTATTGAAACATAATAGATTTCGACTCCATCGGTATTATCCTATAAGAAATAAATTAGTAAGTCACCATAGGATGAATTTGTGAATTTTAAATGGTTCAGTCAGAGAATGAAAGAATCCTCCTATTTTAAATTTCATATTATCCATACGAATATCGGATCGATACAATATTATCTATATATAATTCATTTTCGCACTCAATGGCTCGTGTTGAAAGATGTACTTAACGTAGCCACTTATTCCGTTTGTAATGGAAAATATAAATGTGGTGTTAATACAATTTTATTATTGTTTTAATTTTATTGCATGAGTGGTTTATGTTATGGAAACCGTGAACACTTGTTTCGTAATACAAGAACAATAAGAAGATATATTTTGTACATATATTTTGAGTTTGTACATATATTTTTCGAACCTATCTTAATCAATTACATAATCAGACTAACAAAGATCATGTGTTTTTTTCGCGTAATTGAATTTAATCGTTCATCACATTATAGAGGTATAGTTTAATTTAAGGCAATATGTAATATACAGTTTGGTGAAGCTGCGAGCAATCCAAACACTCTTGGAGGCAATAATATTCAAATCGGTTTAATATCCGGTGCAGTCGGCTCTTCAACTGTTTTGCATCAGCAGCGATAGCACTCGACTACTGGATTGTTTAGGGATATTTTAAATAATCTAACGTATGGAGAGCTCTCGCCTTGGTTCGACTTTTTTTTTGGTTTCTGTGGAATTTATGCCAAAGCATTTATTATGGAATTTGAAGACTTGGATTTACCACCAGTTTAGGTAGTTTTTTCTGTATATAATAAAAAAGAACACGTGAATTTTAGAGAGATAGATAGAACGGTGTTATAAGACCGGCCGTTCGCGTTGAATTATATAATAAAAGAGTTTCTAAGGAAATGTATGGTTTGATTGTAATGTTCTCAATGCAGTGACCTTGCAAATTTGTTTCAGGGCGATTAGAAAATCATAAACTATAACAGAGCGAAACAATGTTAATTAAAAATTCTTGCTATCGGTAAAAACGCTCTAACATTAGTAAAAATTATAGAGGCGTTAAGATCAAAGGTAGATGCGCGGGCGCCGGCGATAACGCCACTTAACTCTGAGTGCTCCTCAAATAGCTCAGCTATTTATAAACCGACTTTCAATGACGGACATATTTAGTTGTGTATATACAAAACACTACTTATTTACAACTTGTTTAAGTAACGTAGAAAGAGGCATATTTTTCAAATAATCGGTGATACCGATAAATGACATCTGAGTGATTTATTAGTTCATACAATTTTCAATTTTAACTGCAGGATATGACCGTATACGTAGCATTAGTTGAAGAAGAGTATCAGATATTTAAATAAATCTTTTTAAACGGCTATTCACTCGTTTTAATTACATTTTTCACATAGCTCGTTTCGCTTTCTGCAGATATATAAGCTAATCGCTAAATACGTCACATTTTCATTAGGGACATATATTACAGCAAGATAAAACTCAAAATTTATATTAAATAAAAGCTAAATATTTAAATTTACTGCCAGTTCAAGTCATGGGCATAGAGCAGATGAGAAGAACTGGCAAGAAACTTTCCGAAACTCTTTTCAAAGACCCAAGAATCCGGCGAATCGATCTGCATTATTAATATTATTACCATATGTCCGTATGCACCTAGTAAGCCAGCATTTCGTATTTTTACATTTAATTTTCGGCTTTTAATTTATCGAGTATAGACATACAATTTCGATAAAATTTAATTACATCCAAAACTGTATCTAAATGAAAGCTCTGATCGAACTACTTCGACTAGTCCAGGTAGGTACGCAATAAAAGTAATTAAATTAAACGATTAGCCAATTTATCAAATAACATAATGCGGCGTACACTATCGTTAACGTCACGGTGCAGTTAGGTCTTCTATATGCGAACAACACTTTTATTTGCCTTATATGCAGCATGATGATTAGGATATTTTATAATATGATATGGATAAATTAAAATATTACTTACTCGTAATAATGAATTACCTCTTAATCGGTTCAATACGTTTCTTAGACAATGTGATTAACATTACAAAGAAAGAGGAATCACATTCATGAAGCATTTACGTCTGATGCCTGATGAAACTACTAAGATTTTAGGTTTTTTATGATAATTTTTATAGTACCCTGCCAGAAGGCAGAGAAATTAAGAGTTCCACTTAAGACTGCCTAATTGTGGAATGGCAATAAATGCACTCGATTATAACTGCCTTACAAATTCGTTACATCATGTTTATCATAACAAAGTATAAATAACAATATGTCAAATTTCTATGGGTATCAATTACTTAGGATATAAAAGCCATTTTTTGCTGAAACTTTTCATTCTGCCGCAGTTTTTACTGTGGAGGTGAAGGGTAAGAGGACCTTTGTTATAACTTCATTTCATTGTCTTTTTCCACTTGATATTCTATATCCAATAACAATGTTAATCTAAAACAAAGGCGTTCAAATTGTTAATTGGAATAGTAATTTTCAAATTATGCATTAATATTAATATTACAACAAGTCATATTGTAATATCACCTCAATGAATGTTTCAATTCTTCTCATTTCAGTGGTGCATCAAAAATGTCGTCCATTTACTTAGTCCTATGTCTCTTTGCTGTCGCGAGAGGGTACCCCTCTGAGAGTGCTGAAGAAGCAGCCCTTCACGCTGCTATCGCTGCCCACCAGCAATCTGCTCAAGCAGACGCTGCACGATCCCGATCGGGTGATGCGGCAGTAGTTTTAGAGGCAGCCGGGCGGGCGGCGGCAAGCGAATACGCAGGGTCTGCGGCGGTTGATGCACAAGATTATGCCGTTGGTGGTGTAGGTGGGGCGCAAGCTTATGGCGCCATGCATAGTGGAGCCGGCAATGAAGGGCTAAGCCGGGCAGGTGCTGAGGGCTATGGTGCAAGAAGCGCATCTGGTGCTGAAAAACTTGGTGCGAGTGATGCCGCGAGTGCCCAGGCTGTGGGTCGCACGGCCGATGGCTCAAGTAATGCATTAGTTGCACAAGGCTACGGCGCACAAGGCTACGGCGCACAAGGCTACGGCGCTCAAGGCTACGGCGCACAAGGCCTCGGCGTACAAGGCCTCGGCGTACAAAGGTATGGTGCGCTTGGTTACGGTGCTCAAGCTGCAGAAAAAGACGATGCCGCGAGAGCAGCTTGGTTTTCAGGGAACGAAAGAGGAAAATACAGATACAGGTACAAAAACCGCGGAATGGGCAACTACTACCCATCTTACCCTTCCTACTCTGCGTATGGAGCCTATTTTCCCCACGCCTATTATTATTCACGAAGTGGAGAAGAAGCTGATGTAAGCGAGGCTAATGCCGGGTCCGCTGCAAGAGCAGCTGAACACGAAGTCGCCAGTAGCCATGCTGTAGGTTTAGGCGGAGATGCTGTCCTTGTTGGTCGTGCAGGCGAATACGCAGAGTCTGCTGCAGATAACAGTGAAGCCGCGCAAAGTCCCGCTGCAGCCCGACGTGGCGCAAATGTATACGTAGGCTTCACAGCTACTGATGCGGCTACTCGTACTGGACTACCCAGTGAACACTCTCGTACTAGCGCTGATACTGCCGATCATTCTGATGCTGAAAGTTACTGGACGGCTGGAGAAAGCAGGAACCATGTAGATTGGTCTAAGGTCGCCAAAAGTGAAGCAAGGTCTGCTGCCGAAGAAAGTGCTGGACATGATGCTGCAGTTAGTCACAGGACCGCTGTAGAAAGTAGGAACCATGCTGGTTGGGTTAGCTCAGTACCATATGAATCGAGAAACAGTGGTGCTGCCGAAGAAAATGTTGCACAAGCTGCTGCTGGCCGCTGGGCAGCTGTAGAAAGCAGGAACCACGCTGGTTGGGCTAGCTCAGTACCATATGAATCGAGAAACAGCGGTGCTGAGGAAAGTGCCGCAGCTGCACTCCACGCCGCTCGACTCGCTCAAGCCGCTGCTGCCCAACGTTCAGGTCATGGCAGCGGTGCTGAGGAAAGTGCCGCAGCTGCACTCCACGCCGCTCGACTCGTTCAAGCCGCTGCTGCCCAACGTTCAGGTCATGGCAGCGGTGTCGCGGGCTTAACAGGACAGGCACAAAGTGCTGCTTAGGCGTTTCTTAAATTCAAATAACCTTTGATATATTATTAATATGTATGTATTTGTTTTTATAGATCTTATTTAATAAAAATCATCGGATGAATACTTGCAATGTTGGACGATGCACCGCTATAAAAAACGGCAGAATGACATGAGCTAACCCCCACAGAGACAGTTCGAAAGTTTACTATTGTAAGTAAATATTTTTAACTATCGAGTTAAGGTATCAGTCGAAATATGCTGATAAATATTAATTGATGTTTAACTGTTTCAGACTCCAAATTGTCGCGAGAACCTCGTATTGTAAATGTCCAGCAGCCATTCGCCAAATGCATCCATCCGACCACACCAATAGCTACTATATTTATTAAACAAATATGTATTACAAATTGTTTATTGTTTCGTATCGATATTTAAATATATGTATTATATAATTTTATAACGAATGCTGAGGTCTTACTCGTGTTTCCCCTCACCAAACTTATCAATGACGCTCTGTATATTCCTTAGGCCAGTTGAGCAAGTCGATCCGTAAAGGATCAGAGGTTCAGGGTGACGGGAGTATCTCAAAGTAATCGGGCAGCGTCACCACGATAGAATACTTTGAGAGGACGCGAGAAATGAATAAGCCAAAGCCGTATTCAAATCTAATTTATTGATCTGAACTACAGCTACACTTTAAGTATAAATCACATATATACACACATATACAACATTTCACATGTGAGTTATTGGTGTATCGCGCATCTTCAGCAATAATATTTAGAACAACCGTGTCAGTAGTATCAGCGGTTGCTCCATGTTCAATGACATCTGAACACCAGTGATTTCAGCAAGGCAAGACCTATGCATTTAGGGTAACTCATTTAGGCTTACAGCACATCGCTGTAAAGTTCAATTTATATTTCATAAGTCTCCTGAAAGGCAGAGAATGAGTTACGTAAAGATAAAGTCACGCAAAGAGACACGTAAGCCAGTCTAAAATTGAACCAAGATTCGAGAAGATACATAATATAATAATAATACAGTTTTGTTATATATATGGCCCCACCAGAAGTTAATAATAACTTAATGTAAATCGTTGTTTCCTAACAATATTTTGCATACAACATGTCTACAAAACATAAAAAATAAAAGCTCTTTAAAACTTTTTCCCAAGCCTTCCCGGGTGCTTCTGCATTTTCACACCTCAAAGTTTGAACCGTGTCGGATCATCGTGAGAGCCGAACCATGACCAACGCGACACGTGACTTGATGAGTATTGATGAACTAACTGAGCCCCTTTCCCCTGTCCACATTCATATTTTCCTTTATAATGAAGTTCATTAGGTAGGCGTATGTGTGAAGGTCTGAAATGACGATTATATTAATCGCAAATCTGTACGTTTTTGTAGTATAATAAAAGTATTTATTAAGATATGGGTTTAAGTAAGGTGGGTGAAACCGTAAGACCTAGCTGTTGAATAAATATTATGTAACTTAAAACTATTGTTCATACAATCAACTGGCTTTTTGTGTGTCTAAATAATAACACTTTAATTGCTAAAATGTAAAGAATAGAATAGAATAGAATAGAAGAATTGTTTATTGCCCTTATTAACATACTGATTAACTTATACTTATTTAATCTTAAAACTAGACTTAATCAACAATCATAAAATGGAAACTACATAATAATGAAAAAAAAAAATTTATAAAAAAAAGAAAGATAAAAAAAAATAATAATAAATATCATTAAAATAGGGGAGAGAATGAATATAATTGTTTCGATCTAAGGGGGGCAATCAGGACCAGACTCAGCTTAAAGCTGTTTGACTTCTCAAACAGCGCTGTTTTTCAGTCTGCTCCTGTTATATCGCGAAACCAGAATATATACACATATATATATATATATATATATATATATATACATAGATATAATATATAATCGGTTTGTTAATATATTAAAAATAAAACGTATAAATATAATAAACAGAAATTGAGATAAATATAAAAAAAACAGAAAAAAAAATATTATTATTATTATTAAATTTGCTCAAATTACTAAAGGGAATATACAACATTAAAATTAAGACTTAAGAGTTAAGAGTATGCGGCAGCATACTCTTAAGAATATATAAAGAAACTAATCAAAAAACTGTAAAACTTTAAAAATTATTTTACAGTATTCCTTAACCTCCTATATAACCCGTAAGGATTTTTAGTTATATTTTATATTCAATGAAATATATAAAGTAACTGTATCCTGAATATAGAAATATAAAAGAAATTTTGTATGTGTGGGTTAAACTTTTGTATGATGTAAAAACAGAGAAGCTTTATCACTGATGGACCTGTTACAGCAGAGGCAGTATTCATTATGTGGCACGTGGTATGAACGTAACATAGTTCCATTTGGGCAGCTTTTAAGGAAATTGTCTGAGGTGCGCCCCTTTACCGCCGCTTACAGTCATGGACATTTATTTTAGTCCGCTGTCGTAATTTTTATTCTTTTTAACGCACGAGCCCTCTGGCAGTGTGTGTCCTTGAGCACCGGTGTAGCATAACATCTGATGAGCTCTTATTGAAACATAATCAGTAAAAAATATATCGTAGATATCAAGTTTTATAATTTAATTAAACCTGTTATTCCTACATTGTTTATGATAATGGAAGAATAATATAATATTGTGAAATACATCAAACAAAGTATACTAATTAGAAAACATACATATTGAAGTTTTATTAAACTATGCTTCTCTTGCTACTGCTATAGTTGTTAAGGCTCATAGTCAGTTATAAATTAAAGTTACCGCTCTTAATTATTGAGCGGCGAGTGTATAACAATCACAGCACTAATGCAGCTCCCTCGTGACTCGTAATTTCGTTAAAATATACATTTTCTAACGGAATATTGTTTTAATGTCGGCTCAACGGACTTTTTGGGACGAGGTGTAATTTACTCAGTCACGACTTATGTATTATGTAAACATAGTATGAATTTATATATTTAAAACTTAAATATGCGTGACCTCCATTATTTTTTTTAAATAGGATTATATCCTCTCTTATATAAAGTGCTTCAATTTCTAATGCCGTCCGAGAGAATCTTCAGAAGCAAGGAGGGAATAAAATTATTAACACAGCGCCGCACAATACGTAGTACCTACTACCTACTCGGCCATAAATAACAGGCTCAAATAAATGTCCGCACGTATGTTCGTAAGCGTTGTAACGGAAGGAATAGTAACCATTACATAGAAATACTTTTAGCGAACAATAGAATTAGTTGCAGAATTTTAAATAAGCTCTTTCCCGTGTTAAATATAGAAAAGTGACAACATTGAAGAACTAAATGTGGTATATTCATAAAAGTGTATTTTTTCGACCAAGTCCAAGTAGATATTTCTAAAATTGAAAAAAAAAAAACTATGAGACTATTAGAATAACTTTTTAATAATAATAAAACTTTACTTTTCATAAACAATTGACCACTGATAAAATGTGTATGACGGTTATTAGAATTTATGGAGCTTTTCTGACTTGTTTTAACAAACTTCATGAGCTTCTCCACATTATTTATTTTATACTTTTTCAAGATCAGAAATTGTACCTATTTCTTATTTGATAGACCAATTCTAATAAGATTAAAGTATTGAGTAAAAATGATCTGGGCCTTAAAACAGTATATTACATTTGTTCAAATAACTATATTTGGTCGATTAATGTATTGAGAAAAATGTATGTATTGTAATGAATTAAATTAATGAAAAAATGTATTGTATGATTGAGAAAAAAATCCAATCAAACAAGGTGGTTTAGGTGTTGTAACATACGTAAATTACATAAGTAAATTCTCATAACTTGTAGTATTTTAAGTGAATCCTAGATTTACAATGGAGGATTCAATAAAATCTAAATCCCGTTGATAAAATTAATAGAATCAGGCGTTACTTTGTGTAAGTCCATGGTACAAAATCCCAATAGACCAATATACAAGCAATACTCCGCGAAAAACCCACAATCACTCATCGAACGCTGTTCGTAGAGGCAATATCCTGATGATGCCCCGGTGTCGGAGCGAAACGCGTCGAGTGGTTATGAGAGTTTTCGCGGAGTATTGCTTGTATATTGGTCTATTGGGATTTTGCACGTTGATAAAACAATTAAAACTTTTTACTAATTAAAAAAACTAAATAATAATAAAAAAACGAAATTTTAATTCATTATTAATAATTTCTTTCAGTATAGGTACACCATACCTGTATCAAACTCAGAATCTCTCGTTTGATCTGATACCATTTAGCTACGTTTTTTTCAGAAAACAAACTGTGGTTTTCTACACATAGATTATACTTAATATGATAATTTAATTAATGTTAAGTAGTTATAATAACAGAGACCGAGGGTGCAGTAATCTTATAATGCAACTATAAGCCGATATGTTTGATGTGCCCTCACACGGAGGGACGGACTCAACTTTTTTCAGGGAGATTTGTGGACGTATGTACGATAAGGTCTGTTATTCAAACCTTATTAAAATGCATGGATTATTGAAGTCACCGGTTTCCATATGGTAGGTTTATTTGGAAATTAATATTGGAATAATATTTTATATCATCGTTTTATATAAATAAATTATTAAAAGTACTTTATAATGTCTATTTAATTCCGGTTTTCCAGATTATCAACTATTTTTTATTTGTTATTAATTATTCTCACAATGTGTTTATTGTATTAAATTATATTTTACTCATGTTTATTATTATTACATATAATTTTATTTCCGTTTTTAGTCAATATTATTGTTATACTTAATTTTTATTATACCGTGTATCGCGGTATGAATCTGCGGGTGCAAGGTTTAAACCCCCCAGTGGATTTTTGGTGGGCAAATGAATTTTTTTTTTATGATTGTATTAAATGGTAATAAAGAAAAAAGCTATTGGTAATGAATTTGTCTCAGTAAATGCCCGTATCCTCCATACTTTTTCCTTGGGTCACAATGAAATCCGGCCCTGTGTTGTTTACAAGCAATTTCCCTAATGCACAAGACCGTTGCAACCGCGCTGCACTTCTGTAGGCGCTACATCGCACATGAAATATTCATGACTTGGTTATTGAAATTATTGGATGGCACTATGCGATTTCGTTTGCCTTTGGTCGACTCTCCTTAGGAATTAAATGTGGCTAAGCCTTGTGTTTGTGGTTATAATAGTACCGTTGTACGATGTCGAACAAAAGCAGACGTAAAACAAAAAATGGCTTCTGTCAGTTTTTGTTAATAAAATAACAATTCCTGCAATTTACATTCGCTTATTATACAAAGGGATGCAATTAAATTATCATTTATTTTATGATAGAAGGCGGGACACTTATGAATACTTTCTAGTGCTCTGACACTGTCGCCGTATTGCATTCACTAACACCAACAATATCCAATCGGACATAAAATTACAACTTTACATTTGTGTGGGCGCAATGACAGATTGCGTTAAGCCCCAGGTTTGATTCCCTGTTTGCACATATCATTACCACCTATTAACACCCCACACTTTGTTAATCGAATAATTTATCTTGATTAATTCACTTAAGTTTTGACAACGACACCTTATGGCTAAAAGAGCAAACTATTCAAACTAATACTCAAATCAGAGCCATTTCAAAGTTGGGGCTTTATTCAAAATCAATCAATCATCCTTAGTATTCACTCAAGCTCCGTTATCGTAAACAATTTTTGTATCTAAACGACGTAAAATAACGTCTCGACAGCCGGAAGTTTCAGAAATAATTTATCATAAAAAAACCGCCCAAAACCATTTACAAGAGCGGAATAATATTGGCGAAACTTCCCGCCAATATTATTACGCAATATGGCGACTTGACACGTGACTGTGTTGTTGCAGAAGAAGAGAGGGGATTCAAAACTACAATAAAAAAACATGTATGAAAAATATAAACAGATATATATGATAAAACTTCTACTCTATGTGTGGATTACCTTTTGGTTTAATTAACCTTCCTGCTTAGATCTTTTAATATACTGCGCTTACGTGTACAGTTACGTTAATAATCATTCAAGAATTTAGTTTTTGAATCTCTGTAAGAATAATTTGCAATTCAATCGAATCGTGACACTCAAAATAAAAACTTTTCGACGTCACGTCATACCTATTAAAATCTTTGGGGTGGTCAATAGTTAAGAATAATACCAATTACACGAAGACAATAGAGTGATCAAACAAAAGATAAATCGCACCAATTATTAGAAGCAATTCCGACTTCCGAACATTATTGTTGACAATATGGATAATTTTACAATCGCCACTAATATGTCAATTTTATGGCCCTTTGCTAATACAACAGAAATAACAGCTTTATGTAATGCACTTAAGAGCCACTTTGTGTTGGATGAATCCACAAAAAAAAATCTTAAGAGCAAAATTTGGAAAAGTTACGATCTATAAAAACGCATTTGCTTACAGAGAAAACAATTTTATTTCTATAAGCATAAAGTATTCTTTCGGACCGACAGAATATAAGAGCGATTCTGTATAATTTGTATAAATCTAACCGAATGTTGGCACAATATACATTCAGGAGCAAAGGCCATAGAGTTTGAAATGCAACTTGTCACAATTTTGAAAAAGAAACACGAGAAAACAATAGCGTCCATTTGGCGGCTGGCACGCGGCGCGCACACTCCGTCATGGCGCCGACTTTTGACAGTCATTAGAATGTTTTGTGTTGATTAGATTAATGTGCGGTCTTCGATTTCCACGACTGAGCCCTGGATGTTTTTATTTATGGATGAATAAAAATGTTTTAGTGTGTAATGTTTCCTTTGCGGTGCGTGGTGACTATTTTTTATCGCGATACACAATTTGAAAAATGTACCTACACATTTTATGTTCGGGATAAAATGTTTAATTATTATCCAAAAGTCATTTGTTACTTTGTCATGTAAAACTCATAAATCGGAAATACGTAAACGTAGGGTGATATTATTGCTGGTTCGCGATTTTGAAAAGTCATACGTGTATTGTATTGTGTTAGAAGGTCAGCAACCCATGGTCAGGACTTAGTACTAGTTACATAATTTAACGAAGGAGCAATTCAATACATTAAGATCTGAATGCCGAGCGACCTGTAACTCTGACAATATTTTTTTATTAAAACGACTGCGTACAAAAGTGTTAGTGTAAATAATGTTTGCGAGCAACTAAAAATTGCGGCATGATCCCCAAGAGGCTATGGTTATTATATTATGCGTGGAAAATAATGAAAAAATAATATAACAGTTATTCTAGTCCATCTGTGACTGGCACGTGGCAGAGTTACGATGCCTCGGGGAGTTAAGGTGACATAATATCGGCTTGGCTGGAATATAAATAACTCGAAGCGCGTACACTATGTTTTTTGCTAGGAAACTTCAACTGTTCAATTAGAACCCAATAGGGGTCATGGTTTAACTTTTATAGTCTAATTTATATGTAACTACATCTTCTTCTTCTGGTGCCACTTTATTACTTAAGGCTGTTAACAATTTAAAACGTCGGGTATCTTGAGCTGAACGGAAGAGTTCCGATCCACTCCCTTACGAAATAAATCTTTTAAATCTTTATATTCCGCAACCACGACTTCTTCCTCCTGCCACGCCGTCTCCTGCCCTGTATTTTTCCCATTATTATAAGTTGCAAAACAAACTGTATCGGTCGTGAAGCAAAATATGGCCTAGGTAAGCGAATTTACGCATCTTAACGGTCTGCATTTGCGTCTCCAAATCGTTGGAGAACCCTGTCATTTGATACCTTCTGGATCCAGCTGATGCGAAGCATGCGACGATAGCACCACATCTCGAAGGCTTTAAGGCGCTTTCTTATGTCTTCTTTGATAGTCCATGACACCCGTAAAGTGCCACTGGCCAGGTGTAACAAAGTCACATTCGGACTCTTAGTTTGATACTTATGTTACGACAACATAGTACCTTTTTCATTTCATTAAAAGAAGCACCTAAATACCTAATTTAAATTAACAGTCAGCGATGTGTTAAATCTCACCAGTACTAAATCTGTATGGATACTGAATACTTAAGGAAGAAATGTAATCAAGTTACTTCGATGAACCTATCATTATGGTGTCTATAGTACTGAATATTTTTGTAAAAATATCTTTATATTTAATTATATTCCAACTTTAACAGGATAAAATTGTAACATATGCGTGTGTATATAGCGACAAATTATTCGTTTGTTTAATGATTATTAACAAACCATCTTTCCGCCTAATCAATAAATTGCACAAACAAAATGAGACCTACCTTACCTTGCCCGGCACCCCTCATTAATGCAAGTTTTAATCAAAAAATCATGGGTGTGAAATCCAAACACGAGGGGAGCACATTTTCCCATATCGATAATGAATTATTTGTAATGCTGAGGTAAAAAATAACACGCTTTTTCATGCATTCGACGTGTGCATTTTAATCAGAAGACAATCAGGAAATTATTTTGTGTCAACAGAATGGGGGACCGCGATTGTCCGATGCACCGATGACTCTGTGATTTCTTTGCAGGAAATTATTTTGATAATTACTTTAGCTTTCACCGGGAATCGGGGTTTTTAGGAATTGTGTTTTCAAATTAATGCTTTTCAAACCCAGTTTAGTTTTATTACATTTATACAATTATTATAATAAGAAGGCACTTGAGTAGAATTGATACAAAAGTAATAAAGTCATCATTACGATAAGGTAACTAATGTTATACAAGTATTGTAAACAAATCTATCTATATTTTACAGAATAACAACTGTCGGTAAAAAATCCATCCAATAGTCCAAACGGCACCTAACCAGGCCTAATATGTTTAAAAGCAAATTGATTATATTAATGAAGTAACACAATAATCGCCCTAACAACGGGATCAATGAGCCGCTCTCAGCTACTGGAGCCCCATACGAGTGGGGTTGCATACGGCAATACAGATATTTGATACTTTCAAAAGTGTATGTCAGAAAGGGATTTTAGAGAACCCGTTTAAATCTATATACATATGTTAATTGTACTGTAACAAGATAAAATATATAACAGTATACAAAGATAGCAATATTTTCAGTATTTTATAAAAAATTCAGTGTCGTCACTTAGCAGAGTGAATTTTTAGAGGATGCACTTAAAAAACTGTTTCGTCTTCGCCAATTTGCGTGTAATATGGAATATTATTAGATTAGAGACATTTTTTATGACCAGTGTATTAATTTCTGAAAAATGTAAGCCGACATATCGGTTCAAAACTCTTCAATCAAGCTACGCAATGCCCCATTCAAGTACCAATTTCTATAGTGCAGTGACGGACGTATCAAAAGAAAGTGTTTTCAATAGTATGAATATTAATTATCCCGAAATAATTCACAAAATATGCCGCCCTCGAACTGATGTGCATTTGATTTTTTAATTTAATTATTTAATAATATGCAAAAGGGTTATTCCATGAATAGACGTCACTTTTTAAATAGAATTTGGATTGAAAAGTTTTTAAACGGATACAACAAAGCTGTTGTTATGAACTTTATAAATTCCACCTAACTTTTTGAAAACTGTTTTCAACGTCTAAGTTTGACGATATTAATCAGAGAGTGAATAGTGTGGATATAGTGGCACATTCAAATCTAAAACCTATTCTGTTTAAAATTATCAATTTTGGTTATCATATCAGAGTTCAAAAAGTCCTAAATCACGATGGTATGAACCGCTGATAAAATATATGTGTGTGGTATTGTTAACTGACCCATTAAGTTAATAATGTAGGTAAATAAAATAATCTGTATGGACTGATCACAAACAATTTTCTGTACAAGTTTAAGTCACCTAGTGATATCACAGATAATTTTCCAATAATATAATGGAAGCGATCCCACAGCAACCCCTTCTTACCCACAATGACTGTCCGTTTACTGAACCATTTGTATTCATTTATTTTCCTTCGCTTTTTACCAATTTTTCTTCGAATGAGTTGCATATTGCGAATCATTTATATTAATATTTAGTAAGCAACTCAGCGAATTATACTTTAGCCGTTAATACCTGCTTTTATTTTTAAAAAAAAAATTAAAAATAAAGATAACAATATTGTGTACCTAAATCTTAATTTGATAACCATAAAAAAATACAACAGTTTCTTTAATTTTATAGCAGTAATTAAAATTTGAATTACATTACAACTATGTGTCGACGACAGACGAACATATAAATAATGGCCTGCCAGATCTTCTACGTGTGGCGAACTAAAAGTTTCAGGAAGGAATTAAATAAAATACAATAACAGATAAAAAATGAATGTTTCTCAATAATAGAAAAAAAATATTTTCTTTCCTTTGGGTTGACGCAATTTTCTATTCGGTTAAATCTATTTTGAATTTCGAAACTTTTGTGATACCGTGGTGACTTTAGGAATGTCTTTGCTATTCTACAACTTCTTCTGGTGATGAAAATCGCTGACCGCATGAATGTTTTCTAAATTGTTAGGAACTGAAAAGTCCCAAGGAGCCACGTCGGGCCTCTATGCAGGGTGACACTAATTATTTTTCACCTTCAAACCCTCGTCTGTCTGACTGTGGGAACTAGCATTGTCGTGGTGTAAGATGATAAAGGGATTACGGTGATTTTGACGTAGTTAATACTTTCCTGCAAATTTCGACGATAATCTAAAGATTCACTTGTCACGCTTGCATTTCGGCTCATCTTAAAAGAGCCATACGCTTGATAGCTGCTTCGTTTGGAGATCGCAACAATAAATCCATGTTTCCGCACCTGCTACTATTTTCCAAATCAGATTTTAGTTCAATCTTTTGTTGAATGTGGTAAGTATGGTGCTTCACCAAATGACACCGTCATATTGAGATCCATGAACAAAGCTCTCAAACCCAAATTTTTAATGTAGGATTTATTTTGACTCATGCTTACGTCTAAGGGTATGCGAATCTAATGTAGGTGTACATATGGCGCACAGCATCGATGTGTTTGTTGTTCACAGCGGAAAACAGGCGACGGAATTCATCGACAAATGAATATTGAAGTCGTGCGATGCTGTGGTTAGCTATCAAATACAAATTACGCAATTTTTTAAATGCCGTCAAAATGTAAAAACGATTGACAGTCGGATGAAAGAAACAGCATTCTAAATCCCAAGGACCAATTATAGCAACTTTATTTGACGTTTCCAAAAGCTAAAAGAAAAATCAACTCACCGTTACATTAAAAGTCTACTAAAAATAAAATTCCCCCCAACACAAAAAACAGTACTACATAGTATCTCGATTAAATCGTCACACATTTTGTTTTACTAAACTTTATTTGTCGTAGACATAGTGAAATGACGTAAAAACTACAATGCAGATAAATGGCCAAAAGTCCAGTAAACAGAGACACGTCGACATTCCGACGAGGCGACTCTTATCACGGGTATAAATTCTGTCCTGTCTTTAGTCACTTCGAGTAGCTCACATTCCTTATACACGACGCCATTTTTAAGGCAAGATTTTTTCAAGTAATTCCCATCTAATCCGCACTAGGTTCGATTCAGTATGAAACTTTATAGATCCCACCCTTAATCGAGCTTAGCCTTCAAAATTATGCTTTCGGGCAAAAATCGGTAAAGATTAATATCTTATATGAAATGATTACACCTTTTCGCATCACGAGCGCTATTTTATACTTCAAGCACCTCTTAACATGTTTTTTATATTGCAACATCTGTGCCTGGGTGAGTGTTTCAAAATTGTCGAATGCACTTAAAATATCCGGTGCAATTCGGTCTATTTCAGACACACTTGTCATAAAAAATATCTCAACTCGCTTGTTTGGAGAGATTTATGGCTCGTGTCCGACTGGGACGAAAAGGGAGTGTTATTATATATTTTGTTAAACGCTCCTTTCAAATAAGTGGTTAGAGCCTTATTATTTAACTCAGTAGTGTAATAAAAAGTGAAAGGCTCTGTAGGACTTTAAATATTTATTTTTATATTTATATTTATTGTTACACTTTTGATGACACTCCTCTTAAGCCTTCTGCCAACATCGGAGTTCTTGGCGTTGACATATCGAGTGATATTCTATTTCGCGATCATTTGGAGGCCTCCAAGAAGCTTGGTGTGCTCAGTAAAGCGAGCCAGTATTTGACACCGGGTCACCGATTGCAACTTTATAAAGCCCACATTTGTCCCCACAACACTGTTCTCACCTCTGCCCGTTTGGGTTAAAAAAGTATTATTAAAATCGGCTACATCAAAATGTGACAAATGAAAGCTATAAATAATTTTAAATACTTATTTTATAACAGCATGCAGCAAAAAACTTATTCGCTTTGGTACACAATATTATATCTATGAAAATTAAAATGTTTTACTGACGATCTAGTCGTAAAAGCTACATTTGCTAATCTCGATAAACTGATACGATAATTCGTACGTCAATAACATATGTAAACAACGGTAAAAGCATTCGATAATGCTACTGCGGCCATATGGTGAAAAACAGGTCATAATTTATACTATCTGGAAATACATTGTATAGAAAAACCACTGGGCATTTACAACTTCTGTTTGCCCTTAGTTTTATTTATATTATTTTATGCGCTTCTTACTTAACAGGCAACTGACTCTGCGATATGTGTATGACACGGCGCACTTAAAAAGTTCACTAGACCAACTCTCTTCGCAAAATTGTTCCAAATATGAAATAGAAATACTTGTTATAAAATACGCCCAAAATTAAGTTGTGACGTAAGAAAATAATCGTATTTAAGAAATCGTTTTATTAGACTCTTAGTGACTTTCATAAAACATACATAGATAAGAAATAGACTTACGGACCTTCAAGAAAAGAGCGTATAGGCATTTTAATGGCCGGCAAACACACTTGTGAGGCCTCTGGCATTGCGAGAGTCCACGATCAGCCTGCTGCCCGTTTGTCCCCTGTATTATACCAAAAAACTTCTTATAAATTAGCCTTCGATGCAATTTAAGATTAGAACATTGAATCATTTAACACCAAAATCGTGTCCTTTACAATCAACCGTATATTGTGCCTTGCGTATGTTAAAAGCAGTGCAAGTCTTATCTCGGCAAGTTCAAAGAAACATATGTGCAGTGGCGTTATCCACTTGAACGCTCAATACGGCTTTGTGTGTTGTGGGAACCGCTGGAACGCTGCCTCAGTGCTTGAGCTTATGAAATTGTATTAATTTTGACAACTTGAGACATTCGAACACATTTCACACTGGCTCGGTAAGCCCTAGTTCTATATATGGTGTCATTTACAGCGAATGAATACTTACAAACTTGTATGTACTATTTTACAGCCAAGAAATCATCATACCACTAGTTCACCGTACCGAGTATCGGAGCTGGGAGTCTAATGTGGAGAGCACTACGCCAACAGTTCTACATTGTATTGACAGTCAATAGAGGAATTTATTTACATAAGTGTTACCCATTTTGATGATCGGCGCGGAAACCTGGCTTGTTCTAGCATCGGAATGGAAGAAAATCGACGCTCTGGAGATGTGGAGGATGGACACATGAGAATTAAGATTTTAATATCAATATAATCACACATTAAACTACTAACTATTTATTTACGACCGAACTCAGCGAGAGATACCCTCTAGACACAACAATAGCAGTAAGAGCTACTCCGTATAAATTAACAAAGACATCACGATAGTTTCAGTTAACAAGTGGGTTCCATTACCATTCCTTACATAATTAGTACAAATTAAAGGTTCAACAATACAAGAGTGCTTGATCCAGAACGTGAGAAGTGTCTCTTGTTTTAATGAACGTCTATTAATGTGATCTTTAT
The DNA here is from genome assembly GCA_963693355.1 of Pontia daplidice. NCBI lineage: Eukaryota > Metazoa > Arthropoda > Insecta > Lepidoptera > Pieridae > Pontia > Pontia daplidice. The sequence goes on along the minus strand of CAVNZL010000011.1, from coordinate 286,508 downwards.
GAAACAGGAGTCAAACAGCTCATCTAGTATTGACAACCACATCGCTAGAAGTACAAGTGCAGTTTTAAAATTCGGAATCGCGGAATGTGAGAGCCACGAAAATTATATTTTGTGCGGAATATTAAAGTAAGGCAGACATCTGAAATCGATACAACATCCCGATTACTTAAGACAGAAAGGAATTAATTTTATTCACCCCGGACCGGAAGGAGGGCTCGGACCGGAAACATCCGGTCCGCCATTTTATTGATTGCGGCTAATCCATTTCGGGGGTCCATGGACTCAGTGACATGAGAAACGATTATTATTTAAGAAATACTTTGTGTGTGAATATCTAATTCGAAAATTTGGTATATTAAGATTTTTATGACGTATCTACCTGTAGATTAAGAGATAAAAGATTAAAATTAGTTTAAATATCTGCATGGTTATCTATATTTTAAAACGTGTAGCAAATATAATCCTTGGAATTAATGTAAACAGGTAAATAACATCGAGACGTTTTGCATTATGTACTGAAAATTAATATTCCTTGTAAAAAACGAGGTTCGTTAAAATGATGAAAATATATTTACATTCAAAATTTAAATAAATAATTTGTAATTAATTTTCAAGGTTTCTACTTTGACTATCATTATAGTAGTTTATACAAAAAATGTAAATATAGTGTGGCAAGCTTTTTTGTAGGAATATCTAAGATAAGCGTTACATTTACAACTCTAGCGGCTTTGACATCGCGCCAAAAAAGCTCGCAAATTTTAACTACCTATTTGTTGGACAATTCACACGATGTTTTTGTAAAAGCCTAATTATATGTATAAGCTATATTATTGCAACGTTTTGAAATCTATTAGGTGTGTTTACGTGAACAAACATACATCTTAAAAACATTCCGGTTTAGAATATTAGTCAGATAGGTAAGTAATATTTTTAGTTCATTACTAATATTGCAGTATTGCTTTATATATGAGCCGACACGACAAATCACGAAAGTTGAATCTGAAAGTGGAGTGTTTATTTTATTTCAGTTTCCCTTCTATTAACCAAAACATAGTTAGGTGTTGCTTGTACCCATTAAAATGTAAAGTAATGGTTTTCTATCAAAATCCGCTAGAATTGAACTCCAAATAGATATAGGGGCACAACAAAAGTTTTGTCATCCGCACCTTTTCTATAATCGCATCATTGCGTCAAGACCCACGTGACAATGATTCGGCTTACTCCAGGATTAAGATGCGCTTTTAAGGCATCGCGTAACAAAGAGTTCTATACAACTAATCTGTTTTAAATTCTTCTATGTTTTATTATTATTTGGGAGGCAGCCTTTGCGTCGTAACCGCCACAAGAGCAAATTGCGATCAATTTTATGTATAACTGCGTTGTTGTTAAAAAAATATAAATGGATAATTCATAACATATGCAAAGATATTTAATTCATAAAAAGTATGGTAACGATGGAACTGTAAACACTATCTACATATATTCAGTTCATGTCTATAATCATTTTTTAAAATTAATATGGGTTAACCTCGACGGCCTTAACGGCCTGTATCGCGGACGCGTACGTAAATTTGCTCGATGGAGCGCCGTTTACTATTCCGCTATTTTAATGTACCCAATGGCATTTACAAGGGTTCCCTTTGCTATTATTTATTATGATTTTTTCCCTTTATTAATACAATTATACAAAACAAATACATTTGTCAGCTACAAAAAAAACCACTGGGGGTTTGACCTTGCACCTGCAGAGCCATACCTTACCTTAGCCTTGTATATGTAAGTTTACCAACTGTTTATTTATAATCAGTTAGATTTGATATTATTACATTAAAAGTTTAACTATGTTATATGATAAATTGGTTACAATTATAGATTATTATGATTTTGGGTATTTATTTATTTGGGTAAATGGGCAGTAGACTAGAAAATAGAATATAGTAAAATATATAAATAAAGTTGACAAAAGCGGTTTCCCGGAAAAAACATACCGTCCACACGGTCCAAGTGATAATAACTTTTCAATTTAGCACATAAGCCTCTAAATCCTATTAAGCAACTACAAAAGTGATATTTCACGCAACAAAACACACAAAGTGGCAGAAATCTGTCACTACACAACTCGAGGCGAATTCGCCGACAAAAGAGCACAGACCTTATTATTTGTCTCGCATTGTCCTTCAAAATGTAATGTCATTGTCAAGAGTGTTTAACACTTCGTTTGGCTCCAAAAGTGACATGTCAATTAAAAAAAAATTAAAGATTATTGATAGTCTATCTATGGCTTCTATAGTATTGTTTGCTTGATTCTAATGCATTCTGCTCTGCAATCTCTTGATACTAAAATGCCCTTTTTAAAATGTCGTAAATAAATAAACCAAAGTCAATATTAATTACACAATTATATCATCATAAAATAAGCCCATCCGATTATTATCTGTGTTGTCTGACAAAGGAATAGCGTGGCCACATATGGATACATAAAGCTAATTTCGACCCCAAGCAATAAGCTAATTGCACACGCGATCGTCCGTCATACACTACCACTATATTGATGAACCAATGCTTTTGCATAAAAATGTATATTGATGTTAACAACATCTGATACGAGGTTGGTCCTTTCTGTTATTTAATATCCTAAAGGATAATAATGTAAACATTATGTTAAAGGACGAAGGAGGTAGGTCACGAAATTTGCATTAGAAATGTATACCAAGTAGCTATCTCATCTCTTTGAATACTTAAAACCGATCGATCTCACGAAAAAAGTATCTAATGACTTGTCAACGTGTGAGGTTATAAAAAAATGGCGCCAAATGTTCGCGCCGAAATTCATTAGCCACAGATAAAGCAGCACCATAGATAGAGTTATCTCACAGATGTTATGATTCCAGATTATATCGTGCAGGTTTAAAAAGGGACCCTCAGTAACTTTGCTTAAAATTTACTATACATTATTTTGTGACGAATTTTTATTCTAAAGGAATAGCCATAAAACCATTGACATAGAGTTTAAAATAGATTTCAATAAAATTTGCAGAATATTTGTAGGAAACGGAAATAGTTAAGGTGCAGATGTACGTGATAGCGTTTTTTGGAGATAAAAATGCAATGACGTAATAATGCAGTTATCTTATCGTCGTTTGAAAGGGTATCAGTGAGGATGTCACTTTTTTTACAAAGGTTTTCAATTTGAGTATTTATTACCTATGATTAATGTTTATTTAAATAGTACCTTTGTAAGATTTTTTGTTTTAACAGTTAACTTTCAAGATCTAGTAGGTAACAGAGAGCAGTAAATACTAAACTAACTCAGTATAGTAACTACGTTGCTGTGAATCTAAAAACGAAATTATTATTTATTTTATATATATTGTTATTTTTTTCTTGAAGAAGTAAATAATGTCTCACAAATATTTTATTGTTGTATATATCTCATACAATATTGGTTCTTCAAGTTTTTTCTCAAACAAAACGTTAAAGTAAAGATTTAGGAGAAATGTCTTTGTCTCAATGACAATCTATCAATCTAAGTAGGCAAACCTATACATAAATGTTGAATTTATCAAAGGTAGGTATTTTTATCTGTGAACCAACAGACATCAATCAAAATAAAGGTATTGCTCATTGTTAAAACAAAAAAGGAATTTCGTAAAATCCAATATTCGAAATTCAAATCCATATTAAAAACCTAAAACATTAAATATCAACAAAACTAGATAGCCGACCACAAAAAGACCAAATCATAAATCATACTCATTATATCCGAACAGGATTATTTTTTATCCAAGAAAATGTTCAAAAAAGCATCAAAAGCCTGTATAGGGGGTCGCCATTTTGTGAGGGTCTACAACTGCAGGGCGGGAAAATGAGAAGCTTTCGACCAATGCGGGGCAAGTATTCAAAAAGGCGTCCTATTCACCGGCCAATAAGAGAGAAGGCTGATCAGTCATGCGCCTTGGCGTCGATCCATAGAGTTATACATATAGTACGGCAGTGTGGGCTTGGCTCTTGCCGGGTGAGAGTGTGCAGCTCTTGTTTTTTTACTAATAAAAATTTCGAAGTGCCTCAAAAACGGAATAGTGTTTAGTGATCTTGTGATAGTATTTATGTCGTTGTTATTACGTCTTATAAGTATTTTAAAGGTAACACAAGTTGTAAACGAAGATTGGTCGTCTTGCGTCGTATTAAAAAAATAGCCCAACACTAATCTAGTACATTCGTTGAACAGTGAATTGGACGTAAGTGGCAAAAACTGGTCTTGAATAGACCATCCGTGTTGTTTAGACCGGTGGTAGCACCTGATACAGTGATGGTGATGGCCAGTGGTGGAGGCGGGATGGTGCAATCCCCGCCAGACATGCTGCACCACCACAACATCATGGATACTTCATCACACGTGGAGATGATGCCTAGTAAGTGGTTTGTGCTCATTTAGTGATTGTAAATTGTTCTAACATAAAACTGTAAATTGTTTCGTATAAATAGCATACAAGTTATATGATAGGCTGAAACTACCTTTTGAGTGAATTTTAAAAGGCCGTAGATAGTGTACTATTATGAGTTTTTTTTGTATAAATTACGTTTCAATTTTTTTAAATTAATTTATCAATAATGCAGTAAAAGTTGAGTGGCATATAACCCTTTGTTGGTTTTTATTATTTTCATTATTTCATGGGCAAGTAGTGTCGATGTCATTATAATTTTAGTGTATATACCTACTACCTACTAAAAAATGGTTGGTTGGAATGTTGGAAAATGGTTTCCCATCTCGTATAGGATGGAGTAGAATAAGAATTTGAAACAATACTTAGTAGGTACCTATTGCATTTGCTATATTGAATCCTGAATATCCTGAACTTAAGAATATATTTATACATAATATCCACCAACAGTAAGTATAAATAAAAATTATATTTGCCACCGCATAACAGAGTTGTGTAAAACCACGCGGCGGTTTATCGGGATGAGATCTGCTAATTCTGATTAAAATCTCGCAGCCGAGACAATTTATTGAGTGAATTTAGATTATCTGTTATTGTTGGACCTTCATAATACCTTGGCATTTAAGGGATTAAACTTTTCAATTAAAGAGTTATAGTTTTTAAAGTAATTAAGTTTTTAATCAAGTTCCTACGAGCTTTAGCAATTACCGGCCTCGCTCTTAATAGGTTTTACTTATTGACTTTAGTTAAAAAAATTAAACGGTATATATATATTATAAATGGAATTATGTGAAGTACCAATACATATAAATAAAATAAATTTATATTAATGCTGTAATTAAAGTAAGATTTATTAATCTCCATTCAAATACATTATTATATACATGTGTGGTGTTCTTGTCTGAAGTTAAAATACTATAAAAATTATAAAATATATTTATAGAACTATGATGTACCCGTAGATTTATGAACCGTGGAAGAAACACCTGCTTTTGTTAATAATTTACTAGATAAAAACTTGTTTTTGAAAAGAAACAAGGGAAAATATATGTGGAGGAACAAACGCGGTTCAGCCGCGATAATTTAAGGTCCGATAAAAAAGGTTAAGAATCGACCTTATAATATACAGGCCGTTGCACATTTTCTAGAAAATATAAATCGGCATCATTTTTCAACATGTATATAATTTTTGTATGGTTTAAAGCTTTTTTGCAGGTTAAAGCTCTGTTTTTAAAACTTTCCCATTTTATAACATTTTCCACTTATGCTACGCTACTATTGTTTGTACCAAGAGTGATCTAAATTAAATCCAGGCCAATATTTAAGTAAACTCAAAACTCCTGGACTCTATTACAAAGTCGATAGTGTTTGGATATTCTGTGAAAGGTGAAATGTAGAAATAAGTGTACTCTGTAGATTACAGCTGTCAAAAATTTCTATATTCTATATTTGTTTTAATATTTGCTTGTTAGTTGCTTACATAGGCCTGTACATCTGCTTTATAAAATCTAAACAAATCTTCTAATAATATAGGTTATAAGTTTAAACAATAAATCTTGGAAATTATTCTAACATAGACATAACGAATGCGTCAACACAAGAATTTGCAACAAATTTTCTTACAAAATTTCAAGAAACGACACGCCAATCAAAAATCCGAGAACCATTAAATCTAGCAAAGTTAACCAATAAATGTAATGTGAGGGTTGATTGATTTATAAACGGGGGTCGATTCCAGACATTATTTCTGCTAATGCAACCCCGCATTTTGGGGTTACAAGATTTATTTGTCTATGATTATTTTCAAGGAACTAATGATATCACTTTTGTCGAAACTCTTTTACAATTCCTACACTACAAAAGTGTGTAGACGAGAAAATACACAAGGGAAAAACGTACCAAACAGATTTTAGGAAACATTTAACATTATGTTATATTAATTAAATTAAGTTAATAGAAAAACTATTAAACTGAATATTTCTTGAACTTATGCACAGACGGCTACATATTTATGTGAATTGACCTAAGCAGCTGTTGGGGAATTTGTAGTCTCGATCGAATGCTTAATGAGTTGTAATGTTTAACCAATATTTTTACAAGCTCTAGTACACTGGCAGGTGCATGTTTATCTGTTATTTGTAGAATTTTGCATAAACGCCAGAAAGGAATGGAAATGTCAGAATGGAATATTCTTCAAAACTCACGTTGACGCAGCAGGATTTTAGTGGATGTTAGAAGAAACGTCTTTTATGAGGAATGTTTCAGTGAAGGTGTAAGAGGAAGATTGAACGAGTTCAAACTAAATGTCTCTAAACTCTAGTCTCTTTGGTTTTAGCATATACCAGATGATTCTTTCGTGAAAACAGGATGTAGTTCTCTGTCACATACTTCCATGATTCATTTAAAAGCGACGTTGTTTATAAGAATTGGCTGTTAGTAAGAATCCTACTAATATTATAAACGCGATAGTTTGGATGGATAAATGTATGTAACTTTTTCAGGTATAATCTACTAAATACATTTAAATGAATCTTTGCAACAATATAGCTCATACATCGGAATTACACACAGACTAGAAACAATAATGATAGAGTGCGAATTCCCCAAAATATAAACCGCTTAAATTACACATATTTAAAATGACGGAATTGTTTATCCTAAATAGTCCGCCACAGTATATATCTATTTCATATGTGTGAACCATTTTAATCAACAGAGTGAAGCATAATTACAGTAACAAGTGATAATTTATTTCAAATATTTTTTTTTCAGATATTTTATCTCTTTAATTTCTATTAAATATTTTACATATAACAAATAATATATGTATACATATATAAAGGCATACACGGGAAACCGCAGGGATCATCTGGTTTAAATATAAAAAAACAAATGGTATACCTCTGCTTTCCTTGTTTCCTTGTGTGTCCCTACGGTGCGTAAAGCTGCAAATTGCACAAAATGAATCGTAAATACAGCGGCCATATTCAACAATAATATTGTTATTTAACAAGAGATTTAGGGCTTCACCCGATCAACTTTACCAAGACAAAAACAAGAGTATACAATACGAGTATTAAAGGAATCTCTCACGCAAGTAAAACTATGATAGATATAATAACTTTGTAGCGAAGCTTAATTAATAGCACTTTATTCTATTCCTACGCGGAAGATGTAGCGGGTAACAGCTATACTTCAATTTAATTAGTAAACAGGTTTTTGTAATTCTCACTTCGCTTATTAATTAGTGTTAGAGTTTAAAATTAATCAGTAGCATATCAATCATAATCCAACATATATAATATTGATTCAAATTAGTAGTAGGTACATATTTCCGCGTTCCACTTGATATTCGAAATATGCATAGACGCCCGCGCAGCCCTACGCTAACAAAACAATGCAGACAGAGTACTTACTTTGCGTTTTATTCATCGCTAAGTGACAGCGCAAACAGCGTCCGGTATTTTTAGATTTTACCTATTTCATCTGCAACTGGTTTTAGTGCATGTTGGCATGCACTAATATGTGCGAAACCAACTTATATTGTTGGGGTTTACCCACAGAAGTCTTGATAAGATTGCTGATAATTATTTTTTTATTATTATTTTGATCTATGCACAATGTCTTTTGGGGACTATAGATATAGGTATGGGCATACGCAGCTAAATTCCAAATCTACTTGCCATGCTAACGTTAAAGAAGAATCGAACGCGTAAAATTATTATGTTTCTATAGAAATAAGCAAAAGAATTTGAATATGTTGAAATTAGAATTTTGTTGAGGAGCTGTTTTACTACTCATAAGACATTCATTGGTATCAAATACGGTCAGAGCAATTTCTTTAAAAATATTCTCAAATAATTCGCGAATATTATTTATTGCCTCTATTGTGTTCCGCTGCAGTAATGTAATTAGGATAATAGATCTTTCGAAAAGAGCTTCGTGAGTAAGTAATCAATTATTGTGTAACAATTTTTTTACTAAAAGTTTCTTGTGACTCAGATTCAGGACTTGATTTGATGTAATTTTAAAGCTCTGATATTCTCTTATTGCAACATTTCTCAACACTCGAATTAACAGCAAGATGTTATATAAGCTATAACTCTCCTCGATCAATGCACTACCGAATTGTGTATTTCCTGTTCAGCATCATATTTTTTAGAGGAAGCATCCTACAACCTAATAGTAACCCATGAGTAGAGGTAGTAAGTTATAAAGGTGTAAATTAGTAGATCGATCACAGGAACCGCCGGTCCACTGTTTAGGCACGTACGGTTTTTTCTGAGGCGGTTCGTATTGCACGGGTACCTAAGAGTTTTTATATATCGCTACAAATACTAAAAAAATTTCGCTTTTCATCAAGACTACCTACAAATTTCGAGATTCGTCTCGATTTCATTTGCAGATTTTTATTTTGTTTACTGTGTTTTGTAAACATTTTACCACCAACGGATATAAAACGTCCAGAATTGTTAACTGTGGTTCGGCTAAGGGCGGACAGGAATCAAAACAAAAACTGCCCCTACCGCCTACATTTGTTAAAATCCGGGACCACCTCACAGGTTTTATTGTGGTGCGAAGTCGGTAGCTCGCACCTACATACTAAACTATCCCAAAGCCGTTTCGAAATAACTTTAAGATGCCTAACAAAAGCCAGCCTAGACTCTATGAACTATTTTGCGTCCATTATTCAATCATATAAATCGAAATATTACCCTAGATCAAATTCCGTTTAAACTAATAAAAACTCAATGACATCATTTTTTCCTTGTTTAAGTTTTATAATTTCAATGTACCTACCCGAGATTTTATTATAGCTATTAGTTTTTATATTTCTTTTAATTATATGGTAAATAAAAATGATGGTATTTAATTTTCTTATGGGCAAGTATATCACTGAGTATATATTCTAAATATTGATCAAATTATTCCATAAATAAATTTTAAAAATAAAAAGCAAGGCCGGTGCAAGTTCTTCAAAGTAAAGTCGGACTCACCCATGAAGCAGAAGAAAGATTTGTATGGGTTTTGTATGGGGATCCCTTAAATATCTATATTAATCTTTTTTTAGAGGAAACAGAAACACGTCATCTGTGAAAATGTCAAATCTGTACCTGTTACGGTTCATGAGATATAGCCTGGTGACCTACAGAGAGCCGGACAGCGATGTCTTAGTAATGTGGTCCCGATTTACCATTTGGATTTGCAGCCCTAAAAAAGGAGCCACAGATTAATCCTTTGGCAAGTAACATTCTATTTGTTCTGTTTGAGTTGAAAATAAAACGACACATGGTACAAATGTTTCCTACTACTGGTTGTTTGAGTTAGATACGTTATCTATGTACATATGTCTGCATTAGCAACCCCCAGTAATGGAGCGGCACTATCAATCAGGATGTGCGCACGCGTCGTAATGCGTCAAACACTTAATTTCACTACAATTCAAATGTGACTTCGCCTGCGACTCCAAAGAAAGGTGAGACTCCGAATCAAATAAACCGATATATTTGAATAAATACTCCTTTTCAAGGAACTCCATGGACGCATGCGTTTTAATAACTTATCTAGTTAGTATAGTCGTCCAAGAATATTAGTAAAAATAAGTATTTGATTTAGATGTGTGATGGTCGCGTTAAAGGGCCATTCTTTTTACTCCAGTAGGTTTTATCGAATTGTGTTTACATGGCGATGGTTTGGAATAAGTTTTGCTATTCTTACCAACTCTGTCCAAAGATAAAATTTATTTTGCTTATCTCAAACAAATGTTATTACCGTAGAATACAACTTGGTGAAGCTATAAAAGTTGGTACGCCCATGAAAATCTTCTATCTATAGTATCAAATGGCTGCATCGCATGGAGTAAACATTTCATAATGCTATTTAGCCAAGACATACTGTATGCAGCAGAATCATAAAGAAAGGGTAAAGTGTTCTTCTCGTAAAACCTTTTTAGTAATCCGTAAATTCGACATCAATTTTTCCAGCTAATTAGGCTATGGCGCCTTAAGGACACGGAAGGCCTAATGAGATGGCCCGATAGGACTGACCAAAGGGTAGCCTTTACTAAGGACGAATATTGACGAATCTTTAAAACGCCGCTATGTTTTTTTCCACTCACCATATTACTTTTAAATATTGTGGACGCGATCTTGTATAGCAAAAAGCTCACATACATGAGATCTGATTAGATGTTGTCTCATCTTGGCATCACATTCATCTTTGGTCTAACTGTTGTTATATAGAACTTGAACTAATTTGAGGCCCGAAGCGTAGTGGTTAAATCGTCAGGTGTGTAGCCACACCAAGGCAGCGACTTTGATGCGCCGTGTAGGTGTTGCTCGGCTATCTTGATCTATATATAAAAGGGACGGCCGTCTGTCCATGCCGGTACTTGATCCAATTTTTATATAGACCCAATTCAATTTAGAAAGTGAATTGTTTTTACTTTTGTTTCATGTTTTGTTAAAGATCGAGATAGATAAGATATTTTTTTGTAATAAATTGAAGCCGTAATGTCTATTTCCTGGTTACTATGATTACGTATCCAGTTTCTATGCTAATTAATTTTTACTAACCAATTTTTCTTCCACTGAGATAACGCTGTTTGTTATTACGAATTGAGGCTTTCCATTTATTTTACGCTTTTGCTGCAGTCATATTTTGTAATCTAAAGCTATGATTAAAGCTGTTTGCGCAAAGTAAATAGTGATTACTCTAATTCAATATTTTATTGCATAATGACCTACGGATTCGTAAGCAATGCTCTTAAGGTCACTTTATAGAGTTGAGCAATTGAAATATTTTAATTCGATTGTTGAGTTAACGTAATACAGATTATTCTTTCATATTTGTGATGTTTAAGTAAAAAATAGAAGCGTAAAAGTTACGTTCATTCAATGGAAATTACTACCTTATAAGCAAAGAAGGCTTCATCTCTACGTACCGTAACCCTTGCTTTTGAGATTGGACATTAGGAAACCAGAAACAATTTTAGAACTAGCCTTCGATAGGAAAAATGTAAATTTAACGTATTTAATATGTAAATAAACACGCAATCTCCATAGAACATTCAAAACGGTGTAACATAAAAAACGCGTAAAGTCAACCAGTTATAATATAAAACCTCGTTATCGGATGCGTAAATTCTGTCAATTACGACGCTAAGGCCTGGATTTTCGCTCGAAAAGAAGAAGAAAAAAAGCAAGAACCCGCCCGCCACTGGCGCCGGTCCCAGATAACGCGGGATTTTTTCTTCGCATTTCTTTTGTCTTTTTTTATAATCTGTGGACGTTATAGGTCCTTTATGGTGGACAGTTGATAAGTCGAGATTATTTGAACCCGTTCGCCTAATCCGTGGGTTTTGTTTGGATCCAACGTAATTATATTGCGTTTCAGATTTTTATCTCTATACGCCGATATCATTTTGTGTATTATTATTAAATTAATATTACTTTTATGATTGTATTGGCATGTTTATATTGTTTATAGCTAATAAACTTTGTCTTAATAGCATTTAGTTTATTAACATATATATACTTTATATTAATTAATTCATTTATCGTTTAATCGTCAACTCTTCAACTGAGTTAAGATTCGCTCTCTACGTTTGCAGACAAAAAACGTGTGCTATTTAGTAAATACGTGGTTAAATGTCTAAACTCAAATATTTTACAAATCTATTCAATCATAATTTGCCGCAAACACGCCCTCATCGACAGCTGTCAAATTAAGCTGACATCTTCATCGTTTTGTTTTGACCAGAGACAATAGGTTTTTTTGCAAAACAGAATGACGTATCGGCAAAATATTTTTCTATGACAACTGAGGATTTGAAACGTGGCGCCTAACACGTACCTGTCGTGAAAGTTTACTATTAGATTAGGGTATTTAGAGTTTCATTTGTAAAAAATATTGAGTTTCATGAGAATTATGACAGCTATGAATACCTTGCCCGGTTGTTTTATATTCGTATGCCTAATGATCTGATTAAATGGTTTCGAAGCGTTGTTAAGTAAAAGTACATTAAGGTCAATGCAGTTTAAATCAAATTATAAGAAATAGCACTTTAGTGAAGCACCAAAGTACATTGAATGTTGCAACGGTTATTTGAGCTTAATTCCGGTAAATGAGATCCCTCGCCTTAAAATTAACTAAAGACGATCCTTGACATTTGAAATAACTATTTTTTTCAACCTTTCACTTTCGGTCACATTTTATTTGTAGAAAAAAATACGGGCGCCAGAATTTTGTCGCCAGCCCCTTAATATCCGGTGTGAAAGATGTTCTTTTTTTTCTTTTTTCTCTCTGGCCGTAGGTCAGTGACCATCTTGTATTGTCTATTCTCAATGATTTATAAATCAAATGACGCCTTGGGTTCTTTTTCGGTAGTTGACACGAGACATATCAGTAATAGAAGCCTTAATCTATGATTCCCATTTTTGGCGATTAGTGTACCGGTTTTAAGATTTCATTAACATTCTAATTGCGTTATTATTTATTTTAATAATTGTCTGTAGATTAAAGAAAGTGACAGTAGCAGTTGTAGAGAAAGGCTTTTTCGATATAGCTGCTTTCACTCAAAAATTAAATTAGTACAAAGCCAAAGCGTCAGTTTAATCTCAATTTTTTATAAGTATTCAAATTACAGTAATATTAGACTTACCTTATTAAAGAATAAGTCGACCGAACAGAAGGTTTTTATAATCCCCAGTAACCTTTTACTATCATCGTCATAAAACCTTACGGTAGCAGGTTCGATATTTTTTACCTTCTAAAGGTTTGTACACAATGGCTGCTTGTCAGCATTTTTATTTTTTTCACTTTTGGAAATGGCAGAGAGATAATTTAAAATAAAGATGATTTAAAATATACCACGGCTTAATTGTAGAATTCGGTTTATGCTGCAGTACCTTGTTTGTCAACCAGTACCCAACAATCTTTGTAAAAATCTAAACTTTTTAAATCCAAAAGGTTAGTTGACGTCACTGGAGCACGAAGAGCTGAGACCTCCCTCGTACAAAGGACTAGTCTTGCTATTCAAAAGAACGCTGTCACTACCTTCGGTACCTTGCCTAAGAGAACTCCTTTTAATAATAATTTTATTTATTATATTTTTAAGGTTTTAATTTGAAGCTACTTATAGAGTCCAGTGCTTTTACGAACACCATGTCCTATGTTTAACCCATAAAATTGTTTCAAATCCCAAAAAGAGCGAAATCTGCATAAAACTGTTTGAATAAATGTGCTGCTACTGAAAAATCTTGACATTTGAAATCCGTCAGCTATTTAGCAAGTCGTCAGAGTTGAGTGTGTCACCGGCCTAACGCAAAGCCGTGCTTAGCTCCAATAATCCGACGTACAATGTTCTTAAGGTCCTTCAAATATTTTTATTTCATACTATTCTTATTGCCAACGAGGGTTTAATGTGTAATTATTGGACTTATACAACGGTATTGGCAATGTAGTCACTTTTTTTGCCTTTGACAGATCGTAAACATTATATTAAGCAGCTACATATATTTAGTTAAAATTTAACCTTCAACTAGTTCAAACACATTGTAGTAAATACAATTTCTGAAAGTTATTTTTTTATTTGACGCACCTCTGTGGACGATCCACTTGGGGCAATGGTCACCGTGTGGGTCTGCCAAACAGAGGATGCAGCTTTTTTTGACTGTGTTACACACACGTACACATAACTCACGTATTCTATAGATTATCCTGGTCCAAACCGACTGTGTAAAATATCATATTTATGTATTTAATGTAGCTTCAAAGACAATTAAAATTGATAGATTTCATTTGAACGTTATTTTAATGGGTAAAATATTTCATGTGAATGTAGCACTGACCTATTAGCTTGATAGCTATGAGTCAAGCCGTGTGAATCAAAAGTTACCAGTCATGAGTTATCTGTATGAACTGACTACTGTACCGTGTAGCTATTAAAGCAGCGATCATGAGATATTTCTGAATCTTCTTGATAGTAACCAATGTTATACGCTCGGCCCTTGGTGTGGTAGACCTAAAGTTACATTGTATTGGTTATTTCACTCCCCGATATTCTTATTTACTACAGAAGATCACAAAGCTAAAACAAATAGTATGGTCGCTGTATTAAGAGCCCACCAACCCCAGAATGAGACGATCTGACGTCTATATCCCATATCTGCCACCATCTCGATGCCGCGGTGTCGCCTGCGCTTGATTGAAATGATAATCGCTTGGATCAATCAGCTGAGGAATATTTAAATGTGTGGCTTTGGGACATTTTTGCTGATCGATGATTACTCATACTTTGTATTGGTAACTTTCTAACGATTGGAATGTGAATTGGTTTTTAATTCACCGATACTGAACGTAAACAGTTAAAATGACATCGAATCAAATTTATTATAAAAAAGCTTTATCGAAATGTATGATATAGAAATATCGTTTTAAATATCTCGTTTGTGACGGAAGCCGTGCTATAAACGACTTCTGCGTTAGGAATATTACTGTAATACTTATGAATATTATCGTAACTGCACTGGCATACGATTCTTAAAAAGAACTTGTAATAAACCTGCCCTTTTGCAATCACCGCTTGTGTTTCAATGGAAATAAAAATTTGCGCGTCTCTTTATTCACTTGGACTTGTAGTTTCCACGTTGATCTCGAAATACCTTCGGCCGGCACGTACTTGACTTGTTTTTTGTTAATGAGGATCTGGTTCGGTCGCATTGAAGTCCCAGCGGTGTAGGCGGAAGTGTCACCTAATTTTGTTTTTTTGCTGTCGGGTCAATGCGCTATCATATGGTCTTAGAATCTCAAATAACTGCGTGGACAATTGAAATTATTTATTTGTAATAATGGTTTGTTCAAAAGCTCAATCAAGGCTTCATATGAAGAAATCCCTTGTAAGTGATAAAGGCATATGCAAAGAGCTAAACGAATTCTCTTAAAATAGGTGGCACAGAATGCCCCTTGCCCATGTTAAAGTACGGTTATAGACGTATTTCTCGAAGTAAATAAATAAATACTAGATTCACAAAAAGCTTCCCACTTGAACACTCAAAAAGCTGGCGGTGCTTAAGCAAGCGGGTCGGGTTCTTTGGCGGTGACTACCAAATGCACAATTCCTATTAAACTCTACCGTTTACTTACTATAAGCGTTTGACTGCGTTTCTTTCATAAAGCTGATTTTAAAATTTACATTTTAGACGTGTAACTCGGCACACCTAATTCATGAACTATAATTTCTTGGTTAATCTTAATTTTAAACAAATTATATGAAACTGGGAAGCATGTGTACTTAAAAAATAATTACAATTGTTAATCTATCTTAAAAAAGGCGTTCTCTATAGACATCCAATTGGTGTGAATACGCGAATGGTTCTTAAATCTGTCAACTAAAAACCACCAGACGAGAGCATGAATAAAAAATTCTCAAACCATATTTAAGTATAATATTTATTTTAACTATTACCTTCGGAGCTCTTTGACTTACCGCGGTAGGACTCGCTAATTTCCGACCGTCCTTTACAAACATACAGACAAACCAACAAGTCCAGCAAGAAGATCCAAAGTGCCTTGAGTCCTCCTCACACTTTCCATAGAGCTCTTTTCAAATGTAGGTGTATCGGCGCGCGATTTTGACCCTAATGCACAGTGTAAATTTAGTTTAATATGTTTGTACAGTCATTACATTTTGAGGTTCTGTTTTATATTTTTAATACTTTATTTTTCAAATTGGTATTGAGACGTTGTGATGTGTTAAACGCGAGTTCACGATATATCATTGCTTGTTTATCGTACGAAATAGTTTTCGAAAAATATGACTTTCTTATGCTTTGTTTAGTTGCTTATGCTATTGTTATTCACATGATTTCTAACACCCTTAATACAAACACAAATCTGTAACTCTGTGTGCAAAAAAGCAGAATAATACTATTAATTCATCTTCAAAACTTTTGCTTAAACTGCGACCAAAGCCATGTATAAATTATAGTATTAGAATGTGACATTTAGCATAACCTTGAGCGTAGACAAATATTCTAAGACCATTTCGTTGTTAAAACTAGATTTATTTCACACAAATTACCTATTTAATATTCGAATTAAGTTTATCTTAATTATTATAATGTAATATTTAAGATACCATTCGTTGAGCCGGCGTCCATCTGCTAGCTCAGTTTTAATAACCTGCGAATTAATTTTACCCAATTTGCAGCTAAAATCTGCAGTATGTCAAGTTTGAATTAGAAATGCTATTTCTCTAGTATTTACTCTCGCGTCACCTTGTTAATGTATTTTATTGTATTAAACGTTAAAGTCTCAAAACTCATAGAGTTCATGGAGAGTCCTTTAATGAGGTATTATTGGTGATATAAAAACCTGGATGAAAATAGCTACTTTCCAGCGTAGAATAGTGACTGCAACGAATAATCGTACGATAAGACGCGACACGACGCGGCATCTTTGTGTTGCCACTTTGCGCTCGCCGCCTCCCATTCTGATTATTGGGGATAGGGCTGTCTCCTCGTTTATATTAAAGCGTATATCGAGCTCTTAGGGCAATACTAATAAAAATCTAATCAGTTTTCGTCCTTTTCTAAGTGAGTGTAGTAAGGTCTCAGCAAGTCAGAGAAACAAAACAAAAATACTATAAGATATATGTACATCTGCATATATAGTTTTGGTTCAAAGCTTGGGTACTTAAAGCGCAAATACAAAGCGAGCGAATAAACTCGGATCTGTAGGGAGCACTCAAATCAGAAGTTGTAATTTAATGTAGATTTATCTGCGGCACACCCGTGCAAATGCTAATATCGCTTCGATAAAAATCTTTTCGCATACAAATCCGGCATTAATTTAACAATGAATCAAGAATGCTTATATTATATTATAAGTATTATGTAAGTGCATAATGAGCTCATTAAACTCTTATTTTTCACAAATTTTTGCATAATATTTTTCTGGTTTAATATTCAAATCAAATCAAAAAAAGTTGATTATTGTTGGGAAGATTCCTAAGTTGGATTTCAAAAAAAGGTCACTATAAATAATCGTTGTATAATCTATAGGCAAATGACGCTTCAAAGTTTATAATACAAATAGGATGATAAACAATTAAAAGATAAGATATTCCTATAAATATGTTCTTCCGGTTACTCCAAGGACATTTATTTTTGTGATAGCCCTAAACAAGTGTCTGGTCCGCTCATTATTGACACAATAAATTCTAACGCACGCATTTTTAAGCCACCCCTGTGTGTGTACACGCACACAGGTAAACAGAGATTTAAATTCGTTCCTTTTTTAAGTTAAGGTTGAAGCAAGAAGGTTTAAACATTTTTAGCTGTCAAGTAATTCCGGTTAAAAAACGACGTCACACCGTGAGGAGACTACTATCCCCTACTTTTCGGTACATTAACCATTTCGCGTAAAACGCATCTGATGCTAAGAAGGGATTATATTTTGGTTTGGCTCATAAAGTGATACATGATTACGTTAGACTTAGAAGTCAACCTGATTTATGCAATTTGCTCATTCAGCCATACGACCAAACAGTCACAACTGAAAAGGCTTCCATGTATTTTAATATTAAACCCCAATTTCGGAAAAATTTGTTTGGAAGTTAAACATTTGGGTTTGCGGGTTCCAAGCAGGAATCTGAGGCGGTCGCAATTGTTGCACGTACCACTCACACACACAAATTTAGTCGTTAAGGCGCCGCTCACTTTGAACCCTGACGGAGTTTACAATAGTGACTATGTATATACTCAGTTATAAGATGTAAATTTTAGTAAGAGTTAAGTGTAAATAAGTTCTATCGTATTAATGTATCGTGTAAAGACATACTTATGTATAGAAAATAAATAAATCGATTTGTTAGTAGACCCTTGAGGCATTATTATACATCAAATCAGCGATCATGTCCATGTGGCTGTAGCCTGGGTATTAAAGTAGATATATTTATAAAAAGTTCATATGTAAGTGTGTGTTGTGTTAGCACCCATAACAAAAGCTACGATTATAAGTAGCCTTCCTTTGATCTAAACGACCATGTGCGAAATGTATTGCAATATTTAAAAAAGGAAAAAAATCTAATGGAACAGCATACACTTGCTACATATAATTTGATTCTCAGTTCGCGACTGAGACACCTAGGTATAGCTATCAAGAACGCTATCACTGCTTCGCAATCTTCTTAAAAGCGATTCTTTGTTTTCGACGTATTGTTAAGAAATTTAACTTTCTTCTCAAACATTACCGAGGCACTGAAGCAAAGAAGCCCTCGTAAGCCTTTCTGTGTTTAATGATAAAAATTCTTCAAATGTATCTCTAATCCGCAATAATCATGGTTAGAGAACGACGAGAAACATACCTATTCTCTTTTGAAACGACTTTCTCATTTAGCTCTATGGAAAAATTATATTTTTCTAAACATTGTTTTGAACAACATGCTAATTGTCACCTAACTCCTTCGGTTGTGCCGTGTTAAATGATAATGTTTGCTCATTTACACCTCCAGGCCGGATCAAACCGGATGTGTTTTATGATAAATTGTTTATTGTCTTTGTTAAACTGAAATTAATACCCAATTCATATTCAAAGTATTATTCGTGTATAATATCATGAGAAACTATATAGAAGTAGAAAAACTGAAGGGTAGTTATTTCATTCTTCGGTCGGTTTAGTATACTTTTGCTTACTTACTTTTATGTTAATCTTTAACGAGAATAGATTCATAATCATACTTCGAATTAAATTTTCCAATGCAATGCCATTTTAATACAAACAAAAGAGTCATAAACAACTACAAAGCCACCGAGAGGTCTATATATCCAAATAGTTAATCGTCGTTAATTTTTATTTATAGCTCCGTTAATCCCTCATTAACGGCATAAGTACCAACGTTTTACGACTATTTTAATGATTCCAACTTTTATTTGTTTATTCAATGTCGCGGCTAATTAAAAATACCAATTTGTGGATACGAAATAGATGTGTTTTGTATCGCTCGTTCTAATGTTATCGCGTCGATTGTGTCTCTGTTGAAAAGGATTTCTTTTTAATGATGCCAATGTAAAAATTATTCAGTTTCATAAGGACTTTTAGATTTTTTCATAAGAACTATTTTGTTTTCCCTTGGATGTCATTATTCACCATTAATTTTATCTAAATCCAATTGGTAGAATCAGGCGTTACTTTTGCGAAAATTCATAAAATAAGTGTTTAAGAGGTATTTCGCGGAGTTATGCTACTAAATCGGTCTATTAGACTTTTTAAAAATGCTCAAAATCTGTGGCGGCTGAGTTCAATTGACATTTATCTTAATATATATAAATCTCCTGTCACGATGTTTGTCCCCGATGAGCTAATAAACTACTTAACCGATTTAAATTAAATTGGCACACCGTGAGCAGTCTGATCCAACTTAAGAGATAGGATAGCTTAGATCTTTAATAATAGTCGCAATTTTATTTTATTGCAAATTATTTGTTATAATAAATTATCTGTTAACTCTAAAAGATTCTAACAGATGTCGATACTTTTCAACTGGATTCAGTAAGTAATCAATAGATGGCACTGCTATGGTAAACCGACAAACGGTTCATATAATATTATTAACCTAAATAAAGCATACATTTATTGTTTAAAACGCTTTCGATTTTAAACATATCCCATAAGAAATAAAGCTGATACTTATTTTTATTTAACTAAAAAAATGATTGCTAGAAATCACATTCATGGCAAAACAACGTTTGCCGGATCAGCTAGTAGTATTATATACTTACTTAATTTAGTGAATCCAGTCAAAGCAACCTTCCACAAAAAATATTTAGTGGAAGGTATCAACGATGGTAAAGTAGTCGTAGCTACTCTCATAGCTTGTATAGTGAATTAATTTTTGATGGGATTTCTATTTCAACAGTTATGTTCACTCATTAATGTGAACAAGTGTTCCATTATTTTCATTACGAAAACCTCAATTAGCGATTGTAAAGTTATAATTACCTCACAAATTATCAATTGAATTAAGATGGTTTTAAGCGAACGTGAAACAAGTTAACAGTTTTTTTCGCTAAAACTGTGTAATTAAACTTATTTTTTTAATTGCTTTGTTAGACATACAACTTCCGCTCAGCATAACATAACGGCAGGAGATGGGTACAGTGCGTACAGTGTTTTTTTGCGACGTTCTACATAAATAATCGTAATGTTCACCTTTCAATACCAGCGGTGAATACCGTAAATAATCGTTTCTCTACTTTTTGAGATTATCATGTATACCTAGCAGAGATTCTTCTTTTTATAAATTTATGTTGAAATTTTAATGCAATATTACGGGCGATGTATGCAATTAATTACATTTAGTTCAACAATGCAGAACGCGTTCGCGTAAGCTCTTAGATACATTTTCAGTTTACAGGTACACTTTATTTTATTATGATGGTAGATCGTGTACGTAAAGCTTAATTACTGAATATATTAGTGCTGTAAAAACCTAAATATTATAACATTAAATATATATATCATATTTTGACTAATTCTGGTTTTGTTGAAAGACACACAGTCGCGTCGCTTGGCCGTAATATTCCAAGTATCGTATTTCCCCTGTCCATAACTTCCTACCGAAGACACTAAATAGACCTGGTCCATGATTCAGCACGATATGTTTGTACCAAATCCCATAAAAGTGTAAAAGAGTAAGCAACACTGGCAACAGACATAGGTTCCCTGTTACGATTGGGCGGGGCTCGACCACGCCCCGTCTGTATCGATTTCTGACGATTATAATTTATTCATATTTCTTCTATTTTGTCCGTCGTGTATAACTGCACGTTAAAGCTCACTTTTAACTGTATTACATGATTATATACGATACATATAGCCAATCAAAATATAGTTAATTGTAATTCCGGAATGGGCATTATAATTGTAGCGTAATCTATCAGCAGAAGTTATAATTTGGTGTAAGCTCGCTTAATTCGCCCTAAAAGAGTATAAAAATTGTATTGATGTTAGTTTTAGGGAGCACTCAGACCTCAATCGAATCGAACCTGGGTCAACTCTACTGTGTGTACTCTACTGAATAATAAATGCAAAAAATGCGATATTTATTAATGATCCAATCAATTTCTTGCTTCTTATTTTCAGAAAAGCTTCGGCTATCCCTATGCGTGGGGTGTGGCGGTCAGATCCATGACCAGTACATCCTGAGGGTGGCTCCCGACTTGGAGTGGCACGCGGCTTGCCTCAAATGCCAGGAATGCAGACAGTTCCTGGACGAGTCCTGTACCTGCTTCGTCAGGGATGGGAAGACTTATTGCAAACGAGATTACACTAGGTTGGCTTAAGTATTTTAAAATAAAAATATTATACCATAAACAATCATTGTCTAGAGAATTATTCTATTTAAGTTTGACTAGTATAATTAATTGTACATTTATTTATTTACAGTTAATTTTTGCAATGATAACAAAAATAACAATATAACCTTAATTTTATTTACACGAAAACCATTAAACATGATAATAATAGAAACTTAAAAAAAAATTGTCCTTACCTTACCTCCGTCCTACAATTAATGCTTGCGGCATTTTCTGTGTTACGTTTATTATCTTCAAAATAATCACTAGCTACTATCGATTGAACTTTACAGTCTACAGAAATAATTGGCTCCGCGATAATCGTCAAGTCTAAATGACAGTAACCAAACTGTGACTCATAGATTCACAGTTGAATGTCTATAAATAACCAAATCCGTGAATAGCTGATAAACAACGATTCGATATCAACATGTTCCGGTTATACGTGCGATCAGCTGTTTAGCAAATTAACACCAGCCTGTGAATGTCTCGTAATTTCCATTAAACAGTTAAGACTCTCGCCCTGAATTTATTTTAAAGTAAATTTTTCGGTTATAGCTAATAAAATGTACACTTATGAATGACAAAGAAACTTGTTATATTAGGAAAAAATATGTTCTTTAAATAATTTCTCGTGTACTAACTCTTAAGTAGATTTCCCACAAAGCACTCCAAAGTATGAATCATCTTGTACGGTTATTAATTGTCAATTTTTATTAACACAAAACCGTTCCAAAGTCGTTAACCTCTCTGTTAACAGACATGTAAACAATAACAATCCAATTATAAACCCAACTCCAATTCCGATCATAGTTTACAATAAAACACGAAAAAATCATAACCGCACGTCAACGATGGCGCCAATTTTTAAACAAAGTCGCATCATCTAAAATAACTTGTGTTTACATTTCCACCCTTCCATCTCGCGGCTAAAATATAGAATTACACATTAGCAAACAGCTTAGTCTGTGCTCGATCCGACCGGCCTTATCTCGCAAGGAATAGAGATCAAAATCTCTGAGCCATCGAAGGAATTAATACGGCTGTATAGCGGATTGTCTTTGCTCTATGCGCCGAGAAAAACAAACTGAGTCTATGTATTTTGGCGTTAAAACAAACGTCAGTTTGACAGCGCGGCGGGCGGCTGGAACTCGATATGTCTATATGTTTGTGCGGTATCGGAAAAACCGTCCGATTACTTATTTAGGTACTATTTGCTTTTATTAATTTAAATATTTATTTTAGGCGCATTTCTCACGGTTTTAGACATTCGTTCGCATGTCGTATTTAAATGAGATTTGATTTGCCCAACACTAATTAAACCTCACGTAGGTTAGGTTAGGCACGATCAAATATAACGAAGCAATCTTACGAATATATATCTAAATATTGAGGGTATTTTGCGAATACAAACGGGCACCTGCAAGCGCGGCGCGATATTCTAGAATGAAACTTATAATGTGTTATATCTCATAGGATTTTTTTAATATACTCTTCCAACCGGTTATGTTGAATAAGAGCTATTCCACTAGTTAACTTCTAATAGCTAGGTATCAATCAATAAAGATTTATTTACTGAAACGAGCCATCCGTATATATATTTATTATCCTTGTAGGCCGGTGAACTATTTCTTTACCTGTTAAAATTAACCCTTCCGTAAGGAAATACAGCCCGCCATGTTTACATTTGCCGGGGTATCGTATGTCTGTCTGTGTAAACATCGGAAACATTTTAATAAATCCGGCAGGAGGAAGGACGTATCAATTCATTAATTATCCGGTATAAGTGTTATTATAAAGCAATTTTTCTGAAATTATATTTCGTTACGAACGAGATAGCTAGGGCAGCATGAGTTATAAACGTGTGAACGTAGATAATAAAATTACAAATTACAATTATTGCGTATTATTTATGCCGTCGTTTCTGAGCGCCCGTCTGTCTGTAAGAAATTCGAAATTGTATGAAATATTTTATCAACACGACATATCGTAAAACGGTCTTTATGCAATCTTATATCTGATAACGGATACAACATACTAATTTAATATTTTAAACGATAATTCTCTTGTCATATAGCTTTATATGGAAGATTGGTGACCTGAGTCTTGCTTTTATCGATATAGGTACCTATTGATTACTATACTAGAACAGAGGACCATTCATTGTTACTGATCCCACACAGATAGATAGAGATAGAGTATATATCCAAACGCTTACCTATATAGCAATCTATCTATAACCATATAACTATAAAATCTTCGGTGATTTAATTTACTCTGTTATGAGGACATATTTTTACACGCAGTCGGTTAGCCCCAAAGTAAGCCATTTATAATTTGTATTTTGTTAACACGATTGATAAATATATATTTTTATAAATACATATGATAACTCAAACCACAGGCAACAGTTATGCTCATCACACAAATTTTAACCCCGCTGAGGGAAGAACCCGGAACCCTCTGTTCGGCAGTCCAGCGTGGTGAACATTCCATTCGCCCACTGGGTCGAATGGAATATTATTATTATTAGTATTAAGACATTGAAATTTCAAAAACTTTACAAAAATTATTGACAACAAGTAAGTGATTTTCAACTTAATAAAGCCTACACGTTACTTGTTAATACCAAAAGTCTGATAAAATTTATGTATCTCTTAAAGATAATAATATAATTCGGCAGGCATTTTGATGAAAAAAGCGTGTAAATTATTTGTTAACAGGACGGCAAGCGATGTACCTATCCTCGATGTATATTGAAGCTGGCTTTGCGATAATGCTTTAAAGCGAATTTTGAATTACCGGTTCATGAGATTTCTTAACAAGTAATCGATTTTTTAACACCACATGATTAATTATACAATATTGAATTATTTATAATAAGAATTTTATCATTGAGATCGAGTCGACATGAGCATACTATAGACAAGGATCTAGGACTTAAGTTAAATAAAATGTTAAAATTAGCATAGGTAGGTATTGTATTTCTTCTGTAACCTCGTTATAATATCTATGAATGACGTTCAATTAGCGACACCCGATACTCTCCAGCCGTGTCCCGTTACCGTCAGCAATAATATTTTGACACGTGCTAATGGCGCCCGCCCGCGTTTAGGCGGGAAATTTTGACGGTTGACCCACGTTTCTGCACTAAAATAAATAGTGTTAAATTTAATAAACATCGTTGAACTATTTTAATAAAAAACATTACTCATATTAAAATAAAATATACCTACATTTTACTACCAGACGTTATCATTACATTTTAAAATGTTGTTAAATTATTTCATTCCATACATTTTGCCAAATTTAGCATTGAATATGAATGTTCTCGTTCAAAACTTAAATGGAGTAGGGGTAAGAATTATTTGTTAATACCCTGCTCAGAATAAATATCTTTGTGATAATAGTATCCTCCCGCATAAATGTGTGTGGTCCGGCAGCTGTACTACCTCAACAGATGTATTTGTTTTTCGTAATTAGATATCCTTACATATACCGTAAAACAATTTCTAATATCTACGATATCTATTCTATTATTTTAATTTAAATAAAAAAAGTTATTTAATATTATACAATGATAAGAGTATTTTTAGTGTCAAAAGTTCTAGCAAATAAAATGAGGTGACAACTGCGATATACAGGGATCTCGTTGGTTGGACAATTTGTCTCGTCTCAAAAGCTTTCGTTTACCCTTAAATGGAGTTCTCTAGAAAGGGATGTAACCTGAAAATCCATAAGTACATTTTGAAAACCCCCGGGGGTTATTGACCGGCACACCCTCCAATCTCGCTAAAAGCATTCGCTATAGGTGTACACTGTACAGTTGTATGAATTAGGTGTACTAGTTCGACTTTTTAATCGCTAATGCATTTTAGGGATCTTACAACCCCTTTTGTGTGAAGTTTAGGACAGTTATATTATTATCTATGTTTATATTACTATTGTTTTTATAGTCTGTGGTTTACCTTAATATACCATAGCTACAAACTATTCGAGATTTAAAAAGCTCTTTCGCGCTTTCAAACGCGTTTATTAGAAATCATATGACATGATAAATACCTATATAATAAATATTCCACCTAGAAAATTTGTGTATGTATAGCATAAGCTGGCTGTTCGCTTAATTAGATTTTACTTATTTTGTTTCCGAGAGATTTTTAATATATAATAAAGCTAATGTAATGTAATAGAGTAGAACTGTACCTAATAATTAAAATGCATTCCATGTTTTCAGGTTATTCGGTACAAAATGCGACAAATGCGGCGCGTCCTTTAGTAAAAACGACTTTGTGATGCGAGCGAAAACGAAAATCTACCACATCGACTGCTTTCGGTGTTGTGCCTGCGCTAGACAATTAATACCTGGTTCGTATACAATTAGATTAATCAAAACTGTTTCAATCGCAGTCTCATACAAAATTAACTTTACGGCGCCCGGCAGAGTACAAACAAAAATCCAAAGGTGTACGTGATATTGTTGGAATAGGACAATGTTTAACAGTCCATTGAGGCAACAAATTTTGCTATGATATATGATACTGTCATTGAAATCACGTGAGATGCTCTGATTAATATTTACAATGAACATTTGGCTGCAGGTGACGAGTTCGCGTTGAGAGAAGGGGGCGCCTTGTACTGTAGGGAAGACCACGATGTTTTAGAAAAGGTAATCTCCATTCCAATAGCCCAAGAAATCCCTTGGATATGGAAGTGTTTCTTTACGAAGCTTTCTCTTAAAACTTAAAAGAGAAGCTTCTATATGTATGCACACGTGTTGATTCCAGAGTGCAAACACAAGCGGCAGCAGCAACAGCAATACGGAGAGCAACAACAACACGACACTCAGTAACAACAACTCACATCTGCCCCACGAGCTGGGTTCTATGAGCGGTCAGTATCCTCTTCTCTTTCTCTCTATTCAACTTAGCGAAGACTTTTGTAAGCCTCTGAAGCTACACTGTTTAGGAATTTCCTTTCTTCAATGCAGTCAACTCAAAGAACAATGGTATCAAGACGTTTTTTATTTGTGACCATAAATATGGCTGAACCTTACAAAAGCAAAGCTGGCAGAGCCGCTTCATCTTGTATGAATAGAAAACAGAATTAATCTAAAATTATATTAGAATTTTATACTAAGTTGCGCGAAGTAACGCCTGATTCTATTAAATTAAATCAATGTAAGTAAATTCATATTTTGCGATTCGCTCTGCTTGTCTCAAATAGGGTATAATTTGTGATACAAGCGTTGCGAGCTGTAATATCGCGCTATCAGCTTATCACTACGGATTCTGGTTTACAATGATAATCGACGCTCGATCGGACTGTGATTGAGCGTACACTGGGCGAAAAGGCTTTGTAATGCTATACTCTATATAAAAAAAAACACCGAAAATGTTCATACGAATACTTATTCATAGTTGAATGTTGTGGAAGGTGGAAAATTATTCCTACACACGTTAAGATGTGCACGGGCATTGAAATGAATGTGGGTCAAATTCCAGGTATTCCATATGTATTTTTAGAGACGAGTTTAGGGGAGCAAATCAGAAATAATGGGATTTTTTTCTTACTGCCAATCTTTACCTACCGAAGTTTAGTTAGTTGATAGTAAACACTCAACATCATCCATATTATTTCTTTGGATGGTTTTCGAAACGGGCCATGTCGCAACTTGCGTGACAGACTGTTCGCTATCAATGTTTGAAGTGCGCCGACAAAGAGGCCGCGCCGTTTAATTGTACCGCATCAAAGTATTGGTTATTTTTTTATCGACCGCAATTAGTTTCGCGACCTTCATCACGGTTCAAAGTAGACAGTTAGTTTCGCATAACTAGGTCCAAATAATTGCAATTTTGAAAAGCTTGACCCACTTCCTTAACAACTATTTTATTTGACGTTGATACGGTATACACATATATAACGATTTTTGAGTTTCAGTGTAAATTATTGGTTCTCACGTAGGTCTACCTATTTTGTAATACGATTTATAGGTATATATATACACTAAATGTATACAACAGCTATTATTTTTAATATAGACTATAATAAAATGTCGAAAATTATGCCACGATAATACCTAATTACATTTATATATACAAAATTAGTGTTTAAGTCGCTCCAGCCCCATAAAACACGAGTGACGTCAGGCCGATAATTAGAAAAGCGAATGCAAAACGTGACCACGGATATCAAAGTGAATACATCACGAGATAAGGGTCCGAGGATTATAGAAGTGTGAAGTGGGCTTCGGTTAATCCATGTCCGAGGGACCAGAGTAGATGTAAATAATTTATGGTCTGCAGTACAGGCCCGTAAGCTCTTAAACAAACATTAAATGCCATGCCGTCCCGAATATTTGTACCTCGTTAAACATGTTTGTTGAATATATATCAGTGTGTACCATGGCCATTTCAGACTCGGGCAGCGAGTCAGGCTCCCACAAGAGCGGCAGAGCGAGGGCGGGCGCCGCGGCCGACGGCAAACCCACACGCGTTCGCACCGTGCTCAACGAGAAGCAGCTGCACACGCTGCGGTGAGCATCGATCTCGTCTAGGAAAATGGCCTTAGTGACAATTGCTCTAAATAAATAGTGTACTCTTCCAGGACTTGCTACGCGGCCAACCCCAGACCTGACGCGCTCATGAAGGAGCAGCTCGTGGAGATGACGGGCCTCAGTCCGAGAGTTATCAGGGTGTGGTTCCAGAACAAGAGGTGTAAGGACAAGAAGAAGACCATCCAGCTCAAGATGCAGATGCAGCAGGAGAAGGTGAATATCTCTCAGCCTCATTTTGTTGCTATTATTAATCAATAAACTGTTGTTTTCTGAAAGATGTTGGTAAATCATAATTTATCTTTTATTCAGTTTGTAAAACAACAATTACAAGTACAATTTTTATTTGTGTGTACCATTTTTTAAGAGCAAAAATGCCATAATGATTTGCGTTATATATATCGCTATATCGTAATATCATAAACATAACTATACTAACTAAACTGTTAAACAATGTAATAATGTTCTATGAAACTTACTCAAATGAAAAATGTC
This sequence comes from Pontia daplidice, assembly GCA_963693355.1. Classification (NCBI taxonomy): domain Eukaryota; kingdom Metazoa; phylum Arthropoda; class Insecta; order Lepidoptera; family Pieridae; genus Pontia; species Pontia daplidice. The sequence continues at coordinate 257,661 of CAVNZL010000011.1, read as the reverse complement.
AGTATGCTTCCTATTTTGATGATGCGTCGCTTCCAAGCAGGAGGGTCGTCGCATGGGCTACATGTCCATGGGCGTGCCCCTGGTGGCCGGATCCCCCGTCAGGCACGAGCCGGGGGCTGCTGCTGCTGGGGCCCTGGCCCTCGAGGTGAGCATACTCTCTCTCTTCGTCACCACCTTCTCTGAAGTGTCGGTTCAGTAGCGTTGGCTTGTCCGTGTCCTGAAATAAATGTAAAAAGAGTTGGGTCGCAGGTGACGGCCTACCAGCCCCCCTGGAAGGCGCTCTCGGACTTCGCCCTTCACGCCGACTTGGACAGGGCGCCGCACCACAGCGCTGCCTTCCAGCATCTCGTTAACCAGGTACGAGTCGAGTAGTCTATAGTACTTTTTGGAAATGAGGAACATATTAATAATATATATGATAGCATACGATGTCGTACGCCTAATTGGACTGATCGTATCCACAGATGCACGGCTACGACGTGCCCTCCCTGCCTCCCCCGCGGCCCGCGCACTCGGGCGAGGACAACTACGTCACGTACCTCGAGAGCGACGACAGCTTGCCCCCCTCCCCCTAGTGCCGTCTCTCGTAACCCCCTCGGGGCAGGACTCACTCTGCTGTCTATGGAGAGTACTGTGACGTCACCGCCGGTGACTTGTGATTTTATATTATCAAAGATGAAAATTATGATCTTCGTTCGAAGCGTAGGCTTAGGTTAGTGTTAATAGTCATGTGATTCGATTCCCTCAATCTGGCCTCACCTGCACTAGATGCCGTTCATCATCATGAGGCGTGGACAATTATCAGGGCTCATACTTGCAGATGTCTCGAAATGGCGAATGAACTAGACTAGAAATATTGTTTTATTTGTTACTGAAAGTTCACCACTAGCCGTAAAATGTAACCAGCTGTATCTATATTACTTTTAATGTTAAGTGTAAATAAATGTAAAAAGATTGTACTATATTAATTATCGATTTAGCTAAATATATTGTGAAGCAAACCTAATTACACATGACCTTTATTGTATATACATAATATTGATGGACTTATTAAAACCACCTAGTTTAACTAAATAACAATTTCGTTTAAATCCTCTTCGCAAGGCATACCTATTGCTATCTCTTCATTGTTTTGATAATAACACAAACAAATTGAATTAATTTTTTCCACTATTGCAACTGTAAAATATGTTTGTCATCAGATACTTATTTGAATCACATTGTACGATCATGTAAAATTGTTAAGCGGGTGGTGCGCTATGCTAATATTTCATGGAAATACCAGATTTTAATTTATTCTGTAGTTAAATATACACTGTATTTAGATTGTGAGCATAATATAAAATAAAACATCAAGTACCTTTACTCGCAATCTCATTACCCCACACCTTCATCCCCAGCATCGGTTCCGTAAGTACCTACGAATATGTATTGTGGTTTATTTAAGTAAGTAAGTTTAAGTAGGTTCTATCAGTAAGTAAAAATCAGTAAGTAAGTAAATCTCCTTTTCCTCCGTTCCCTAAAGGTGCGTAATTTAAAATGCTTACCAATGTCAAACATTGGCCACTAAACAAGGAATATCGATATGTATGCCCAAATTGGTTAGCAATGGAACCGTGAATACGTAATATCGAAGTTGAATTGCATGCCATGCTTATAAATTAAAATTTTATTTCAAAAATAGTTAAATTATTTCAGGTATATTTTCTTTAGGTCGCTTTAAGCCCAAGTACACGCCGACGTAAGCTCACTTCAACCAAACCAAACAATTCGCCGAGGGACGAGGCGAATGGTGAATGTGCAAATGATGATTTTTTTTCCCGTTACCGCTTGGGAAGGCAATAACTTCTCTATTGACCACTCAACCGGCATACTCATGAGTATTGATATGAAGTAGTAGTTTATAAGGGACTGTGTTGATGATGTTACTGTAACAAATGCAACAGAAATCTTGTTTCTTGCTATTACATTTACGCTACCATTAATAATGTGATTAGCGACTGCCAGTACGGCTTCTGTCGTGGTCGCTCAGCTGGTGCTTGAGTTCAAAGGTTTGTTTTATTTGATTCTCGCTGCCTTTTTCCATGATCCACAAGGCTTTTTCCTAACGCCAACTCTATTTCTATGGTGCAAATTGGCATTCATTCCAAAGCAGATGATAGCACTTGAGATGCACCATTGTCGAGCGGTGCCGGAACACAACTGACTTCAGACACAATAGTGTTCTAGTGTTAATGCGAACTAGATTCGACTATAACTTGTGGCATATTCAATCTCAAGAAGACACAGCTCTGCGCTTAAATTGCTCCCTTTTGACGACCAAATACTTTCCGAGCGCCGCTGGAGAGTGTTCGGAGACATTGTTCGGATTGATATCTGAAGCTCCAGCTTAATGTCCGCAGTTCCATAGCTGAGTGCAGTCAAATTGGGCTAATTGTGTATATTAAATATACTTATAATATATGCTAACCGTACCGTTGGTAGTTAGTACGCTATCAGTAAAGTATGCTACTTAGTGCAAGCTGCAGGTGCAGTAATGAAACAACAAAGAGAATAAAATCATAAGATCAAATAATTCGACTTAATATATATATACTAGCTGACCCGGCAAAGGTTGTTTTGCCATACATGTGATTTCTAGCAATCATCATAGTTCAATAAATATATTAATAAATGAAAAATAGGTATTGATCGTAGAGGGGTAAAAATTTAGGATTGTATGTATTTTTGTATGCTGTATCATAGAAAAATAAAAAATGAGAAATTTTGTCGAAAAAAAATAGGAGTGGACCACCCTTAACATTTAGGGGGATGAAAAATAAATGTTAGCCGATTCTCACTACTAAATACGCATACAATATTTCATTAAAATCGGTCGAGCCGTTTCGGAGGAGTTCAATTATGCACCCCGTGACACGAGAATTTTATAAACAAGATATTATAAACTATTTGTAGGAAACGCATGGACGGGGCTTGTACCAACGTAATAGCGTATCGTCAACGCAGCGAACATTGATTGAAAATAGATTCCTTAAATAATCTGTCAAATATTTAATCAAACTTAAACAGATAAAATTTTCCTACTTATTTTCCTAAGGTGTATATTCTTATTAATATTACATTTAAATCAACTAAGCAGTTGGTTCATTTGAATTTAATTAATAGAGGCGTTACTTTGCGGAAGTCCGTCCACAAAACACGTGGAATATTGCTGGTAGAGTTTTTCTTTTTAATTTAACACAAATCTATAATAAATTTATTTTCATTAGAAACGCTTTGCAGAAAAATAAATTGTACTGCTCTGGTGTCTTCCTAGACATTAGCCAAGCGTTTGACAAAGTATGGCACGAGGGCCTGATCTACAAACTAAAAAAGAAACTACCTCACTGCTTTCTACATATTTTAAAATCATATCTGAATAAAAGAAGTTATCAAGTTCAACAGTGAGTGTTCAGAACTCTATGAAATCAAATCAGGGGTCCCGCAAGGTAGCATTCTCGGCCCTATTTTATATCTCTCTTCACTGCAGATATACCAACGAACGAACACACTATGACTGCGACTTATGCCGACGATACCGCCATATTGTCCACCCACAGCAACCCAATTACTGCTTCAATTATGCTACAAAAACACCTTAACGTATTACAGGAGTGGTTGATGCTATGGAGGATTAAAGCCAACGAAAGCAAATCTGCTCACGTAACATTCACGCTCAGGAGACATACTTGCCCTCAGGTTAAATTAAATAACATAGAAATTCCCCAACAAGATAATGCCAAATATCTTGGAATACACTTGGATAGACGATTAACATGGCAAAAACATATATGGACGAAAAGGAAGCAATTAGATGGGAAGATTCGCAGTCTAAACTGGATACTCGGACAAAATTCAAAATTGAATGGGAGAAACAAATTGCTCCTTTATAAATCAGTAATCAAACCCATTTGGACGTATGGCATACAACTATGGGGAAGCGCTTGCAACAGCAACATAGAGATACTCGAAAGATTCCAGAGCAAATGTCTAAGAACAATGCTAGGCATCCCTCAATGTATTAGCAACAAATATATGTATCTTGACCTAGGCATACCAACGGTGAAGCAAGAAATTACCCAAAGCAGCCGCAGATACCAGGAGAGGCTTAACAACCACATAAACGAGCTCGCAAAGGCTCTGAGCGGTGAAGGTGGGATTCGATATGCCCGACTTAAGAGAAATGACATCCCAAACCTAAGTAGAAGATTCTCACAATAAGTCATTATAGGGAGTTATTAGGAAGTAATTTTCTAATTATAATGACTCTCGACGATAACATATACCAGATGAATTATCGACCAAGGAAATGGCTTATTGTTTCCAAAACAGATTGCCATGGAGCAGAATCAACACAAAAAAAAAAAAAAACAGAAACGCTTTGCCCACAGACTATTTGTCAAACGCTTCTAAAAATCATCATAAACTGGGCGATTGATATCAAATGACAAAAACCGTCAGCCATCAAAAGTTACGGGATCTTCATACATTGGAGTTATATATTATTATCGGAAGTTTTGCCCGCCTGTCAAACAAGTCTATTTGTGATAGTAAAATAATTCTTACCATTTATATTAGTTATTATTATTATTTTAGTCTGCTATTTGTTTTGTTCTTAAATTATGTGATAGTTCAATGTAAGTCGTCATGGTATTTACAAATTAACTAAAAGCAACCATGTCTATTGGACGAGGAAGTTTTAAAGGCATCCGAACATCGCGGGTAAGATATAGAATGCCTAATACATAGTTTTACTTTGAAACTTTTATACAATACATAACTGTGAGAAGATTAGATGTAACAATTAGGATATGTTTAGTACACATTGTTTTTGTTATTGTACAGTTGTGTTAGCAGTTACAAATTTCAATTCAAAATATATTATTAATATTTATTAATTTGTTTCCAATCTAATTATTACCAAATAAGGATATAAAAAATATATTCGGCTTTAAATTTCTTAAAAACTCCTCAATTTTCATCAAATAACCATCAAATTTTTAGCAATTAAAAAGTATAAGTATAAGTTTTAGTAATAAAAAAGAACATTGCTCCTAAAAAGAATAAAAGTTTAAATTAATGTTAAAAAGTTAATTATTGTTAAAATTCAAACAAATGGGTAGCCACTGTTATAAAAGACATAGTTCATACATCAATGTAGGCCGGTGAATGGAGAATCATATAATATCACTGCTTATTGCTTACCTAAAAGAAGCTTTTTAGTGGGTCGAAAAGTATTTGGTAAGGTTGGGAACAATCAGGAGGATTTCCTAGGTTTATTGATAAAAGGAGACTAAATCTTCATAGTATACTTAAAACATTTGACTTGCTGTTTAATTTTTATCTTTGAGCCAGTTTAGATGTCTCATTTCAACCATTATAGTCCAAGATTAACTTATCTTATCATTTCAGTTAAGATTATTTAGTGTATTGTGTTAAAATGGACATTACAGATACAAATGTAAGTTTCTTCTCATATATTTTAAAGGTATAATACAATTCTCTATTACTAGCAGACATTCTAAGTTACAATTTTGTTTAGACTGATATACAGAATACAAGACATGTATCAGTCTTATATTTATTACAATACTATGAGTGATTCATTATTTTGTTCAAATAAAGAAACTTTGTGATTTTGTATAAAAGTGGTTTGTTGCAGACGGGTAAGCCATATGCTGGTGTCCCCTCAATGGAGTATGACGAGGTTAAGCAGGAGAAGCCATGGCAGCGGGTATTGTGTACTTGTATTAATTGTGATTAAGCCAAAATCTATCTTAGCTGTTTAAAAGTTTAAGTTGAAGGTTTTATTAGTCAGTCCTTCCTAAGGAGTCCTGTTTTTACTAGTACTTAAATAATAATCCAGAAAATTGTTGCTTGCTCTATTGACTTATAAATGTAAAGTCTAGATTTTACCATCTGGATTCAGCAGAGCTAGTCTATAATTATTTTTACAGGTTGTATATTTTGATGTTCTAGGCGATAGATGTTTTGGCGAAAAAAGGCACGCATTTATACGATCCAGTGAAGTCAGTAAGTAACATGTTTTTGATGAATGGACCTGTAAGAATAATTATTTGTGATGTATGACATATGTATCAGATCGAGTCACTAGACAATGTGTCTATCTTTGCTTCTGCCATTACTGTATTCTACTAGAAATGAGTAGCATGCTTGATTCAAGCATTGACTGTTGGGCCATTTAGAAATTTTTATGTGTGTGTTTTGCATGTACTTGTGTTGCTTATGCGATTAAGATTACCCAGTTCTGGTTGTAAATATTCGATATCCTTATCTTCTACCTGGATTACTTTCGTGTATTTATGATAAATTTTAAAATACATTAAATGGCGGTTCCTGCGTATGTTAAAAAAAACGAACATTACATAAGAATTATTATGCCTTCTTTAATTTTTTTATTTGTGATCTTAATTCATGGGTTAATTTAATTTATATGTAGATATAGCTTATAAATCTGTACCTCGTTGAAAAGGTACCGAGCCCCTATATACTACTTCTACTGGGCTTCTACATGCTACTGGGATACTGTGCTCAACTTACAGAAGACGCCATGCCCGCAGTAATAAGAGATAGAGACATAGCTCCCGACGTAAGTACATTGGAGTGTGCGTTCATTTCCATACAAGACTTACAATTGTCAAATTTTATCTTTCTATTTGGCGTATAAAATTTTCCAGATTATTTTCTTTTCAGAACACCAACACGTTCAGTGAGGAATCTGCCCGTAGATATTTAAACATAATCCTGGGTGATCAGCCGCGGGTGGCCGGTACTAAGTACCACTTGGAAAAGACCCAAGATTTGAAAAAGTTGCTAGACAATGTCGCGAGCAAAGCTAGTATACCTGTGAGGACGGATTGGCAGTTTGTCTCTGGTAAGTTGCTCTATAAGTAATAGTATTAGAACATCAGGGCTAATGATAAGGGAAAGGGTATCAAATCTTTCATAGAAAGTTTTGCAAACGTATTGCGAGCAAAGAATGTAAGTGGGTAGTGCTCGCTCTGATTCTTTGTGAAAACAATGAACAAAAAAGTTATTTATTAAAAAAGCCAGCTCCCGAATAAAACGTTTACGTACCCTCAGACATTATCCCGCGTTGCAGATGTTTACTTTACCTAATGAGTCTTTGCACTAACCAGCTTAGGGACATTTGAAGAACGTGTTTGTATTTCAATGTATATTTATAGAGTTCGAGTAAATTTCAGGCGACTACTGGATCGAATTCAAACTGCCACACGTCAATGTGTATCAGAACCTGTCGAACCTTGCGGCCGTGCTCGAGGGCGAGAGTGGCTTCAACCCTGACGGCAGCAGCCGGGAGTCGCTGCTGGTCAACTGCCACTACGACTCCGTCCCCTACGCGATAGGTGAGACTCTTCCCACCGATAGACATTCCCACGGCCATTGTTACAAATGTAAAAGTTGTACGACAAAACAGGAGCATCCGACAATGGGATATTTTGCGCGGCGATGGTGGAAGTGCTGGCTCGATTGTCGAGGCGAAAGAAGAAGTTCAGGCACAATATTGTGTTTCTGTTTAATGGAGCCGAAGAAAACCCTTTGCAGGTGATTCTTGGGTGGTGGTTTTGTGGCTTCGATTCGAGAGAGGTGTTACGGTGTCGGTTCCCTTTGCAGGGCAGCCATGGCTTCCTGTCGCACCCGTGGTTCAAGGGTGTCACCAACGTCATCAACTTGGACTCCGCTGGCATGAACGGGAGAGCCCAAGTGTTCCAGGTTCGAAGCATTCTCAATAAAGTTACAAATCATCTATGCAAAAAGTAAAATAACCGTTTGGTTGCTCCAGGTATACAGGCTGTGATAAAATTCACAATTTTTGTTAGTTTGTTCCGGCGAATCTGTGAAATGGCTGGACCGATGGCCAGCTGATGTAATAAGGAGTAACTGAGATTACATTTATTTAAGAATTCAGGTTCAGCTCAATTTAGGTCAGGGTATCATTTCGTTAGGTAAACCTTTTTAAAAAAAAATTGAATAATTTCCTCGTGGTTCAGTTTAAATTATAGTGTAAGGTGTAATTATAAGCTCTGCTATAATCGTTACATAGAAGAGATTGAACTTTCACTAAAAACAAATATCAAACATTTTTGGAAATACACGTCTACTTTAAAACAAACTAATTTAGGGTATCCCAATGTAATGAAATATGGTAATTTTAGATCTGAAGATCCCAATCAAATAGTAGAATTATTTTCAAATTATTTTCAGTCAGTTTTTGAATCTCAAACTGACACAAGTAGAGTCACTGAGTGTACTGTTGAAAACAGCCTACCCAACAATTCTCAGATCCTCATTAATGACCTTTATTTCGATGAAGCTGAAATCAGCAAAGAACTGTATTTGATTGATCCTAATAAAGGACCTGGCCCAGATCAAATAAGACCGGTTTTTCTCAAGCGTACACATCGTTCACTATCTGCGCCCTTACATATCTTATTCAATAAGTGTATGTCCAGTGGTACGTTTCCTGATTGTTGGAAATTATCTTATATAACACCTATCTTTAAGTCTGGTGATAGGAGTGACGTTGAAAATTACCGACCGATCTCTATACTCTCCGCAATCCCTAAGGTCCTTGAAAGACTGGTGCACCGTCGTATTTATTCCAGCCTCAAGCATGTCATCATAGACCAACAACACGGCTTTGCAGCCGGCAAATCTACTCTCTCTAATCTGCTTGTTTTTACTAATTATGTTTTCAATGGTCTGGATAGTCTACATCAAATAGACACAATCTATGCAGATTTTCAGAAGGCATTTGATAAGGTTGATCACATAATGCTTTTACAAAAGCTGTCTTTTAATGGTATTAAGGGTAACCTTTTACGATGGTTTACAGCTTATCTGCATAATCGTGTCCAATCGGTGGTCTTAAACGGTTTTGTTTCCTCTCAAATAGTAGTCACATCCGGCGTTCCCCAGGGCTCAATCCTTGGGCCGTTGCTGTTTTCCTTGTTTATTAACGACATATCTAAATGCTTTTTACACAGTAATTATTTGCTTTACGCAGACGATTTAAAATTATATAAAACAATACTTACACTTTCCGATGTGGTACTTTTACAGGAAGACCTTGATAGGCTGGATGAATATTGTAAAACAAACAAGTTATTCTTAAAATACAGTAAGTGTCAGCATATTGTATTTACAAGAAAAACGCATAATATAATTACTTCCCACTTCACCCTTGGGGACCACGCCCTTGAGCGTGTGTGCTCTGTAAGGGATCTTGGGGTCCTTCTTGATTCCAAATTAACCCTTGACAAGCACATGAGCCTAATTATTAATAAAGCATATAGAATGTTAGGTTTCATAACGCGTGTCACCAGGCCTTTCAAGGATAAAACTACATACATTTACCTTTATAGGATACTTGTACAATCCCAGTTGGAATACGCCTGTCCGATCTGGAATCCCCTTTATGCTACATATGTCACACAACTGGAAGCTATACAAAGAAAATTCTTGCGCATCTTAAATTATCGTATGAATGGTAGTAGGGCTAAATATAATGAACTTTTAAAAAAATATAATTTACTTTCATTAAGGCAAAGGCGTGATATGATAGATTGCGTCACTTTAAGAAAAATATGTGTGTACGAATTAGCTTGCTCCGAACTTCTCGAGCTTTTACCTTTTAACGTTCCTTCCAGATCTCTTCGTACGCACAGAACTTTCAACCTCCCGACTCCGAGAACTAATATTGGGTTCCGCGCGCCTCTCCACAGAATGTGTTCTTTACTTAATTCTTTCACTACTCTTGATCTATTTTCGCACTCCTCTACTGCTTCGTTTAAGAATAATTTAAAACAGCAGTTACTGTCCACTGTTTTGTGAATGTCCATATTTGTATTTCTGTCATGTGTATATGTTTATATATTTATTACTAAATAGTGAAACTGTCATGGACATATCCGAAGCTTTCTCATGTTCACAGTTTATTTCTCTTCTGTATATAAAGTGATATGTCTGTTTGTTTTCCTAATAAATAAAATAAAATAAATATAAGGGTGGTTTCCATCCCATCCATCCTGATTCCTGTTATTTCTATTTCAAAAGCTAACAGTTGTTAATAAAACTGAACTTAATTGTTTAAAAGTAGATTTGGTGCTATTTTGAGAGTTCGTGAAATACCAATAAGCTTTTGAAGCTCCTGTTATGGATCTTACAGGCGACAGACCCGCGCATGCTCTCCGCATACAGACACACAAATTGGCCCACGGGGCAGAGTGTCGGACAGTTCCTGTTCAGCACTGGCATCATTCCTTCCGACACCGACTTCAGGATATGGCGGGACTTCGGCCACGTCCAAGGTCGGCCCTGCTGGCGCTACTGCCAACCTCGAAGCCCTTAAAATATGAAGTGTATGAGCGGCGTGTGGTTTGCAGGGCTGGACATAGCCTTCGTGAAGTGGGGCCACGTGTACCATACTCGCAACGACCGCACCGAGCTCGTGAAGCCGGGAGTCGTACAATGCGCGGGGGATACGCTGCTGCAGCTGATCACTCGCCTCGCGGACGACGACGACTACAAGCAAATGGTAAGTCTTACAACGGTCGGTCAGCCCCAAAGTTATCTAGCGATATAGTCAATATTTTAAAATAGCGCCATCTGTGGGAATTAGTACTTTAAAACCCACAAACAGTATTGAGTTTCAAACACGAAGTGTTGTTGGACATCTCTAAAGCTTCATTTAAGAATAATTTAAAAGCAATTATTACTGTTCTTAACGTATATACTTATAAAACTATTTTATGTTTACTTTATTTCTACCCCGATCTCTTTAAAAAGTAATATTTCTGTTTGTTTTCCTAATAAATAAATGTGCAATTGATTAGTATTACTAATGGAAACCATTTCAAAAATATAATAACTTTTGTATAATAAAAAATAACGGTATGGGCTGAGACGAAACCCAACACAGACTTTGATTTTTGATAAAATATTTACTAAGACTTTTGACTTATGAACTCACCAAAAAGGTGGTGGATCGGTCAGGTTTTTCTGGAAACGATGTATCATTGGCTCTTTGACAAATCATTTTGAACAATATTTGCAAGGAATAGACCCCTGCCACAGCGTGCTATTTTTCAAAAAATCTTTTGAATTCCAGAAACCTCCCTCAAGCGCCGTGTACTTCGATTACATGAACGTACTATTAGTGACGTATTCCAACAACATGGCCTACGTTATAGACACACTTGTGTGTCTCATTGCGGCGCTGTCCATATTGTACTACATTTGGCTCGTTGGCTTTCGTAAGTATTATTCAATTAAACATACAGCCAAGACATTTTATATATTCTCAACATTTCTATCTATCTATACAATTTTCAAAGTTAGTTTTACCTGTAAATAAACTAAACTAAGGGATTTTTAGAACACCTGTATTTAATCTATATTTAAGGTTGGCCTATGGTCAAGTATAGCACAGACTATATTTATAACTTCACAGGCATGTCAACCATCCAAGAACTGCTCTGGGCGGTGGGCGGTCGCCTGTTGTGCGCGGTCAGTGGCCTGTCCGTGGTCGCCGTCTGCACTGTGCTCATGGTCGCCACTACGACCCAGCTGAGGTACTCCAGTGTTTCGGATACTTGCGTGGCGCTCACGGGTCACTTAATTCTACGCCTTTCCCAGGTATCTCTCCCAGCCTTGGATAATAGCAGCCGTGTATTGGGTTCCGTACGTCTTGGCCGCGACGGCCGCGGCCCACCTGTTCGACTCCTGGAGAACTAAAAAGGTACCAGCTCACCATACTCAATACTGCTTCATGGCCTCTTCCATAAGCCTTATGTCCCTTTCAGACAGGCTTGAACCGCAGCATCCGGGCAAGCCAAGCGTCGGCCGCCACTCGGCTGCTGCTGCTGGTGGCGCTGGCAGCCCTCGTGCTGACGCCGGGAACTGCCTCCGTCCGTTATCTGCTGACCGTCCCGCTGCTGTTCTCCAGCGTCGCGAGTGTCCTTCTTCTCACTCTGCTCAGATATCTTCGACTTACGGGTGCGTGCTTCTTTTCATTTTGCATTTCATATAATATTTAGAAATTAAGCGCTAAATCCAACTAATTAACTTTCCAGGCTGGCAACACTTGTTGGCTGAAGTGTTGCTCTCAGTGCCCAGTCTGTTCTTCGTGCTGCCGATGGCGTTGAGGCTGTTGGCTCTTTTGGTTCCGATAATGGGCCGGCTGCCCAACGGCGAACCCGACTACTACATTGCGGCCGCTAGCTGCTTGCTTTGCGTGCTTACCGCGGTTTGCGTGGTAAGGTTTTAGTCGGCTATAATAAGGCATTAAGAATTGTGGTAATGGATGAACCCTTTCGGATTTCAGTCGGGCGTCGAACTCCTGTTCTCCCGCAGGCGCCTGTGGTATGTGGCAGGAGTGACGTCACTGGTGTGTGTCGTCATCATGTTCATCCCCTTCAGCCCTTACCGAGGGGATGGGGTCGCTCTGCAGAGGCACACGTGGTTCGTAAGTATACTTTCATGTTTCATCGATGTCTGTTTGAAAAAGTGCTAGCATATACCACACTAAGTGTTCACATTCTGAAAAGGAATAATCTGATAGATTTAAAAATTGAAGAGTTGTTAAAAAGATTTTAATTAAGTTAGTGGGAAAATTTGAAGAATTAGAAATGTTTACACATCTTATTAATGAGTTTTCGTTAAAACGCATAAAGATTTATTTTGTAAATACCAAGAATAAATCTAAATCGTTGGACACACCCTGACAGACGGAATTACACAGAATTATTAAATTATAAATTTATAAATTTAATGTCGGAAGTACACAGAGCTGCTACCAGGGCAAATGATACCTGCACACAAGCGACTGGCTCGAGGATCTGGTGAAAATAATAACCGTTGAAATCCCTCAGCACTCGGAGATCGTGTCTCACGAGCGCGAGGGCTCCGTGGTGCAGCGGTCGTCGGGCGTGCTCGTGGCCCCGTGGGACGCGCTCAACGTGCGAGACGCGCGCGCGGCCTTGCGCGGCCTCAACGAGAGAGACGTGCGGCCTGACTGCGCCCGCCTGGCCTTTTGCGGCCTGCCCGTCTACCGGCCCCGGCTGGCCGAGTACCTGTCAGTACGCCGCAGCCCCCTCCCGCCGCCCTTCGCTGCCTTCTAACCCCGGCTTCTTTCAGGCAGCGGAGCCTCTTCGTGTTCCTGGAGCCCCCGAACCGCTTCGAGCACTCGCTTCGGCTGACGAGCCGGACTTGCGTGGCCGACGAGTGCCGGTTGCGCTTCAGCATGACGGGCGAGTACACTCTTGTGGAGTGCTGTAGCCGTGGTGAGCCAGCTCATGTGACCCGATTGACGAATTGCAGGTCCGCCCCACAACACGCTAGTGATAGCCCCATACCCCAACGTGACCCTCACCGCCTGGTCCTTCTCGTCCCCCCTCCGGCACTCGTTACTGCACTCGGCGCGGCCTGTCTTCGTCGTCACTCACTCGACGGCCACTTTCTCTGACGTCCTCGAACCTTTGCACTTCACTTTGACTTTTGTCGTGAGTATATTTCTTAGCTTCTTTGATTTGCACATCAGTTGGAAGAATTTATTTTGTTTGTCTGCGTCAGCTGCCGCGCGATTTACAGTCTCAGGCCTTGGTGAGCATCAGCCACGACGCTCACAAGTTGCAGCATCCCGAAGACTTCACTCCGGCTTTCAGGAGGCTTCTGCGATCTGCGCCCGACCACTTCAATATAGCGCCATCTGTTTGCTTTAAAAGTAACTATGAGTTTTAATGGTCACCACGAGATGGCGCTATATCACGACACCATTAAATTGCTCAAATTTGTATCTTATGCCGTAATTCTTGCAAATTTACTGAGAAACAAATGTATTGAGACAACAAATGTAAACATTTCAAAGCAGTAAACATAAGCGACTAAATAATATGTACAACTTCTTAGTTGTTTTGTTGAATTATGTTTGTGACGATAAGGTTGTTTTTGGTTGAACAAAGTTTTACACCTGTTACTCTAGTTGTAAGCTAGATTTATTTTTTTACGTTGTTACTATTGGAAGTAATAAATAAAACTCCTTAAAATGTGATCAGTCTTTTAATGCTCTTATCCTAAGATAATTTTGTTTTTGGGATAGTCGAGGAAGGCACACCTATTTCTTATAATTATTTATTTTTAATAATCGTGAACTTTATTCTAAATAGAAAGACGTAACTTGTGCAAAGTCTACGTAATGTTGAAATACAATAAAACATTCAAAACGAAATATAAATCTAAGTTATAATTCTAGTAAAAATATTTAAATGTAGTGTAAAATTAAAAATTCTAATTTCTTATTGAAGAAAATAGATTTTAAAAAATGTATTGGCACGATGTTGCAATAGTAAGGAGTAAAAGTAAGGTCTTTATCAGAATAAGTATTTAAACACTTCAAATTTTGGGAAAGGAAGGACGTTTTAATAGAATGTGCAATGGCGTTTCTTCAGCTGGTCAGAAGTTACGTATTGTCAAATATTGTATATTTATTATTATTAAAACTTAAGCGTAGTTATAATAGATAAGTGTGTAAAGTAATGAATGCTTTATTTTGCTTGTATATTTGTTTTATGTAAACAGTCGCAAATTAAGTGCCATTTCTTTTGAATTAAAATGTGTACTTCGAGTTTGAAACTGCCAGCACGTCTTATGTACCTACACTGACGCCGAGCTAACATATTTGACGCATTTGGCAGCGCTCGATGTTGATGTTGCCTTAGAACGACCAACAAAAGAAGGCTGATGAACTATTCAATTTCGGGACAAGAGAACAATAAAATACAAAATTAGTAAAAACGGTTTATTAAAAATCAGTCTTCAGAAATGACAAAATCAACGAAATAAAAATTTCGTCAACTTTGACCGCATTTGTACTTACACCATACCTTTTAATGATAAAATAACTTTTAATAGCAATACTTATTTAAACGATCCTTACACAGCATTATTTAACAATAAAATAAAAATGCAACATTTTCAATGTTCGTGGTGCTTTATTTGAGATCCGAAAAGGAAAAACAATAACAAATATCTTACACTTATTTATTTGAGAAAACTTAAACTACATTTCAATGACATCGTTTTATCTACTTCGTAACAAAAACGATGCTCTACATATTTATCACCCTAACATTTGGCAAAAGAACGACCCACACAGTCCATCAGCTGAAATTGCAACAATTTTACACCTGTTTGCCCGGCAGCTGTGACCGGAATCACGTAGTATTAAGATACTAAACTTTTGATCGAGGTCACATTTATTTCGTATATAGGTAACTAATATATATCTAATTTTGTAAATGTAGTTGTCATGTTTTTTTATTAAATAATTTTAAAAATGTCGGTCGCTCTATTGCCGGATCTTAGACCACTGCTATATCATTAAAAAAAATGAACAATTCGTGATACTCGCAGTATAACATTACTTATATCTAATGTCAGCTTGATGTTACAATGTTGGTATACATATAGAGAACGTAGCAGTAAAATTCTAATAGATATATAAACTTTGCATGAATTTCCGTTGAAGTTTTATACAAAACGACACACAAGTATAAAACAATTGCGACATTTAACTAACCACAATCCGGTTTTGCCAACACAAACGCATGGACGCATTTGCCGAAATGCAACCACGAGTCCGTTTGCCAAGTTCTCCAAATCGATAATCTAGTTTGCATATATTTGTTATATAACCTGTATATTCCAATAGTTTGAGATTAAACAATAAAATGATTATATGTCGTGACCATGAAGTTAGGATTTGATCGGCTTGCGGTGCGAAGTGGTGGCAAACGTGACGGCTTGGAGGCTTTATACATATATCTTATTTTGCAGTTACATGTGTTCAATTACAGTTGAATTAGGCCGGGGACACCGTTGCTTTGTCTATACAGATTGCAACGATTCTTACGTGTAGGTACACAATTAATCATCTTACGGGTTGCCATATTAATATAATATGAGTAATAAGTATTAATAAATGGGATATTGTTATTGGCAATATCCTGATGATGCTCCGGTGTCGGGGCGAAACGTGTGTCGAGTGGTTGTGGGTTTTTGCGTGGAGTATTGCTTGTAGATTGGTCTATTAGGGTTTTGTACTATGGACTTCCGCAAAGTAACGCCTGATTCTAATAATAAAATTCGCTACAACGTCCACATAAAGAGATGAAATGAGCCCGGCCACCTTGCACCGCATGCAATGAACGTCACGTTACACAAACATTTAAGCGAATACAAAAATTGTGACTTGGGTGGCTTAATACTTTAAGCTAGCCATACAATGGCGTATATAAATAGAATAATAAATTCCCTTAATTAATATTATTATTATTGCAATGCTGATATACCATGCTTACGCATTTCATAAGTTAGTCACATTCGAATCAAGTGTACGTTATGCCACTTATAGGTAATATAAATTGAAAAATCTAATTCGCAACTACAGTTAAATCACATTTCCGTACGTCTTCGCAATTCTGATAAAGCTCTACAATGTGTATTCTTAATATATGATTCCTCCACATTCATCTAGCAATTTTGTACATAGCAATAGATTCCTAGCAAACGCATAATTAGTATTAACATACTTAAAAATGCAACAAAACATAGAAAAATACAGTCAATTTCGAGTAGGAATCTTTTATAAACATTGTTGTTAATGGGCGAGCACAGCTGAAACCGTTTGATAAAAGGCTTTCCAATGTGTGGCCAGCTCTAGAGAAGTAAAACGACTTTAAATCCTAAGTCTAGCCTCTACTGCAATATAACTGACAACTGACTGGCAGACACCATCTTATTATGAAATTTTCTCCGGAAGGTTTCTGCGGCAGCTGCAGTACTGAAGGTTATTTTCGCTGACCTCGTATCCTTATCCAATATTAAACTCTGCAACATTAATCCGAAGCTGTCTTCATTCCCTCTTACTTATATACTATATAAAGTTAGATTATACCATTATTGTCGTCTATATTTAGAGGTTAGGGGCTGGAGGCATCAATAGGATGGTTTCGTAGATTCCAATTCCTTACATATCCAAGTTTAGAGTGATGAGGTGGCAAACGATGACAAGGATGGATCTTTTAGTTCAAAATCAACAATACAAACACTAATTGTCATGTATACACCCTTCTTGTAAATATAACTTGCTTTTAGAAAAGCTTATGAAGGCGTGCATTAGAGGTGTGATTTTTTGCGTTGGTTTGCTTCATATATATCCAACAGATGCCAAGCTATGGTTTTAAAGGATTTTAAGTCTCATTGGGTTTCCATTCCAAGCGGAGTTCCCCAAGGATCGTAATTAGGGCTTCTGCCTTTCTTTCGGTAATAAATGATACAATTAACATTCAAAAAGACCATTCATTTAGACTATCATTAGCAATCATATTGGATTAACGGTTTTAATCTTAATCGTACTAAATGCTCTGTAACTACGTTCTCCCGCAAACATAATTTAATTTCTTTTAATTATTTTCTAAAAGGTCAACCTCTATCTAAAAATGTTCTAAAATTAGAAAATTAATTTTTGAAGGTCATATAGATCATAGTCAATCAAGCATAAAAAAATGTTAGGTTATCTGATGAAGAACTCTCATGATTTTATTGAAGAGAAAACAAAAAATTGTCTAATGTGCTTTAGCCTGTGAGCTCGAATATTGCTCCCAAACCTGGTCCCAGCTTACCAGCTGAGCCTTATATGTATAGCCTAATAGCATAGGGCATGGGTCACCTGCGCGTGGACGCCGGCCAGCGTGGAGAGGCGCGCGGGCGTGATGCCGGGCGGCAGGTTGGCCACGGCCGCCGTCAGCCGCTCGCCCACGGCTGTCTTCAGCCCTTCGCCGCCCACGGCCGTCTTCAGCGCGCGCTGGAACAGGTCGCTCCGCTGCAGCACCACGCGCCGCGGCCCCGCCGGGCTCTCGAACACGATGCGCGGCCGCGACTTCGCCTCGCCCTTCGTCGAGCTGGACACCAGCGTGCGCCGCGGCGGCGACTTCTCGGCCGGGGCCCCGCTGGCCTTGGCCTTCGGCGGCAGCTTGCTGCGCAGGTCCTGCGGCTCGGCCCTGCAACAGCCCTCGCGGTTAGGGCCCAGGGAGGAACGCAGGCCGGGCTACGTCGGATAGGTCACCTGAGCTCGTCGTCCGAGAGGATGCCGTCGATGTCGCCGAGGATGAGGTCGAGGTCGTCGTCGCTGTCGGTGCGGGGCGGCGGCGGCGGCAGCGGGGGCGTGAGGGGCGAGGGGCCGCGGGGGGGCGTCAGCGCATCTGCCGCAACACTCGGGTCAGAAGGCTGTCGGCTACCGGCCGCGGTGCGTTTGGGACTCAACTCACCACAGGTAGAATTCACTTCCACCTCGTCCCTCGGGGGCGACGCCTTCGCCTTTTTGTCCGTCTCTTTCTGTTTCTCTTCCCGCTCGGGACTCTTCTTCGTTGTATCCGGTTTTATCTCTTCTTCGCGTGTACTAGTCGGATTTTCTTTTGTGTCCGACTTAGGCTCCTCCGGCTTGTTGTCCTGTTTCCCCCGTTCCCTAAAAATATAACAATGTACGTCACGAAATCCGGCTCTAAAGTGTACCATTGAGGTGGCTTAAAAGTAGGACTTACTTCACTTGCAGCTGCTTCTGCAGAGCGACCGCGTTCTTTCTCCTTCTCACTTCTTTTGCCCTGAGAACTCTCTCCCTCATCGACTCTTGTTCGCGAACTCTTCTTCTGTATTCACTATCCTGAAAATTAATAAATTATTTTACAGTGAAAAATGATTTTTTGCTCAACTTCAAAGAACGCAAATTATTAATTTAACGACTCGAGACGAATGGCCATCATACCAAAGTACAGGTGAAGAATTGGAATATAGAAGAAGAAGAATTGTTTATTGCCCTTATTAACATACTGATTAACTTATACTTATTTAATCTTAAAACTAGACTTAATCAACAATCATAAAATAGAAACTACATAATAATGAAAAAAAAAATTTATAAAAAAAGAAAGATAAAAAAAAATAAAAAATAATAATAAATATCATTAAAATAGGGGAGAGAATGAATATAATTGTTTCGATCTAAGGGGGGCAATCAGGACCAGACTCAGCTTAAAGCTGTTTGAATTCTCAAACAGCGCTGTTTTTCAGTCTGCTCCTGTTATATCGCGAAACCAGAATATATACATAATATAATATATAATCATATATATTATATAATAATATATAATATATAATAGATATAATATATAATCGGTTTGTTAATATATTAAAAATAAAAACGTATAAATATAATAAACAGAAATTGAGATAAATATAAAAAAACAGAAAAAAAAATATTATTATTATTATTATTAAATTTGCTCAAATTACTAAAGGTAATATACAACATTAAAATTAAGACTTAAGAGTTAAGAGTATGCGGCAGCATATTACATATTATGGTATACATATAACACCAGCCATAGCAAAAGTTAGTCCTGATTAATGTCCAATATTTAAAGCGACACGATCTCACCTCGTCATCCGGAGGCCTCGGCCTGCGTTCGTCCCGCTTGTCCCGTTCCCTCAGATCGCGCGTATCCCGGGCGTCCCGGAGTTCGCGGGCCTCTCTAGGGGGAGGCGACGGAGAGCGCGACCGCCGCGGAGACGGGGTCCTCATGCTGCAGAGGGATTATCTCATCTTAGTAACAGTTCGCATTAGTTGTACAGAAGCGGATAGAAGACAGCAGCCTCACCGTCTCCGCAGGCCGGCCCTGTTGGCGTGGATGAACTCTTCCTGCTTGCGCAGCAGCTCGTCCTCACTGCGTCTGCTGCGGGCCAGCTCGTTCTCTATCTCTATCGTCGTGTTCTCTATGAACCTGGAATTGAGTACAAGCATTGAGTGTTCTGTTCCTCTCTCCCGGTGTGAAATCGAACACGACTCACCTCTGCGGCGACCGGCGCAAGTTGCGACTCGCAGCTCGCGCCAGAGCACTCCGCTGTTCCGCGATGAACCTCTCTGCTGCGTCGTCTATGTCCTTTATTGGCCCTGGAATTATTCACTTTGTGAACGAGAGCTTATCACTCAACGCCCAATCATAAGGAGCAGAAGCAAATGAAGGATCGCGGTCATCATGCCGGAAATATAATTATTTGCGTTGAACAAAAGGCCACTCATCTAGCATATACAATATATAAAACAGCATGTGTTTAGCCTAATCGAGTCGTGCACATAGATAAAGTTACCGAATTTGTGTTCCAGTGTAGGAGCGATCGGCGGAGGCGACTTTTGTATGCGCGTCGGAATGTACGCTGGCAACCCTAGTACAAAACTTGCATTAGTGTTGCCATTTCATGCCCACATGGTCCTATAGCTTAGCTCTTAAATGGATGATCCGTATTGTTTCGATAAATTGTTTATTACAAAGGCGACTCGCCACTAATATAACTGCAGCTAATGTATTATTTCAATAAGTTTACGACATTTGGAACCCGTTTTAGACCCTCCTATTAATTTATTTGAATCTTTAAAATGAAACATGAATCAACCTTCAACTATACATCAAAACATCAATCATGAACAAACCTTCAACAGGGGGCTGGAAATTTCCCTTGAAATGTGGATTAATCAGCACTTTCTTCCCAGTCAGCCCTGGCAAGTTTGGGGGTAATACTGGCAACATTCTCACTTCGGGCTCCAATGCTTTAGCTGGCATCCCTGGTAATGGCTGGCGAATGGTCACTTGGGGAATGTTATTATGTGGCATTATCTCCCTCGTAGGGCCAAATGGAAACATGGGCCTTTCAAATGGTTGATTAGGGATGAAATTGGGCCTTTCCTCATGACGAAAAGGAAATCTTTGAAAGTTGGGGAAACTCTCCTGAGGTTCCGGTAAGATTTGCCGTTCGGGAGGTAAGTCGGGACGTATTTGAGGTGGACTTCCGCGTTGAGGAGTTGGGAAGGAGGGCCGAGGCCCGAAATTTCCCTGAAACAATTCATCCCCTTTAGTAAGCGCTTCAAACCGTTCAATCTCACGTTGGCTCTAACAATACTTACCCGGTAGTGCGCATTGTGTCTCCGGTACGGGTGATTTTGTCTGTAGTGCGGTGCGCGCCATGAATTATTCCGTCCGCGGGGAACAAAGACATTGTCTGCAAAAGAATACATAATATTTCAATAAATATTAAAATATATTATCCCATTAATTACGCATGTTTTCGTGACCTTACCAAGTGAGTCAGGTATATTTCGGACTTGTGGTGTCCGAGTGCCCACTGGTCTCTCAGATATAAACCTTTCTCTGCTACTTTCTACAACTTAAAAAGTTCCAAATTATAAAAATCACTTTGTAATACTATACTATAAATTTCTACTTATCTTATCTACTCACCCGTGGCTGGTGGAGTTTCAGATGGCACAATTTGTGGTGATTCAGTTGGCATCGCTGGCTGAAATTTTAATCTTTCATTAAATAAATCATCTGTAATTTCTCTTTCTCTAATTGATTATGCATCATAATAACGCATAGGCTTATAAAGGCATACACTTATAAAGATATTGTGTAAATTATCCAAAATATCAGGTATAATTAAAAATAGTAGAAAAAAAATATATATGTGTAAAACACGTAGTTACACATAATATGTAATGTATGATGGACATTTTTATCAAAATAGTCCAACAAAAATTGCTTGCCTAGTATTTATTTCTGATGTGTATGCCATTATAGCCGAAAATAATGAACTTTAGTCTAAAACTACAATAAAAATTAATTTATTTCAAATGCACATTTGGCAGTAATATTCTATAAGAATTCTAAATGAACATAGATACTATTACTACTTAATATTGTTAAGGCTGTTATATTTTTCAATTGCTACCCAAAAATCATTTTGATATCTATTGCTAATAGATATTATTACACCATAATAATAAGCTACTCCAAATACTACTCCTGCACAGATAAAGTTGTGGGCTAGTTACCAGTTAGTAGGTGATATATATTATATACAGCTTACACCTTCAAGTACACCAATGCCGTTACAACTTTATTCCAAGACCTGCCTAATACTTTGTCCCCCATCTCATAATAAAACCACTTACAATAGCTGGTGGCACTGCATGTTCAGCTTCATATGGTGGTTCATAGGGTGCATATGTACAATGATCAGTTCTTGCACTGGGTATTTCAACTGTAATGTTTGGCACCACACACTCAGTCTCAGGTGCTGTATAGGTAACAGGCTAAAATCAGAAACATTTAGCCAAGGGTTAATTAAAAAAGTAAAATACATATGAAATTAAACAAAATCTAAAGGGCAAAACACTTGAACAAAACAGAGCAAGAGATTTACGAACAATTCTTTAATATATCGTCTAGTCAAATGGTATATAAGAATTACCGGCGTATATTCTATATTGCTTTCATTGTAATCAGTAGTTCCACTAGTTGGTTCACGATATGGTACACCTGATGGTACGTTTTGAGAATTTCCTTCGTAATCATCAGCTAACAATTGTTCCTCCTCTTCATTGCCGAGATTATAATCCGCAAGGCTATGATCTCCTAAATCTTCACCTAATATGTCTTCGCTGAAACGAAAAGCTTTCTTTAGGACACATGGATGCCATATTTATTGATTATGTTGTATGAATAATTGAAATAAATTTGATTGCACTTAAATGTCTAACGTCTAAAGCGTATTTAATGTGTACATTCACAGTGGGAAGCTATATAAATAATTAATTAAATTACTAAAATAATAAAAATACTAACTTATCCGACATGTTGTCAAAATAGAAATTTAGCAATAGATTGTAAAACGAAGTGATTTTAGTATTTGATAGATGGTAGAAAAGGAGCTCAGATTAAAAATAAACTATGCGCGTTTGCACTCTACGGAGACATAGTGTACTTATTATTGACGTATTCCTAGACTTATGCTGTGAAAACGATAAGTGTGTATTTAAAATATCGAAAAAACAAATTCTTGATCTCACATAATACAGTGATTATTAAATAAATATTAAGTATTTTTTTATATTTCCAATTAAACTTATACTCTTATTAAATAGAAAATAAAATTAGTTTATTATAAATTAAGTTTTTTTTGTACGAGATTTTACCGTTTAATGCTATATAACCTCAAAAAGTAAAAAGTAGTTTTATTAACTGAAAACGATGTCTGAATCTGAAATGGATATTGATTGTGAAATAGAATGCCTAGATGAAGATGTTGAAATTGTCCAGCAATACGTCCTGAAGGTAGACGATTCTAAAGAGTTCGTGAAAATTAAAGAAGAACCTTTGGAGTTACCGTCACTTCTGGAAGAAAAGCCCGACAAAAATCTTAAAAGGAAAATAAAGAAGGAGGAAGAAGATTCTGATTATGATCCATCTGAAGAATATCGTCAACGTTTTAAGAGAAAAATGCGACCATCACGTCCAATTTTTAAAAGGGAAAATGAAAGAACATCAAAATACGATTTAAAAATTAGGCGACAATTAGATATAAGAATCCCAGATTATGAAGATCCGTTATGCTTGCCGGTTCGCGCGTTGAATCGAGAAGATGGAGATCTTAAGAAGTTGAGAAATTGGAACAATTTGTGCTTGAAACACATGAAAATTTATGAAGAACCATTGCAAGCAGATACCAAGGCCACTTTATCATCAACAAGAACAATTGTTTTAAGGAATTTAAATAACAGAAAGACTGGTAAGTTATAAAAAGCCATATGTTTTTTCTTTTTGTCTAGGTTTGATTTTTATTTTTTTTTACAATCAAATTTTGATTTTGACACAATAGACCACAGTAAGCCTAGCCTAAAGAGTATATATAATGTAATCTTGATTATATATTGTTCAAAGATGTGGTGTTTCTAGAAATGCTTTTACAGATGTATATAAAGTGCATATGTATGTCTCATTTTAGTTTACATATATTTGGTCAATTTATTAGTGATAAAATATATATCTGGACTATATAAAATGTAAAATAAATTTTGAAAATAATTATTTTTCCAGGGAAAGTTGAAACAAATATGTGGAGTAAAATTACAGTAAAAAATGTAGATGGAATGAAAAAATCGGAAATTGTACAGGCCATACTTCCTAAATATAGAGAAAAAAAGTTCTTGAAATCAGTAGTATTGGGTCCTAAACAAACAAAACCAGTTAATTTTAGAGAAGAAGTAATTTTGACAAAGGAGTTTGATAAAGATGAAGAAATGCTCATTGCATATAAACCAAAATCAGTACTTTCATGCACCTATAAGATGTTTGAAAAGGAGAGGTGAGTGCTTCAAAATATTTCAATTGCTTTAGCTGAAATCCAATTAAATCATATTTGAATGTGTACAATTTATAAAATTACTTTAAGTATAAAAGTTAAATATTACTTAGCCCAAATGCTCTTAAACATGTTTTAGATTGTGTTTATACTGTTGATCTTTCTTAAGAATTATCTTTATGAAGAGGTACTCTTATTGACCCAAATACCATTATTTAATATTAATTTATTTCAGTGAAGTGCCCGACGAGGGTCCGAAGAAGTATCTTCGTGAGTTAGTTGTGTGCAAAATGTGTGCACCCTGCTATCAGACATCATGGAGGGGTCTCCACAAACGCAATAATAGTAAGTATTTTGAAACTATCACTGTCCAAGGCAAGAAATATTATATGTAAACACTAACAGTTCAGTTTTTATAAAATTTGTCTACTTATACTCTATGCCTAATAAGTAGACAAATTTTTCTAAAACTGAATATATCAAGCTTTGCTCGATATTGAATTGTCTAAACATGGTATATGATCTCAGTGCGCTTTTATTGATAAATTTTGCAGCGAACATCAAATGCAGAATATGCGACCGCGTCTGCGTCAGCGTGTACAATCTCTTGTCGCATGTTCGCTCTCACAACGCGGAAGACGTCAAGGCGCATAAGAGGCAGATCTCCAAGTCGCTCTCCAAGGTAAGTCTTAGTGCAAACTAATGAGACGATCATTCATGACAATGATTTCATTTCATATTGGATGAAAGACACATCCGTATTTACAAAATTTTGTGCTCTTAGTAATTTGAAAGCGCCCCTTTTTATGTGAGTGATACAATTCTGTTAAAACTAAATCTGTATGTGTATAATATATACATGTACATATGCATATATTAGTTTTCTACAAATATTTTATTTATTTATTTTTGAACAGATCTTTTATTTTTATTCATGAGTTTCCTTATTGGATACAGAGCTAGAGAAAGAGAGTGTGTTCCACCAGCTTACTCCCCAAGTCAAGCGTGCGTTAAGTTATTCACTTCAAAAATAAGTTAAAAATAAACAAATGTGTAAAGGTTGCAGTTTAGTCCGCAGCGTTCTATTCTGCCTCTCGCCTCTGAGAGTTCCTCAAGAATTGCATTGCAGTCTTTGCAGAGCTGTACTCACCACAGCCCCAGCTAAGCTGTCGAAATTCCTCTCACAAAAAAAACACAAACAAAAATACACTCAGTTTAAACTATTTTATAATAAAATATTATAACGTATGGACGATTAGGAGTTAGACTGACTTGAGGCGAGGTGAGGTTGCTGATCCATGTCCTGGCTCGGGACAAAGGGATATGCAGGATACTCTGGGGCACGTAGGGGCAAAATTAAAAAAAGTTTATATTGCTAATAAATTGGTCTAATAGAATTGTATGCTATGGTATTCCGCAAACTATTGTACGAGTTATATTTCGTAGGTGCTTCAATACCACTACGAGTGCCGAATATGTCCGAAGAAGTGTGACAGCATTAAGGCCCTGAAGGCGCATGTGAACACGCATAAAGGTTAATATTTTATATCCATTTATTGGACCATGCCTTTATTATGGTACAATCTATCATACCTGAATAAAGTTGCTAAATCTTCAAACATATAGCATTATTCAATTGTAAATATTGCAGGAACTGTGCCGTTTGTATGCGAGATCGGAGACCACGTCGCTTCGTAAGAGATAGGAAGATTTGTATACTTTAGGAGATCAAATCGAATTTGAAAATTAAATATTTCTAACTAAGTCGTTTTTTATTTATGTATTACAAAGTTAGAAGAGACAAGGTGTCTTATTTATTGTTTGCGTTATTAAAGTTTTTTATAATGCTTTAATTTGTTTGTAGCATAGCCAAATGTCTGTCATCACTACATAGTATAAAACAAAGTCGCTTTCTCTGTCCCTTTGTATGCTTAAATCTTTGAAACTACGCAACGGATTTTGATGCGGTTTTTTAATAGATAGAGTGATTCAAGAGGCAGGTTTATATGTATAATAACATCCATTAAATAGTAGAGAAGTACTGTTGTATTTTTGAGGTTTCTAATGTGATGTCGTAAATAATTACATTTTTTCCGCTTACATTGCAAACGCAGGCTGAACCCTACGAGTTTTATCAAAATAGTGTACTAAGTATTGTACACATTGAAAAGGTCTACAGAAACGCCCTTGATGGTATATGTCTATCTCTTATGGATAACCCACAATAACTTTTTTTCGTCATTTACATTTTACGACAAATAATGGCTAATTTTCGAAGCGATTTTAACCAATACAGCATTAATCCTTACCCAATTAAATACCTTGAATACATTGTTCATTTAATATAGATCTATATGGCCCTTTACACTGTATGATTTAAGTTAATATTTTCGACGATATTACAGATTTTACACATACTTTGAATTCAGCAGCGATCGGACACGTTTATTTTACTGTAGTATTTAGTATCAGCATTGCACCCGTGCGAAGCCGGGGCGGTTCGCTAGTAAATGATAAATTACCCAAAAATACAAGATAAATTAATTTGTGTGTTCCCCATACTAAGTAATGAAACTGAACTGACTGAAACTGTTCCTATATATTTGCTTGTTTACCTATCATAAGCCTGCATGGGAACGATTATAGTTAAATCAAAAATCACATCGGATACGTGCCAAATTATAATTTTTACTTATGAATAAATTACTTTAAAAAATATGCTAATCTTAAAACATTGATCAAAGTTAAAAGTAACTATAAGAACCTTTTTCTTGCCGCTATGGGACCCTTCCAGGTTGGTTGGCCGCTTTTTTATTTTTGTTGAAAAATCGATATCAATAGTCCATTTAAAAGTGATTAAACCGGAAAGTAATGTATTTTGTAAACGCGTAAGCTTATATTGTTGGATATTTGTTACCCTTCACGCACGTACACATTGAATTTCCATGCAACTTAACATTAATAGAGCATGTACATATTAATTATATGTATATAATGATATTTTCACTGATCATTGAGCTAGTTGTAAATATGTGGAATTATAAATATGGTTATCGGGAGAGGCGGACGGACATCATAAGAGCAATGGAATTATCGAGTGCACTTTTTTTAGTATCGTACGTGCCTAAGGTCTAATTTTCATATGTTTTCTTAATCAAACACACTAAAACCTGCAAGCTTTCAGGGCTCTCTGTGAAGGAATGCACTTTGTCATTTTTCAGGTTGGATTCAATTGATATAAGCCAAGAATTTTGAAAATATTATCCTAGATTTCCATCTACGCCAATATAGTATGTGGGATTCCTCTTTTTCAGTTCATAATGAAGAGTTGTTGACAATTTGAAGGGAATAGCGTCGTCGGTGTTATCAACCCCAATAATAGTATAATCTATGTTGCGAACACTTGTCTACGCCGTAGCACTCTACAGCGTAGCATTTCGTTACAACGGACTAATTATATTGTTGTCTCTTTGATTGGTACCTTCATTTTTATAAATTATAAGCTGGTTCTCAAAATATCAGTACATTATTAGAGTTTCAACCGTGTCGTTCTTAATTACCTATCATTACGTCAATAATTTATGTATCGTGCGTTTGATCGATTCGAACAATATGTACATAAATAATAAACAGTTACACGAGGGTTGCACGCTAAAAATTTAATTAGAATTGGGGCTGAAATTATAAGTTATGCACCCCGCTGTACCAAGGTCAACTGTTGAGTCATTACAATGGCTATATT
This sequence comes from Pontia daplidice, assembly GCA_963693355.1. Taxonomy (NCBI): domain Eukaryota; kingdom Metazoa; phylum Arthropoda; class Insecta; order Lepidoptera; family Pieridae; genus Pontia; species Pontia daplidice. The sequence goes on along the minus strand of CAVNZL010000011.1, from coordinate 229,589 downwards.
TAGATTATTTTTTTAAATCAAGTGATATATGAATGCTCCCTCAGCATGTTTATGCAAATCTTGCGTATCAGAAATAGCAACAACCGCAGCCCATAGACACAAATTGAAAAATAGTTATTAAGATGAGTAGGTAGGTTATCTGTAGGTTATTTTTCATCAGCCGTTTAACGTTATCGAAAACAGGTACGTTGTAAGTGGACGCTTTTTTAAAGAATTTAGGCTTGAAGAAACTTCGAAATAATGCAATGACCTAAATATATTCAGTTATCGTCGCGGATTTTGGTAGCTAACCATCAATCAAACTAAGTATTTCGAGAGTGAATTTGGGGTTCTACAGTAATCAAAAACCACCCCAAAGACGAGGTCAGTCACCTCTGTCGGTCATTGACCGTACACTGGGTAAGATTTTGATAACTCTACATCATAACGACAATGCTTATACATACAATACATGTACATAAACTTCTTGTTGTTGCTACATAGTAACTTTGATAATGCATGAATTCTCTCAACTTCGATCTAATGTCACAGACTTATTAAATCGTATTACTGAGTGTCTATTATTATACTAAGCTGGACATATATTGTCAAGGATGTGGATTAAATGTGGCCAAAGGGAATTTGCATAATAGATATTTATGTCAACACTGTTTTAATAAAAATTCTTTTAGAAAAATACAGTTAGCAATCGATATTGTTATGAATGTGCGACATACGTGCAGATCGTTTGTTTTATTGTCTTTTTATGTCTGGATACGCATCCGTCGATAATTCATTACTCTCTGGGGCGTTCGGTTGGGGTAAGGGGTGTCCAATGTTTTTACTACTTGCACAATAGTGTATGATGGGGCCATAGTCTTGGTTTGTACCAAATCAGTAAATTCTTAAATTTCGTTTCTTATTTTTTCTCATTCGTTCGCAGAGCTACCTTCACTACAACTGCAAATACTATGAAAAGTAATCGCCGAGTTTAATACTTTGTAACACCTTCATGGTGAAGTGGTTTGTATGTGCATATTATAAGGTGTCGGTTTCATATTTCTCGGGCTGTGTTTAAAGAAATATTAAATTGTTTGTGTATAAGTTATGGAATTGTAACTTTCCGCATACACTTATATATATCTCCTGCATACGTCGTGTCGTCCTGAAATCATTACTTACCAATGTGGGTCGAGTCCCGAATGCAGGTACAATCTCCAAGCACAGCGGCAATGCATTATGCATTTCACCAAAATTATTTATATTAAGAATAATGTAACTATAAAGTAGAACCTAGGTTGTTTTTGACAGAAAAGCATATTTGTAATCTTTTAATTTTTTCATTTGTAAAGAAAGATTTATTTTATGTGTCGATCCCATACTCCACTTTTCGGTCTAGTTCTAGTATCAGATGAACAATTTACCAAATTCTACAACACTGTCTGACAATATTGGTAGGAAGAATCCATTTTCCAATTTTATACCTGATTTTGACCTGAATTAATAGTGGCGAAACATTAATATTCCTTAATCGAGATCTTTTAGATGATAATATTTTAATTTCATTACTTAGTATATTTATTTTTGCAGCACAACTAGGTATTTTTATTAACTCTTATTAATTTAAATTATGACTTCGTAATTACAAATCATAAGGACATGGAAACCTGAACCAATTTCGATGATATTTTCTGTTCTCTATTCGCAGTTTAGCTCCTCAGAAGAGACTTTTTGATAATAATTCGATCACCAGGAGGATTGAAATGAATTTCAGATAAATCGGGTTTTTTATATATTTAGAACAAGAAATGTATAGTTACAACCATTGAGGATATTAAATATCATATTGTAAAAACTATTGTAAAAAGTGAAGAGAATGTGACAATTTTTTCTTTATTTTTTCAATTATAATTAATTCCAATAAATTAATAATTATAGACACATAAAGTACGTGAAAATATTAATTAATAATTACTTAAAACAGCCAAGTAACGACTACAGATGTAAATATTTGGTTATTAATGCCTTATTATAGGAATGAGTATTTTTAAAAATTTCTAGACCGAACTTCAAAGTAAGCACGGCTTTACGTTTTACCAGGGTGCATCATTTTGGTCACAATGCATCCTGGGGAAATCGTAGGCTTACAAAATATTGGGAACAACATTACACTAAGATGACACTAAAACTGAGTCAAATGGAATTCAAAATCAACTAATTTCATCTCATTCGAAAGCGAACAGTATTTATACTATACAATATTAATAATCTATAGCAATCCACGGGCTTACTCTCGAATGAGACAGAATTTTTGTATCTGTGCCATCTACAAAGCATCAGTAATTCCATGAAAAAAGAAGACGACCAGGTTTAGCCTCAATCTTAAGATGCTACTATTTCTTGTGCAACTTAAATTTCTCCACAAAAGCTTATGAAGAAGGGGTAACCGTTTAAACAGACACAATAATATAAACACCTAAGTACGGCCGCTCCATAGCACAACCCTTTCCCGCCATTTTGGATACAATTGCTTTTACGACTAATTCGAGTCAGGTTGTGTCGAATGCGCGCCGCTACACGATATTACATATCAACTAAATCTGTTAATACCAACACAGACATCTATCTTATCCATAATCATAAATAGACGAACGAAATGCGAACATTTAAACACCGGAAGATCTTAAAGTTTTTTTTTTCAAAATTTTTGATTTTGTAAAATACGTATTCGTATCAAAGGAGTCAGCGAGAAACAGGAAATCAGCTGACATAATAATCTTTATAAATATCTCATTGATTCTATACTTTGGAGTTGGTAAAATACTTAGAGAATACTCTGTTGAGATTTAAATTATCTTACGACGCATTTTCTAATTATTAGCTAGTCTTAAACGAGCCGGGAATGGGGTTTGCCACCTTGTCCTGTCACTTGATACGAATGAAGACTACAGTAATCTACTATTAGGTATCACATACTACGCTGCATAACGTGCTGGTAAGTCCCCATACCGTTCATCACTACTTACCCGTTTTAGTCAACTACATATTTTAGACGCGATTACTTTGAACTTCCAATCAGGATTTCGGACGTTAAAAAAGGATCAAATCCTTGCACCGGTTGCTAATTTTAGTCGTACCCGCGGCTAAAATCTATAATCGGATATCATTCAGTTCAAAATATATTTTTCTAGACTGAAACGAAATGGGAACGAACCGATATGCAGAAGAGGAAACAACACCGAAAGTAACCTAATAAATAGACAGTGAAATCGATATTTGTATTTATATTTTCTTACTAAATTCGAAACTATACGGTAATTACACCCGACGCCTCAACACCTGTTTATTTACTTAATTATTGCAATCTAGTTTTTCCTTTGTCTTCTTTAGTTTTTCACTGTCTATAACGTTCACTAGAAAATATAAGGTTTCGTTGATGTTTGGAATATGCATTGCACTTTGAATCATTGAAAGCTTTTAATAAACTATTATTCCTGCAATGATGCTATTAAAATTTCAATCGTACTCAAAGTTATGCTTTCGATAAGGAATTACGTGTTCAAGGCTTAACAGAGAGATGTGATAATTAACACTGTGAACAGCCCTTTCCATTCCTCATACAAGCAACAATGAATATTCAGGACGAGATTTTGGTGAATTACATCAACAACAATGATTGAAATATGTAATGTTTGGTAAATTATCCGCTGAGCCAAGGGAGGTTCGGCAGGGCTATATTTTATAAAATTATATTGGAAATATCGTTAATAGCTACAGACTAGAGAAACGGATCCAAAAGACAAGGAAGTACGTGATGAGCAAACGTATTTTATTTCAAATAATTTTATAACAATATAGCCGTGGGAGCATCGACTAGCGCGTGATACATGTAACACATTTAATCGATGTCTCGAATTAAACGTTGAAAACGTTTCGATTCTTCAAATGATAAATGCAATTCGATTGAGCATTTGACTAGAAATCGCATCAGATCGAATCGAGCCATTTTCCACGTTGTACTTAATTAGTTCCTATGGAAGATTTCATTTCTTCTTTGTGTCTTAACTATTCAGAATGGCGTATGTCTCGGCCACCGATTGAGTTTTGTGCTTATGTCCGAGAGTTAGGCCATTCGCACTTACACACCAAAAAGCTAACTGCGTAGAAAATGCTACTTCTGCCATCCGCTGGACTTTGTCACGCATTGTCGTCGGAATTTATTTAAATGATTCACATATAAAAAACCGGCCAAAATATCTCGTACGCGTGATTTTGCACAGAGTAAAGTGATAGAAATGATATCTGAGTAAAATGGAACGCGTCAACCTCGCAGGTCGACAGACGCAATATGGCACATGTCAAACGTCAAAGGACGCGCCAAAGCAGCGCGAATGCCTCTCACATAGCATTTCTACCAAATTCCTAAAAAATATATCTTTCATTCTGTGATTTTTACTCTTACTTCTCTTAATTTAACATTCGCCTCGTGTATTATTATTTTTGCTAATTTCACAGCCTCAATGTTAATTAGCCTATGCGTATTAGTATTGTTTTGGGATCGCCAATAATTACGTTTATTTTAATTATTTTTTATCAATTTCATAAAAAATGCATCAAAACACCGTTCAAAAAGTAGCCGTTATGCTATTGATAATATAAGTAGGTATGTTTATCGTTTATCACCGGTCGGGGTTCTGAAGACATTATTGGATCTACGAAATACAGATTTACAGAGCTGAAGGTGAGCACAGCGACCACGACATCTCATAACTTGCGACTGTGGGAAATATAACTGTAAGTTATGGTTTTTCATACTCTGCATTTAGTAGATTAGAATTGTCAAAGGAAGCTTCTATTACTATGGATACATCCTTGCTTATTCTTTCTACATATTCAGTGTACACGGCTTCAACGAACATCAATAGTTATAAAAGCTACCTTTTTACTATTAGTAGAACGTTTTGCAAGTCGGCCGCTTATATCTATGAAGATATGAATTACAGTAAATTTTAAAATACATACAAAAATATCAAGTTAATTGTATTGTAGCATTCCTAGCCGTGTGTCGTTTAAAATTCACTTCTATAATTATTATTGCTTCTCCAGTTTTATTCTAATACCAGGCCCGCGCCTTCTACGCTATTGAGCACTATTAATAATTTATTATTACAATTATTATTATTTTTATTAATACCATCCGAAAAGTAGGGGAACGCACAAAACATTCTACTAATACGTAGTGACGTCACACGTTTACCTATCGAGAGCCTAACCAACAGTTCCTTCCAAAATACATGACATTTTCACATTATCATTATTTATTATCTAAAAAGTCGATGAGTTATTATATACTGGTGTTTTTGTTTCGATTTGAAGACATATTATCGCTGACACGAAAGTATCATGAAATAATAACAAATCAATGGAATTAACGTTTAAAGCAATCAGAATATTTTGGTAAATAAATTCCTCACACCATTACGTGTTCCCAATACTTAAACGAACGCCACGTTTAATTTTCCTAATAAATTATTAAATAACCTTATCGAACCACAATAATTTAAAACACATAATATACATTAAATAAGATAAATGCACACCTAAGATATACAAGTAAAATACAATTAATTGCACATACACTAAATTAATGAGTAAATCTAACAAATAATATCGAAAAATTATGATTAAGACTTATCGTCAACATTAATTCGACAACTATCCATATGTTGTTAGCTTACCACCGTCCCATCGATAGAATAGTTGAATTATTCATGCTGAGCCCAAACAACACAAAACACAACAACTATTAACCTAAGACGGTACTACGATAGAATAATATTATTAATTATTAATTCAAAACTTGTGCTTCACACTCCAACGCTAATCCTCAAGCGCTTTGTCCTTTAAATTAACCCAAACTTACGTGAAACGAATCGCGCGCTAACACTCCACGACGTCTGTCATTAAATGACATTGGCATTTGGCGTACTCATGCCAGAGACAGGGACGCCATTTCCGTGTTTCCGCTTAATTGAAGCAGGTAACACTCAATTTCTCTAAATTAATACAAACATCTAATAAGTTAACGTATTAAGTCTAAAATAGAATATCAAGCAATTTAAGCTGCGGTAAAAGTAAGCGAATTTCTATATAAAAGAAAGATTGAAAGTTGACTCCCGGTCAAACTAAGTTTACAATAATAGGTAAGTAAACAAACTTCTTTGCTTCTTAATCCACGAAGACGTGGACCTCCCGACCACTTCGAGTTATTTATTTAATATATTTTTATTAAATTACTGACTATCAGTTATTGCACGTTTTACATTTATAATAAATATATAAATACTTGTAAATTTTAATCTCCATCTTTGGTATGTAATGAGTACCTATTAGTTATTAGTTAATATCTTGAAATGTTTACAAAACTGTTTTTACATATATTATTATGTATATACTTTTTTACAAAAATCGTAGGGTCGTTAGGACGGCACGATATTATATCTATTCAAGTTCGATGTTTCTTAGGTCTTTGTCGGGTTCAATTTGTGGTTTTCTGCGTGCTGACGCGGACGAGACGCGGCGAAAACTATTTTATATATTTTTATCTATTTACAAATTTTCATTTAAACTAAGACAATTAAAGCCTACTTCGAATAGACGCAGGTTCGCATCCATACATTAATTATAGTAGCAGGTACCGATCATATGTTTAGACATCGATTTGAACGACATCATTAAGTACTAACGCACCATTGTTTCGCGCACGAGCGAGAGAGCCGGCCCCGTGGATGTCCCGTCTCGCTCCCGCGAGGCGAGCCGCGGCCCCGCCTCATCCGGGTTTCCTCCAGAGCTCAATCGATTTTCCTCATCTTTGTGTGATTGCGCGTTACGAGTGTCATCGAGCTGCCGCGATGGAGACGCCGCAATACTTTTGAAATCTAGTTAACCTACTCCGCCCGCACTGATGGCGATCGCGGGGCTCGCAGGCACGTAGCCTGTGCATAGGACTCAATCGACACCGTCTGCTCTAGAGATCTTTCGAGTTTATTTTAAAATTTTATCAAAACCTATCACAGTTTTTGATTAGTTCTCATTCTTAATTAGATTAATATATGATTAAAATATACGTATAGATAATATATATTTCCAATCTTTAACAATAACACTATTTTAATTGGATTTCCGCTGGCGCGGTTGGGCCGGCCCGAATCCTATCTAACGTACTATAATTGTGAGCGATAGACGCGGGAATAAGGCGCCTCTATCGTCATTTGGCAATTCGTCGATTCGAGACCGAAGTTAGATATGACGCCTAAAATGGAGCATAGCATATTATTGCTAATTATTTTATTTATAATCGAAAACTATTTCTCGATAACCACAACCTTTCATAAGCGAAGTTGATTGTCATAATGTTATTGACTATGTAATATGTATGGTTGTTGATCAGCAGCATTTGATGCTTCCATCTTAACTTATTATTGCGCGCTCGTCCCATTGAGCCACCGCCATTTCATCCGGGCATGCGCACAAACTTTCCGCCATTTTGGTTTCCGTAACACTTAACCCACTTTTTGGGATAAAATGGCGATCGCCGAACAAAGAGATGAATGAGCTTAATCGAATTATTACAAATTACATACAAAATGACCGCTCTGGTCGTCGTATGAGGAAGACACACGTTGAGAGCTCCTTGTGTGGCTACGGTCCTGCGGAGGCGGATGTCCTCTATGGTGCTATGTATGGGTGCGCGCCTGCTGTGTCTGTGCCGCCCTAGCGTCCGGCTAGGCCGTGTCTGGAACGACTTAGATAGTCTTGATCTTATTCGTCTTGAAACTGACCTGCAGAACTCTGTTCCCGAGGGTGTACCCGTTGAGGGACTGAATAGCGACGACCGCTTCATCGTAGTTGGTCATCGTGATGAATCCGTAGCCCTTGCATTTATTAGTTTGCAGGTCGCGGATAACCTTAACACTCTGGACGGCACCGAAGGGTCCAAACAGTTGCCAGAGTACATTCTCCTCAGTTTCTGGAGCCAGGTTATAAACAAAAATACACCATTCCGAGCCGACAGCGCCCGGTAACACGCCGCCGAGCAGCTCACCCGCCAAGGGGCTGTAGCGTTGGAGGCCTTTATTGATAGCTAGTAAAGACTTGCCTGAGCTAAATCGGCCGAGAGGATTGGGGAAACGCAGCGCCGCCGGCAAGTAGGCGGCAAGCGGCGCCAGAGCCTTCCCGTTGTTGCTTGGGTTGTTCGCGAACTTTACTGTGATCGGCTCCGATGCCCCTTTTGGCACTGTCCCGTTCAGCTCTTGAATTGCTCGTTCTGCTTCGACGCGCTGATCAAACCGAATGAATCCAACTCCCTTCGACAAGCCCTGCTCTCCCCCAGTGAAAGGCCTTCCGCCGGAGTTCTCACAGAGTATTCTAGAAGTAATAATTCTGCCGTATGGGCTAAACAGCCGCTCCAGCTCTGATTGTGTCATAGTTTTTGGCAGGCCGGAGACGTAAAGATTGGCGCCTTTGATCGCCTCGCTGCTGGGTCGAGCGTACGATACCTTGATCGTTTTATTTTGAAGCCGGAGGCCATTGAGTGTGGCGATAGCTTTCTCAGCATCTTCGGGGCGGTGATAGTTCACAAAGGCATACCCCAAGCTCTGCCCTCCCCCGTGCAGGGCATGATTGAGGGCGTCCGGGAATGCCGCGCCCTTGTTCCGTATCAGTTTGCAGGACTCCACTTCGCCGATGCTGGAGAAAAGGCTTCGGATCTCCTCTTGGGTCATACTCTGTGGCAAATAATTGATGATCAGGTTGGTCTTGGACTCCTCACCGGAGCCATTCTGTTGTTCACCGTCGCCCTTCGACATGGTGGCTTTAAATCATAAACGGAAAGAACGAAAGGGAAACAAAACGCGGTAAAATAAAACACGGCACGTCCGTTCCGGCGGCCCGCGCGAGCGATATTGCGAGGGTTGAGGGTTGGCTGGGCGCGCATGCCTTGCTCTATCGATTGCGCCTTACATAACCCCGTTCGTTCACCCCTCCCGGTTGGAATAGTGTCCGAAAAAACCAGATACAACGCAGCGGCATCGATCCAGAGCCCCGGGAACGGGAACTAGTCGTGGCACAGGAAATTCGACCTTATTTTTAAGACAAAGGATCATTAGCACCTACCGACCTAAAAAGAGCTGGATTCTTGATATTTCAGCTCCGTACCATGACCTCAAAGATATCTAGAGCGCTCCTAGGTACGTTTATTACGTTCTAACGTCTAGAACAACGGTTATTGTTTTCTTAAATCTGTGCCAAATGTGCTTGGCAAGTTGGGATGGCGTTATCGGTCTAACTTTATTGTGCCAATTCATTATGTAAGCTCACGTCATGTATGTAGTATACCTCCTAAACTTTTATAATCTTTATTTTCAAGTTTGCGATCATAACAAAGGTTTATCTTCTAATTTATTTACACAGGATTTTGGGAAAATTTCAAGAGTAATTTCTGTTGGTTTTTTCTATAGATTGGAGTAGGTCCTGAGATTATTACATTCAACCTATATTCATACAAGAATTAAGAGTTATAACTAAGAATAGAGGCTCAACCCAATCTGTACATAAGTATCGGACATCCGGTCATTAAAAACCTCTCGCAATCAAATAAATACTAAAGAATTATAACTTTGTACATATATACACTAAACTAAAAACACACAAAACTATCTGATACAAGAAAAGTCTATCACATAGTTTGATGTTATATCGTATCATGGCCAGGCAAGGGCCTGCTCCTTAAGGTATAGATACTACTACTTAAGACATATTTATTATGGGTCCTTAAGCCAAAACAATATTTTTTACTCTTTTATAAATGGGTAGAGTTTTTTTTTAATGGCTAAAAATCCGACATGTTTCACAAAAAACCACTGAAATAACACAAAAGGCTTATGCCGACGTAGGTGTTATAGTAGAATATAGTCGCGCTCACATTTGCAAGTTAAATTGCTGAAGAGTCTTACTTAAGCGGCTCAGTAGGGGCGCTACAAAATCAAAAAAGGTTTTTTATCGTGATGTATCATACCATATTTCCATCATTTTATATATGAATTGATCAAAGGGGTTTTTTTATATCTTATGTCTGAGAATCGGTTTAAAATGAATACAAGGTAGAAGTACTTGCTTGTGAACGTGATCTCGCCTCTAATATAGAATACGTTGGGGTCTCCGCGTAGGTTCACTCTTAAGTAAAGCTTAGCTTAGCGATAAACCTTATAAAAGCGAACTAGGCAGCCCTAACAGCTACTATTTGAATGCTAATCGCGGCGCTACAGCACACTCCACCTTGTTTTATTATTTCTCATTGTTCCCTTATTTATTCATGAAAATTCCAACACCAATATGAAACCTTCTTTGTTTGTTCTTTTGTATTTCTTCTTAGTTTATCATATGACTTGTCTGTAAGAAGGCTTTTAGCGCTAGGCCCGCTCTTTTGTGTTATATCGATGATATTTTTTGTTATTGCTTTCCATTTATGTATTGCAAGTAAATTATTGTATCATTTTTATTATAAATTAAAAAGATGTGTTTGTTCGGTAACTCTATCAAATAGCAGGTATGCTGTGTGCGTTTAATAATTCAAGGTTCAATAGATCTATCTAGTTACCTGTTCCACCCCACCTGTGGGGTCGACCACACCCGATCTTTCATTAGGGACCCTAGCAACACATTACATTTAATATTTACTATTCAAGTTTTAATCATGGCTTACATTCCGATCAGTGTTCCAATTTAAAGGAGTATTTGAATAGTTTTTGTAAGTGTATGCTACTAAGCTACTACTAGAGAATGAAATTAAATGAGAAATTGCCTCAGATTTTTATATAATTTGTAGAAATTACGCATTAAAAGTTGTACATATGTTGTCTATTGTCTCGAAAAGGTGATCAATTGTTCAATTGTGTTTTTCAGAATTGTGCAAAGCTGTTATATATGGAATATTGTTTAGGCGGAAAGCAGTGTTTGGCAAATAAATCTGTTAGGGTATTGATAGGTGCGCCTATCGGCGGTCGTTGGCCTCGGCCCGGGAGAGGGTGGCTATCCTGATTATATTGGACTCCGTTTTCACTATCACACGATACGACTTTTGTATTTCCTGCCATTAGTTTCATATTGTAACCAAGGAGGTTGAATCTATGTTTGCGGAAAAATATGTATGTACACCGTACAACGTGTAAAACATTTACATTCTGTTGAGTATATTTCAGTTTAAAATTGAAGGATAAGTCCAAAGTAATAACGGTGGTTAATATTAAATACTACGTTGAAACAAAAAATTAAACACTACTTAAATTTGGAGAAAACTGAATTGTAACAAAGGGAACAGGCACTTTCCTTGTAGCACTGAAAAACTCGGAACAACCCTAATAAAGACATTACCAAGCAAATCTCAACCTTCTTTCCGAGGATTAGGATCGTATTTTGGTAGGAAAGTACATTGCAAAATTCGATGTTATATTTTTAGAAACTCGACTTTATCTCAAAGACATAAAACATATAATCCCTTAGTGACGTAATGAATTCCTTATTACGTTTGCGCGGACGTAAATCGCTATTCACAGCTGATGTTTTAAGAGAGGCTTCTACAAAATAGAGTACTTTTTACAATGTAATTTATATGAAAAGATTCAAGTAAATAAAAGTCACACCTTTTTATTACTATATCTGTTTGTTAACGTTTCAGGATAATAGGTGATACAATAAATTTTTACTTCTTCCGTGTTAGTAGATGAGACTTGAAACATTATTTTTAGCTATGCCACTCGGACGGTTTTGAATCAGGCAAGACTTCACAAAATACGATAATACTTCGTAAAAATACGAATTCCTTTCTGAGAATGAGAAACATTTTTAATAATTTAAAACACTGCAGTACGGAGTAACCCCTTACGTCTAATCATATATCAACCCTCTGTTAATCTCATGCATATATCAAATTTTAATGCAAATAGCACACGAACATTGTATCGCGAAAGGCATTTCAAATATCATTTTTGAACACGAATAAAAAATATTGCGCTGTTCGGAAATATGTAGGAGATTGTCTTATTGCAAAATTTTGATTCAAATCTCTTGATGAAATTTGGAAGCAATAAATTAACTTAAGCCTTATATGCCACAAATAAATAATCATCCGCCCGCTGTAAATACAATATGAGTACATAAAAATATTTATTTCAGCGGCACGCACGTACCTCATTATTTGCGAATGATCATTAATCAAAATCGTATAATTCCTAACATCAAACATTAACATTAATTAAATATTTTTTAAAGACTTTGTTATATTTATATCAACTTCTTTGCCTCACAGTTATCATGTCTATAAATGTAAGCATGGCTCGCGAAACTTTGCATTGCGCTATGAAACTATTATCTATTTGTTTATGAAAAAAAAAGCGCAAAGAAGGGGCTGCTGTCTCGTTCTCAGGGGGACAGACACGTGACAAACATGCTGTGACTCTGCTAGTCAACTATGGAGATCGAATTGTAGTAACATGATTTAGATATCTATTAGAATAAGTTAAGGACTGCGTTGTAAATGTGGTTTCTTCAGTTAATCATTTTGTACAACAATTCAATCTCATAATGTTAAAGTTGCGTTATTCTTAAAATATAGATGTCTGTTGTATCTACCATAGTGTGTATAGTGTTTACTCGTTTTTCGCAAGTTTTTGTTGAAGTTTAGTATTGAAACCGTAATTCTAGTTAAATAATGTAAACAGTCTGCTGACATTCACTTGAAATGTTATTTTATAAGCCCTATAGAGATTTTTTACTAACTATACTAACTATAACCTACAGTGTGCATGCCTAACTCTTGCCGTATGCTTTTTCAATTTAATTAAGAATGGAGGAATATGATCGAAACAAAAACTGGGTAAAGGATTTTTTTATTGTACAGCAGAACTCCTTGTTAGACTCGCCATTTGTTCCGCATTTGCGCAGTTATAATTAGTTTAGCCGGTGTCTTTTATCTCCCTTCGCCAGGGAATTGGTTCACCCCATACCCCAAGAGCTGTATTTTTAGGAAAAATGTTTAATTCAAATTTACGCTGATGTTATTGATTTATCTACTACTCTTTTATGCTACTTTTATAATTACTATAACTTATTATCGGGCACGTACGTACATACCGTTGACAATATTATGATTAAAACTTGGCTACTATTAAACGGATCCTTAAAAATGTACTGTATCTATAACGTTTTGTATGTATCATACTTTTTTGGAAAAGTTTTGAATAAAAAGGAATATATTGCTATGAACTTGAATGATTTAAAATTGGGCAAGACAGTGACTCCTGTCCTACATTAAGGGTGTTTCAACCCTTCATTAGCATTTTACAACGAGGGCCTCTCGATCTTACACCCTACTCCTACTGTCGTAACTCTTAATATCTTGTAATTAAAGTTCAATATGCCTTAATCGGTTCAGATTTTTATCAAAGCACGCTTGACCGGCAAAACATAATATAGATTGTGCCAGATTGTACTTTTTTCTTTTATGAAAGTTAAGTGTGGCTGTCAAATGCGTGAAATCGGATTAATGTTATAAATTATGAGATAATAATAATTGTTATCTGTTTATGGTCGTTAATTCAAAATGTTGCGAAATCAAGTCGTGCAATATTTGCGATTTAAATTAAAATTAAATTTTTCTTGTTAATTTAAAATTGTCAAGCAATCTCCATTTGACAAATTAGGCTATTGCTGTGCTGAAATATCCCTAATGCGATGCACAAGCTCAATATAAGATATATACAATATATATTGAGCTAGTGCATCATGCGGCGTAAAATTGTTCAATAGTTGCAATTTAATTATAGATTCGTAACTAACTCTAGTTGTATGTAGTTTTGGCAACCTACGCTTCCTCGTCACAGTTCAAATGTAACACTATACATGCCAAAATCAATCAAATTCATTCTCCCTAAGGTTGATTTTTCTAGAGCAATATCCATTTGACATTTACTAGTACGTACACGTGAAATTTTAAGACAAGAATAACAAATGACATACAATCCAATCAGACGTTATTTGAAATTGAGTTAATTCAGACGTATGTTTTATATTCTAGTGTTACTGTGAGGTGAAATAAAATGAATACCAAGAAAAACAAACATAAAAAAACTAAATCAACTGATGCCAGTGTAATTCCAGCTCTAAGTGAACTAAGTGAGAAATTAGAAGAAATAAAAACTGGAGAACTTGTTAATAAAGATGAAGAAAATCCGCCAAAGGATGATTCGACTATAATATTGGAAAACCAAAATGCCACCACTGATGCACCAGTGAAACCAAAAAGGAAGAAAGGAAAAAAGAAAAAACAAGAACTTACCTCTGATAATTTAGCTGTTACTGAAACACCAAATAATGAAGTGGGAGAATCTAATATTACCTGTTCAAATGATCCTGAAAAATCAGACTTTAATAGTGAAAGGGAAAATGAAGTCACAGTTAGTCGAAAGAAAAAAAAAGGTAACAAAAAGAACAATAAGACCGAAGAAGAATTGACAAATGAAACACAGTCTACGCCGCAAATATTTGTGGAGAAACAGGAAGGTGAAAATAATTTATCAGACATTCAGAATGAAACACCCATCCTTAAGAAACATAAGAAAAAGAAACATTCAGGTAATTCTGAATCGAAATCATGTACATCAGCTTTTCAAAAGCTATTAGAGCCTGAAGAATGTCAGGAACAATCACACTTGTCTGATAGCAGTTATGCAGAGGAATTGACCCAAGAAAATACAGCTAAGTCCAATCAATCAGTAAGTGCACTTAAAACAAATAAAAAGAAAAAAAAGAATAAAAATAACAAGAATAACGTTGTTGAAATAGCTGATACTAACCCTTCACCGAATATTATGGATGAAAAAATAATCGAAAAAGCAGACGAAATAAGTAATATAGTTATCGAAGAACCTAAACCAAAAGCCATTATTGCTAAACCTGTAGATAAAAAGCGTAAAAGTAAAATAAGTGAAAATCCTGCTACTGTTACTGAAGAAAATATATCAAATAGTCCAGTTCCTGAGGATGTTAAAAATATTAATAAAGCTGATAAAGATAATGATCCGAGAAAAGAAGTAGATAAAGATAGTGTGGTTGGCGATGTTGAATTAAAGGAGCAAAATCAGCACCAGAAAGTGAAAGTAACTAATAACGACAAAAGTACGGAACAAACGCATGTTGAAGATGTTCAAAGTGGTGATAGCAAATTTACGGAAGTACGACCATCCAGAAAGAAAAAGAGATCGGCAAAAAACACTACGAACGAAACTAATCAAGAAACTGAAAAAGAAAAAAGATTTCATAAAACTGATATGAATTTAAATATTCCAAGCAGTTCCCAAAAAAGTAATTTGGTAGAGGATGAATCAATTATTACTCCAGACTTAATACAATATCCGAGATCTAGTAGCCAACAGCAATTTGACACTAATAATAATAATAATATCGTTATACAAGAAATAAATTCCCCGGATCAAGCACAATCAGGAATTCCTATTTTAATGTCAGTTCCTCTTATAGAAGGCTCGGGAGAATCCCCGGAAGTAAGATCAAAACAGGATCCGTTAGATTTGAAAGTAAAAGAAATTAAAACTGAGCCATCAATTCACAGTGTTATAAACTACAGTCCACCTCAAGGAAAAGGTGATACCAGGGAAATAGAGGACTTACAATTAACAATTGAAAAATCACTGGCTGTACTAACTGAAGTACAGAAAGATAGGGTGGAAGCTGAAAGAGAGTTTACAGAGGTGTTGGAATATAATTTAAAAAACTCAAAAGCAATGCAAGAGGAGAAAAAAATAAAAGAAAATATTTCAATACCACCATGTGAAACCATACCAGAAAAGTCCGAGGAAGTAATTGTAAAAGACATAAGAACGTCAGAATCGTGTGCTCCTTCTGTATGCTCTGAAAGAAAGGATAAGAGGACCAAGAGTAAGAAAAAGGGTAAGAAACCCCCAGAAGTCTGTAGTACTACTTCTTCCAGCACTAATGTAAGTCAACACGATTCAAACAATCAGAGTACCCAAGAAACAAGTGAAAATGTAAATAAAGATAAAAAAACAGATACACAAGGCAATAAAGGCAAGCAGCAGTCTACAAACGATGATAATTTACAAGACTCTTCACCATTACAAGCTGTCTATGAACCGATTGAAAAATTTGAAGACGCCCTTACATCGAGCACTGAAGATGTTAATGATACATTTGAGCTGATCGTTAAAGAGGCAAACGAATTGCCAATTCAACAGAAGCTATTCCAAAAACCTGAAATAAGCGTCACTGAACCAGATGATGATACAAAAGCAAGGCGTGTTAAAGTAAATCCCGTTTCGCAGCCAAAAAACTTATTAGGCCATCCCAACATTCCTGCACAATCGAATAAAACAGATTATAAAAAAGAAAAAAATAAACCGCCGAATTCAATGTCGGCTAAGGTGAAAATAAGAGACGCCGCTGAAATAGAAAAAGCGCAAATTAAAGAGTCTGAGACTAAAAACAAATTATTAAAAGCATCTAAAGGATCGTGCACATACAAAACTAATGCACACGATGACTTTGTGTATAAATACAGTTTCCGAAAAGTGTTTTTACCAAATGTCTGTCATGTGTGTATGAAAGAGCTGGGACCTAGAGTAGCTTGTAAATTTTGCAACTTGTTGTTCTACTGTAGTCAAAAACACAAAGACGAAGATTGGCCTCAACACCAGTTCCTGTGCTTTGTTGTGGGCACGATGGTTCATTTAAAAGGTATATTATTTTTATAGTATTAAAAAAACAAGGACGTAATTAAGAATATTTAACAACGCCCTGTAATTGAGGGTGAAACACACATATATATAGAATTTGTAAATTGCTTATACATTAATTAATTTTGCAATAATTTCCAGAACAAAAGTTTATTTACGGAGATGCAAAAAATATAACGGGACATGAGTATCGGGTATTAAGAATGCAAATAATAATATCCTGCGAGAAAATGTTAAAAAGGAAACTCGTCCCATGGGAGCAGGAGGCTCTGCTATATCCTAGGATTTGCAGCGAAAGTGCTTGTAGAGAATGGAGACCAGCGCTTTTATCTGACTGCCGAGGCTGTGGTCAGGTGAGTTCTGGCTTGCAAGGAAGCGTAATTGATGTAACTCTACATTCCTTCGACTGAAATACTGACCGTTTTTTTGTTATATATGTGCCTGTATATAAGATAAGTGACGAATGGTCCTGCACTTTAAAATGCATCCGTGTTGATTGATTTAACACTTGGAAGACAATCACCAATGCTCAGTGCTATAATTAGGATTTTTGCCGGCGCCAAGTAGGTTAGGCAGTCTTAAATTGTACGCCAAAGTTTTACTGTTTAAACACTATTTAAATTTGTATTTTTACTACGGTGCATTTGAAATCTGTTTTAATATTTGTTTATGTAACCTGTATTTTTTATTCTAGAGTAGTAGGAAAGGTATAGGTTTTCTAAGCAAGAAAGAAATTACACATAAAATAAATAATATTTTTCTATGAGTCACAAGGTAGAAGGGAATGCCTAGATAAAATTGTAAACCTAAAAAAATATAATGAATCTATATTGATTTTAGTTTCAAGGATCTAGATAAAAAATATGTAAAAAATCCGAAGATTACTAAATTTCACCCAAAATCATCAGATACAATTTAAAAAAAAAATGCAATCTAATTATTCATTAATCTCTAGGTTGCCTATTGCACGGAGCATCCCGAACATTTGCCAATATCGCACCACAGTTGGTGTAAATCCTACGCTCTTTACCAGAAGTTGGTCAGCCACCAACAGAAACTAGGTCGCTTAGAGCCCACGCTGCCCTCCAAAGTCATGGCAAGGGAGTACCAGATGCCGGAAACAATGACCGAAGTTTTGGCTTCATTGTATGAAAAGGAGCTCGGTAAGCCATTTTCTTATTACCACGTATTTTATATACATTTTACTTCGTGTTTATAATTAATTCAAATCAATATAAAATAATGTTTTAAAATTCAATTAAATGACAATTGTCTACTAAAGAATAAGAAAGTAAGCAAGTATTATTTACAGATATGTGTGACGTAGAATATGCAGCTCTGACTCAAATAGCGACGGCGCCCCTCACTGCAGCGTATGCCAATCAGGCGATTCGGAACAATATCAATGGTTTTAATGAGGTAATTCTATTTATCGCACTCATTCTATTTATTATTACATTTCAAGGTACATCTTTTAGCTTTTTAGTGGTACAGTTACAAAACTATAACTTGAGTGATTCATATCTTTCGCGTAAGGAAATTGCTACTAACATTTTACAAACTTTTTGTATTCATAATGTGATACCATCAACAGAAGTCCATGTTTACAATACACATAGTGGGCGCGGAACTCCAATTCGAGGCAGATGTACTTAATAAGTGGGAGATCTTTTTCCTCCACCTTCGGCCGGATGTCAAGGATCTGAGGGTGGTCCTCATCAGTCGAGAACTCAACCCTTCCAACCTGCCACTAGACCTGCTGAGCAAGATTAAGTAAGGAGCACACTTAACCTCATAATGCGTCGTAATGAGATACTTCAATAGATACTTAGGGCTTAGAAGACCTCATTAGACCGTCGCTCAAACAAAATAACTGTTTCTAGGATAAAATTGAAGCTGTTTTGTTTGCATTTCAGATTATGTGAAACTTGTCGATCGATCAATCGGCGGATTCATTTCAAATTTATAGACAAAAAAACTTATCACGATTATTATAACAGCGACGAGTTTTTGAATCCTGACATCGGTAAGAGCAATAACTAATATTATCTATAAAAAATTGGCATTCGCGAAGGTCTGATCGCTGTTGCATGGTACTACTGAATAAATTCCTCTTTTCAGTCTGTGCCTTTAATCAAAGCATCGAACGAGCGTCCATTTACAATGGAAGAGATCATTGGCCTTCTACGATCAAATGTATCTCGGAACTAAAGTCGCCATTACTCATCACTGGCTACACGTTGAGCGAATTGAACAGAGATATATTAAGGATTCAGAAATTGTCTAATTTCAAATTTATTACCCAACCAAAGCACAATCATTTTGCAAGCGTAAGACCCGACAGAAATTTTATAACCGATGATGAAATGCCACTGCTATTTAAAAATTACTGCTATACTATTGTTTGTGGTTGACCACAGATTAAACAAATAACGCCACAGAATAAACGAATGTGAAGTTATTTACCACTTTGATAGTCTATGCTTGATTATCTTTTTTTGTTAACAAGTGAAATATAATGAAAAGGATCTTCGCTTCAAATTTAGAATCCAAATAATTCTCTTCCTGTAGATTTTTCTTGATGTTATACTAAACATTGTTAAACAAGTGAAAAATTAACATTTTCTTCTGATATAGATAGTTAAAGGAAAAGAGACTACCCAGAACCCCACTTCTTATAATATTGTAACCTACTCGTGTTTATTTTAATACAATTGTACTGAACATACGATGTTGTTTTATTTGGAATTTATATAATTGAAAGGTTTATGGGACATATAAACCTTGTTCTCAACTCTGAATACGTAACTAAGATAAAAATATCTTTTAAAGACCAAAAGGTCTGAGTCTTGCAATCTCTCAAATATTTACTCCGTCGCCCGTCGATAAAAAGATAAAACTTAACACTGATTATCTTATCATAATATTATATTTTTAATAAAACAGCGACTAAGGGGCAAGAGGCTCACCTGAAGTTAAGTGATACTGCGGCCCATGGACCTTCACAATGCCGGAGGACTGCACAGTGTGTTGCTGGCCTTTGAGACTACTTTTTTTTTACATTTATTTATTTATTTATTTACTAACCCAAATAGCGTGCTACAATTAAATGCTACAACTAAAGCCAAAATAGGGTTACAATATATATAAAAAAGACTAAATAGTAATACAAAAAAAATAAGTACAAAAACATGGAAGTGAAATGTCATGTGAGTGTGAAAGTGTGTCATGGTAGTGTGCCCAAACTAAGCATTAACTAGCATTGTTTTTAACTTTGGTCTTAAAACAAATTCTCGTTAAGTTAAATATATCGAGGTCCAAAAAATCTAGGTTATACATCCGGGCTGCACGGAGTAGAACTGAGTTCCAAGCGCAAGTTGTCCTTACACGAGGAACATGGAATAGGGCACGACTACGAGTCTGGTAAGCATCCAGTAGGATGCTACAGTTTATTCTTCCTGAGATAATATCATGCAGGAGCATCATATCATACTGCTTCCGACGAGATTCTAATGGTTTTTTACTACGAGACTTTTTCTTATATGTCCCTAAATGGTATCACGCGTCACTGCACATTAAAACTACTATTTTATTTTTAATTAATACCATACGCCGATTTCATGACATTTTAATTTTATCACTCGATTCTTGTACACTTGTGAACACATACGCAATTTAATACAAAACCCTAATAGACCAATATATGTGCAATCCGCGAACAAACGAAAACCACTCGACGCACGTTTCGCCCCGACACCGGAGCATCCTCAGGATGTTGCCTCTACGAACAGCGTTCGATGAGCGAACTCATTGAGAGTATTGCTTGTAGTTTGGTCTATTAGGGGTTTGTACATATGCAATTGTTTGTCTTAATAATAATATTTAATATACTTATACAATATTATATTTAAATAAGATGCTAAAATTGAAACGTAGATTTTGGAGGCGATGTCCGCTTTGGAGCTTACGGCGTCCTAAACAAAAACGTTTTATTAAAAAGTCTGTAATGCTGTTAAATATAATACTATTATTAGGCTTTTTAAGTAAGGATGAGATGTAATGTTAAATATAATGGCCCTAATTCTAAAATAAGGTATATTTTATAGATAAAAATATAAGGCAAAAAGTCATTTGTGGTATTTTATGTTTTTACTTAACTAAGAAAATTGGTATACAGATAAAATATCAGGGTCAGTCGCGGGAGCTATGTCTAAAATGTAATAATGAGATAATAAATACAAACACAAAAAATCACTACTTATAATTATAAATAAAGCTAACCACATCATCGACTGATTCTGTCGGAGAGTAATCGGTCGTTCCTTCGTAAACGCTTGTACTGGTTTCATATAAATCTAAGCGATCGTCCGCACTATCCGTTGTGAAATCTAAAACTTGTGATGTTAGATTTGTGAATAGAATAATAAATTCATCGTTTACTATTCTTTTTTCTTCTGACTCATCGATACTCTCCGTTGTAGTTTCTTCGGTACCTTCAAATGTCGATGAGATAAATTCTCGAGATTCATTCGTTGTATTTGATGTTTCTGTAGTAAACTTTTCACTAGTCATATTTATTTCAGTTGTACTTGAATCTGTAGTGGTTGCTTCTGTAATCGATGGAACCGAATTATTATTTTCACTATCAAATTTAAATAGTATACTTGTTAAATTATTGATAAAATATTCTTTGTTAATATCCAATTCTTCATTATCGGTCGTTATATTTCTGATTATTGGTGTTTCTTCAGTCGATAAGTTCTCTGTACTAAGCTGAAGTGGAATATAAGAATTTTCCTCGATTACAGGGTTGGGCGTAACCTCTTCTTCGTTCTGGACTTTTCGTTTGCTTTTCGTGTATTTGCCTATGTATGGTCCGAAAGTGTTATTTATGTACTCTTTTAATTTCCTACATTTGTCTACAGTATTCACGTCGCTTGAGCTTCCCCAAATAATAAGACCGGAGGCCTCGGAGTTGTATATAGTTTCTAGCGCTCTCGATAGATCTCCCTGAAATGATATGATTGAAAAGTCAACATTTTAAAACGTTTATAAAAATATATGTTTTGTATAGTTAAGGAAAGCTCATAGGAGCTATAACAGGTCATGGTTAATTTTTAAAAGAAATTATACGATAAGAGTAGTAGAGAGTATTTAACAAATTCTATATACTATGAAAGGTCTCTAAAATGAAGTAAAATATTACTTTCAATGCGGATAAAAATGTAATTGAGAGGTTTGTCTTAAGGTTAGGATGAGATACTGACCTCTCTTAGAAACCCTCCATCTCTATACCGATACCAGAAGTAAGGAAGTATCGGGGTGCCCTTCACCTGCAGCCTGGAAGCTTCACGGATTCGACCTCTGATAAGCGAGACCAGTTCCGACGACGACAGACTTTGTGAGCTGTAGATGGAAGGATAGAGGCCTGTGCTTTCCGCCCAGAGCCAGTAGATTCTAAAAATCATTATTTATTTATTTATTCTCTACGGTTGTAGCGACATCTAGAAGTTATGGCTACAATCAGCGGAATGACGTCATACCGTGAATCGCGCTATGGAAGTAGTTCCGATCGCTGATCGTAGGAGCAACACAAAACAATTCGATATTAGGTCTATTAGATGCAGCTGGTTCAGAAGGAAATTATCGTTTTGGGTTTCATACTTCACTGTGTAACTCAAGCGAGATTTAAAATGTGAAAAACTTACTGATTATTCTCCTCCCTGACATTGTGTGGACAATCTTCAACCATGTTCTTGGCAGCCATATTGAAGCAATAAGGGAAGCCGTAGTAGCCCCACCTCGCTTTGGGCCTCATCTGCTTCGCGATGGAAATCGTCGTCTGCATAAACTCACGAGCCGATGATTCGAAGCGATATTTTGCCTGCAATTAACGTGCAGGAACTATTAAGTAGGCAACAGACTTTTGCATTTTTAATGTTAGTATGATATCGTGATGCGTCTGCGCAACCTGGTTCGCATTATCGATCGTGTATTGACGAAAGTTATACTAAACGCGAGCGAACCCTGTTGTTAATTCCCGGAATAACGTTCGAGGATATTTTAAAGTATTAGCTCCCAAAAAAATCATCGTTGACATAGATTCACTTTGATAATATTTGTTTGCATGCTGTTCTATATATATTTTGATTTCTTCGTGTTATGGAATTTCGAAACTCAAAGCAATAGAAATACAATTTTACAAAAAATAAATACATCTTAACAGAACTGCATTCCTGCGTATGCACATCTCGATTATTACAGTATATAGGTCGAGACACGCCTTATAATCTAGGGCACATCATATGCCAACTTCAATTAGTGCGCTATTTAAATTAATTTTAACGATCATCAATAGATAAGTTTCGAACTACTTTTTTCTATAGCGTGACTGGATTTTTAAACTTGTAAACAGCATTCAGTGTACTAAAGTACTTAGTTGTACCTTATCTTTGATATGTTATCATAAATATTTACTTTAAGAATTTCTTTGAAGACGATAATCACAGGAACCACTGGTTCGCACGTTTTTTCAATAATTCTCCGCTCCTAATGATGGACTAATTAACAACGCTCAAACAAACAAACTCTTCAGCTTAATATTATTTGAATAGAGAGAATTTACGGTTGATTATATCATCAATTTATTCCATTTGGTATATTCAGAAAAGTTTGCACCTACTGAACGCAACACATTACACATCACGCCTTTAAATTTAAAAATAGAATTCAACAGTAATTCTCATAATCTCAAACTATTATAGCTATGAAGAAAAACTAACCTCAGAATGAATCCAGCTTTCAGGCCACCACCAATGCTTGTCATACTCTTTCCTGTAGGAAAAGTCCTTATAGACTGATAGCACGCCGAAATTTTGCCGAAACACCGGACGCCAAGATTCGAAATCGATTATGGCAATACCTGAAATTTTTAAAATCACGTTAAGGTTTTTGGTACGTTATCACAGATTATCGTCTTTTATTAACATAACTGTTACTCATTTAAAGAAAAACACTTTTTAATGTAAGATTGGTACGAGAAGCAATTGAAATCAAAAAACAGCCTAATTTCAATAGAGAAGACGGCCTTAAATTGTCAAACACCTGGGATCCAATAATATCTAAATTAAAATCTCATGATGTTTTTCATGAGATTTTACCGCGAAAATGGAGGACACCGTGAGACAGTTCTGTAAAAATCCTTCCGGTTTTGGTATCCGGAGTTGGTATCGACTAATACCAACTCCGGGGCAATAAATACAGATAGCACACAACCTCTCTGCAGCTGTGACACTTATTTTGACAATTAACACCTTTTGTCTTCAGTCTACCGTGACCACGCACGCTGTAAAACACGCGAAACGTCGGAAAATTTTTAAATAATGTAAATATACTTAAATTTTGCAAAAAATACTTAACATAAATCCGTTAAAAAGTGTGTTTCTTTAAATAATCTTATATTTTCAAACATATGAAATTTTGAAAAGTGCTCTCTCGTCTCGAAGTTATTGACAATGGTCATGGAGTATTCCGCGCTGAATGCTAATTGATGTAAAACGCCGACCTTCACGGAGCCGATCTAATTACGATGGGTGTGTATTTGCGATTGCTTTTATTTTTTTCACTTAGGACGATAGTTAATCACTCTCATGCAACTAATTGAATTAATACACGTATTACATATTACATTTTTTTAATTTTTTCCGACGTTTTACGTGCTTTACAGCGTGCGTAAGCGTCTACCGTGACCAAGCACGCTGTAAAGCACGCGAAACTTCGGATTTTCTTTTAATAAAGTAATATACTTAAATTTTGTAAAAATACATAACTTAATCCGTTAACAAAGTGTTTATGTATATGTATTAATTTGTCTTGGAAGGGGTTAACAGCGCAACAAAATGATCTGTAAAAACAAATACCTAGAACCTAGCTGTTTTACATCACATACTTCAATTTAAGTATTATTAATATCTAATAATAAAGAATAATTGTTAATATATTTTTAACTAGCGAATTATTTTAACCGCCCCGGCTTCGAACGGGTGCTGATACTAAATACACTACAGAAAAATAAACGCATTGTCGTAAAAAGTAAATGACAAAAAAAATTATTGTGGGTTATCCATAAGAGATAGACATATACCATCACGGACTTTTCTGTAGACCTTTTCAATGTGTACAATACTTAGTACACTATTTTGATAAAACTCGTAGGGCCCGCCTGCGTTTGCAATGTAAGCGGAATAAATGTAATTATTTACGACATCACATTAGAAACCTCAAAAATACAACAGTACTTCTCTACTATTTAATGGATGTTATTATACATATAAACCTTCCTCTATCTATTTAAAAAACCGCATCAAAATCCGTTGCATAGTTTCAAAGATTTAAGCATACAAATGGACAGAAAAAAGCGACTTTGTTTTATACTATATAGTGATGTATTTATTACGTGCGAAGATCATTAACACAAGTAGGCCGTAGGCGTTGTCATTGAGTTTTTGTCAGCTTAATGTTCAGCAAAAACTCGTAAGTGTCAGTAATATTCGTCCTTTAATTTGTCACGTTCGATCGACATGTTTTAAAATAATAATATCATGACTAATATTAAATCATTAAGCATTTAATTTGTTACAAAAACCACCCACCTTATGATTTCTGAAAACTCTAAAATATGTCTTTGGTAGAAAGAAAAATTTACTTGGTATCGTTTTTATAGTATATTTTGACAAAACTTGTATTATTATGGTTTTCTTCTCACATTAATAAGTGTTAAGTTATTTTAATTGTAATCGTTATATCAGATTCGCATATCACTTGCACTCCTTTGTTTGAATGCGATAAGTTATTGTTTGACTAAAGAATTTCTGTTTGTATTTTTATGAGAGTACTCACGGTAAATGTTTGTAATTCTAGACATGGTAAACATACGAAATCATTTTTAAAAGGAAAAAACTTTTATCAATTAAGTTTTTGTGTTAAATAAAGGAATGAGAAAATCATTATTAGTTAAAGGTGGTTTTTAAATAACTGTGTCAAGCACTCTTAAGCGTCTAGATTCTATTAAAAAATAGAAACTAAAATGGATATAAAATATAGAGTAAGGTCAATAGGTCGTTAGGTTGTAATAAGATCAGAATTCGACTCTTAATTTGCAGTTTTAAAACAAAAGCGAATCAAATAAACTAATTAATCAATTTAATCGCTTAGGTTATTTCCACGTATACAAATAAAACATACCATCGAATTCCGGGTCCGGTATTCTTTTGGAGACAGTATCCTTGAACGCGTTCACGTGCTCCTCTATATTGCCATCTTGTGGGACACCTCCATTACGCTGAGCATACTTTCCACTGCTGTCAGTCTCGAAAAGAGCGGGAAACTTCCCGGGGTCATACAAAATGGCGACGCTCTCGCCCAAAAAATCGTCGTCTTTATTCTGTATTATGCCGTATTTCTCGTACAGGTCGTCGAATGGTATTTTTTTCGATTTGCATTGCATTGTCGGTACATTCCAATATACTTTGAAGGACCTTTGATAGTCCTTGAGTGGGTCTGGTACCTCGATGACATAATAGTTACTGGAACAATGTATTAACTGGTTACACGGGTTAAGTATTGCTAGTTTCATGTTAAAGATACGTAGGAGAGTTATTTAAGTGATAGTATTTAGTATCATGCTTGTTACAAGCCCCTTAAAAGTGAGTATTAAACTCACACACGATGTATATAGGGAATTTAAAAAAAGTTAGATTAGCTCGATAAATCTGTTGTCTGGTTATTGATTTTCTTTAGAACCTGCGAAAGAATTCCTCGGTGTATAGTTTTACGGACCTTTTTATAAACAGGTCTCGCAGGTTTATAGGCCTATAAAAATATGATCGCGGCGGTTGCTATAGAAATTAACAACGGGAAAAAATGCCTACTGGCTTTTTCCGTCATTCAAATTACTATTTTAACCTGATTATTAATTTTGTATATAAAAATGTACAGTATTAATATTAATAAGCACATACAACCTGAAGAACAATACTGATCAAAAAATTGAGATCGTCTGCATCAGTATGTATGTATGTATGTATATACTATTATAACTTAGGCATTACTTTCGTGAGATAACAAAAAAGCTAAGTGGCTTTCATTGCATGCTATTTAATATGTGCAAAACAGCTTAGCCTAAATAGACTGTAGCAGGCAGATGCAGATCATTATATCAGCTATCGTGACTTATAATCTGTACTATGACCCCTTTATTATACTTTATTAGTACTGGTAGCAACTGGCTATAAAACTTCATCAATTCTGTTGAGGTGCGCAAATTTCCTTCGTCGTGGTAAAAAAATATTACCTCTTTTTTTAGTAGTGATTCAACAAGATAATTCGTTAATTGTGTACATTATAATTATAGGAAGTATTAAGCTATCCTATTTATAAATGTAGAATTTCATGGCTATCGATCTATGATTATTACATTAAAATTAACTTGTGGAACTCATAACAAACTCCTTTCACTTCAATAGTTAAGAATAAATTGACCTCTAAGTCGGAAGCTGAATCAAGATATTAATATCTTGAGATTATCGCGGAAATAAGACAAAGAAGCAAGTCATTGACATTGCCAGTACAAAGATATTATTGTTCTTCTTCTTCTTTGCGTGCCTCTCCATTACTGGAGGTCGGCTGTCAGACTTTTGTAGCGTCTCTTGTCTCGGGCCAGGTGCAGCAGCTCCTCAGCAGTTCTAATACCCGTCCACTCCCTAACGTTACGCAGCCATGATTTCTTCCGCCTACCAACTTTCCTTTTACCTTGGATTTTTCCCATCATTATAATTTGGAGCAGTTGGTATCGGTCATGGCGCAACACGTGACCTAGGTATCCGACTTTACGCTGTTTGATTTGCTGCATCAGTTTTCTGGTAGTTCCCATACGTTCAAGGACTTTTTCGTTAGTGACCTTTTGGGTCCAGCTTATGCGGAGCATGCGACGATAGCACCACATCTCGAATGCCTCTAGGCGTCGCCGAGTGGCCTCCTTTATAGTCCATGCTTCACAACCGTAAAGAACTATCGGCCATATGTAACAGCAGAGGATTCGAAACCGGAGCTTTAGGTTCAGATGACGACAGCACAGTATTCCTTTCATTTTATTAAACGAACCGCGGGCAATTTCGATACGAGTTTTGATCTCTTGATCGGAACTCCATTCTTTATTGACCCACGTTCCCAAGTACTTGTACTGACGTACCTCCTCCAGCGTTTTTCCAGCCACCTTTATGTCAGATCGTAAGGTGTCGTTCTGTGAGACTATCATAAC
The DNA here is from genome assembly GCA_963693355.1 of Pontia daplidice. Lineage (NCBI taxonomy): Eukaryota > Metazoa > Arthropoda > Insecta > Lepidoptera > Pieridae > Pontia > Pontia daplidice. The sequence goes on along the minus strand of CAVNZL010000011.1, from coordinate 201,470 downwards.
CTTGGTTTTGGCAATGTTAATGGATAGACCATCTCTCTCAGAAATAGCGTGGACTCTGTTGATTAAATTTTGCAACTGTTCGTTCGATGACGCTATGAGGACGGTATCGTCTGCATACCGAAGGTTATTTATGACTCTTCCGTTTACATTTACTCCGACTTCCAATCCCTCGATGGCTTCTGACATGGTTGCCTCGGAATATATATTGAAGAGCATCGGTGATAGTATACAACCTTGACGGACACCGCGGCAGATATTAATATCTTCGGTCTCTTCTCGGTCAACTCTAACATTTGCTCTTTGGTCCCTGTACAGATTCCTTATCACTCTTAAATCCTTTTCATCAAGCCCGATATCTGTTAAACGGTTTAAGAGGATTTCGTGTCTGACTCTATCAAACGCTTTTTCGTAATCTATAAAGCACAGAAAAATGTCCTTTTGCATGTCTTGACATTTCTGTACAAGAACATTAAGAGCGAACAGAGCTTCACGTGTTCCTACACCAGAGCGGAAACCAAACTGGCTATCTCCCAATTGTTCGTCACATTTCTTTCTGATCCTGTTATGGATGATGGTCAAAAATAACTTAAGGACGTGACTCATAAGGCTGATTGTTCGATATTCCTCACATCTACGGGCATTTTTCTTTTTAGGAAGAGGAATAAACGTAGATTTCAACCAGTCCAGTGGGAGAACTCCCGTGTCGTATACTTTATTGAAAAGTTGGTTGAGCAGATAAATGTTGTCACCCTCCAGGAGTCTCACTACTTCTACCAAGATGTTATCTGGGCCTGGCGCTCTACCAAGTTTTGCGTTTTTAAGTGCATGAATAATTTCTGCATTAATTATTGGTAGGTCAGTGTCATTTGGAGCACATGGTATCTCCAGATCTCTTATTGGGTCTTCGAACATTTTTGTAACATACTCCACCCATCTTCCCTTTTTGGCCTCAATGTTTAGAAGAAGCTGCCCATTTGCATCGGCTAAGCTTGAAATACTTCTGCAATTAAGCCCTAACATTTGTTTGATGTTTTTGTGAATGTTGAAGCTATCATGTTTCTTGTGTAAGTCTTCCATGATGTTACATTTATTTTTGTAATATTCCTCTCGAGCTATCTTGGTCTCCTTGCGGATTATCCTATCTATCTCCCTGTAGCGTTGAGGATTACTGGACTTACATTTTCTTCGATCCTCCATTAACTCTAGGATGGAGTCGGTCATCCAGTCCTGCTTCTTCATTGCCGTTGGTCGTAGGTACTTTGTGCATACGTTATGTACAACTTGTTTGAGGCTGGTCCAAATTTCATCACTTGTTGATGGAGTAGAATATGTTCGTATGCTCAACTGTTGATTCAATGCATTCGACACTTCCTGTTTAGTATTGGGATCTTTAAGCTTATTCGCATTGAATTTCAAGGGCTGGGGTTTCGCATTAACTCTTTTTGGCTTACATTGTAGACGAACGACTACTGGATTATGATCGGACCCAACATCTGCTCCGGGGTAGGTCTTCGCACACTTCACACAATTTCTAAATCGCCTACTGATCATCACATAATCAATCTGATTGCGCACTATATTTTTAGGTGTATGCATTGGCGAAGTCCAAGTATATAGACGACGCGGTGGCAGCTTGAAAAGTGTGTTGACTATAGTTAATTCTTTTTCTTGACAGAATTGTATTAAAGTGTCACCCCTGTCATTTCGATCTCCTAATCCATAAGCACCCGTCACTTCGGGGACATGAGTTGATCCAACTTTGGCATTCATGTCTCCCATTACAATGGTTACCTCGTGCCTTTTAGTAGAGCTTAAAAGCGTTTCTATATCAGCATACAATTCTTCGATTTCGCTATCCGCCTTCTGTGCTGTTGGTGCATAAACCTGTATAATATTAATATTAAACGGCCAGCCCTTCATCTTTATCATCATTACTCTATTTGATAAAGGTATAAATTCAGTCACCGCTTTTGAAATTTCTTTCGTGACTAAAATTCCTACACCGTATGATTCTGTTGTGTCTTCAGTCCCCGAATAATACAGCACCATATCAGAAGTGGTATATTGGTTCTTTCCAGGCCATTTTGTGTCACTGATACCCATTAGGTCGATTTTTAGTCGTTTCATCTCTTTTATTACATTTGGAAGTTTACCATCTTGTTTGAGACTTCTCACATTCCATGTCGCGATGTTGAAAGTATTATTATTAGTGCACCTGGAGATTCTTCGCACCCCTGTCCCATTAAAGGGACGCCAGGGACTCGGGGCCGTGGTTATAAGAGACTTTTTCATTGTTGACTACTAGGGAAAGGTAATAGCAGTGGTTTCCCCTTGCCTTCTGCCTCAGACATTTTAGGAATTTCTTTATCCCCAGGCCGCTGTAGCCTCATCCAGTTTGGTGGGTTATGTGGTTATACCGCCACTGATCGGTCGTTTCGTTCCGGGTATCGTCCCTGCCGATATAGCCGGTTTTGAGGCGCCGGCACTTCGCCTCTCGCCCTTTGCCGTTAGCATCTGCGAAATCTATGGATGGTGTTCCGAACTATAAGCTCGGTCGCAGAAGGTCCCAGAGAGTACGACGGGGACGTGGCAAATCGGACTTGCTAGCACCTGCATGACTACTCCGCCATCAGAGCATCGCAGTAAGTGTACGGGCATTTCACGGAAATGCATAGGTCGGCTCCTACACAACTCCCCCGTGCTTAAATGCTAGCCTCCACCCTCCCTCCCATATTATTGTTGGAATACCTCAAAGTAAGGAAAATATTTTGAAGTTTTAATGCTGAAGCCCAAAAAACCATTTAGGATTCCTGTTTGTGTGAGGCCGAGGCTAAATGTTATACAGATAGCATATAAACAAAACGATGTAGGTTCGATTCTTAACAAATATGACGGTGTCAAATCTCTTTATGAATTAACGAACATAAGATGCTACTTCGCAAAATTTATTCCAAGTACGTGTTTTTTATTTGAATTTAACGTAATCAATGTCAACATTACACTTCCTATTTGGTAACGTGTGAGTAATTTGAACTCATTTATTTGATGTTTACAAACAAATTGATTTTTAAATAATAAGTATGTTTAGATTTTACTACATTTAATGAAGTGATTCTATGAAATATACATTATAAAAATAAAAATAAATTTAATTTGATTAAAACATCCGGTATTATGTTGTGTTTCGGATATGTTAGCCAGTCAATTGCTCGTTTTGTACATTGTAAATTGCAAAACTATTAAGATAAAAGTTTATCATTGTTTTAGTGGAGTAGGCTATCTGCGTACGAATTACCTCTTAATTGAACTAAACATTTGATTAGGTTAAGTCCTAATTAATTAATTAAAAAAAATTATATTATTACAATACTTAATTAATTTATAAAGCTTATTTATTTAAATAAGATTAACAATTTTAAATATATTTTACCTGTCATCGTCGCATCGAACAGCATACCGCGCCAAAATTAAAAACAACAAGAACCTCATTTTAAATAAACACTAACTTCTGTCCTTTGCACCATAGTCTGTGTCAAAATCTTCGCTTATGAAAACAAAAACTTATAAATCGCGCCAAATTTGATTTGATGTGTATTTTATTACTTAGTTTTCATACTGGTAAATAAAAATATATTTTGGTTTTTATTGCCGAGTAAAAAAGTGTCGAGTTCGCGCGTGATATTTCCCGCCAATTCGTCAGAAAACACGTTGAGTTCCCGCGCTCGCTCGAGACTCTTTACATGACAGTACCATATTAAATACCACTTCATTCAGGTTTTAGGATTGTCGACCACCTATTTGATAATATTTAAGATGAAAATTATTTGCAAATATTTAATGAACTATGTATATTGCTTAATTAATCTACCACTGAACTAGTCAATCATTAATTTCTTACTTATTTGAGGTTGTAGCCTCTCAACGACTCATGTATTACTAAAGCTTAATTGCTCATAATGTTTCATTGTTTTTTCAAGAATGAAACATTATTCGTTTAAAAGTACGTCATTTGTATTGCGTTTATTTACAGGGCATATTACAATCAGATGAGTTTATCTATTTCGTGGTAGTAAATTAGCATCGCTGTAGCTGGACATACAACATTTCCCTGAGAATTAACGGAAAATAATACATTGTTTACTAGAACACAACGTGATATGAATTATTGCATATTTAACTAATAATGAAACTGATATCTTTCTCCGTAGCGTTGTACTTGGATGGAATATTTAAGGTGGGCGGCCATGTCTATGTTTTAGCAGAAAGACGCTGAATTTCATTTATATGATTTGAATAATGACGGTTTTGTTTGTGTCGGAAGCTATAATATCTCTAATAGGGGCGGATCATCGGCCGTTTAAATGCGTCTAAAGTAGACGTCCAGGAGGAGTCTGTTTGGAATCATGAAAAGTATTGGGACTGTATAGGATAGCCATTTGTGTATTTATCATTTTAAATCTGTAAGAACCAAGTCGATGCCATAGTCTATACAGAAATTAGATAAGTTAGCAGAAATTATAAATTTCAATTTAAATTGTCTTTAAAAATAGCGGTTTGACACACTTACCTAATGCTAAATTATTCCTTTATTTAATCATAATAATATATGGAATGTATTGTTTAGAAAATACAATTATATTGCAATGAAGTAGAAATGGAGCTGGCAATATTAAACGTTTGGTCTTGTAACGGAAATTAGCGATGCACGGTTATTTAAATTACACAAAAGGAATTTAAAATTGTAATCTTTTATGCTATTACTTTCTGAATGCGTTGAGGTGAACTGCGCATTACATTTTTTCCATTAACATTGCATACAATTAAGTTATAATGTAAGAAATTAAAAACTAATACACCTTAAATATACACAACCCAACTCTATAGTTGTTAAAACTTGCAGTATGTACTTCACATGGAACACAGCACAGCTAAACTATCATACATTGGGAAATGTCGTCAAAAATGATTAAATAATTTTAGGAATTCATAATGAATGAGGCTGATAATATTTAAGTGCAAATCAATATGAAAGCGAAGGTATTCAACCAGTGCCTCCTAACAGTATTTACATACGGAGCTGAAACACCCACTAAACAATCTGCCGATAGGAGAGCTTAGCATTGAACAAAGAGCTATGCTAAGAATCATTAGAGGAACGACGCTATCCGGAAAAAAAAGGGGGGAAAACACCCCAAAAAAAAAAATCCCCCCCCCCCGGACCATTTTTGCAGGTTTCTTTAATGGAGACCGAGGAGCCCTCCTATTAGATGGAGCGATGGCATAGTCAAGTGTACTGACTTTGGTTGGTCTTGACCAATGGTGCACAATGCTGTGATCCAAGTGTACTAGCTAAATCATTGATGATGTGTTAATTTCAACGACATTCAACGCCGTTAGCTTCAGACATTATCGTGGCCTAATTATAAGATTAATAATAATGTTATATTGGTTACAATAAAATGTAGTAGATAAATATTAAGATAATTTTACATTAATTCCGTATACAGGGAGATTAAATGATTCGATTTGAGTTAGATTGGATTTCATAATATATTTCTAATTATATCTAAATTATAAAATACGATTTTCAACAACTCAACGAAGTATTAATAATCATACGAAAGGATATAAGAGAAGGATCATACGAAAATAGTGATATCACTGGTACTTTAAAAATCTCTCGAATCTCAATTAATATTAATTTAGAACACATTAATTCAACTCCTACATTAAACGTGATTGGTATAATTTGATTAAGGGCAATTTCAGTAAAATCTTCCGTTGTTTAATTGTTTTGTTTGTCTTAGTAGGCCAAGACGTTATTTGTTTTATTTGCCATTAGACACCGCACTTTTTTCGTTTTTATTTCTCTGTTCAGATGTCCGAAAATCTAACATGAGGTTGTGTGGTGTATTGCACTTCTACAATTTATTCAATTTCGATAACGAATTCCATTCGACACGGGAGATATTAAAATATTAATAAAAATTCTTATATGGGTATTTAGGCTATACAGAGAGCAAAACAATTTTATAGTGGAACACACCTTTCATCACCATTCAAGCTAAGCTAAAATGAATAATTATCATAGACACACTACTAAAAAGGAATAAGAAGTTAGTATTTCCGAATTAATGACGTAACTCGTGACTCATTATCTCGTCAATGCCCAATTAGATGCTTTAAACTATTTGCAGAACAAACAACTTCATCAATAAAGGAAAACTGGACGACGCATCCGTGACTCATTTGCGAAGTAATTAAAAATGCTGAAATATTTAAGCTTATTTATATATACGACAGTTATTACATATATCGTTGCTATCACGCTTTTCATTTATAGGATTAGCAATGAAATTGCTATTTCAAGAAACATTTGCAAATAGTGTAGCATGTTTGAACAAAATCTTGCCCAATGTTTGTAAGTGTAAACGGTGTGGTTTTCAGTCATTAAATATAATCTTATTTGATGTTTCAAAACTTTATCTACATATTTCAAAATTTGTCAAACAATTTTAATTCGATATGAGCTTGATGAGATTTAAAAGGGTTCGTGATATATTTAATCAAAGAAATATTGTAAAAGCATATACTAAAGTACTTAAAATCTGTCTCTCTATCTGCCTGTCATGGACCCTCTACCGCTCTGTCTAGCATATTATTGTGGTGTAAATAGTAACATCTCGACATAGCGAATTCTAAATTGATACATTTATTTTTATTACCGTTAGTGTTAACATCTACAAGTTTTAACAGCTACTACAAGGTCTGCGCTTTGTAAGGCCGATATAGATGATGCGTTGTTAGCATGATCTAGCACATCTTGTCTAGTTCTTCTGATATTACAAAAACAACTTCAAAAAAATCGGTATAAAATAATGATTTATTTTAAGTCAAAAATATTCTTTCTTTCTTATAAAAATATCTTTATTCCTCGCCCGTTAATCGCTCTGGAATATTTCTTCTGTAGTTCCATCCATAGCTCCTTTGAGTTCCACTCCCCGGTGAAAGAGGATTGTCTTTTGCGAACTCTTCACATTGTGACAAGGACTCCGATAGATCACTTTTCATATCAATCTCCAAGCCCTTTAAGGTGCTGGCGCTGCAGAGTGGTGTTTCTACTTGCTCTACTGTATTAAGATTGTCTGTGTCAATAATATAGGCCTCTTCCTTCTTGCAATACCTAAAAAAACCAATCATCTTATATTATAGAACCATCAAAGGGCTAAATATTTAACATTATTTTGAAGTTGCTATTATATCTTCATGTATATTAAAAATAAATATTTGACATAAGATAAGATATCTGTACTATAAAATAATATGCATTTTACAATATCCTTACACTGATTTCACAATTTGAGGAGGATAATTCTCAAATTCTAAAACTGGGAAAAAATGAGAAATTGCTTTACATTTTTTAACAGGAGCGTTATTTTCGGAGGTATTATTAATCAATGTCCTGTTTCTTTACTCCGAGTATAATAAACTTTAAGATGTACCTTAAAACGTTTTTAAATCTATATCCCCAGATTATTTCCTTAGATAGATATGATGTTCTACTTTGCGTGGAGGTGCCCATACTCTTGGAGGATCCGTTGAGACACACTACTATTTCGAACCTGGGAGAAAATAATATAAATAGAAAGATTAGTGTTATAAAACGCAATAAAATGCCTCAGAAAAGGTAAATTTCTTGAACTGGTAGATTTTTATATACTACACATTTCTTTAGAAAATTTATTTAAATTGCGTTAAGGGTGCTATCGCAACTATTATAAGTATTCTTTCCCTAATCATAAACCACTGTCAGTAAATATAACCATAATTCGATTAACTGGATTGTCAATATTCTACTGCTAAGAGTACATATAACTTGGCGAATCCTTTTTTAATATAAAACGTCTTTATGTAATTCAACCTATACATTTTTACATGTAATGTTCTACATACATATTATATTTTAGTTACCTGTAATCCATCATGTCTTGAGCCGATAAGTCGTAAAGGGGACTGTCCGAGTCAATGACGTGAACGACTGTGATGGGCCACAGGAGAAACGAGTTGGCTTCTTTCAGTTTCAGCTGATGAATATAGTTGGAGAAGTATTCTCCTTCCAGAGTCCTGGGAAAATACAATACTAAAACTTATCCTTTTCCATTTAAGGAGCACAGTACGGACTGTTATATCTTACAGAAATAACAAGTATTCCTTGCTCGTTTTTATTTGTTAGTAATGACTGTTTTTAAGAACATAAATTTATTATTTTTTTGTTTGCGTAAACACTAATATATTTAAAATTGTACTAACCTGATTGGTTTTAGTAGATATGCAGTGATGCTGCTGTTTACGAGATGTAAGTTTAACAAATCCCAAACACGGAATTGCAGACTAAGATTGCCATCACGAAGGCACACCTGAACAGGTGAAATGTCGTATTAAAATTAATTAATTTATTGCGTTTAATGTTATTTTGTGCCAAGTACATACCGTAGCCTTCTTACTGAATCCAACGGACGATACATGTCTGTTTGGTCTCATCAGTTTAGTGAAGAGCAAACTTGTCAGACCACCAGATAAAGCAGTACCTGCCACTATCTGTAAAAGTATATTTAGGAAATATCATAACCACTTTATATTATTCGCAGTTTTTTTATATATTAGAAGATATAAATACCTCTAACACCATTACAATAATAGCCTCAGGACACTCTTCATTCGGAAATCGCACCCCATAACCAATGGTCATCTGAAAATTTAAAAACCAATATACAGCAAATAGTTTAGTATAGGATATGAAAGCACAATACAAAATACTATTGTTACGTCGAATACGTAGTTACAAGTCAAAATGACGTACTTGAGTCTCAACGGCCATCATTAAAAGCCCAGCAAAGGATGAGGTACCAGTTACACAATGCGGTTTTCCATCGCCAATGTCTTCCTGATAGGACGCTGTCACCACCCACCAGATGCTGGCAAAGAACAGCCAGAAGGTGAAGTGTGCCACAAACATTAGGAGCAAAAGATATCGCCATTTACTATTGATCTGGACAAAGATAATCAAAGCCATATTTAGTCGTACTTTTGTATTTTATTTATGTTATATTTGTATTTATTTCTTAATGATTACTTAATAATTATAAGTTCATTCAAAGCATACGAATCTCTTCATTTATCGGTTTATTTCAAATAAGCTTGAAACTTACACGCCTTGTTTGATTTTCACTGCAATTTGATAATAGCAGTGGGATTGAAGACTTGTTGGATTAATTTTACGCTACTTTGAAATTAAAATTAAAATCCTCACATGATGGAATAGAAACACCTCAACCTTTTAGTAAAGTATAAATATTTACTTACAACAGTGTTAACAATGTCCCTCATATATTTCATGGATTTGGCTGGAATATTGCTTCTGATTGGGACATTCTCCTCTCCACTTTTGAATACCACTCGCCGTGAACGGATCTGTCTACCAATACCGTGGTGACGACTGGAATTAGTAGAATAACTCATGTTTCATACCTGCCATATAGCACTCAATGTAGGTCAAAATTATATCTTTACAGATTTTGGTGATAAACTCGGTGACTGAAGACTGAAGACGTTACTGTTTTAAATTTTTGGCGGGTTTTGCTAAATTTATACGGCCATTACAATATAAAAATGTTGTATTTATTCGGCTTTTATCTAATGTGTTTACTTACGTACGTTTTTTCCCATTCCGCCTTCGCCGACTTGTGTATGGCGTTGAGTCTCCATAAAGTGACGGTACTTCATTGTAAGTACTATCATTATAGATATCTGGTACAATACTTTCGTAAATTTCTTCGGGAGGACTCGAACTGACCATCAGCTGAGTGGACGCTTCAGAAGTGTGCCTATTCTCTGATGATTTCGGACTCTCTGTTTCAACGTCTATTGTCATGACTAGACCGTTGTCTGCTAATTCATCCTCACTTGATGGCGAATCGACGTATCCTCCTCCTTCATAGCTGACCGGTATTCTTGTATCGTGGTGTTTGGAGTTAGGAAAACCGATTTCTTTTCCTAAAAGTGGATTTGTTTTAGAAATTTACAAAACTTAAAGAAATGATTCACTTAGTTAATGCACTCCATTATTGTTGTTAGAATTGAAAATCGTTTACACACAAATTTAACAACTTTTTTAATGTAGAATCATTATCGAATGATAATATCAATCATTAGGAAAATATTTTACTGACAAAACACATAAAACCAAAATCTGAGTGTAAAGTTTAATTTCACGTTACCAATACCTTCTACATACGTCTGAGAGATCCTAAACTGCTTCTTCATTTCTTCGTTAGTGTACACTTCTGTTTGAGTCATTCTTGGTATTTCTATGGACGACCTACCCGATGAATTTCCGATGGCCTCCGAGTAGCTCAGGGACCTTTCCAGGGCTCTGTGTTTGCTACCCCTTCTCTCTGTTTCGTAATTATTATTGGCCATAGCACACGTCACGTTTGATGTCTTCACTAACAATACAATCACTCTCGTGCTTTCGAGTCTTGAATTCGCAAAACACTTCAATTATCTATAAGATAATTTTCGATAAGAAATAACCAGTTTACTGGTTATATTCTTAAGTTAATTTATAAGTATTGTCTATATATAGACTTAAATTACTACAACTAAGATTTTTCTCGTAAACATTTTGCCGTATACATCGCCTTTTGTCTTAAGCGTTGCCACGTTTAAATTAGTTTATTTTCGATGTGTGAATAGATGTGTTATCTCATGTCAAGATATTGTGTCGAGATAAGGATATTAAGATATAATATTTTCAATAAACGGGCCTGAAATGTAGGTCGTAATTATTTATTTAGCATTGGGAATCGTTTCATTGTTTGCCATAGATTCTAATAAAATATCCGTCGCAGTTTTTTAACAAGATTCCTTTTTGATTAAAAAATATGGAAAAAATAAATCTCTCAATCAATAGCTTTATTGAATCGATAAAAAATGATTATTTAATTAACGTTAACACACGTTATAATTTTTTCTTGTTCCTAAAAGACGAAGTCCTCTGTAGCTCGAAACTTGAAATCTTCTCGCTGAAGCTGCCTGGAGTACCAGGTCGATCACTATTGTAACGAGAAGACGGCCTTGAGCTGAAATGTATCTCCTTTTTAGTTGATAAAAATATGATATTTAACCTAAAACAAATCAAATGATTTGGACAGCTATAATGAAAATGTTTATATGTTGTACTTAATATCTTTTTCCTTTACGCGCACTTAGTGGAATTAAAAGGCATACTTACTTGTCAAGATCATAGGCGCTGCAATAAGGAGTGTCGACATGCTCTATTGTGTCCAATTTATTGTGATCAATTACATATTTCTGCTTCTTGGTGTCGTACCTGTATGAAACACGAAAACATAGATTTGCTATATATCATTTACAACCACACAAGCATACTAGGAAACTCCGATACAATTAACTGAAACGATTGTGGGTAAAACCAATACGTCAGACCTCTACTGTCAAATTTACTTTTATAATTTGAACAGAGCAATTCCTTCTGCAAAACATATTTTAAAACAAGTCGATATAGGTATGTTTTTTTAGAATTTATATTATTAATTATAATTATTTAAAGACCATATAATAATCTCCTTCTATTTAAAGAGTCAGATAATTTAATGGGAGTTGTCACTTACCTTACAACAGGTGGAAACCTACTACCCCAGACCACCTCCCTTGGGAGATATGAGCTCTGGCTCTGGGTGAAAGTGCCCATTGATGCTGATGCGCCTTTGAGGCTCACTGTGATTTCATAGCTGGAATTAAGGTGAATTTAACATTATTATTCATGAAGTTTTAATTTTGCTATGTGTATTTCGATAAGTACAATATTTAGTTATGTTTCTAAAAAGAAAACCTAAAATTGGTGTTGTTATTCACTGCTCATATCAGACACAAGCTTCGCAAAGTGTGCAATATTTGCGAATCCTAGTACTTGAAATAAAGTAAAACTAAAACACCTGTTCTCAGCGAAATGTTGAGGAGTGAACCTGTAAAGTGGGCTCTCAGCATCAATGACGTGCACAAGAGTAACTGGCCACAGCAGGAACTGGCGCTGCTGCAGCTTCAGGGATTCCGCATAGTAGCGAACTACCTCACCTTCCTTTGTTCTGGAATGAACTATTTCTACATACTTATGGTAAAAACAAACTAAATAGTCGGCTTTGTAAGAAAGGTAAGTTAGTAGATAAAAAAATCATATTGTGAATACTTCGTTACCAATACGTACCTGCGTGTATGTATGTAATGTGCGGTAAACTCTGAACATATGATGTGGTCATAGTTGAGATCCCAGGCTCTGATCATGAGGCAAAGGTGGCCATCTCGCATACTAATCTGAAATAGTCATTCTAAAATCGCACGAAGTATACCCAATGTATGTACGCATATTAAGTATTAAAAACTGTTTGGGAGCACTCTAAACATATTTTATCAATGCACCTAGTTCTGGTGGATCCTGGATCCCATTACATCTCGTAATAGGTGAAGTGAAGATTTTTTGGCCAAGTTTGAGTAATTTTATAGTATCATTACCACGGCTTTGTTGCTGAAACCAACGCCATCTCTTGACAGTTTTTCAGGTCTAGTTAGCTTTGCATACACAACGCATGTTAGGACTCCTGAGAGTCCGGTACCAAGGATTAGCTGAAATGATAGTAACATTGTACGGTAAATATTGTTTAGGTATATCATATAAATATTTTATTAATAGGTTTGTTTTCATAGACACTTTGAAAGTCATGTCTAAGTTTGTGTCAATTAAGTATAATGTAATTATAAAGCACCTCGCACATGTAATAAACTCATCAATATATAAAGATTAATTTTGAGCAAAAATCTGGGCTGAATGAGTAAAAGTTATAGGTTTTAAAAAAAATTACCTGCATGACAAAAAGAAATATGGACTCTGGACATTCTTCGTCAATAGCACGATCCCCGAAGCCAATAGTTGTCTGAAATAGTTATTTCCCCATAATAGTTTCCCTACTTAAATGACCCGTCATTCGATACTTGCTTATTAGCATCAAAACACCGAATGAATTCAAATAACACATTTTTGTTAATTGGTAGGATTTTCTTTGTATTTCAATCGTAAGTGTTAGAAAAAAATTGTCACTAATTCCCTCAGAACCTACACTCGTATTATATATATCTACATAATGTATCTCTGTACATAATTCTTAATATTCTTCTATATTCGCATATGGTTTTGAGTGTCATAACTAGATTGACCTTGGACAAACCTGTGCCTCAACAGAAGCCAAGAATATAGTGACGAAATCCTTTCCTCCAGTAACGCAGAGGCGCTGAGGGGGTTCCGGTTCGAAGTCGTAATGCGCCAAAGCGGCGATGTACCAGAATACTGCAAATACCAACCAGATTGCGAAGTGGAGGCAGACTGTGCCCATCACAATCCATCGCCAGCGAAGGTTGATCTGGAGTGTTTGAGGTTCATGTATTAGTTTAAAAAAGAAATTCTAATAATGGTGATTGTCTCAATTAATCTCGATTCTTCTTTAATGGAATGTCGATATCTTCAGACCGCCGCATAAACCCAGAGTCATGTTATGGGCATGTGCATGAACACACAAATGTTGAGAGGCAGAAAATGTTAAAATGGCTGTTGAAAATCTTACCAGTGTATGAAATGTATCGTTCAAAAGTCTTATTTTCTCAAATGGTACGTTTGAGATGAGGGCAATATTTTCCACACCGTTCTTAGAAACCAATCGCTTTGGAAACTCACAGTGACGTCTACAAGATGGCGCTGATCTAAAAATAATAAAATAATTTTCAGTTCCGCGATATGTTGAAGTTGAGCATAAGATAATTTAAGGAAAAAAATCTATGTTACTAAGCCTGATTTGGAGTATTTAATTCAGTAGTGTTATGTTGTTTTAAGTTATATTTATTCTTGAACTTTATATAAGATGTTTAATATATTGTGTGTATAATTAAAAGATAAGATAAAAGGTGATCTCTGATGAAAATCACTTGAATTGATAGTGACAAATGTTATATACTATACAGAGACAGAATAATGTTTTTAATAGTTGCACGATTAAATTACCATAATATACCACCTTAAAATAATCGAAATAAGCAAGTTTCCGGCATTTACTCTTTTTGCTGTAATATCTGATTTGTTATACGCTGCGGGTTAGTTTGGCGCTCGTTCAAACCAGACTCACCTTTTTCTCGAGGGTGACGTTTTGATTCCAGATTTTATTGGCTGAAAATGACCCTTTTTATCTCTTTGCTCCAAACTTGAATTACTATTAGTTATGATAATTTTTGGCAGTTGTTTCGACAGTCGACGCAATCTCTCCGATTTTGTTTCACCCGGCAAAGAATTTATACTTTCATTCGATTTCAACTCATTGATCACTTTAAAACCTATGTTTGGATCCTCTATGTTATTTTCATCTTTGCAATTACAGTCATCGTCTTTGTTGTTTTCTTTGATACGTTCATAATCTGGATCTTCGTTTTCATTAAAGACATTGCATTTCTTTAAATATTCCAAACATTCATCATATATTTGATTTATGTGATTGTATTCACTATCTATGAGATTATCTTTTTCCATTATTAATTATTTTTAATTAAATACTTAAACGCGTCCTTATACTTATCCTGAATTAAAACGTTTCTTTTAGATGCGAATATTTAAATCAAATCATGTTGATGACACTATATCCAAATATCCGAAACACTATTAATTGTTTCAATTCTCCTTAAAAATGTCTACAATGTCACTGGCATTGATGTTATCTGCGTCTTATCAGAGATTGCTCGCGGGAGATCACTGCTGACACACGACCTTCTCTCGCGAAGGTTTTTCACTTTTGGTACATCGTTACCTTTAACTGCACATAGCGATGTTAATTGGACTGTAAATTACTAATACTGTTACTCTCGAGTTGATTTTTTCTGAGATAACTTCAAGATATGCGACATATGAAATATAACTGCTTTAGATTAGCAGACGCGAGATTTTTACATTATAACTCGACGTTTCGGGTGCTTTGCACAATTCGTTATAAGTGAGAACCAATTATATGTCCTAAATGCAACTGCAATTCCTGAATTGTTATGCTGCTACAATATAAGATAATGTACATGAAATTACGCGTGTCATTTGAATTTAATTGGTTCACATTAACACGACAAAAACGTGTTAGTTTGTAAGATATGTTACTTATATTGAAACTGAATATGAATTTGTCACGACATTTTCCTTTGTCAAATATGCATTGCTATCTTTCTAGGCACGACTGCACAAACATAAGATTAGAACACGGCAAAAACTCAATACTTCATACATATCTGAACATAATACGTCACCCCTCAACCTGTGGTAAACGGCTTTAAAAGATTTTTGAACGTGACGTCATTCCACATTTGCACATGTTACTATTTGGTTTGGTATAAGTAAATTCACTTTGTAAATTACGACAGTTTATACGGTGGGGGGCGTAGTGAAGTGATTAGTCTAATAAAATCTTCCTGTGTAGACAGACAGACCGGATACGACATGTATTTTATGTATATTGTTAATTAAAGACAAGCAACATGTTGTACTGAGAAATATGATGAAGGACAATTTCGCTGAAAAAATGAAATTTTAATAGGATTTAAGTTCAATTAATTCTTCCTTCACCGTACGAGCGAATTATAAATTGCGTACATACAAAAAAGACAGGCTTCGGAGGCAGGACCTCATGTCATAGTTGAGAGTCGCCTGCTGCCACTGAAATAGTCACCTTGATATGTTTGAGGTAAAAAAAAAAAAAAAAAAAAAAAAATTATTTTTTTTTTTTTTTAAAAAAAAAAGGCCCCCCCCCCCCCCCCCCCCCCCCCCCAAAAAAAAAAAAAAAAAAAAATTTTTTTGGGAAAAAAAAAACCGGCCCCCCCCCCCCCCCCAAAAACCCCCCCCCAAAACAAAACCAAAAAAAAAGGAGGGGATTAAAAAAAAAAAAAAAAAAAAAAAAAAAAAAAAATTTCAAAAAAAAAAAAAGTTGGTTAAAAAAAAAATATAATTGTCATTTTTATAAAAAAAAAAAAAAAAAAAAAAAAAAAAAAAAAATTTTTTTTTTTTTTTTTTTTTTTTTTTTAAAAAAACCAAAACCCTTTTTTGGGGGGGGGGGGCCCCCAAAATTCGGGGGGGTTTGGGGCCCCCTGGGAGATTTTTTTTGGGATATCTTGGAAGGAGGTATGGTATTGGGAAAGAGATGGATTCAAGAATGTATACCTATCAGGTTATTCTCGGGGTATTAAAAAACATAGTAGACGAACATAACATTTATATTTTTATGAAATGCAGGTAGTTGACATATATCTATTATTATTATATTATATATCATAGACCTTTATTAAGTAGACACAATAAATATTCAATGTCTTCTATTTTCTAAATAGGATTTTATATAATTCTAATTATTCAACGACTAATTATCTACTACTTTACAATATAGTATTTTTAGATTTTCAACATGGAATAATTAATTAAATATATTTATTTATTTCTTTAATACATGTTTATAACAGATTTACTTAAACCTACGTATATAATGGAGTAATCATGGTATAGTTAATATGTTCTCAATGGAGTTTAATTTATTACAAAATGTCACAACCATGTATATTTACAAAGTTTTGGGGCAACGTTGCATTTACTTAACAAACGAAAATAAAACACAAAGAAAATAAACGGAAGCGTTTATTATTGAAATTTAAATGTAAAATTAAAGTTTATAAAAGCAAATAACTTACAACAGAATTAAATTATGTTTAAAAATCACAACAGCTACCTACGTTTTTACTATGTTTGTTTACGAATATAAAGCTTAATACTAAAACAATGTTCTGAGCATATTGGCTGAGAGGATTAAAATTAAAACTATACCAAGAATCCGGTTTTGAAATTCTGTATTTTGGATAAAACAATGATTTCTTTAGCAGACACCACCTTCGTAATAATATTGTTAAGTTCTATTAACCATTAAGTGAGTTGACACTGGGAAAAAGTTTTGTGATATTGGCCAGTTAAAAAGTCAATAAATAAAATAAATCGGGTGTGTTATCCGCACACAAAAGAATCGAAGCTTATACCCTCTTCCCTCTCATGATTTTGCATTGCCTAGCTATAAATTATACTTGAACATAATATTACTTCAAATTTTATAATTTGTAACTGTTTCACGATTCAGAAATGCATTAGGCGTATAACGAAATTCATATAATAAAACAATTTATATTTTAGACCTTTCATTTCTATATTATATTTTGTTTACAATTTAACCAGAAATATAGAAAATAACCTACGCTGTATTTTAGCTATTTTCTATTCTACGGTTTAGCAGTATGTAAAAATCTGCAACCAATGAATTTGAGGACGAAACAAATATAGAAAATAAAAGGTCTTTAGTAACACTTATATGAAATACTAACTTTAATAATTTTGGTAAAAAATTCACACATTGTAAATATCACGGGGACTGATGGCACCAGAGCGATCCCTGAAATTGTTTTTATATTATTTTACAACGATATAGCGAAAGAAAAGACAAATATCTAGCAAGTACATGTCACAGTAGCAAGAAAATAGTTAGTAAAACGATGAAGCATACCATCACACCTCGGCTACACGTCTGTTGTGTACCTCCTGAAAATATTGAAACAAGTCGAGAGTATCCGAGACACGGTCATAAAAGGTGCTCAGAAAATTTAACATACAACATGAAAATAAAGCTTTTAGGAGAAACCTACTGTAAAGTATTGTAAGTCACATTGGAGAATATTTGCAACAGAGGGATTAATGTTAGTGGCACAATGTTATGTTATAAGTTATGTCAAGTCGTGTCATACCTATCGCGCGTACGAAGGGCCTCGTCGTCAGAGTCCATGTCATAAATATCCTGCATGTAACTCTTGTTCGAGAAGCCGGTATCTGAAAAATATTTCAAAATAATTACTAATGAGACATGCTGCAGTATGTGGTATGTACGGGTGAATCTCCAAAGTAGATGGACAGATATAAATTAAATTTCATGGTGGTACCATACACCCCAGGGCAAGTTTGCAGGTTGGTAAATTATTGAGATCCCGTGGGTTAATTAAGGAACGATAAAAACTTATAAAATTTAGTAGAATCCCAAATGCTGATACCGTACTTTGGCCAACAAACAATGTGTATATTTATAAATACCACAAATTAAAACATTCCAAACGAAAAGCTGACTGAAAAAAAGACTGGGCGCGCTACGGATTTCTTCTCTCAATATGGCGGCGCTGTTAGATTTAATTTTTATGATTCCTCAATTATTATTAGAGGTAGGTATTAGGTATTATTAGTTTTTACGGGTTTCCTAAGCACTTCAAATTGAAATGGTTGAAATTCATAGTAGTAGCATATGTCTAATATTATATAGGTATAATTGTAGTGTACAATCCATTCTGCCGAAGAGATCGCTTTTGGTACAAATTTCAAATATTAAAATATTCTTTCTTTTTCAAAAGGAAATTATGAATAAAACCTTTTCACGTTTTTGTAACGTTTCTTAGAAACCATAGATGCTGGTAATAGACGAAATTAAAATAAAATTTATAAAATCCTATGAAACAACGAAATTAAAATATGTTTAAGTTGAAGAAAAACACTTTGTAACGGTTTATGTATTTTTTGCAAAATTTAAATATATTTACATTATTTAAAAATTTTGCCGACGTTTCGCGTTAAAAAGTGTTTTTTTCTTTAAATGAGTAACTTTTATGTTAATAAAAGACAATATTATGTTTAAGTTGGTCCTATTTACCCTTAGTGTTGTACACATCATCAGCCCACTTGATATTATCATCCGTGTAGAGGGGGGGCAGCGTCTGGTGAGGAGTAGGGTAGAGGTCCAAGACACGTTTCTCATTCAGACTGTCCGTATCACTGAAAGCTGGCATCCTGGAAGCAGGGGAATTTTGTTATACATTAGATACACTTAAGCCGTTAAAACTATTGAAGGTCCTTTTTTCTATTAATTTGGACGTAAATACAAAAACCATAGACTTCTGGATATTAAGCACTTTTAAACCTAAATATAGACGCCTCATTTTAATTTTATAAATAAGTAAGAATTGATTGTAAGTATACTAAATATAAAGAAGAGCCGGGTCTCACTTGGCGTACTCTTCGAAGCAGCTAAACCTCCACAGGGCGAAGGCGAGCATAGCCATGGATAAGACTACTCCGGCCGCGATCACCAGCCACACGGTCAGCGTTGTAGCATCATCTGGGTATGTAAATTCCTGGAAACAGTAATATCAAATTGACAAATTTCTTCCTGTAATGAAAGACCAAATTTTTTTTTTTTCTTTTTTTTTTTTTAACCCCTTTTTTTTTGTTTTTTTTAATTTTTTTTCTTAACAAAAAATCTAAATTTGTTTTTTTTTTTTTGGAAAAACTATTGTTTCCCCCCTTTTCGACCTTTATTTTGTAAAAAATACATACATAGACTTAAAACTTTAAGTATTAGATTGATTATACAGAAAGATAAAAACTCAGACGAATTTGTCTTATCAAGTACTACGAGAACGAATCGGTAATATTTGTCAGGACTAAATGAGACATTGCAGACATTGAAGTAAGAAACTATTTATCTTATTATAGCTGATTTACTAAATAAAACTAACCTGAATACCCATCCTCTTAAGGCGTGCAGCGAAAGGATCTACTCCCGAATAACTATCCCACATATCTCTAAGGTCGTCTTTAGTGAACCTTGTCTCCAGTGTTTCATTGTCGTACACCAAGGGAACAGAAAACACGATTTCAGTGCAGAGGTCAGAACCAGGCCAATTGTGGAAGCAGAGACCTCGGCTTAGGATCTGTGTAACTTCCAATCTGAAATGCAATGTAGATTTTTTTTAAAGCTATTTATATGTTTACGATGTAAAAATAATAATTGATTGAAATAAATAAAATAATACAATTTCAATTATTATGTGCCAACTATTGCATGATGGTAAATAATGACATGGAAATTCTTAAAGAATGTTCTTCCAATAGCGTTACCAAGGTGTCTCTATTTATATACTTATAGTAGGTCAGGGGTCAAAGGTGTATAGAAATTTATCGTGACCATGCATAATTGTACGTGCGAATGTCGCAAAAATAAGGTAGTCAGCATTATGGAAAACGAAAAATAATTTAATTTTAAATATATTTAAATAAATTAATTTTATTAGTGCACTGAGACCTTCTTGGGTACAACTTACACACAATTTTAATAAACAATTCAACCAAACAAAAATGACGGTGTTTGTGCTGGAGTTGTAACAGTTGTATAATGAATTTATAAACAGATACTTTTATCTTTGGAAAAACTTTGTGCGCCTCAAATAATAGTTTGAGAATTAGAATTGTAATGAACATAAAAGAGTATATATGTTGAGCGCGCGATGCGCTAATATGTCGTTTGGCCCGATTCCAAACGCTGATTGCCCTTTGGTGGAGCATTGCAGGTGTATTGTTATTTTTAGATTATACTAGTCTCTGGTGCATGATAGTTTTCGCATCCCTTACTATTTTAATGATAAAAATGAAATTGCATTAGAATCTTTTGATGATAACGTAAATAACAAATTCTAAAACATTTTTTAAAATATATTATTGAAATAACACGAAATAATAATATCTTTACACATAAGAAGTAGCCTTGCAAGCTGTGCGCAAAATCGGTGCAGCGGTATACGGCATTTCACAGTAAGATGTTTAGCTGTTAGGCCAATTACCTCCTGCTCTATAAATAGCTTTTATTAACGCCCGGATCACTTCTAATTTAGCACTTCAACGCATTAAGTACATTTATTTGGTTAGATCGATTAGTTAACTTGAGATTGATATTTTTTTTTGTAAATGCATGTAGAAAAGATAACTTGCGAACGTTTGTGAGTATGGTTGGATGTTTGTGACTCTTTCGCTGAAAAACGACTGACTGGATTTTATGTATAAAATATGAAAGTTTACAATAATGCTTATACATCAGAATGACACATTGCTAGGCCAGAACCCGAACACCATACTTATATATATGAGTATATTATATTGCACAGATCAAGTCGCGGGTGTCCGCTAGCTTGTTACAAGCGTGAAACTATGACGTTTATACTAATAAGTTTTAGTAGTGAAAACTCCGCTGTTACGTAACTAAATGGAAATGCAGTTACACTAATTGAAGTTTAACTCGAGTGCGTTCTCGCTCCGTATCTGACCGAGCTTGGTCACGACTATCGATTTGCTCTTCATTCACGTTCAAATGGAGCAACTGATTGTTGGGATCCGAATATGTTCATGAGACGATATTTGTGTATTCCTGGCAGTAAATGTTAATTAAAATAAATTTAAATTAAAAAAAGCTTCGGAACCAAAGACTAAAAGACTGTGTTTTCGATATAAAAAACTAACTTTGACTATGGGAATCAAAAATTGATTTTACAAATAGAAAAAATCGATAACGATTCCGAATTCTTCTTAGTATGTTATTTATTAATTCATAATACTTTTATAACATTTGTCGCATTCAATCATTGATTTAAATGAGCATGCATTGAATTAGAAATACATGGTGTAAACTTACCGAAAGTCAACAAACTATTCTTCTTATAGCGACTTTAAATCTTGAGAGACGGAATCGACTAGCTATCTTATTGACATTAAATAATTCTTATTTAAAGTAATAAGTATCTATAAATCAGGTATATCCAGTCTTATTTTATTTACAGCATTTTGTATTTGGATATGTTTTGTTTCACTCGTCCGGGTCTCTTGTACCAGAACTTCCACCTTCGCAAATGAAGAGTGAAGTTGGCTAACCCTCATACTAGTTTTTCTTCAGTAAATTTAACCGCCTTCGACACACTCTCTATATTATTAAGACTATTATGTCTAACTTCATTATTATTACAATTACTATCTTCGTTTATAGTTACTTTAGTTTCTACTTTCTGAGGTTTCGATACATTATTATTATCTATTTTAACTTTATCTTTATTATGCTTCTTTGTATAGTGTATATGATTCTCGGTATTGTTCATTTGGGGGTAATGATGAAGAATAGCTGTTGTGTTAAATGTTATTTTGCCATATTTCACATATTCTGTGGGTTTACTAGTGCTAGGTATATTTAAATCTAAGTCGTTTGAGGGAGTTCTTGATTTTACTTTTTGAATTGGAGTTTGTTCTTCTTGTATGATATCTTTGGTATCATCTATTAAATCTAGTGCAAGTTTTTTGCTTTTTCGCAAATTATCCATATATGCATTATATCGGTTCATATCTAAAGTATTGTTTTGTTTCAATGGCAACGAGTTTGGCAATCTAACTGGAGGACGTTCCTCAGCCGTGTATCACAATTGTTTGTGAGCGTTTTGCGATTTCATGTTACTGGAAGTTTTAGCCGCGGTGCCATCACGCGCGGCGCCCGGTAGCTATGTCTGGGACTGTACCATCGAAATGCTGGTGGTCTCAGTGATGATAGTGGGCGCCGCAAATTCTTCCCTTGTGTAGTCGTATATCGGAAACTCACAACAAATCAGACATTTAAGAAATTTTGGCACTTCCACGTAAAAAGACGGTGGCATCGGTATAAAAGGGGACGTAGACGACTTGTAATATAAATAATCTGGGTTATCTCTGTACTTTTCATCTGCTGATCGTTCGAGCAGTGGTATTCCTGATAAAAACAAAATAATGGCGGAGGTGAATAATGGCGACAGTATTGCGATGAATTCGATACCTTCGATAATATTGAGCGATATTATAAATATACCCCACCACAGAACGACTTCGCCGAAATAATTTGGATGTCGAGACAAGCCCCATAGTCCATCGTTGCACCATTTCCCTTGGTTGGCTGGTTCTTGCCTAAAAGCGAATTTCTGCAAATCTGCATAGGTTTCAATTAACAAGCCACAGACAAACACTCCCGCTCCCGCTGAATCCAAAGTTGTCATAGTTTTCGGAGCTTTTGGGTAAGAATGATGAGAAGAATTAATAATAATAACTGGTAGGCTAACAATATACACCCAAACAGCTTGAAATGTATAAAAAACAGCGAATCTCAATGTGTTACTCCTGCGATCTTCAAATTGTTTATCTCTCCCAATGTGATAGATCCTATATAAAAGATACCCGGAGAGTCGGACACCCCATAAACATACAAACGCAGTAACCATAAGTTGTCTGCTGTCATAGCTTTTCAACGTGTTACCCCCTTGCCCCAGAAAGAACGTCAATAAAGCAATAATGATAAAATTGGCACCGCCTGTGAAATCTGTCACCTTATCACTCTGTGAGAGAGATGCAATGGTGAAGAATAAGACTTGCATCGCGACCGTCACCATAGCACTCACGGCGAAGTTATTCCTATCGATAAGAGGCTCCATTGTAAATATTTGACACTACAAAGTTTTGGCATCAGGGAATACGGTGATCGATGTGACGCATTGCCGCATTTTAACACTCGTCTTAATTCAGTTTAGGTTCTGTAATCGCTGGGCTAGTTGGTTTCATTTTTACCCGTTTTTGTATCTTGAATTTTATGTTTTGTTTTTGATTTATTTGCACGTTCAGTAATTGAGTTAGTTTTTAATAAACGCGATGCGATGTGCCGATTCGAATGGGGGCTGCCTACTAAAATAGACGTGATGTTTCTGGCGCAAGCGTGAAACGCGCGCGTGCGTCGTAATGTGGATTACAGAATCCAAGGTTTGATTTACGTTGGTATGTACTGAAAATACTCCCAAATGTTGCGGCATACATATTCTATTCTTTTTATTTCCTAAATAAGCAGGTGACTAACAAACCGAAGGAATGATTTTCCCAACGAGAGAAATGATTTGGGTCACTAGAATTCCCTAAAAAACTTTTTTATTCCGTTGAAAAGTTAAATTTGTAAAATTCCGCATTATAAGGTCGTATGGAGAAATAGGCACCACCGCGATGTATTCATTCGAAAAAAAAATATCTTCACGTTTTTTAGTAATAAATTTAGTTCAGATAAAAAAATAGTTTTAGTATGTACCTATCTTTATGGACCCATGTATGGGACATTCCTTCTATATCAAAACTATGATATTATGTGGGTATGTTTAAAAGTTTATATTATATATAATTGTATACTGTTTAAATATTCATAGATTAAATGGATTCAAATAACTTAAATGCCTTGTTAATTAAAGGTTGCTTATCAGAAGATATATAGATGTATGCTGATAATATTATTTATTGAGGAATAATACAAATTGTTATTTAAGACTGATAAGGCGACGTTTCAAATAAAGTGGCGTCATTTGCTAAATATAAGCTGTGAACTACATTTCTTTGTTGTTGCTGCAATTAATAAAACCATTATGTACTTACGTAGTGTTAAGCCCAGGGTAGATTCCTTTAGTGTTGATGTATAGTGTAGCCATATCAGCGATAATTCTTTTAAATTCTTCCTCCTTTGAAATGAAACCATTAACGCTGACTCCGCCAAGATTCACGGTGATGGTCGCGTTGGATGTGAAGTACATTTTTTGTTCTTCAGGGTCCGGTAGCGCTACCACGTCGGGCCGAGACACTGTAATAAAAAATAACAAAATAATAAGTATGTATCTAAATACATCATTTGATTAAAAAATAAATTTAGATTTAATTAGTTGAAAAGTATTGGGCCACAAATATTGATACAAATAAAAAAATAATATACAAACGTTGAAGAAACTTTCGTCTGAAATGTGGTGGTGTAGTTGGTGTGGTGTCATAGCTCGTCTACTGTTTTTACTTGTCACGTTTTAGAGACATTGATAACAAAGAATTTGTCATATGATATTTTTCACGATATTAGGAAATGTCACCTAATCGAAATTTGTGTCGTCGTGTTATTAAAAGCGACATATTGTCGCTTTTAATACTGGTTTATAAATCTATATAATTGAATGATTGCAAATGAAACATTCGTTCAACCACGCGATACACTTAGAGGATTATCTCTAAAAGAATTTTAATTATCAATAATTACCGACCCATAATATGGTCCCCTAAACCTTCAATGCCATAGTGTAACTCTTAAATATGAAAGATTATATCTCACTACACATTCAACTCTCCATATAACATTAATACATTAAATCAAGTTAAATAATTTTGGTACACTTTTTGATCGTTTTTTATATATATTTTTTTCGTATCAGCGTCAATATTCAGAATTTACTCACTGATATTTCTGAGGCTCATATTAAAACCACGTTGAAACTGCATGCCTGGTTTTGTTTCAAAACGTATAAACATCCGGTCTACGTCGGTGAACCGGAAGCGACGTTCCTTTCTTAATGAGTAGCTAATCAGGATGCCGTTGGATCCTTTTTCTTCAGTTTGACCTGTAATTGCATGATACAAATGGATATGTACCCCTTGCCATTTAATAGGTAAGGCTTTTGGCGTAATAGTAATCTGAGAAAAATATGGACTTACCCGGTATAATAAGTACGTAGTCTCCTACAAAGCTGTTTACAGAAAAGTCTGTTATGTTCATTTCTATACCTTGTCCTTCTCCTGTGATCACGTAGTCCGTGATTTGATTCGTCGGATAGAAGTTTGGGTAATTAGGTGAAGTTACTATAGTATTATTATTGACAGTTAAATATACTTGAACCGTAGTAGTGGCATCCGAATGAGCTGCGCGCTCGGCTTGATATTTTTCATAAAATTTACTTTGATCTTCGGAATCTAGGTCATTAAATTCTGGCATTTCAGATTTTGTATCTTGGCTGTCTAAGACTTTAGCAAGCTCAACTGATTGAGTAGTTATGAGGTTTGAAACAGTTGCCGTATCGAGTTGTGTGCTCAAAGAATCTTCATTGTTCATGTACGTTGTGTCTGTCTCAGTAACTTTGGAGACAGTAGCTTCAGTTGGGGTAGAATCTGAAGCAGATAAACCATCATTTGAGTAATAAATTGTTGTATTTTTTTGAGTGTCTAGATAGTCTTCTTTTATTGGTTCATCATCATAGAGTTTTTCCTCTGTTTCATCGAAAAATATTCTGTCTAAATCATCATCACCAATTTCCTGATAGTCCTGGTCATCAGTTTTTTCTTCACTTAAATCATATCCTAAATCAGTATCTTCATTCGACCCTGAGTCCAAATCCTCACTCAACTTATTTCTAACAGCATCCAACTCAGATAAATCATTTTTTAAATCACTTAAAACGTGGTCTATTGTAATATTTGATAAATTTTTAGTAGTTTCTGAAGTTTGCTGAGCATTTTCATCAAAATTATTATCAGTTTCTTCTAATAACTTATTAGTTTCTTCGACTATATTTTCTATATCGCTTTTTGGATTCTTTGGTTGAGAATGATCAAAATCTTCATCAGTTTTCTCATTTAGAATTGCTTTAGTTTCTTCTAAAATATCTTTATTTGATGTTTTTTCTTTCGTTTCATCTAGATAATTTTGTATAACTTCTTCAAAGCCATCGTTGAACAACTCATCCTTTTCGTTTGTCGTTTGTCGTTCAATTTGGTCTATGTGTGATTTGACTGGTTCGGAATATTTGGACAGCAGTTTAAATGTTTTATCTTCCTCTGACCTATTATCTTCAATTTGATAATCTCCAATGCTATCATATTGTGCCTTATCATCAAATTCATTATTAGTTTTAAACAAATTTACGTTATTAAAAATACCTTCATCCTCTCCTAAGGGTTTCACTTTATGAATGGTAGGTTTTTCAGCATCTTGGTCACTAAAAGAAATCTCTTTGCTTTCGTCTCCATAATAATCTCCATAATCATAGTCTATCGCACTGAAAACTAAAAAGTAAAATTATTTTTCATTTATATATTGATGCATCGATTTAAGTGCGTTCCTAAGTAAACTGTTTTCATTATCGAAAATTTCTGCCAATAAATTCAGACTTCATAATAAAGTCGGTTGTAAAGATCCAAGGTCACATGTTTATGGCTGTGATTATAATTATCTATACTTTGACGTCGCGCATATAAATAGATGAGCACGTCAATAAAACAATTTACTACTTATTGTGTACGTTTTATGAAAAATTGAAAAACTGTGGGATAACAAGATACAAAAAATAGAATAGCATTTAATTCCTTTTGATAGTTATCTATATTTTTTACCTTGTTTTTTTTACCTAATTTACAAAGATACGGATAATTGCGAAGGCATAGCCAATTGTAATGAACGATTAACCTGTTTAAATGTGAAGCGATTAGTTGCCAAAAGTAACTGACACGCTCCGCAGTGCAGCTTCAGACATACATACTTATATACACGTACATAATATAACTATATTTAACATTTTGCCTATATAATATTTAAACCCTAAAATTTTGCATTTGACTAAATTCGAGGTTAATTAATGGCTAGACATTAGTGCAAAGAAATATTTTAAGGGAAACATAACAATAGAAGAGACAAAATAAACATTCGACCCTAATTCTTATTAGCGGCGCATGATAAGATATTGTTATCGGAAGATATTTTTTAAAGTAATTTTCGAAAATTCTGTTGCATTCGGAAGTACAAAAGAAATCTAAGAAAGAGATCTGATTTCGATATACTATTTATTATTTATAAATTAAATCCATTTTATATATATTTAAAAATAAACATTTTAAAGATAATCCATTAATTTATCGAATGAAACATTCAAAATTATTGCTACCGCAAGCTTTATACAATTTCGCGTTATTTCTTATTCGTCTTATACTTATACTAAAATATCATGATATTTTTCAATCTCTTAGTTTTGTTTAGAAGCCAAAAATATTTTAATTCACACGAAATACTTAGTAAAAAATAAGTCTTAATGACAGCAATTATTTGAATTATAACTATATTAGAAATAATATTCATATTAGTTCCTTTTGTAAAGCAAAGTCATTGCGTCATTATTTATAGGAATCCTTTACTATACAGATAGTTCTCACGTACAATAACAACGACGTTTACGAACTTTTTACATATCAGAGTAGATGTTATACCTATTCGAGTAGTCGGTAAACAAAATAATTGTATGGATTTCAGAGATACTATAGGGTATCGGGTCTGATATTGATTAGATAAAATTGTTAAGCATTTAGTTTATTTCCGTCGAATACATTTTACATTCAAAACAATGAGTTTATCTCAAGTGTAAGTACAAATATGATTTGAACGAAACATCTTGTTTAAATATTATATACATAATACAATAAACATAAAACGCACATTGTGGTAATGTTTATGGTATCAAAAAAGATTTGCATGTATTTTGCTTTTAATGAGTTTATCGCGAGCGCTGCCTTGTTGAGGC
Source organism: Pontia daplidice (assembly GCA_963693355.1). Taxonomy (NCBI): domain Eukaryota; kingdom Metazoa; phylum Arthropoda; class Insecta; order Lepidoptera; family Pieridae; genus Pontia; species Pontia daplidice. The sequence continues at coordinate 173,057 of CAVNZL010000011.1, read as the reverse complement.
TGTTGAGTTCCGCACAATAAACCAAAAACCACAATTTAACTTTTAAGTCAATTAATCACAATCATGACTAATCGAATTTGTAATATTTGTATAAACAAAAGGTTAGCAATTGGTAATTGATATCAAAATAGCAATGTTACGAATCGCTACCAAACAAACAATTCTCTCGCTGTAGCAATGGTTTGAAAGTCAACTGTTGTCAGTAAAATTTATTGATATCACAAAAGCTGAATCTTAAAAAGCTATTCCTTAGATATTCCTTATCCATATCGAATGTTTGGTGAATACTTCATCCACGTAGGTACCATGACTTCTAAATTAATGATGCATTTTAACGGATACAAAGTAGAAAATTTACCGTAGGAACGAGTCATGCTTTTCGAAAATTCCTTTTATCATTTAAATGAATTATTCGTCATACCGGTCATATCACTTGTCTTGAATTGCGTTAAATACCTCATGTTAATAAACCTATTTCTAAACTTACAATACAATACATTTATTTAGGTGGGTACCAACCAGGCACGGCGTTAAGGCTCAATCCAAACAAACACAAATAAACAAGCAACTTCAACATTATTGCATGCGCACGATTGCTTGCGCTGGCGTCGCACTGTAAACTGAAGCTGTCACTGTCATTGTTTCAATGACATTAGCGTATGTTATTGTGTCAAAGCTTGCTGGTAAAGTGTGGTACGCGGAAAAACTTAATTGATTTTGATCTAAGAAAAGTATATCTTTTATTGATCGCGATAATCAATGACGTAGATTATACCTACGATTAGATAGTTGGTGTTTTATTATAATTATAAGTAACAAGATAGCAATATTGAATAGGTATACGTGACATATAATATAAACTAGGTAGCCTGTAGTTATTAGGAAAGCAATATTAATTATGTACAGGTTCACCTATTTGTCTAATTAAAATTTTTCGATATAATAGATTTACAATTATATATAAACTTTGATCTGAGTGTAGACACAAATTCAAATTATGTTTGACATAAAAGATAGCACAGTCTGATAACCTAAAGTTATCGCAAAGACGATAACACTCCGACTTTCTTTCACTTTTCCTTGTTTACGAAATGGATCAAAAAATTTTTTCGATAATAAAACAAACATTTCTTAAATATTTCATATTATAGGTACGTAGTGAGTCAATGTGGTAGACTTATCCCGTAGAATATGAACATAAACGAAACGCAACATATTGTATGTAAATAATCGAGTACATAATTACATTTTGTGTAGTGTATTTGCTTTGAGTTGTGGCGCACCGCTGCTGCCATCTATTGGTGAAAGATAATGCCTTCAAGATATGCACCGAAACAACGGTTTGTAACGATATTGCTAGATAGCGCAGAAAAGGGGTTATATTATGTAAAATAGAATATTGTAGTTTCTACATATTCCGTTAGATGTCCTGTACCAATAAAATATTATCAAAACCTTAACATGTTATACATAATATTAGATAGTATAATTGCCATTTTATACAAAGTCTATACACAGATATAGATATATGATATACTGACGAGAACAATTACATTATTATTAACCATGACGTTGTTTAAATATATTCTAATTTACGTTTACTTTTTTTTGACGAAAAATGGATTTATTAAGAAAATAATATATTTGAAATCAAATAACAATTATCTCTTTATTTATCTGGTAGTCTAAATCTATACATAAAATGAAAAAATCAATGCCATACACCGAAAGACCGCCAAAATTCGCAACATTGCAGATTACCCTTGACGTGAAGTAAGACCTTGTCGATCAAGGATTTGTCCTTGTCACAAGGCCGTAGCCTCCGAGCAAGGCCAACCTTGGCTGAGGACGAGGGCACTGAGGAACCTTGGCACCAAGGTTGGCTATTGGCGGACTTGAGAAGGTCAAAAACGCGTAATTCTTGCTGATAATTATAAGCATTACGTATGACATACGTAGTTTTGCCTTGATTTTGATTTGTCATCATTTTGCTTGTTAATTTGAAACTTTATAGAAAATGTATCTATAGTATTGTAGAAACTATTGAAGCAAATAGCGAGACAATTATATTTGCGAGACAAAACTAAAATCTAATATTAAATGATAATTGTCAGTATCACAAAATTAGAAGAGCCGATAGACGATTACGTGACTCACTCCGAGTAAAGAGACAATCGAAGTTCGTTCTTACAGAAACGCGAGACTTGGCAATAGATTGTCATTTATTTATCAAAAATCTTACAAACAATTCATAAAACTATTTTACATAAGTTTATACAAATTAAATTACATTTTTACATATCGACACATTTATTACATTACTCATATTCTGATTACGTTTCAAATTATTTTACAAATAAATAAATTATTTATACAAAATCAATATATTAGTAGATTTAATATTAAATTAATTAAATAATATTAAAAACATTAAACAATTATAAAAATACTTTTGAGATTAACTTTAAGCAATTATATCTATAACGTTATCTTTAAAACTGTTGAAACGCTTACGGTAATACTAAGCTTGGATAAGTAATTTAATATATTTTAATATGGGCACATACGTTTCACCTTACGTCATAATTAGAACACTTCTTTCCTAAAATCAAATCCGAACTGATCGCACTTAATCCTGAGCGCCCGCGCGAGCAGCGGCGGTCCGCAGTAGAAGACTGTGACCTTGCCTTTGCCCTGCTCCTGCAAACGCTGGAACACTTTGTCCCAGTTGGGGCGACCAGCGTTTGTCCGCGTCTTCAGACCTGTTATAAGGTCACGCTTCTCCTGGAAAGGTTACAGCTAAATACATACCCTGTTTTGTTAGTTTCAATATCCACTTAAAAATAAATGATTGTTTTACTTAAACGAAATCGTAAAAGTTATCGAAGTGTCAGCTGAATAATAGAATTAAGATATTTTTTACCTTCTCATGTAGTAGGTCCAACGCTAGCTGTAATCCAACAGCCTTCATATCGCTTCGCTGTAAAGCACTGGTGATGTACATATGCATCTCCAGGAACCTCTCCGCATCACCCGCTTCGGCCTGCTCTATCTCCAGCTGAGACAAAAGGGACACGAACCACTCGAAAGAACGCTGCTCACGGTTTATCCAGAAGAAGTCCACCTGGAGTTGAATATTAACCTCAGAGCATTTTTTCTCATTGAGTCTTTTATTATAAATATTATAACCCTATTTTGGCTTTAGAAACAGCATTGTATACTATATGTTCAATTACACTGTTTGAGTTAATAAATAAATGATTCAATGGAAAAGCGTGACTTAAGCGTTTCCTATTTATTTATTTTTTCCCTATAAGACTTGTGCGTCTACTTTTTAACGTGATCTTTCTGTCTCTACAAAACCGTCAGCACATGTGAACTTAATAAACTAAAAAATAATTTACATAAAACAAGAGCATATCTCAAGTCGACACGAAACTGTCTTAAAGCGCAAGTTTATTTACAAGGAGGTTGTTTGTAAGGAGCGGCATTAGACTGTTAAATTTATATATAAAAGAGGCGAACAGTGTTTTAAAACTGAAGTGAAGACTGTAAATCATCACACCTTCCTTAGGGTCATATCGGTCCTCGGTCTACAGGGCCACGTATGACTACAGTTGGGACAAGTGACCCTCGCGTGTCGGTATTTGAACATGATCGCTTGTAAGATGGATGCGAAGGGCGTGACTCCGATGCCAGCTGCGATTAACACCGCGTGCTGAGCGCGGAAGATATGGGAAGATGCTGCGCCGTATGGACCGTCTAGGTATATCTGCAAAAGTTATTTTAAGAGGCCTCAAGAAATTATACGTATGCGGAATCTTTGTTTATTGGTATATCTTATACTTATATCTATTAATTTTATAATTGAATGTGAAATTAGTATAAAATTCTAAAAGACCAAAGTTTTATTAATACTATTGGAATTATATATATGGGCGCAAATTAATATATAAGGATTATATTTTACGATACTTTAAAATATTAATATTGTTATTAAATAACCTTGGTGATCACCAAGTTTTATGTAGTTTAAACATTCTAAAAAAGACACTTATTGATGCTTAATGTTTGTAAAAATCGATGTTCACTTTATGTTAGCCAGTTGCGAACTTTGTAAGTGGTTAGGCTATTGAATAAATTTTATATTTGTTTAACAGAAATAATTGTGTTGTATAGTGTAAAAATCATTAAATATTAATGTTGATTATTTAACTTTATTCAATGAATTGTTTTTAATTAAGTTAAATTATGTGGATTTAAACTTACTTTGGATAGCATTTTGGCCTATATAAACTGAATCGCAACTTACGCTCATGCATTCTGTACCAGAAATCGTCTTAAATAAAAACCAGATATAACGTGATTTTGCATGGAACCTGGACGCAATACTCCCGGCCTGCGCCGAAGCAGCGGTGGGATCACTGCCCCAAGAGACTTCGGAATCTTCGTGTGGCACAATTTCACTATGGAACAAGTGATGGGTTTTTGACTTCCATTAGAAGACTACTGCAACGAACGCTGTGAAAGAAACACGCGGAAAACGCACCCGTTGGCGGCACCATGATTTCTACCTACCGCCATTTGACCCCGATGAGAATGCATGACATAGAGCTTGGTGCTCTAAGTGGACGAAACTATCACGAAACTAATGATCCCTCCACACGAAGCACGAATGAAGGCTATTCTGCAGTTAAGAGGACGAGCTAAGACATGGGCCAACAGCTGGTCGCTGCATTCAACCACGTGGCAACAAGTGAAGGAAGAGCTAATCCATACGTTTGGTGAAGAATTCCGGTACGCGGACGACTGCAGAAGTGGCGCAACTACACCTCGGATCAAGCTAGTGTACGAGAGTACGCTACAACGGCGTGGACGCTTTTTAAAAGGATTAGACCAGAGGGCTGACGAGAGGTGGTAGAGGCGTGATCACAGGTATTTACCCTGAGTTTGTTCGATCTGAGTTGCTGAGAAATACTCCCCATACACTTCCTAAATTAGTGTCAGTTCTTAAAACGTTTCGTAAACGTAAAATCGATAATAGAGAGGGTAAATATAGCGATGTTAAAAAATCACGTGTAACGGCAGGAACTTTAAAAGATCAAATCGTTTGTTTTAATTGCAATAAACCAGGTCATTTGTCTCGGGACTGTAAAGAAAAATATCCATGTAAGACTAAGTTATTTCGTCACAATCCAGCATTAATAATTCCAGTTTTCGTGGCACTTTTAATAATGATAGGTTTTGAATTGGTACTGCCATCGGAAGGGACATTTAGAGAAAAATTGTTACCGTCGTCAATGACGAACGTAATAAATCGATAATTATGTTCATCTATTCGTAGTACAACAAGTATAATATTGGTAACACACAGTATGACTGTCTTTTTGAATGGTGCGGATTGTTCCTTATTCGAGAAAGTGTGGTTCCATTCCCGGCAAACGCAAACAAGTTGACGAACAGTTTATGGGCATTGGGGGTCAAAAGGTCACGTCAAAACAAAGCATTACAGCTATGGTGGAAATCGATAATATACATGGTTGGTTTTACGTAGGGTACAAGAGACTCAAATATTTTTTGATTTAATCTTTTAAAAATACCCGGCCTTAGCGTGACCCTCAGGAAAATGAAATATTGTTAATCGTAATTTATTGTCATGAATGTTCAAATGTGTCGCCTCTTTTTGTAATAGACCGATCTAAACGAGCCAACGCAAATTGATGAAATCTATAATATCAACAAGTTCAAAATTTTACGTCTGGAATCGTGTGTCGCGTGTTACAACCGGTGAGCTAAAAATAAGATTAAAAAATCCCGATAAAATTGTAAGCGTCGACCGTATGTTTGTCTCCCGTAGAACGCGAAAAGGTCAGGGAAATCATACGTGATTTAAAAGAAAATGGCATAATAAGGGATAGCTCTTCCCCGTTCAGCAGCCCAATTTTATTAGTTAAGAAAAAGGACGGTACGGACCGACTTTGCGTTGATTTTCGCGAGTTAAATTCAAATACGATTAGAGATAATTATCCTTTGCCTTTGATAGCAGATCAAATTGACCGATTAGGTAAAGCCCGTTATTTCAGCTGCCTTGATATGGCCTCAGGCTTTCACGGAATCCCGATTGCAGATGACTCTATAGAAAAAACTGCTTTCGTAACGCCCGATGGGCAATTTGAATATTACGCATCCTTTGGCCTTTGTAATGCTCCTCTGGGTGATCTGGGTGGGATCTAGGGATTATAAAGACAAATAGTTTTATATTGAATATATTGGTAAATCTGAATCTGTACAGCAAGGTTTGATTAATTTGAAACTTATTTTAACTAGATTAACTCGGGCAGGATTTTCTTTAAATATTCTAAATGTTCTTTTCTTAAGACTAAAATTGAATATCTTGGTAAAGAAAATGGTACGTGGCCAAGCCCTAGAAAAATACAGGCTTTAACTGACTCCTCGATACCTAAAAAGAAGTTAGACAATTTAAGGCTTAGTGGTTTTCAGAAAATTTATACCTAATTTCTCTAAAAATGGCCCCTCTTTACAACTTAACTAAAATCAATACTAACTTTAATTGGGCCGAGGAACATGATGCTCGACGGAGAATAATTGACATACTTACATCTTCTCCTGTATTAACTTTCGATCCCAGCCCACGAGTTGCTAAGAGCCAGCTCTATAGGATATGGCGCTGTACTAATTCAAAGACAAGAAGAAATCCTTTAGTGATAGCTTATTTTGTATGAGAACTTCAAAACTAGAGTAAATATCACTCGTATGAACTGGAAACTCTTGCTGTGGTGAAGGCTGTAAAACATTTTCGTCATTTTCTTCATGGCCGGCCATTTAAAGTAGTCACTGATTGTAACTCTTTAAAAGCTTCTAGACATAAGCGCGATTTAACTCCAAGAGTACACAGATGGTGGGCATTTTTACAAAATTTTCAGTTTGAAATTGAATCGCAGAGGTGATAAGTTGCCCGCCGACTTTTTTAGTCGTAACCCAGTTAGAAGTTCTAATGGTGTTGTTTAAACCAGTTTTCCAAATAAATAAACCTAGCTCATTATATGGGCCGTTAATACCGTACCCTTGATCATAACTGGCTCCTTATTGAACAAAAGCGTCCACTTACTAATTTGTGAACAGTTAAAAGGCGATTCGATTCCTAAACGGTTGCAGAACTTACGTGATACTACAGGAAAATTATTAAGGCGAAAAATACAAATAAATAACAAGACTACAAGTTAATTAGTCCCACGTAATTTAGATGGAATTATTTCCCATTACCACGATAACCTCCAACACTTTGGGTGGGAAAAAGTCCTTACAAAATTACGAGAGCAATATTGGTTTCCTAATATGACTCGATTAGTTAGAAAATTTGTCGAAAACTGTGTTATGTGTAGAGTAAGGAAAGGTGTCTCGGGGACTAGACAAGTTGCCCTACATCCTATTGACAAAATTGCTATACCTTTCCATACTGTACATGCAGATATAACTGGCAGAATGAACGGTAAACGCAATAAATCCGAATATGCTTTTTTGTTTGTCGATGGTTTTACTAAGTATGTCCATATGATCTATACTAACGATCGCACTAGCGATACGGCAATTCAATGTTTTTTAAATCTAATTACGAATTCGGCACTCCATCACGATTATTACCGACCAAGATAAAAGCATGACTTCTACAGATTTTAAAAACTTTTGTGAACAATATGGGATACAACACCATGTTGTAGCAAAAGGAGCAAGTAGGGCTAACGGACAGGTCGAGCGATTGATGAAAGTTGTAAGGATAATATGTCTGTAATAGAAATTAATAGACCTTGGCAAGCTTTGCAGGAATTACAACTAGCGATAAACTGCACGGTTTCAAAAAGTACAGGTTATAGTCCCATGGAATTATTATTAGGAAAAAGATGTTCCCCACCTTCTATTAAAATATTGCAAATTGACGATGACGAACAGACAGACGACTTAAATGAAATTAGATCCCTAGCTAAGAGGATGACGAGCGATCCCTTAATGATAATCACGTTTTGATAAAGGTAAAGCTGCAATCCAATCTTTTAAGGTCGGTGATTTTGTCTTAATGCGGCGCCACGAACGTCACACTACGAAGTTGGGCTCTAAATTTGAAGGTCCAATGGAAATTTTACAAGTATTACCAAATATCTGGTTAAGCATGTTAACCTTCGCGTTGTTCAGAAAAGATTGCTAGTCACGATACGTTACGTCCTGCCCCTATAGTCAATCAGACCCTTTCGATGAGTCTAGCAACTCAGACGAACTGACCGTATGGGCGGGAGATTCGTCAGGGACTGATTTACATGAGGAGACCTGTAACTCTTCTACAGATGTTTTGACCTTTGTAATTGTATTGGCGTAATTATAATAATTGTTTTATGTTTATACATTGGTGTGTATGAGATACTTTTATTTTTCCTATCCAACATCCTTCCTGAAACGCTGGCTGGCCACCATGCGTATCCTTAAACCTGGTCTTGTTGGGCTAGATCTCGGAATGAGTGATGCCTTGGGCTAGATCCCGGAATGGGTGATGCCTTGTTTGGGCTAGACTCGGAATGAGTGAGCCTTGGGCTAGATCCCGGAATGGGTGATGCCATGTTTAATGATGTTGTAATGTAAAACAGCGCAAGGGACGCGCTGGAGTCAGTATGGCCGTATGGGCGCAAATTAATAAAGGATTATATTTTACGATACTATTAATAATATGTATATTGTTATTTAAATAACCATTGGTGATCACCAAGTTTAGTAGTAGTAAGTTTAAACATCTAAAAAATATAAGACACTGTATTGACTGCTTAATGTTTGTAAAACACTCGATGTTCACTTTATTGTTAATGCCATGTTGACGAACTTTGTAAGTGGCGTTAGGCTATTGAATAAATTTGTTAATTTGTTTAACAGAAATAATTTTTTTAGTGTAAAAATCATTATAATATTAATGTTGATTATTTAACTTTATTTCATAATGAATTGTTGAGTTTAATTAATTGTTAAATTATGTAAGGAAGTGTAGTGTTAAACGTTACTTTGGATAGCATTTTGGCCTATATAAACTGAATCGCAACTTACGTCTGATTCTGTACCAGAAATCGTCTTAAATAAAAACCAAGATAAGTGAGTGTTTGCAATGGAACCTGGACGCAATACTCCCGGCCTGACGCCGACATATACTATACCGCAAAGTAAGGACTGATGATATTAATTATTCAAAAATTCGTATTTAACCTTTAGCGCCTGTAAAATGTATGTAGCAAAACTTACTAACGGATTAACTTTTTTTACAGGACCTTTTTTATTTTCAAAGTAGTTTTAAATCTTGACTAAATACTAAAAATAATTAGCACTACGAATGTTAATACATATATATTGTATGAAGGATCCATACTGAAGGGGTCTTTATTTCACTCATTACTTTATTTTAAGTCCTAACATATTTATTTTGTACATTTGTTACAGTTATTGAATTTAAATAGGATTAATAGGAAAGTTTAAGCGCCTATTGATTCCGCCTCAATTCAGATTAAATTTTCAGGCTATTTTATTAAGATGACGATAGAGTGTACAATTAGAAAAAGTATTGGATTCACTTCAGAACCTTAAATTTAATTGTTATACGATACCTCTAGTGGTTTTCCAGATGGGTAGTCTTCGCAGATAGAGTCAGAGCACTCCTCTTGTATGGCAGGAGCTTCCTTTTCTATATCCCGCTCGGGAGATCGACTTTTTGAGAATCTACGACGAGCTGAAAATTTCAGTACAGACGTTACGTTCAAACTTCGTGCTTCCTAACTTGCAATTCGATTTCTGGTAATTTTCTGTTATTATACGTTTTTTTTTTTTTGGTGTTTCAAAAACAGAACTTAGAAGGAATGTGTTTATGTCAGGTCGAATTGTGTTCTTAAAAATGAAAACGTTGAAAATACCGACCAGGACCGAGACCAGAGATCATCATCTCCAACTGGGTTTCGGTAAGCTTAAGGGTTGATAATGATCGAATACTTTGACCATGGACCCACTGTTACGGGAATTTTAAGATGCATTAAGAAATACCAAAACTGGCACTTACAAAGTTTTTAATACTGATAAAATGTATTACCGAGACTCAATATGCTCTCGTTGGACCTCCTCCTCTCGTCCGGGGGTCGACAAGCGATGATGGTGGGTTTGGTCCTCATGTAACGGAAGCTGTGGGCCAAGGCCGCATCTCTCGTGCCTCCCGTGATGCGTCTGCGAGGGACTTCCGCTATGTCGAGCTCAGACCCACACCTGAGACTCTCCGGGGGACTGGCATGTTCAAGCTTATTATTTGGTACAATAGGTTCAACTCGAAACAGTAATTTTATTAATTTCTTGTGAATTTTTTTTTCTTATAATTGACTCTGAGGTTTTCAGTTAGGAAGAGAGTGAGATTTTTAATGGTTTTGTAAGGTTGGCGTTTTTAAAATGTGAGAGAGTTCCTAGATAATTGATTATGAAATACATAATTGTTAAATTATTGATATTATTTAACTTTACTTGACATTCTCATGCTAAACTATTGATTTGGCTAAAAGTGCGGTATTCTAATTTTGCATAATATTTGAGTATCGTTTTAAGCCAATAGCATATTTCTATTACTCACAAACTAGGTTTCTGCTTCTTTTTCATATTGTTAAAGACGTCCGGCATGGAGTGGGACTTTTCCAGTAGCTTTAAGGGTGACAGAAAAACTGGGCGAGTCTGACGAGGGGATAGTGCTGGAAATGAGATGACAACATACCTAAATGTTCTTCTAAATCAGTTATATTTTCGGAAACCGCAGATTATGTTTTTCAATGTTACCTTTAAATGGATTACTGTCGTCGGTGCAAAATGCTTTGTTGTCAAATGCGAGAGGAGAGAAGTCCACCGAGCGAGGTTTGCTGGCTCCAGAGCCTTTGCGTCTGCTCATTGCGCTTTTACAGCTCTCGCCAGAATGCGTTCTGTTTACTGTCCTGAAAATTGTTGTGATGCCATTCGTAATAAAAAAATTACACGTACGACTTTTATTCATAATTCTACATCAAATGCGTAGGGGAATAAAGCTATAAAACTTTGATAACCAACTGATGAGTGTTGTGCAGCCGCTTTTGCTCCATCTCGAAATACTCGTAGAGTCTGTTGGTCCATTGACCTACTCCGCGGATGTGAAGCCAGATGTAGTCTGAAATAAAAGATCCACCTAAAGGATTAAAGAAGGTCTTAGGTCATGTTAGGGTACATCTACCACAATTTTTACTAAAAACATTTTTACTTCTTTGTTTAAATTTCAAATTAAATGTTTATTATGAATTGTGTAGACATTAAATGACATGTTACCTTCCTGGTCCGGGGCACTGCTGATAGTGAAGGGATGCCACTCGTAGCGCGCAATGTCGGGGATATTGACGAAGACGTAGTCCCCAGCGTGGAAGTGGAACAGCGAAGGCCTCTTCACCACGAGGTGCGTCACGCGCGACGGCAGCAGGATCCCGCTCGCTATGTAGCTCTTGCCCCGCTCAGACCTTCACATTCATTTGTAATAGCATTTAAGAAGATGCATTTAAACAAGATTTAATTCTACAAATATTCATTATTTATAGGGTATTTTAAATCTAACATATTTGTGTTCATTCAAAAATCAATGTAGGATTTATTAAAAAAAATATTATACAAATTTTAAATATATTTTTGTAAAAACACAAGTACATGTACCTCATCCAAGTAAGCCTTAGTACCCTTTCTAAGATATAGATGGTGCCAGGTGCAATGAACCATTTCCAGAAGTTAGGAGCGTGGAAGAGCAACAGCACCCAGAAGGGGATGTACAGAAGATGTGTGAAGTAAAAAATCTAAAATAATATAATTATTCTTTACATTTATTTATTTATATTTACTCAATTTTATTTATTGAATTTCCTTGCACTTTGTGACTTAGTTCTTCAGTCGTAAAAAACAAAGGAGCAATGTAAAATACCTAATATACAAATTGAAAAACCAACGAACCTCAAAACAGCCACCACGCCTCACTGCAGGCCTGCTGCAGGTGGCGAGGATGAACAGCGTGAAGCACAAGGCGATACCAGTCGGGTTGGCACAGCCTCCGACGAGGCCAAACAGACCTGGTTTTGTGGTCCCAATCCAATCCCACAGGGTGTAATTGTTTGCATTCAGTACTGGATCATTTACTACGATTATACCTAGAATAAGTGCCAAAAAAAATTAAAAAAATGTACCTTAATTAAATTATTTATTTATGATATTATATTATAATATACAACATACTCAAATAACTTATTCATAGATTATTATAAATTTCGTCGCGCAAACTATTTATAGGCGTAAAAACAACACGTCATTAATTTGTTATGTTCTAAAGTGTATGAAAGTCTGATCGTAACATTGTTCATTCCACTTAGCTACTGGAGTAATAGCATAATACGTTGAAAAGACAAAACTTACTAAAGTTACACAGATGCATTATCGTATGGAAGACACTGTACACAATAATCAGTACGCCAGTCAGCTTGTGCAAGTAGATATGGTGGTCCAGGGGCAGCAAGGAGCCGAGACCGCGGGTTCTTAGCGCTGTGATGCAGCAACGCAACATCAATACAAGCACCCAGCTGCAGGTGAAATTCAGGCATTGACCTGGAATAACACGTGAGAGACTGATCCACTGGAACACATTTTAGTTTGGTGTTTTCATGGAACAGACCCGGTACAACTTTTACATTGTTTGTGTTCGTGCAATGTGATCGACGTTGCTCGAATATTTTGGCAGGCGCAAAAGCTTTTACCTTACAATCCACGTATACAATTTCAGTACAAGTCTTATAATCATACATTTCACAACGATAACGTTATCATTTTTTATGTAACGTACCGAATTAGGTACAAACACTTACAGAACACATACATAAAATACATCATACAAGAAACCATCGTGTTTCTTGTATGTATTCTTTGTATCATTAAGAAGTGTGCACAACATTAAATCAATATTCATCATATATATTTTATTCAGAACCACTTACCACAAGCTCTAGCAAACATGACAAATACATTGGAATGCCAATACTCCACAATGCGAGCCACGAAGAGTGCAAAGTTGACCACGAAGAACATGAGCAGGTACATTACGAAGACGTGGTTATTCTTGAAGTAGGGGAGAGACATCTGGTAGGGCTTTAGCGAGGAGAGACGGGTCAGGAAGGTGGAGGAAGGCTTGGGAGAGGGGGGGACCAACCAACGGTCTATGCTGAAACAAGATACGTAAGATGGTGATCTTTTACACCTTTTAATTATGACAGAGTAAACGATTGTTTATATTTCATTTTCAATAATGACGTGTAATTAAAAACTCTGGTATAGAAGTAAGCACTTAAAGAACTACTTAGTCCTTTTAACTGATCCACTTACCTAATTGAAAGGTTCTCCAGCAACCCTCCGTGTTTACTGATCTGATCTCTCAGTGCCTCGTAAGTGATTGCTCCTCTCCCTTCAACATCAGCATCAGAGAACATGGCTTCCGTCAGCTCACAGAGCTGTTCCTCACTGAAGTGCATTCCATTCTCATGCATACAGGCTCTCATCACCTCTTGCAGCTCGTTTTGTTGGATGAGTCCATCACCTGAGCTCAACGTTATAGAAAATTTTAATTGACTTCAAGTCGCAGTATGTTATGTAAATACACACATTTAAAATTGATCAGACTAAATTTGTGCGCTTTCTTATAAAAAAAAAGTGTCATTTTATTTAATCGATAATCGTTCGATGAATTCAAGCGAAAATACACAATTATTGAACCAACTTCAAGGTGCAGATTTCTTTTGAATATCTTACCGTCAACATCATAAACCTTGAAAAGGAATCGAATCTTGTCCTCGGGTGTTTGACGGCCGAAGCGATGCACAGAAGCTATGAACTCTTGCAGTGAAATTGTCCCCGAGTTGTCCTCATCGAAGATTTGAAAAACTCGCTTTGTAAAGAACGACTGGAATTCAATAAGTTATAATTAGTGATTCTCGCATCCTAAGAATATAATTATAAAACAAAATATTTGAAGCGGTTCTTTGATAGAGGTTTCTAAGTTAAGTCGTAAATACACTTGTAAACACATTATTTGCCCTTACATAGCAAACCTCAAAAAGGTCTACGTTGCTATGTCTATCCATTAGGAATAACCCACAACAACCATTTTTTGTTATTTTCTTTACGAGCAATAATGGCTTCTTTACGAAGCGATTTTAAGGAATACAAATAGATTAATCCTTATCCAATTTAGAATCTTAGATGTATTGTGTATTTAATATGGCCTTTCACAATGTGTCATTTAAATAAATATTTTAGTATTTGTATTGGCTTACGATAAAACGAATTCTGAACGTTGTAAACACATTTTTACATTTATATAGACATTTTAATATAAAATACAATATATTGGCAAATTTAAAGTCAGGGCGTGTTGCTAGTTACAAGTTCTTTAAAATTTATTTGCAGTCAGTCACAATGTTCCTTATGATTTCCTTAATATTGTATACAACTGGTCTACTCACATTTTTGGAAACGAATATTTTCTCGAAGTGTTCGCTGGTGATCTCCCGCTGGTCTCCCACTGTCTCACGAAATAGCTGCTCAAGCCTATCCACACTGGATTGGTCAATGCCCGCCCGGGGCCTGCAAATATTATTCAACGCAAAAGCTTTACTTTTAAATATAATGCCTTCTCCTTAACTCCTACTTCCTTTCCCGTGAAAAAGAGAAGAAATACTTAGAAAAGTATACAACGAATGAGGTGCATTATTATTGACTTTCTTTCTTTGCTCTAACGCCTTTTATCTAAGAACTGGCAGTTAATGTTAATTTAGAGACATCGAATGAAACTCAGAATTTGTTTTCGTCGTTCATAAGTGTTAATATGAATAAATATATTAAGTGTACATATATTTCCTCTAAAGCTTTGTAAAAAATTGTTAATATTATAAGACTGAGACATTCACCTCGATGTGCTGACCGCAGATAGAAAGTCCATTATCTCGTCAGCTGTTACCGACCCGTCACCATCCGAATCTACCGCGATAAGCAGCTTCTTTGTTACCTAAATATTGATCAATCTTAATCTATTATTAAATATAAAAATCTACCAGACATTGCACATTAATTTACCTTTAAATAACTTAAAACGTTACTCATCTTATATGCGTAAGGAAATCAAATATTTCGTTTTAATAACCATTAAAAGTTTTATTATTACTTAAAATAGTCAGGTTTGCAGGTACAATATTAAAATCTACAGATGAAAGAAAGCAATGTAATGTAATTAATGTGATGTTATTAAAATTTTACCACTTTATTCTTGAGTATGAGTTGGAAGGAGTCTGGTGTAACCACACCTTCACCACATAGCACATAGGCCACGCTCTCTACTTGTTCCACAAAGTCCAGCTGTTTCTCTTCTCTGGAAAAAGAGAAGAAAATAACTAAGGACCAAGAAATTCGCCGAAAATTTTCAACGAGTAAGCTAACGAGGGTAAAACGCAAATATTTTTTAAAATTACTAACACGGTGTCTTTATTTCGTCTAAGAAAGGTCTTTAACTATTAAACAATATTATTAAATCTTCCTTACGTTAACCTCTCCTTGAGGAACTCGATCCAGTCCTCTTGAACCAGGTAGCCTTGTACTTCCACATCGAACAATCGAAATATTTTGTCAAGAAAGCCCTGGAACATCACATACGTTTTTAATACTTGAGAATATGTTACTAGCAATCACAACTCGTTACATCTTCAGTATTAATTAATCACCACCTAGTAAAATTTGAGATTTTTCTCCATATCACATCACATTTCAGGTTAAAATAATTAAATAATGGGTAAGTTCCTTGTTCCTAAATGAGTATGTTTAAAAATAAATAGTTAATTCACTGATCAATACCAATTACTTATTTACGTAAAACTATTCTAAATGTAGACGTTTTATCTCTACCCTCACTTTATTAAAATTATGAAATTATGGTTAATCAACTTCTATTCGAACACGTATAAAATTATAATCAGAATAATATTTATAATTATTTTAAATAAATTTCAAATATATTAATAGAATGAATAAAGTTTTCATAATATCTATTACTAATTACTCAAAAATAACGCGGACTATAATATAATTACCCAATAACATGACATTGACAGATCACACATATCAAAACTGTTAGATTTCAGTGTGACAATTAAAACGCGGGTGAGCACAGATTAAATCTTCAATTGAAATGCTAACCTATTATTGATAAAATGATTTCCTTTATCGATTATTACTTTATTACGGATTGAATTCATAAAACTTATGTGAGATGACCTTTCAGAAGGTCTAGTGAGTCGTTCATTTAATTTCATAATATTACTACGTGAAGGAATCACTTTAGTGGCCACGTCGTGACGCGTCAAGGTGTGAAATGTCACGATCTGGTTATCAGATGACAGATGTGTGCTCGTTCGTAGTGCTTTGAAGAGCTGGACTAAAATAATTCTTATTTAGATGAAATAGTTGTTAATCTTTATGCTTAATACTTTGTTGCGTTAATCATATAAAAATATCAATTTTGAAGACTCATAGAGGCACATTTATCCTGCGACAACTTTGTTGAATTTTTTTTCTATATAAATCTTTTTAAATTACAGTTTTTAGGTCCGGTGACATAATATTGTCTTTTATTAACATAACTGTTACTCATTTAAAGAAAAATCACCCTAATTTCAATAGAGAAGACTGTCTAAAATTATCAAACACCTGGTATCCAATTATATCTAAATTTAAATCTCATGAAAAACAATCCGGGAAAATGGAGGACACCGTGAGCCAGTTTTGTAAAAATCCTTCCGGTTTTAGTCGATACCAACTCTGGCGCAATAAATACAGATAGCACACAACCTCTCTGCAGCTGTGACACTTATTTTGACAATTGACACCTTTTGTCTTCAGTTTACCGTGACCACGCACGCTGTAAAGCACGCGAAACGTCGGAAAATTTTTAAATAATGTAAATATATTTAAATTTTGCATATACATAACCTCTAAATCCGGTGACATTTTAATCATAAGAGTTAAAATATTTTTGAATTGATATATCATCGGTAATACAAAAAGAGGGCTGCAACAAGCAAGGTGATTCGATTGCGGAACAGTTAAACGGTGTAGTGGATAGCAGTTAAAAGTTCGTAATAAAAGTCAGAGCTTTCTGCTCATAATCGTTCATCCTACGCTTTGACATCACAGATTTCCTTACTACTGGGAGACTTAGTGGTTGTTTACATTAGGAAGGAATCAACATCAAGCTACCGAAGCATTGTTTTCTTGTTTATTAAAATATGTCTCTTTTAATGGAAAAATAAACTTAAAATGATTTGTGTAATAATACTCTTGCATACAAGAAGTCGCGCACATTCGATACTCTCGCATAAAGTTAATTAGCTTTAATCCGACCTCAGATATGTAGATCAATGCTACGGAGTGACTTGCGTTGATTTATTGACACATTTAGCATGTAAATCTACGGTCAATTAAAATAGTAAGTGTGAATATTTGTGAGAGGAAATGCCTGAAGTCACGTATGGAAGATTAACAGCATTACAATCCGAATAACAGTATAAAAAGGTAAGTTAAAATAAGTTTTATGAGGATATTAAAAAAAATATTGATATTAGTGCAAAAATTATTCGAACAGGCCATTTATTCTCCAGCATCTCCTGCCTTAATTTCAGATCATTTGAAGGTAATTTGAAAATGACCGTGTTATATTGAAAATCAATTATTTGCGTAATTAAAAATTATTACTAAGGTTTTTTTGTCAAAATTATTGTCAAAACGTCACAACATAACACACCTGCGGCCGCCGCAGTCGAGTAAACGTATCAAAAGATAAGATCACCAGATACACTATTGAATATATATCAAAGTCATCTGAACATCGTAATCGAAGTACCAGCTTTAATGCCTATTTCGTGACGAGCAGATTAAGATCGTATGTTTGTCACGGGACGGTGTAAACTTACGATTTCTCTAACAAATGAATCGCAGGCAATGAACAATCTCACAGTGAGCTTACAAATACTTGTGATTAAGCTAAGTTTACGTTACAATATAAAAGTTAAGTTTATATCATAGAATCGATAATCAGATAGTAAATCAGAAGTGGAGTACTCTAGTGATTTACTCTAGTTTATAACTTGTGAGGTTTTTTGTTATTTTTTTTAATATCGTGGCCTTGTTTTAATAAGTCTCTCGTCAGCAACAGGCTTAAAAATAGTAGACGTTGCGCCATTCAACGACACATTATCTTCCACCAGGTTTATCAGCTAATCACTTTTTTAATAAACGACATTCTCGTTTTAATTAATTCAAATTTCTTCATATAATACTAACTACAAAAATTCAAGTTTGTTTAAAAAAAATATATTCATTGATTAGAATAACGACAAAGAAAACTTCATTGTAAAGCAGATAACTTACAGTTTGTGGCCGGTGCCATACTTGTCAGCCCCCAGCGTTGCGCCCATGGGCGTATATATCATAATACGTTATGTCAATAAACGTTGATTCTCATTTCATAATAAACCTTTTTAAAACTACATTTTGTATATCTAGGTCTTACGAGTAGGACCATTATAGTTTCAATAGGTAATAATTGTGTAAATCGACTATTTAAAGTTCAATTTTGTTTTTATAACATTTTTCATATGAACGGTTGTCTTAAATGGAAGTATCCGCTGCTCCTCGCCACCGCTTTAGGTTCTAATGAGACACCGAATGCTTTCGTGTGACGGCAACGCACTTTTCAACCGCATTAGGCATTTTATTGAATTTTAAATTTCAGTATTTATGACTATATCGGTGTCAAGATTGGCATTGCCTAATTAGCTTCAAGCTTCGATTATTTTTAGTAGTATCGGTACTAAGGTATGATTAATTAAAATTAATACCTTAGTAACGATACTACTAATATAAACATTATACTTTATATAACATTTTATTGGCTAACCTAAATGGGCTTTTAATTTTAACTAACCACACACAATTAATTTGTAAATATGTAGTAGCAGTTCTGTAATAAATAGTTCGCTAACAAAGGCCTGGAAAGCAATTACAGTTAGCTAAGCATAAATCGATTTTAACGACAGGTCGTTTTAAATGATGGATTGCCTATTCGACCGTTTATATCAATCACCGGGCAACGAAGTGGTGTTACATCTGTGTGGCTCAAATTGTCTTGTTTATATTAAAATATTTTAACATGTATTTTTGAACAGGAAATTTTCCATTTGGTACACTGATATTTCATTTGCAAGACCTATATACCAATATATCTATCTTGTACCTAATTTACCCGCGTCACAACTCGCCTTGCGACATCGTCTTACTTTTATATCTACCCTCTTTGTAATGTTGGTATTAGAAACGAGTGCATTTACCATGTAACTGAGATTTGGATGTCGCTTGACATTATGCAACACAGCTTTCATCACAATGCGTTGTGGGCAGACACGAATCGATCAAGAACACGAAACGTGATCAGACAGGTGACGTGGGCGTTGGCGTTGCTTCACATTCAATCATATTCGATCACAATTCAACTATGTTTATCTAACTTTCAGTAAGTTTACTTCACTTATTTAACAACGTATTATGTAATTAATTTTAAAAAGTACTGGGATGGCGCTGGTGGTAGCATGCATCGCGTCATTTTTGTTTTAATCAAACCTTGTTGTTTAATGTAAAATGAGTCTTTAATCAGAAGTCCTAGATCCAATTAGGGGGGGGGTTTTTTTCGGGGCCTGGGGGGGGGGGTTAAAAAGAAACAACCCTATTTATAATTAATTTAAAAAACACTGTGAAGTCAGGAAGAAATTGCTCTTAGCCATCATCTATCATTGAATCATTTTGTTGCGGCAGAAATTGTCTGGATCATAGATCATTATCTCACTAAACGTGGGTTTCCATAAAAAGTATAAAAATGAAATCATATATCAATTGAATTACAGAAACTTAGTGAATAGGTTCCTTCCACATAGCACTGTATCACCAAACATGAAGCAACAAAAATGCGCCTCGTTTTATCTTATTAATCAAATGTGACATGATTAACGGGTATCGATTGAAACAAAAGATTCTGGGTTCCCCGATATATTGTTCTCATCATAAGCCGCCATACATACATTTTTCATCGTGTGATTGTTTCATGACGACGATTGAAATGTATTACTGGAATTAAAAAGAGCCTAGTGCTTACGGTTACGGCGTGATGTGTGCGTGCCTTAAGCTTATTAATAAAAACCCGCAAACATGTTCGAGAGAACCGAGCTCGTTACCGCTGTTCATTAGGGGATAATTGGAATTTATCATATAAATATATCGTATACGTCTCAACTTAGAATATTTTAAGACCATTGGTTACAGGATGTGTAAGGCAGTTACTTTCTTGACAAGCTGCGTATACTTGGGAAGGCCCGGACATGGCATGGAGTTTACATTGAGCTTTATTCATTGTTCTTTTGTTATTTACACAGAATTTATTTTGTTGGTATAAAAAGTATATTATGCGTATACACGGAGATTTGTACAAAATAGTTGCTCTAAAATATAGGTACCTACGAATGTATCCTCTTCAAAAAGTGTTACTTTGATGATGTGCGTGTTCCAACTGGTGCAACTGATTTGATTAATCTGTGCCCCTCAGCCTCATATAAATCTATCAAGCCCATGTCGAGCAATGTCGACCAGCAGCCATTATAATTGCCAATTCTGTATGTTCACTTGTATCTACGAACCGAGATTGTTAGCAATGTTTTCTAAACACAAGATGTAATTGATTTCGTATATATTTTGCTTTACAATATACTGGCTTACTTTTAAATGTATTACATTATTTGTATTACCATATACCGTTTATTATCACGTTTGTTATATAATATTTTTCAGCAACCATAGTCCTATAACATATACTAATAATATAACTAGACGCCGAATAACCAATTACTCCGATTGAACAATTTGTCTAATTGCTATAATAACGCAATGTAGTTTCGTTTCTTTTGCGTCAGCACGTTGGTTGAGTGGATAATTGTTTAATAAGTTGTGTATAAAAATGTCAAAATATTACTTTAAGGTCGAAAAGTGACGGGCACTCACGACGTCTGGGGCTCCACACATGTAGCCTCATTCGCCTGTTTATTAATGAAATGCGAAAGATGCTCTTATGTTCTGCAAACGAAACGTTATTTAAATAATATTAAACGCTAAATTTATTTCAAACGAAAAGTTCGCCTCGTGTCGCACCGAATCAATTTTACAATCTGAGTATTTGATACTAAATATTTTGTTACGTACGTTTATTGTGTCCCCAACAGAAAGTAGATCTATTAAATAATGTAGATAACATTGAAATTGATATGATCTCACTCTAAAGTAACATTTGGCGGGCCTTTGAAGGTTTACCAACCAAACTAGCTGGTAATTATAAAGAACATATTTCAATCTATGCTCTGTTACTCAATAATCATTTTATTTATACTTTATAACTATTGAAAGTGATTGGAAATGTGGATTTGTGACAATCATCATATTGTTTACTATCCATCTTAAAAAAAATCATGAAAAACTTCGCGCTTTACTAAAGGTGTATTCCGGAATAAAAGCTCTGTAAATTTAAAAAGGCAGATTTAGCGTTGATAAGTTTCAAATATGTTTATGGAAAATGTGACATTGTATTCCGATAAGAGAAAAAGCCTTCTCACGGAGAGCAGGATGTGCGATGTTAATGTGGCTCTGTCACACCTCTCCTCGGGTATTCTTACATTCCATGTTCAGGGTATTAAAACAGCTGATACTTTTTCCTTTTAAATAGTTCTACCTCTTTGATTACTAATACTTTGTCGTTTCCCACCTGTTGAACTCGTTTCCGAAACAAGAGGAGTGTTATATAAGATTGAGATTTCTTTCACTGTAAATTATTTGTCTCAGAACGCGACGATTTTTTTTATATTTGATAGGCTCAATTAAGAATATTTTAACAGAACACACACAGTACTGCATCTATGAAATAAATGTTTTTGTGGTTTTATATTCGATTTTACATAACTACGTCATGTATCTTGCTCGTATTTTTTTATCATCTACTGTGTTTTTTCGATTTCTATACTAAATTTGTAACCTTTGAAGGACAAATAAGTAGTAATAATATTTGTTGGTTTACTCCTTATTCACAAATATTATATCGAAGCAAATATGACCCGCGCGAAGCGAACTGGTATTAAGGAGACCAACATTATAAAACAATCCTGATTTACACTTGCCGAATAATTAATTGCATATCCTTAATAGAGACATGCATTCATCATCCTTCTATGTCCATGCCATCTTGTAACCTAATTAACAAGTGATTAAAATAATTAGCATACTATGTTAATTGTATCTAGTATGGTCCTGACCGTAACGAAGGTTTTTCTGTTACAGTTAAGGAGAAAAATTCTCTTGCAAACTGGAATTACTTCACGGGTGATCGAACAAACTTTACAACATTTATTTTGTATGAGCAGAACATAGCATTCTGCCCACATTAGGAAATAAAGTGGCTAGAGACATCAAGCGGCCGGTAAAATCAATGGCAAGAACGCCAATGCGTTTTTAAGAAAAATGTTTATGTATCTGCGGACGCCTTAATATGCTTCTTTTAAATTTAGTATTTGTATCGAAAAAATAATCAGCAGCCTCTACTGCGAAATACTTGTACAGCACAATCATTTCAAATTGCTCTATGAGTTGAGAAATGTAACTACAATACAGGTTTATATTTCGTTTTTTAATTAAAATAGCTTTCTTAAGCTGCGGGATGGAGCCTTATTTATTGGCTTCGTCGCCTTAACGGTATGTTAATCGTTACTTAGACAGCAAATACTGACTTTTCGAATTCCTTGCAATGAACTGCCTGTAAGCAAGCAGCAAAAACCTTTAATGGATTTGTAGTAGTGTGATTTTAATTGTTCAAAAGTGTTACCAACATATTTTTAACAATTTTTGTAACGTAATTTAAATACAGTCAATAAATAAAATTTTAAATACATTCATTTAAGATTGAAAACAAAAACACGCATACTTTATTGCCTCTTAGAAGGTACTTCAGTAATAATTACGACTTATTAAGACTAATGTCTTATAGTAATCACATAGCCATATGTGTGAAATCGCCCAATGCGAAATAAAAAACACTCTAATTATGTGACCATAAGTTATCTAACGTTTAGCTTTTTCCGAACGCAAATCTTTGATGTTTGTACTAGAATGATACAAATTATAAGATTTAAAATCCAATGTGAGGTTTGTAAAATAGCGAAATTAACCAATTTAAAATGAATAGTTTCCTCAGTTCCACTATAAATCTGCTCTTTTGTATGTTCGCCCAAGACATCGTTATTTATGAACCAATTTTGTTGTTTTTTATAAAACTTACAAAAGAAAGTCTTTTAAACTAGTTTTCGCTGATTATTACTGGTTGCGAGCAAAAAATATTTGGCGGAAGCCCCGCAAATATTACAAACCCCGATTCAAACTTACTCAAATTTATCTTGCCGATAAATATATATAAATTAGTTTATTGGTTCATAATTTCAAATAGCATAGGTAACATGACATGTGATATTAGAAGAGCTTGATATTTTATTATTAGAGAGAAAATGTCACCCTAGACAAACTATTTTATGTATGTATGTATGTATGGGGGGTCCTATCTAAATTGAATGTTATTGCATGGTCAGTACCATAAATAAGGATGACTAGAGCGGTTTGAAAATCAATAAATCTTATGACAAAATACGGCTCCCGTATTGAAGTGCTTCATAAATGATTAATGCGGGCATTGATGTGTTGATGTAGGCCGGACTGATCGGCATCTCAATGCACCACTGATATATTCAATTTTTCATTCAATGTTCCACAATGTTCAATGTTTTTGCTGCGTCTTTTGTATCCAGTCCGGGACTTTGTTCAGGAAGTATATTTTACTACACACCGCCGTTACATAGACATATTGTGGTGACATTATATTATACCGTTTTAGCGATATCAATGTGAATAAGAATTAAACTGAAAATATATAAAACTTACAAGATACAGATTAATAGATTTTGTACACTCAAGTATACAAAAGAGGATTGGAGAAAAGCACCTGTTCCATTATACTTATGTGCTTTTTAAGATTGTTGTTTTTTCATTTATAACAGAGGACAAACGGTTAAGAGGCTTATTTATGATTAATACGATACAAATGTTGAGTCGGTGATACTAAAGGAATACGTCTACTGGCAAAAGGTGGTTGATATTTTTTTATTTTGAAATAAAGCATTGTCTTCATTGATAAACAAACACACTCATCAGCATACACAGAAGCTTTAAATGTACGATAAAACGTGACCTTAACGCGGAGACAGCTTCTTCAGAATTCTCCGAAAATTTGTTAGCATTGATCATCCACCCATTGTTTCTCTTTCACGTAAACATGTCTTTATAATACGTAATAATAGTAAGAATAACATCTCGAAATAGTCAAGCCGTTAAATTTATCAAATGCGACCCATAAATGATTTATAGAATTATAATATCATAATGGTATTTCTCAGATGAGAATTACGAGGTGTAGATAAACCTGGCTAATACCTGCATATACTTTTATTGAACTCTATTATGGCAGTGAAATATTTTTCAGTGGCATAGCATAATTGTAGGTACAATGTCGATGTGCTGTCAGACAAGGAGGACAAGATTGGCCGCCATCATTGGTCCGTGTGTGGCCAATCCTACTGCACTACTTGTGTTCAATGAACTACTTTCAAATACTTCAATCAAAGCTATAATGTCAATTCTTTTCCACTGATTAATTCTTTATTAATTGTTTTTTTCTTTCTTTGTATTTGCAAAGTTGATTTTTTATGAGATACATTGATTCTGAATTTGCCATATAGATTTAGAACAAAGGATGCGATTAAAGACAAAGCAGTCAAAATTTCTTTGACAATTACAATAAATGATATCTTACAGAATATTTGTTTCCTACCTATCATTATTACAAAGATTTAGTTAATAAGATCTAAAAACTGAATGATGTATAGATTTAGAATTGATCAATGAGCAGCAGTGATCCATAAATCATTGCTATCAGTTATCAGTGTTCTTAAAGTTAAGCATTTTTGCACGTTGCACTTTTTATCCGAGCGTTGATTAATTGTCCCTACCAGCTTTCAAAGGTGGACTATTATTTCACATAATGAGGTTAAATAAGTGTGTTTTTAATGATTCATACATACTAGAATTTCGAGAATATACCTTCGGATTGATATCAAAATATGTAAACATTTTATACCTCAATGGAGTTGCAAGCCTATGTATGTATATTTTTAAGGTATTTTTATTTCTTTTTAAATATAGTTTATAGCTTAAGAATTATATGGCTTTCCTCTTCCACATCCACGTTTTATAATACATACTATAATCATCAAATTATATTTTAGTAATTTTTTACCAAAGAATGTTATAAAATCGAATGAACAGGTTTCGATTAAAAATTCTTACGTCCGGTTTGATGTCGTGCTATGCTGGGATAATAATAATTCACCAGGTGGCCATTATACCGATTCTTGACATTTTTGACCGACTCCCAAAAACCGGTGTATTTTTTTCGTATGTTGTAGCCGTGTACCTACCCATATGCACGATCAAGATGTCAAATAATATTGCTTTGTAGGGTTTTATACAACCATGTGTAATTTATTCTAATATAAAGAATTTGTCTCATCAGACAACGAATAGTAGGTATTAGATACAAGTAATATTTAAAACTTACAGATTTTATAGTATACAGATTAAGGTCGAGATTTAACTGATTTGTATACTATAACTTAACATTACTTTCAGTTTATTTGCTTATATATATTCTTTATGGAATATAGTAATTATTTCGCAATTATTCTCAAACTTTCGACACTATTGACGTTGTCGCGTAATCATGAAAATATGAAACAAATATCATGATATACTACTTTTATTAAATATGTTATACCACCCTCAAAAGTGGGTTTACAGTATAAGTCACGATTAAGCGATAGAAATATTTTGGCGAATCATTGTACATATTCCGAAGATGGATCTTTTTCTTATTATAAAATACGCTATAAACACGCTAGTGTTTAAGATATACTTAGATGATTGAATAAGTCTATACTAATATTAAAAATTGGAGTGTCTGTTTTTAATATTGAAATAACCGTTTTTTACTACATGCATATGAATATATAGATATACGATACATACACCAAAATGTCATTTTTTAAAATTTTTGTCTCTCTGTCTGTCTGTTTGTTCCGGCTAATCTCTGGAATGGCTGGACCGATTTTGACGGGACTTTTTTTGATTGGTAGCTGATTTAGTAAGGAGTCACTTAGGCTACTTTTATTAGGGTTCCGCAGTGTACGTAAAGGAACCCTTCGTCATGTTCGTTCATTCGCCCGCTCTCACTCTAGCGTCGAAACGGTTAGTGTTAGGAAGATGGAACTTTGCACGGATATATGTGTATTTAATACGGCGATAAAAAGCTAAAATAAAATTACGTAATAAAAAACGTATAAAATTCTGTAGTCTAATTCAAAATATTGTGATTCATTTTTGCCGCTTTCCTTTTTTGTCTTTAATTAAGTAATAATTATAAATAAAATACATTTGTGTTTATTTACTTAGTGACGTAGATAGTACATGTTTTCTTAAATAAGTATTTTTAAGTTGTTATACCTAATCCGTGCGGACGAAGTCGCTGGTACAGCTAGTATAAAATAATAATTAATAATGTATTACAATATATTTGTTTATACAATTTACTTCATTATATATGTATGTTCGCTCAGGCGAAATAAAATTTAATAAGTTAATTTTATAAATTAAGTTCAGGTCCTATAAGCCTTTATTTCAGTACTACGTTACTTACGAAAGTAGTTTGTACGGTCAAGGTCAAGTAAGCTTCAATGTGGACTCAATATTACTTTAAACATTACAAAAAATATACTTCAATTACATTTAAGTTACCCTTCGAGCAACCATAACATTATACTTACATTAACTTTGGGTAAATATCATTAACTTTTAAGTGCAGGTTTTTCAAATAAAAAACAGATTGGTGGGTCTTTAGCAAATGGCAGAAGTCAATGGCATATTAAGTGAATAAATGATTATTACCAATCTACACAAACGACTGAAAGAACTTACCTCATCCTGGAATATCCTGTGAAGACCGTCCTTGTTGTATTTCTGTTCGTTCAGCTTGAGGATAGCCGAACACTGCTTCAACAGACACACTCTTGCTTTCTCTTTCGCGCTCTCCTCCTCCATGAATGATTTCCTGTGCCCACTTCTTGGCACTCCCAGCAAGTCCTTGCTTCCATTCTGTATGCCATCATGATTTATCTCTAAGCATTTCACTCCCTTCTGTATGCTACCCTCAATGTTGTCAGCATCACTTTTCCCACTATTGGATATCTCAAACGTCGCGCTCTCCATTTTCTTTAATACTTGAATCTAGTTTCATTATTTCACAAATAGTATTTGTGTTAAATTAAATCTAACACTGTCGGGTCACTAATCGATCACGATCCACGTCAGTTTGATGAGATTAATCTTAATATTATGCGCATTTTAAAGATTACATCGGCTTATTCATAGATGAAATGGCAATGGCGTTAATTACATATATTTTTAAAAGTATGTTCAATTCTGTGAAGCTGAGACTGTTCAAATTATTCAACTAGGCATACAAAGTCCTTTACAAATCCTGTAGCCTAAAAATCCAAGATTTGGTGGTGGTGGCCAATCCAGATACGAATAACAGTATATTGTAAATTATTAGTATTCAATTCAATATAACATAAGATATAAGTTATTATTTGACTATAATTTTTTTAAAAATTAAGACATAGTTTGTACTGCGATACATATTCATTAAAGTTTAACCTATTGCTTCATACATTGAATTTATTGTTAATTTGTTATTAAAACGCTCACGTACCGGAAATAAAGATAATGCGACAGTTAGGAAATAATATTGTATTAAAGAAAGAAAGAAGAAAGAAAATTTATATTTACATTTAATTATTCTTTAGCCGCTTCCATTTTGGATTTGAACTTATATTTATTGAAATCTTAAATATAAGTTGCTCACAATTGGAGTTATTTGAATTGTAGAATTATCAGTAATACACGAAAAACAAAAAAAAGGCTATTCATTATGATATCGCCTCATCAATAACAACTCTTCCACGGTCTGTGCTTTTACGAAAAGTGCAAATTTAACATCAGCTTAAACATATTATATTTCGCCTGAGACAACTGATTTTGCAGCAATAAAGTATAATTTAATTAGTATTTAACATATATGAATGAATATCATCAAAACACACACATACTGGCACGTATACACAGTGGCGTATAAATTCGATTCTCGAAATTCTGTTAACTTTCACTATTATAAGACGCGAGCAAACGCGTCTCTGCCACTTCAATCACTGAAGCAAGAAGCTTATAAGCATCGATGGATGTCGTCTTAAAGTCCCTTTGAATTAAGGCGATCAAAGGCGATCAATGTGTTTTTCAAAACCTAGTGTGTTGCTTATAGTTAGAAATGTATATCATAGTAACCTTTCGACTAGTTAGTTATAGGCAGCTGCTTTACTCTATGCACTCCGGCGAATGTTCTGGTAACTAAACAATCAAATATCGCTCCTCTTGAAGAAATTTCATTTCGTTGTAGATCCGCAGTACACTAAACAAACAAGTGTAACTTCTTGCATCTATATTACAAAGAAATGAACGCGGCATATACGCGCATAGTACAGCTCCATCATAGCTTTAAAGAAATTCACATTCTTCAGATCAGAAGGCTGGCCATTGCAAGTAGACTCTTTACGCTCAATAAGTAACTTTGTGCTTCCTGTTACATCCCAGGAATGTCGGCTTTAATGCTTACTCATCATCCTCAACATCAGTTACATCAGAGGTATTAGGCAGTCCGCAAATATCATTTTTAGAGAACGGCTGCCTCTAAATGTGTGTTTTAATATATTCCAATCAAATCCTTTTTTAAGGGCTTGTTTTTTCCCACGTCTGTCTGAAAGTCTGTATGGAACTCTAATAAGTCTTTAGTAGGAGGATGTTACTTACTTTATTATTCTTATGTCAGCTGTGTCGGATTAAAGTTTAGCTGTATGTTAGTCCGTTTCTGATTATTTTCACGAAGCGCTACCACATACATCTTCCTAGCTCATATAAAGTATTAAGTATTCAGACCTTTTTGGAATGTAATTCAACCATTTTAAGTGAACCATTTTAAATGTAATTCAACCAATGTAAATGAACCAGCAAGAGCGGTTATTAGACTTGACATGGTCTATATGCTAGTATAAGTATTATTTGATTAAACTCGTAATTATATTTCGAATGAATAATTGAACGAAATGATATCTTACAAGCAAAATAATTAAATGAATGTTTTATCTGGCATATGTATCTAATAAGATAATTGAATCGTTATAATAATTATGTGATTGAATGCTGTCACTCATAACGTGTGAAGCATGAATCCGATTATATATTGTACTTTTGGGTGACTATATCGTAATATATTCTGAAGTTTTATGAAGAATAAATTATGAGAAGATTGAGAGAAATGAGTTTCAACTAATTGCAAGATGAAAATTCTCGAAGCTTTCAGAGAGATTTTTAACGAGCTTCGCAAAACGCGACCTCCTCAAGGTTAACAATACGACATGTTACATCCTTCTTTTTGCCAGGGATGGGTGATTGATAATCGAGATGTCGAACTAAAATCTCAGGCGACGATTGGTCTCGTCTTCGATTTTTGCCACCAATTTGCAAAAATTAGTCTCATTGGATCTTCATGTTAATTAAACAAATTATCACTTCATACTTCTTAATTGTTTCATTATCAAATTATAGATTTGTTATTGAACACTAATTGTACTAAATATTTAATGTATGAAAGTTTGGACATAAGTTACGCACGCACCTACTAAACTGCTCAATAAATTTCATAACATTTGTCAAGTGAGAGTGGACGCAAGATAATTACTAGTTAATTTGTCGAATCTGTTTGAACATTCATGTCATTGCCATTTCCTCTCGAAATAGAGGTTAAGGAACTCGTTTTAAATATTGTAGGTTATTAATAATTTTGTGCCGAAGATCACTTGGAGTGGGAAAGACTTTTTTAACACAAGAATCTCATCTCCTAAGTTTAATAGACCTTTTATGCTTAGCACATTCGAATCGGGATAAACTGGCTTTAAATAAGACGTGTAAAAGAAAAGCCAATATAAATTGATGAGTTTTCTAATTTGAATAATGTTCAAGGATGAACAAAAATTGTCTTTATAAATAAGTATAAAATTACTGCGGAAATGGATTTATTATTTTATGAAGTAATTAGATTAGTATGAATTTACTATTTTTGCAAAATTCTAACAAAATCCAACTACTTATTTAATAAGAAAAACACTTCATAGTTACATTTTAATACGTCTTCAAAAATAATAATTTTACTCAACCGTATATACACATAAACATAAATACTTCTATCATTACAACTTCCATATTGAAAATAAGCATATTTTTTGATACTTGCGAAATCTGTCTCGACATTCCACAAGAACTAATGAAGTACTGAAAACGAAACACTTAATTAAAATTAACTTCGAGTTAGGTATTCATTCGCGATGGCTTTCCAGTCAGTTGGGTCATCTTCTGGGTTCGGTTTGGATTTCCTTAGCTTCTTCAGCAAACCCCATCCGTCTGCTTTCTCAGTTGAGGTAACGTAGTGGTTGTTGGGATCTTGGGCAATGGAGTAAGCGCCCAGTGTCAGGCTCTGCACCAGACGGGCAGAAATCAGGGTCTAGAAATCATCAAAATTATTATTAACACGTTATCGCTATACCACATATCGTCTATGTCGTAAAGCTTAGTTTTTCCAAAATATTTAAACCTCAAGCGGTTTTTTATATTGTATAAAATAATCAATAAATAATTTAAACAATCGAAAAATCTTTGCTAGACTATAAAATATGGACTATGTATCTATAAAATGTTAATTTAACTACTTTGAAACTAGGTGGCGATTGAGTGTCATTGAAGCTTAAGAAGTTACAGCTAGATGTCGCTGTAATACAGACTAGGCCTTACTTTAAGTAGGCGGTATTCGTCGTCTGGCAATCGCCTATTGACTGTGTATCCCGCTAGGACCAAGCCACCCGAGCGAAGGTCTCCAGTAAGCAGCATCACGTAGGTCATGGTGATGGCCAGCTCAAAGACATAATAGCTGTACTGAATGTCACCGAAGTCGAGAACACCGGAAATGCGATAGTCCGTTTTACTAAAAGTAAATTACATGGAGCTGTTAGTACCACTTGTCAATGGTGATTTTTCAGGGTGAAATAATATTTGGGCCACGCTCAGAATAAAAAAGATGCCTTATAATGAAGAAATCACATAATACGAGGACATTGATGTGTTAATTGTAAAGTTGAAATATGTAAATTGGATGTCTTGATATAGTTGTTTTATTTGCCTGCACTTTTTGGTGTTAATTTAAAATTTATCAAATATTACTAATAAGTAAGATCCATAAGTAGTCTTCGGTTAGCGGGTTAGGTCATGAAGCTGACAGCTGAAGCTTTCATTTTCTGGCAAAACCACGGTTTTTTGGTGATTTTTCGAATTAATAGAAAGAAAACGAGACTCGATCGCACGGCCTGCGCTGATTTTCTGTAACTTCCAATAGCGAACCAGACTTCAATGTAACGTGTTCCCAATCCCATACAACTCTTTCAATATATGTACATCATTTTTAATTGGGATCACTGTCGCACATAGAATATCGATACAAGCTTCGGGCTGAGAACAGCTTTTTCTATGATTGCAATTAATTAAATTATCATGATTGTAAAGCATATTAGTCTATTAACGCACAGCGCATAAAGTTTCTCACATAAGTACCAACACCGCAAGAAAAGTATAAATACAAAGGAAGCTAAGGGAAGCCAAGTGGAGCCCTTGGCTTACCTCAGAATGACTCCGTTTAGTATTTGACAGCAAACCCTCAGAACAGTTGGAGTCAATTTCCTATTGCGAAAACTATTTGATAAATTGTATTAATTGCGATACAATTTCAATGCTCAATGCAGATTTGCACTTTTTTATGATCCGTGTTTGGTTTAGTAAGAAATCATGTTATGTTATGACTCAATAAGTAAAGCTGTACTAATAAAAAATTGTAAAATCGTCTCACTTGGACCAGATTTACGAATAGACTATCCGAATCTTTTTAAAAGGTCATAAGCTTTATAAGTTAAGAAAAACAAATCGATTGCAGGAGAAAAACTTAAAAAATGATGTATCGTTCTGATTTCTATCCTCTACAGTCTATACTGATGAGATACCTGTTTGGTACTTTAGAGGTGACGAGGATATTCATCTCGTTGATATCTCCATGTATCACCCCCTTCTCTAGTTCGTCAAGACGAGGTACTATTGCGTATTTAAATTCTTCTATTACCTGAGAACAAAATATTCCATGTCGATGAGATATTCATAGAGTATAGATATTCGTAATGTAAAGCTGAGTCTTTTATTTTTAAATACAAATGAAACTCTGTCTCATATTTCTGATTTTACAAATCCACCGTTGGCCATTGTATTAGCGTTTTGTAATAGTTGTAAAGTTTTTAAATACTATTCAAAACACTTTGCAAATTATTATGAAAATATTTAAATAGGTGGTTTGTTTTGAATTCCATTAAAGTGTATGTGAATTTATGTAGTTCTGTAAAGATTAAATGGATATACAAAATATATGACTTTTAATTTTTATAATTGAATTAATACCTCTTCAACCAAGTCGAGCTTTTCAGTATCCTTGATGACGTATTTGAATTTCTCCAACTCCGGGACCTTCGTGAGCATCCATATGTGCTCGCGGGAGACCAGACCAGAGTGGTTAAAGTTCTGAGGAAAGATCAAAGGTATTATTTAATTTAATCCACAAACTAGTTTTTTATCATTATTTGTAATAATAATAATAAAATCCCATAAAGTAAAACAGTTATGACTACACACCAAATTCACACTGATTTAAAAAATTATTATAAAAAAAGGTTCTGACTTATATGGACCCCGTTGGAATAAAAGCCTCCAAAAATTCCAAATCATTTGTTGTCGTAGACCTCCTTTCACCTGCTGTCATCACGATTTCGTCATCCCATCTAGCACAATGTTTACAGTACCTGTAGTTTGTTGTCCAAATTGGCGACGA
Source organism: Pontia daplidice (assembly GCA_963693355.1). Taxonomy (NCBI): domain Eukaryota; kingdom Metazoa; phylum Arthropoda; class Insecta; order Lepidoptera; family Pieridae; genus Pontia; species Pontia daplidice. Next base: position 139,618 of record CAVNZL010000011.1, on the reverse strand, counting down.
ACTCTCCAAGTTGATAGAACAGGGCCTCGGACCTGGGCACATCCTTCAGCAGCTCGCCTGGTACGTACTCTAGTAGACGTACTGCGTGCTGTTTACCACCAATGTTCTCCACCGAGTGCAGATGGCCGAATACATTGCGCACGGGCTTTGGACAGGTCACTGACCGTGTGACTGAAATCAAATAATGTTATGTAAATATGTGTCTGCTGAACGTTATGTAATGGGAAAATCGTATTATGCCTTATGTTTATAAATTATTGCTCTTATTTCAACCCTGAAAATATAGTAAAAAAGCCAGATTTCGGTCAAGGAACTAGTTATTAAGACTAAGTAATAAATATTTGAGAAAGATGTCGAGAGACGTTAAATATTGGCTTCTAGAGTGTTGAACAATAGTAATCTTTACTTGAGGTGAATGCGCTGACTGCATTTCACGGCCAAAGTAATAAAATGAGGTAAACGAGAAACGATATACTCGTATATATTTAAAAAGCTGCTCAGTAGGAATCTTTGGAAAAAATAATATTTTTCAAATTCCTATATACGTGATGTCAAAGATGTAATCGTATTTCCAGAGCGGTTTCAACGAAATAAAAATCTTAAACTTACGTAGAAAATTCATAATCTCATTTTGCGCCTCTACCAAGCTGACATTTTGAGAATCCATAGAGTTCATAATTTTCAGAACATATCCGTGAGGCGAGTGGTTGGTTATCAGAGGATTTTTCACGTTTGGATCTTCGATAATCTTGTAGTTCTTGTCGTCGTAGCCATTCATTTCGATGAGCTCCAACACTGAGATACCGTACAGCCTTTCCACCAGCAATTTGACCCCTTCATGGTCGATGATAGGCCGAATAACCGTTCCCGGTTGTAATAATGTTGCTTCTGACATTTTTATCTAAACAAATTATTTTTCTTTATTTTTTTACTTTATCTTGGTTTGCCAATAAATTTATGATGGAAGAAGTACTTATATAATGTAATAATTATATACTTATAATGCTATAAAGTTACAGTTTGTATTTTATTATCAACACCATCAAATTAGTGGCTTACATTAACAGAGACAATTTTCTTTAATTTTTAATGGTAATATAAAGAAAAGTAAAATTTAAATTAATATATTTTAAGGGTAATTGATTGATCACCATTGAGTTTGTTTAAATAGGCATTTTATCTTTTGTCGTGATAAGATCCGCGAAGCCAGGCCCTCTAGCGGGAGAATTCTCAAACATTCATCACATGATGCGGAATGTTTTTAATAAAAATAAATTTAACAAAAAGAGTTTTTACAAACACGACTCGAAGAATAACAGATGCTATTAAGAGAAATTCACATCGTACAATAATTCCTTGTTATCATAACAATGAGATATATAATTAATTAGTAGTTTAATTATTGATTATAGTTTACCCCTTTAAAACCAAAATATTTAGGTTCACAAATATATGATCCAAATAATCTCTAATATTTAATTAAAAATAATAAACTAATTCGAATACTATGCAGTATTAAGTACACCTCGTGATGCCACACATACCTCACTATCCACACCGAGGTTTAAAGATGAACTGACGATACAAACAAGGACCAACAACTAAACAAATTCATTACACCACTTGACTGATAAACGAGATGGGGCCTTATTACGTATCTGTTTGTGCGTGTGTGGCGATTAGCGAGTCTGCGTTAGACGGCTGTTGTTTCTTTTAATCTCTGACTGAATAAAGATTAACTTGCTAAAGTGCTTTCCTCAGAACAATAGTGGGTTTTAATACTTGATACACGAAGAATACGACGAGCTTAAACTATGTTATTTTTAATAGTCTAAATGGCCCTTGAAGTGTATATGACAATGACTTATCTAATAGGTGCCAATAGCCACTTACAGTACAATCGTGAATAAACACTTCACACGATAGAGTTACAACTTGCTCATTTATAGTTCAATACACTCTTCGTATACGTTCGTTCCACATTATTTTTCGACTCTTTAACACTACGAATAAGTTTATAGTTAATTCTATATAGATATTGCATAATTGCAGTAAAATATACTTATTTTAAATGTTAATAAATACTAGTTTCTTTTATTTAAACTAATATTTCTTAAGGGTTCTTAATATTAATATTATAATGACTATAAATAAATTATCTAGATTATTTGTTCATTATTTTTAGCACAGTCCGTGTGTTGCGGTGAAAACACCGTAGGTATGTACCATATACTTAAGTCCTTTTCCCAAAAATATTAAAAAAATTTTTTAATTGTAATGTAAATAAAGAATTGTGTTATTATTATTATTACAATAAATTTGTTTTTCTATTAGTATTTTATCAATATTCATTGCGAGTGCCTTGAAATTTATAATGCAATTTTTAAAAGGAAAACGCCTTTTTAAAAACTGATATTTAAGTTACTGTGTTGATTGTAGCCGTCGAACAGCAAATTAAGCGCCGCAAGGAACTGGGAAGGCCACAAACTCGGCAGACATCACGAAGCAAGCGATTAATTGGAAATAAGAAAGGGGATGAAATATAATTCTTTATAGAGCCTCGTTATATATTATATAATCTAAGTAGGTACTCTCATTATTTTGATGTTCATGTAATGTGTGGTAAGTACATTACATGAACATCTTACAGTAACTAATCCTTTTTTATTATAAATCCTTAATATTGATATAACGGGTTTAGCTTTATATATTTTAATTTCTAAAAACAATAGAATTTCGGTAAATAAATGTACATCTTTTTATCATAATCACGTCATTTTGATTGATTTCTTGTATGTTTTGAGCTGACCTTGAATTTCCTTACGATAAGAATGAAAGCGTTGAATGTGACCGATAATGATTTACTTTTACGGTGTGTAACGGCGGAAAATATATATTTTATACAGAAATACGTGTTATGCATTTAATGGAATGTTATTTTCTATAGTATTCAGCTTTTCGCGCCCTCTGTGGACATTTCTTTAAATTGCCTTACAGACGTTACACGAAGCGTTGTAATAATGTTTCCACAGATGGCGCGCGAGCACCATTATAGTTTAATATATCTTTCCGCTATTCGATGCAAGAGGGCGCTAGCAATGCATACTTTTAATAAAATGTAAATTGGATAGCTTGCTCTATATAATATAATAATAATATGCTTTGTGACAGATAATTTTAACTTTAATCGTTTTTTATTCCTGTAATAATTAGTTTTACTCTTGTGCTAGAAATATTCCTTATTTTCCTCCGACATATAAACTAAATACAACTAACATATCCTAAATCCTAAAATATTAATCGGTTTATCTACTATTAGCTTTTGTTTTATTATATTAGATTGTGACATTTTTTAATTTAACTATCTATCCTATTAACGAAAGGATTATTTTTAATAATACGGTTAATAACCAGATAAATAATAACTTTATTTATCACGTTCAGCTTATTCAATCAAAGAAACTATGTATTTATCATTTCAATTCTACTATTACACATTGGGACCTATGTGAAACTTATTTTTTCCATGTTCAAATTCATTCTCATTAAATTTATCGCAATGAAATTCGGTAGTCAATTTAAAGAACAAAGTACTTCAATTAGAGAGGCGTCGCCCGATGTGTTAATTAGTTTAGAATGGAATGCGACACTAATCTGTGACACGCGGCCATGTCCGACTCGCATCCCTACATTTCATTTGGAAAAAAACGCCGCTTTTATCGGTAACTGGGATACACTCTTACTGCTAGTACCAGCGTATCTACATGCTCGATAAGCTTCTCCACATCGAGCAATTACGAAGATGGCTTCGACCATGTGTATTGAAACTTGCAAGTGTACACTTCAAGTTATACAACATATATATAAGACTGCTTTCATGGTAGTTGGTAAGCTTTAGATTAATAACGTATGTGGTTCGTGACTTTGCTGTGTAATGGTTAATAGGCGGTTTCTATTAATTTTAGTAGTAAGAGTTTAGTCTAATTACTAACATTTGCCCGCGTCGCAAACGCTCGCTACATGTAGTGGCATGAGGTGACAAAGAGGGATCACGAGGGTGGAAAAAAGATTTTAATTTGTACTTAATGTTGAAGAGGTGTGGCGGTGACAGCACTACGCGACCCTGATATTATTTAAATTGCAATTTTTTATGTTTGTTTATTAGCCGGGTAAAGGGTTTTGTGTTTGTAAACGAGAACTGCCACGTATCAATAATGGCGAGGGGGTAACGTAATCGACAGATTTCTTATACACGACATTGTATGCGATGCTTTTCGTTATTAATCAACGAATTTGGTATTGGACTTACTACAATTATTTCTACGACATTAAATAGGAACTTTACAACATAATATGTCTGAACTCTCCTTTTGCACATCCCAACTGCACATGAGGTGCTGCTACATTTTTTTATTGATAAATCAAAAATATTTTTAATAACCTCGTATTTTATTTGGCTTTTTCATGCTAAGCGATGTTATTTCCGGCAAGTTGGATCTTCCTTCTCATAAACTTTTCAGAGTAGAAGAAATATACCTGTTGTTGTACGAAAATTGAAAAAACTTTTTTGTATATTTGGTTGTAATATTTCCTCGAATACGATTTCCGTCCTCGACCTGCGCCCTCTTACAATAAAACACTCAAATCAAAACAACCACAATCTTGTGAGGCTTCACAAAATAATTAAAAGAACACTGTACAAGCAACGGAAGAACACAAGATTGGTATTGAAAAGAGATGGCCTTATACAACTCCAAACGCAAAAGAGGAAGAGGGATATATTGTCGAATACAAAGCCAAGTAATTGTAGACAATGGTACTGAAAAAGACGTTCTTATAACAAGATCCTATCTTCGTACGTTTTGCCCGAGGACCTCAGGACTAAGTTACGCACGTGCTTCAAGAACAGCAAATGGACCCTAACGCATTGGCATAAAGATCAGATTCTACGAAAAACAGGTCTGCCTATGTTGGTGCAATGTACGCGACTTTGTGAACGCATTTGAAGCGTAAAACTAGATTTTGTCAAAGTATTATCGTTCGGCGTTACTTGAGCTGTGGCTGTGTGGGCCTTTCGTTACTGGGGAGGTCAATTGCCTGGTTTTCTTGAGTCGCGTTTGATGTAAGTACTTCTTAATGTTTAATTTAATTGTTAGTTAGGTATGTCTTTTGTTTTGGGATAACACTAGGTGAGGTTTTGGTCTTCTGTGTATAAGGTTTATTCTCATAATTGCGACTGTTTTAAGATTTATTCTTAAGTTACAATTTGACCTTTTGGGTGCTGATATCTAACTGCTACATTGGATCTTGAAAGTTTTGTAATTGACATAAAAGATAAGTCTGCCTCACTAGATAAACCACATAAAATGATTAGAAAATTGTAGTATGTACCAGTTCGCAATTACCGACACGCATGCCAAATGAGAAAAGCTGCATTAATCAGGCGCAGGAAATCACATTTCCTTTTTGTTTCGCGTAATTCGGTGCCTAAGTAATAATAGCTACCCCATCGCCGCGGAACACTTACGACTGAGGAATTTGTATAAAAATGCGAATATAAACGATATTATTGCACATCCCGGCCCTCGCCTGTACGTGATAGATGCGTCTTGGGAGTCAGGGTTGTCACCGCACAGTTCATAAATGTTGATATTGTTCAATTTGACTTAGTTTAAGAATCGGAGACAAGGGTTAGTTTAACCTATTCTGCACGTAGTCGAGGTGCAGGCCAAGTTTGAAGGCAGGCAAATTATTTACCAAAATCAAACGAATGGCTTGATGATCTTTTTGGATTAGAATATAACTCATCCCATATTATGGTACAGTTTAAGTGTAGTATACAGTATCCTAATACATATTTTTATTAGCATTTATAAAGAGTTCAGTAATTTAATATTAAAGCGTCACTATATTTGAATAAAATGACCGAGCACTAATGAGCTGATTTGCGTCAGCCCTAAATAACCGAGTGACCCCAAGCTGTTAAAAAGAGATAAAAAAGTAATAAAACGCAATGCACAATAAAAAGCATGCGGAAGGGTTCTCCTCCACGACGATCATCGCTCCATCTCCTATGGCTTCTTTATTTTGCCAAATCAAGATAAGCTGTTTACACGAAAATGGTCAATGTTAATCTTATGAAATCCTTGCTTACAAAATACACTCTCATCATTGTTATTCCAATAAATACATATGCTTCCGAATCTAAGATATACGATGATTAAATACGCCGAACAGGAAAGTCGATAATTACATACGATGTTGATACAATTCAGTATGTCACAGGCCACGGAAGCTTACATTCCTAGTGGCCCAGCCGCAAGGTGCGAATAATCCCTATATTATATATATAGTTGTTTAGTAATTTAATAAAGAGATATTTTATGAAAAACCTAAACTAGCTGCTTAAAGGTTAACTAAATAGCGATTAGGGATATAATTTTGATGGCTTCTCGGAGCTAAATCCATGTGTCACTACGATTTTTGTCGAAAATATGAAGGCGTTGTAATATGCTTGCGACATTCGATGGAAGAGAGAGAGATCGGAGGGTTACAACCACAGCTAGTATTGGAAGTGAGTAAAGCGCGGAGTTTAATGTGAAAATGTGAAATAGAGGTCGCCGTCGGCGCATCACAGATCACGGCTAGTGAAGTGGGCAGGCGCAAGTCTCGAGTGGCGCAGGAGCGGACTTCGGAGCGCTTATTCATCTGCCGTAGGGCTCGCTATTCAATAATTTTGGGATTCAATTTATCAAGACATTGGAGACATTCAATCAATATATAGCAATTTATTTTTGTGAAATTCGTAACTATATAAATTTTATGAAGTATTTTGACTCTGGCCTTGAGGCGATATGATTACATGACGTTTAATTAAAAACCATCACCCTTTTGAACAAATAGTCAATTGTTAAAAGCACTATATCCGTGGCAGGAGGTGTTTGAGCACGCGTTACAAGGTTTTTGAAAATCCGTCTCTGTATTGCCACCATGCTAGTATTTTGTTAGTCGGCAGCTTTGTTACTCCGAGCTAGATACTCCCTCTCTCTCGCACGTTAGCTGCTAGACAAGGAGGTCCGTCGCGGGACACTTGCTGGCACAATATTTGAGTACTTCGCTACAATGCACTCAAAAAATTAATATTTGTACACTTTCAGCTCAGAATAGTTCACTTTTTTGAATTCTTTGGAAGGTTGGACAACCTTGGCTATCAACTGGTTTCGTCTGAGGCTGGACGGCTTCGAAATGTACACCTGACACCCAAATTCGTTTAATATGAGTATGCACACTCAAAACTAAACTAAAATAATTAGAAATGTGTATTAAAATTTAAATTCATAGATAAGTATGGAATAATAGTTCTTATCGTTATCGACTCTTTATGACAGCTATCACTCCAACTTGAGCAATACATATTCGTATTTAGTAAATAAAATGTGTGTAAAAGGTTCATGTCAGCTACACTTAAACTCTTTTCTTAGCGAAATTTAGAGTGAGTGCCCGTTTCAGCCGCATATTTAGTTATACAACTTTAAATTTGTAGTTTTATCTTGTCTTCATAAAAATCTTTACGCAAACACGTGATTAGTTAAAACTGTTTGAACAAGAATTCCTAAGTAAATTGATGATTAATATTGATTTAATCAAGCGATTTACTGTAGTCTGTAGGAAATATCTATTAAAAGTTGGCCAACAGTTTGTTCAGCGCTACGCGGATAGCGGCTACTTAACAGTACGGTCAGCAGAAAGTTCCTGTGTTTACAATGTTATCCAAAAATAACCAAAACCATTCTTTTGCTGCTCATTTTTAGCTGTGGAGCTGAAACTAAACGACGCACCTTAAGTATTAATGGCCTGATCATTTCGGTTTAAACAAATTATATTAGAGGGATCTCGCTGCAAAAACAAACAAATTTACAAAGAAGTAAAACATTTTTTTTTTCTATTCAATTTAATTTACTCACTACGAAAGAGTTTAAGCAAAGCTAACAGCTCAAAATATAGTTAATTTCCAATAATATTGGATCTTTGTTTAAGCAGGCTGCATTACGTTTTCGTAGAAAATGAGTCTACTGTCTGTATGAAATTTGAGAAAATTTTTAATATGCTGTTAAACTGGAAAACACATTAGATGAGTTATGTACACACACAAGTATACATAAACATTTCGATATTCTAGCGAGTGACGCAACTAATCCCAGCTTTATTTCATTAGCATTTTAAGGAATTTAAACATGTACAGTCACCAGAAAAATTTCTTTAAGACGAAGCAAGATTTAAACGTGAACAGGTACTAGTCGGTGTATATGTTAGGTTCTCGAAACACGCGACGACAATCGAGACATATTTTTTCATGTTTACATGTAAAACTCAACTCTAAATTTACAAAAAAACTTCATATATACATACTTTATTATCAAAAGTAAGTTCTTAAAATTCATAAGGTCATATTAATTACATTACATTATACACTTATGAATTCCTAGTTATTTTTGGTATTTTATTAACTATTTTAAAACATATTAAATGTAATCAGAAATAATAAATTAAACTTTTGGCTTTAAAGAAACTATCAATCATTATAAGTATATTGCTTCGATTCTTGCTTCGAGACAACGTGCGTGAGTCACGCCTGCATAGCATTCGCGCTATCGTCACTTCCATTAAGCCATAACTATTATTACACACTAACGTATTTTTTGAAATAAGCTCCACTTTTTTGAACGTTAAAATATTAAAATATTTGTGATTTACGTTTACTGGCGGTTCAAGAATCAAGCGCGTAAAGCCCTGAGACAAAACGGTGTTATTATTTAAGGAACGACGCCAATATTCGTACTTACTTCCTCAGGGCCTTCTACTTCCCATAAAAAAGATAAAACCGGTGAAAGCAATGTTGTCCGCGCCTGTCCGCCTCGGTAACGCGATCGGCTCTCCGGTTGATCACCTAGCGGCGTCTATTTGTCCTCGATATTTGTCCACTACCCATACAATATTTAAACTTTTAGAAACTCACATTTAGATTTTTACTGCGCACGTACTAAAATAAATACCACTTTTGTGACAGTGTACTAGTACTTTATCTCACCGAGGTATTTGCGGAAATTAACTTTCTCCTTTCTCAATACTTAAATACTTTTTATATCTTTCCGCAATGCATTTAAAAATAGGATTTAATTGTAATGACAACGGGTTACTGTCATTTAATACTGCTCAACCTCAGCTGGTAACCGCAATGTTAATTGTTCAAATAAAGTCCTAAATTCAGTCAAGTCACATGCAGTTTCGACGGGAGAGGAATTCCGCATTTGATTGTACTATATTATATATATTAGAAGAGAGTTTAATACATTCTGTATGTTAACATTAAATTTAATTCTAGACCTCCATTATTTTGAAAAAAAACAAAATAAGTTAACTTCCACTCATAATATTATAACCGATTAGCCAATTGAATGAGGCATACATCGCTAGAAAAGCTCACGTTTTAATGGAGTTTAATTATGTTTCATAAGGATCTCCAAAACACTTATTTCATTCAATGAAAACTTCAACATAATAGCAGGTAAAAACGTATAACCACTGCACATTGATCCACTCCAAAGCCCAACAACATCGTATTTCTGTAGCAATATTGGACCCGCTTTGAGCTTCCAGAGTTCGAGATATATTGGACCCATTCGAAACTAAAGACATATCAATTACTTATTGTTGAGAAATTATTGCAGAATCGACTGAATAAAAACTTTTTATTATAACCTTTGTGCTACCATTTTATTTATATTTGTATTCTTTAGTATAATGGTATAAAGGCCATTTTTATTTTGTATTTATTGTGCGTGGGAGATAGCTTTAGGGTTTGTGTTTTGTTTGTTATTTTAATTTCTTTTTGTCGTGGTTTCTATTCAAGATTGACATGTGACTGGTAATTTGGTTCTCAATACATTTGCGTACGAAGTATAAACTTGATATTACCGAAAGGGTTATCAATAGGTTTAGTCTATGTAGGCCGTAGCCGTGTGGTATTGAATGGCTCTTTTGTGTCTAGCTTCCGTTGTTTTCAGCTATATTGAATTAAGTTAAAAACATTGCCAATAATTGTAATGAGTTTTTCTTACTATTGAGTTGTAGAGTTTTTGCACACAGTAACCAAAGAGCATCGGACGAACAAAGGGGCTTCGCAAATGTGAGGTGAAGTGTGTAATCTAATTGTATCGACCTGTGCGTATTTGTGGTAGCAGGTTGTTTGCACAATTTACAATTTCACGCCGCATCAAACTCAAGGCCAGCATTCGCCTAGACATCATTTGTATAGATTCTGTGAAGTCCTGGGCGGATTATTGACACCAACAAAATCATGAAAGAGATTTTACTAGTTTTTATAAGTTGGTAATTGCAACGTAAATTTATTTTTAGCTATCGTCGTTTCGTCTTTGTATTTTAATATCGCTGCAGTAGCTTTTTAAATAAATGGTTTTTAGAGAATCAACTCAAACAAGTAATTAACTAAGCCTTAACAATCGCGGTTAACAATCGTCAGCATTGAACATACTCCAAAACACTCAATTGTACTATTTTTAGCATCACAATGACTGAGGACTTTCAGACGTAACACAAAAGTCACGAACAGTTAAATATCAATTAGCGGTTTAAAGCCCTCCAAGCTTTTAACCACGCCCCAAACAATTACACAATAAGCGATCGTTAAACATTTAAAAATCTTTTACTTAAAACTATAATTATATCGACTCTATTACAATGAAATAATCGTTAATTTTGAGCGTAATTCTTTGAGGGGTCATCGGGAATTGGTTCGATAACAATAATCATTAAGGGTCTCACAAAGGAAATAATAAAACAATTACCCAAGTGCAGAGTCAATGGATATCGTGTGGCGTAGTTATTGTATTTTTTATTGATTTTTTCATTGTTCGAAGTGATTTTGTAGGTAGGGCATTAGGTGCTCGCCACGAGAAGTTGCCCCAGCATTTACATAACCGCTTTCATATAATTTTTGATTAGGGGATGACATAATACGAATCATTGAAATACCATGTAATTGTTTATTACAATTACATTTTCATTATCAGCGTGAGTCCAAAAATTAATGAATAACATTATTAATAAAGGATTAAGATTATACAAGAAGGCTTTAGGCATTCAATTAATCATAGACAATCCGTTTGGCACTCTACTTCCATTGAATCTTAAAAGTCACCTCTATGACCTGAGCGAAGCCCGTTTCGAGTGATAAAAGATATATTTTTTTATAAACGGATCATACAAGACAGAATGGTATCATAGATTTAATAAGTACTGTCTTGCGATTTGGTGTACACGTTTTTAACCGGCATTTGTCTGCAAAAGTATCATTGTGTCTAAGGTTAACCCACTTGTAAGCACCTGCGAAGCCTTTAACGTGGGAGAGATTAAAGATATGACTTCACTTCTCTACCGTTTCCTTGGAAGTGGAAAGAGACGGAAAACAGATGACAATCACCTCTTGTGCAATAACCCGCGAAACCTTTGTTACCGAAGATGCTTATCGGCGGTAGGATATTGGTTATTGAGAACGATTATAGGCAAGTTACAAGGTTATTTTACGTTTTTTGTTGCGATGCCGATTATCTCCAAGCCCCATAAGCCTTCCGACCAACGTCATACGAGTTACGAGTAATTTGTATTAAATACTTTGTGTTCGCCCCGTGTAGTATGCATAAATATATCTCCCTCTCTCGTATTTCGTATAACGAATTATACATACGAGTATTGAAAGCAATAAACATACAGAAGCTCGTATATCCTCACATTTTGCATCGACACGGATTGTGTGTCGATTAACTGGCAATACTTGTGCACATCATATTTTATATTCGGATACGAAGTCATGGAAATGACTCTTCACAGATGTCAAACTTATTTTTCGTTCAAGTTTTAGTTGCTCGTTTACATAACGGAATGGATATACCAATTAACGAAACGCTAATCTTTGTAGAAAATGGCCCCACAAAGTCGATTATGGTCACTGATGGTGGGTGTCTGTTTAAAGATTTAAGCCGTTGGCTCTTAACGAAGACCAGGCACAAGTTGTCCAAAAACCTCTAATTTATGACTCAAGCCAACGTTTAAACTTCTTACAAACATGAATCTAGATAAAGCCACGTCCACACAGGGCTACCCTACCGCTGTCAGCGACACTCACCCGGTAATTATTTTTATTATTGCCTCCCCCCCTTCATAGCACCCCTCTCACCCTTTTGGCCACAATATTTTCATTTTCCCTTGATCGATGTGTGCTCGTAATTAATTTATTTTTGATTGGTGGCGTATTAAATGTATGTTGTGGTAATTAATGTTAATCAAAATTATATTTTATCATATTTTACGAGTAACACTTGAAAATAAGTAGTTAGAAATTGTTATAATGTCGTTTATGGAATGCATACATACTCTCTTTCTTAATCTGATGTTAGAATAGAAATTAATATAAACTTCTTATTTTGCCATTGAAATAATGTTCAATAAGTCAGTTGAAGTTCTAATAACAACTATTACCAACTAAGAGAAAAGACAAGCTTCGTCATAGTGAAAACATTAAATGATTTTAAATCTAAATTCTTGCAAATTCAACATTGGCTTGATTAAAATGTCGCGCCGATCTTCGTTTTAAATGACTACTCGATATTCCAAAGTTAATAATGGCATAAGCCATCCCTATCTCACGCCAGACATCTAATATTTCCATCTCATTCGGAGCAAGTTATTGTAATAGTGAGAGTTCGGTAAAAAGTATTGAATTATAGCGTTGGGAGAGCTTCATGCGAAAGAACTGATTTTAAATACTATAACCATAAAAATTATTATTAAACTTATGAACAATGATGGTATAAATTGGCAAAAGGCAGACTTCGAGATTATTTTATGAGTCTAGTTTTCTAATATGTATTACTAATAATTATTTAGTTGAGTATAATATTACATACCACTAAAATGACCTCTCCTAGTAATGGCATTCTCCGTAACCACCTCTGAACAAAAAGTGAGAACATTTATAGGCCTGCTACGCATCCATCCATAAAGTGGGGGTCCATGGCGTGTGGATTTTGCCGTCATAGCTGATCCATGGACCCGTTTATAAAAATCAAAAACGGTAATATCTTCTAAGGTATATACATAGAATTTATGTGAGTCTGTATGTATATATTTCAATGTAATGTGAAATTATCTTAATTGCAATTTATATAGCTTTGCATAATATTGTTCCTGCTGCAGAGTCTATAGTAGATCGTAGCACTCCGTAGCAGTTCGTAGCGCTGGTAGTAAACCAGACAGTGTTTGAATTTGAATTATACATAAAGTTGCCCAATAACTTGCACTCCGAGCCCATTGTGTTGACAGGGCTGCCTCTACATTGTACATTAAGCGTTACAATAAAATATTTCCATTAATATTTCGACTCATCCGACTATTAATAATTAAATAATGATAACTGAATACATTTAATATATGCTTAGTGCGTTAAAAGTAGACAGCTGATTATTTTAGCTGTGTACTGAACGTTTATATAAATATCTGAGCAATGTATACACAAGACATCTTGAGGAACTTCAGAAAGGGTGTGGGTGTATCAATAAATGAAAAACATTGAGAAAATGGTGGAAATTAATGGTGTCTAAGGCGAAATTTATCTCTATTGCCATAAATTAAATTAAAATACAAAAGAAGTCATGATTGATTCGAAAGGGAAATATTTAAGAATAAATGAACTTCCCACAAATACAATTGAAATGGAACATATAATCTGATTACTTTATTCCCACAAACACACTAACCCATTTCACCAGCCCTTCCGGTGTAGGGGCGTCACGTGGCTGGCCCATGACGATCAAAATTCAAAACTCATTAATGCAAATCCAACTATGGCTTAAAATTAAATGTATTTCTTCAGTCCATGTGATATAGGCTATTTTACTTTAGGGTAGGAAAGTTTTAAAGATATTCTTTGTTACGCTAATTTAGACTTTAATTGGTTGACCTAAAAAATACTTTGATGGATAAATTTATCAGCGCTATTAGGGGCTTTAATCATTTGGTTAAACTAATCTCTGGCACTTATGGGCTGCACGCTTATGTCATTTGCAATTGCTTTGATTTTTGAGTTCTAAAACAGGATTTAATTGTAATCATTGTTCGGTGGTAGTATAACTTATAAAAACAAATCATTTAAATATAACTTCATCGATAGTTAAAATTTAAAATCCAATTGATTACGTGTTTTATATACCTTTGAATATAACACATTGAAATCTGTCGTGTGTTTGACCAATATGAATTAATCTACGCTTAATTGTTAGGCGCTATGTATTTGAGCTAGCTTTTAAGTGCTCTCAATATCAATTATCGGTAGCAGATCAGCTGTCTCTTCGCTACCCCTATGTCTGTGATCACTCTTACAGGACCAATTCTGGACCATCATTTGTAAGCACCACCGGCGACTTTACTCAAGAAGAAATCATTAATCTGAGAAATGAGAGGGTGCTTTATATGATTTATTATTTAGTTGCCAAGATACATTTTTGATAAACATGACGTCTGCTTATAAGAGCAAATTGCACTAAAAACATCAGACGTCACTTGTCTAGGTATCTGTAATAGTAAACTAACTAAGCTCCTGGATGATGAAAAGCCAGTCATGTCTCCCTGTTGGTTACTTGCGAAGAGGATCAACTAAAATACTGATCATGTCAATCGTTAAATCTAAGTTGAGCGCTATCTTGCCGTCAACTTAACGTCAGCATCGGCAATCGGTGCTCAATGTCGGGAGTATGTAGGCCTGTCACCAGATAGCCTTTGTCAACGCTATTACTGAGGCTGTATCTCTAGATTCGAACTTCCAATTATGGGGGCGGAATGCACAAACCAAGTACTTCCAACCATTGACCTATACTAACCGATTTATTAGCTTATAAATAGCAATGTTGTATACTTTAAAAGATTAGTATATTAATACCATCTTAGGAACATCATACTAAATTAATAAGTAAAAATCACTTATAGAATACTTTTTTTTTTTTAAAAAATAAAAGTTGAAACTGTAGGGTAAGCTTGCCTACCGTTGACATTTCAACGATTTTTCTTTGTTGACCACTGCTGGGAGACCTGGATCCGGCGTTAGTATCCTTCGATACGATTAAAAATCTACTCTTTCCCTGAAGACAGGCAGAATCAAAGAATTGTTGATATAATGATCTATTTATTGAGCGAAAATTTATACAATCATCTATGTATAACGTACTTATTAGGTAAATCTATTACGAGATTACATTCTGCGCTATTTACATTATATATTCTACTGAACACTAATTATCTGAGTATTTCTTATTATTCTAATAGATATAAAATTTTTGTAATGTAAAATTTATTACTTATAAGTGCGCAAACAATTTTTTTTGAGAAGTTAAATAACTAAATAATTTCCTATTTTTTTCAAGAAATATTTTTCAAAACCATTTTAGTTTTCTAGTCACTATCGTAAAAATTATCTAACTACAAATATGATTTTTATTGATAGTATTAACCTGATATTTATAAAAGGAGCTCTGTATCTGCAATAAAAAGGTTTTAGTTATAAATCTTAAATAAAAGTTATATGACACTATGGAAAACATTTTGCTTCAATTCCAACCAGTAATTCAAGAGATTAGATCTTACAACCAAACGAGTCTTCTACTCAAATAGAAGTTTTATACAGGAGAAGATTTATACAGTATTTACATGAACGAACACACTATCATATTAATTTTAATTGAATGTGTCAACGCCTAAAATGGGTTCTTCTTGTGAGATAATGACTATGTTTATTACGTATACATAAGGTATTTATTTTTACATAACTAATACGTTTGACGCAATTGATATCGTGGCGTAACTGGCATTAAGAATGAATAATTCAACAAATTAGGCAAACACAAAATATAAATATTGTGTAAATTTTAATTTGTGGAAAAATACACTGTCCTATTTTGTATAAGACGTCAGAGTTCTTAAATATTAAATACGCTCTTTATGATTTAATCTGTTTTTATGATTTCGCTATGTAGCGATATTGTTCTGATGATACGACTGCTTTTGTAAGCATTATTTTGTATATAAACAGATGTAAACTGAATGATAACGGTACTTCTGCCATATTAAAGATTGCGAGATTAATATAACTTTAAATTAGGTAAATTTGAAATTATAAAAATTGGCCAATCTTAAATTAACACATGTAAACAAATTCTATCTACTACGCTCACTATTCAGAAGTAATATTTACAATATTTAATACAATACCTAAATCACCTAGGCTTCTATTTATCGAGTTCAGTTATAAATTATATAAGGAATATTCGTTACATATGTTAGTCTTAATTCAGATTCACAAGAGCCAATGAAAATATAAGCAATAATATTCGTCAAAATCATCTTCATTAACCGAATATACTTCAACAATAGTTTAATATTGAACAAAAATATTTCCTTACAATTTATTTGTAATATTAAGTTATGATAATATATTCTATGAATGCTATCCTATGAATATTTAGCTAAAAGAACGAAAAGCTCATTGATATGAGGCCATCTTAAATATTTACATTAAAACTGAAGACAGTTATAGGACTGTCCAATTTTTCAAACCCTAATCGGAGAAACCTTCATTATTGGTGTTGTCAGAGGTGGGTGATGTGCCAGGCGATGGTACTTGCAGCTGTCTTCCATACATCAACTCTGAAGGAGGGAGAAACGAAGACATGAACTCTGGAGGCGGTCTTATAACCGTTGGTAGATATCCCGTCCCGCTGTAGGGAGGCGTAAGGAATCTTCTTGAAGGCGAGAACTTAAAGCTGTGGTTAGAGATCGGAGAAAAGGCTGATTTGGACTGGTAGTTCATGTAAGGTGAATCTGGGGTCATGTAGGAAGACTCAGGACCGTTGACCATAGTTTCCATGGCGGCCACAACGTCCCCTTTACATCTGGCGAGGATGACTTCTATTTCCTGAGAGAAAATACAAAATGATGATAACCAGAAGTCTATTACTTGGAGGACGTTTTTGAAATAATGGTGGTATTAAGTCATAGGAGACGCTTCAAAATTATGATTAGTTGAGACCTCACCTGTCTGCTCCGCCTGGGAAAGACCTTAATGAGAACATCAACTGGTGACTTTTGGAAGTGCGTGGTCTCTTCCAGAGCTTCCGGCGTATGACCCTCCTGTTTACCACGCCTGTACTTGAAGTTACTGTCCCATTTATCGTCGTCTTCTTTCTTTACCTGTGAAGAAATAAAATTTCTATATACACTAAAAAGCTTACTAAGACATTTATACAACACAAAATCTGAATTGATTAGAATTCTGTATTATTGGTATACCTACTAATCAAATTGGGAACGAGAACAGCGCAGAAGCGGAGAACAACGCCGCTTACATGTTTCATAACTTAACGATCAATTAAATTTGAAGGAGTTTCAAGCGATATTGCTGGATTTAAAACCTAGCCAAAAATGATACCATATCTAGATCAACTACTTACAATATTATACTATTACAATATTACTACTTACAATAGTATAAGTATATAGGGTGATAGTAATCGCTAAGATTTTAATTTTTTAAATCAAAGAAGTCATGAAACATTGTAGACTGTAAAATAATTTTCACACAATTAGTGCAATGCCGCCTGTAGTGATGAAATGAAACACAAATCTGTCGAATGATCTTACCTCGTCCTGTCTTTCTTTGAGTGACAGATTTTCCGGCGTCAGGGAAGGCTCTGAATGCTCCAATTCTTCTTCCACGTTCAATTCATGGTCTGAAGGAGACTGAGGCGGGGGCGAGGCCAGAGGAGGAGTCTGGATCGGAGTTTTGGAATCCTGGGTCTCGGGTGGTGAAGGGCTGGAGCATACTTCAGTAATTCGGGCGCGCTTTTGTGCTGTTGACAAATACATAACATTGAGAGAGAGCGGTATGCCTAGTATTTACAGCTCTTACATATATTTTATAAACACACTTGTAATGACCGGCGGATGAGCTGACACCGGTGTAAAAAAATATCATTGCAGTATAGACGAGAAAGCAAAAAATACAGAACCAACAGAGTCGAATGAACTTTGAAACACTTTCCGTGTAACGTTGAAAGGTACATTGCGTTAAAAATACAGAACACCTCAGGTAAGGAGGGTCAAATATTTGCCTTTTAAGTTTTTGTTACTCATTTTTAAGTGTTGCATTTGAATATTTCATTTCTTGTTGCTTGTTTATAAAAGTCAATCCACTTTAGCTGTATGCAACTTAATTTGCACAAAACCAAAATGTGTTGGTTGTCTCGAACGAATCCGGGCTAGAGTCACGAGTTCTCAGTCAACAATAGTAAGCAAACGTCAAACGCGACAAGAATGCTTCGTTCGCTCACAGCACTGCAGCAATATTAAATTACAATTATCAAAAGCGACGCGGTTGTTTTGAGCAGTAGCGCTGTATAATGTAGTACAATAGAAACATTTGACGTTGTTCATTGTGTTTCGAGCAATTAGAAGCGGACTCGTTTTCAGTGACGTGTGCGAATTTAATGGTCGAACTTATTGTTTTTTTGAGACTCGAGGGCTGAGGGAACTCGAGTCGGGGGAAACACGATTCGATTACATTTCTCGTGCGACTAGTTCAACACAATATGCGCGATTTGATATCGGGTGAAAAGCGGATTTTTTGTTTCTTATTTTTAACGAAAATGTTTTTGATACGGCTTTTGGGGTTTTATTTGTTTCGAGTGTTTCGTTCGAATCGAGTGCCGAACGTTGGAAATAGGATTCGGCGAATATTGGTTTGTTTTTTTTGTAAGTTTTAAGTGGAATTCTACGCGAACAACAAAATATTGTAAATACTAAAGCTTTTGTAACTAAGTAACCAGTATCAGACAGAATATAAACATATCTTCTTCAGTTTCTGATTCGGTATTTAAATTGTAACACTGCTTTTGGTTAATAAATATAAAATGTACAAGCTAAAAGGACATACGAACAAAAGACCTCAGCCAAAAATAATAAACCATCCCAGCACATACCGAATTTCATTTAAATAATACACTATTATGAATCCAATACAAACACTTATACTCTGGCCTTTTTGGCCCTCATTATACGTGCGAGAGGGATGGAAAGAGAATTGTGTGTTTATGTGAATAAGACCATTTGTATAGGCGAATTGTATTTGATAGGACATCTGCTTGTATTATGTACATTTGTTATTCGTATAATTGTGTATGCTAAGTAAGTGGGTGTTTTGTTGAAACACAGAGTTAATAATGCTTTCCTTGGTTTTCATGAAATACTTTGGCATTACAGCTCCTTGGCCCCGTTGGGTGAGGGCACAGCAATAAGCGTCACGCAGCCGGGTTGTTTGCATTACGCGCCACAGTATGCGTCGGCCATAGATCAAGCGCACAAAGGCCTGGCGGCCGGCCACGGAGCTGTCGCGGCGCATTGTGCTCCGATTTACTGATGTCTGCGAGCGACGGCCGACGTGTCGCTTTAGGACAATTGTAATGCGGCTCACTGTACACGTATATTCAATGTTCCCGCTCGTTATTAAGATTATTTTATGGCGTTGCCAACACTTAACGTAACTTTGCCTTCAGTAAATAAAGTGGAAAATCTCGGTGATTAGCCGAGTCCACGGAGAAATAATTACGTAATTAACTTTTATTTATTATTGAGGGGAGCGGCAACCGCTCAGAACCTGCTTTGTCTGTTAACGCTAATTGTGGCTGAAGGGCTAACTTTCATTTTAGGATGTTTTTAATTTCAACAAAGTGCCATTAGCTTAACTCCACCGAAATAAAAGTGTTTTGAAGTTTTTCCCATACCATATACATTATATCGAAGCTACTCAAGCTCAGTTTATTTTCTCTACAAAATTATTATACAACAGCTTAGTGCGTACATTTCATAGTGAGGATGGAGACTGGAGCCTAAAAAAGGACTAGCGCGTTTTATAGGCCTCCAGGACCCACCCCGCACCCAAAATACAGTTCAAGATCTAGCTCAAGCTTATTATATACTAATTAAACGAACTACGTTGCAGAGCTACTTCGCATGTGCTACGCTGCTAGCTACTACGCCTTTTATGCCTCAGCACCATTACAATAATTAATTATCCTATTCATACTTTTTTACCTGGTGAAGTTTCCTTAGCATTTATACAATTATAATTGTATTACCAGGCATCAAACCACACATCCCCGAGATAAATATTTGTATACAACCCCAAGTGCCACTCATAATCTAATGATTGATACACAGTACACACTCATACAAACTCAAGAGGAGAAAAAAGCTATAGAATTACTAGGGGTAAATTCAACAAGTTATAAAACCTCCATTGTACTGACCAACGATTATTTGAACCGAGGAAATTAAAAAATGAGCCCGTGTCTTGTTGAGCGACCGAAACGTTTATCAAAGGAATATTTACTTTATCACGAGAGTGGTAGGATGCCTTATGCCATAGCCTTGTCCAAATCATTAAAAAAAATCTTGCTCAATTTGCAGTCGTATCGAAAAGAAATACGTTTGATTTTTAGTAAGACTATTTTAGGTGAGCATTTGTACGGGTTAGGGTGGTGCGTGGGCTGTTAAATTTTCACTTTAAGACTAAACTGTTGTTAGTGATCCCGCTTAAATTGATCCATATCGACTAGCGTTAACATTTCGCGTAGTTCTGTTTTCCATGCGTAGTCTATACGGAGAGTTTAACTCGCATCGTGTGTCCCCGTTTGCCCTCAAGGTAATGCGGCGTTCAGTGCGTTTGATGCGTGACGTTTGATGGTCCCTACACGCGATTGTCAACTATTGTCTCCCTGATCAATTAGACGTCACTCCGTGAAGCCGAATAATCAGTGTATTATCGTTTAATCAAGTCACTGGATTCGCCGGCATTTCACTTTACTATATATCTAGAACCTGATATTAAAGCAATATCTGCAAATAGTCTTGGAAATGAGAGCTTTCTCTCTCTCGTGCAAGGATGAAAACAAACAAAAATTTAATCAAACCACTAGTAAGTATTCGTACGTTTGTAACATGGCGTCGGGTAACATTTAATGAAAAAAAAAACGAAGAAAATCAAATAAAAACAGCGGAAGCCCGCGAGATCATGTTACAGCTAAATAAATTTTTCTCCTGTATCGTTTACACTAAAGGGCGGGGATGTTAGACTCACTCAGGCCCCTTGAAGCGCTCGTTGCGTCTCTCACACGACTAATCAACTTAAATCAAATAATGGGTAACGGATTAAAACGCGACTTATTATCAGCGTAGACACGGCTAGATTGAAAGGCAAAGAGTGGGTGATTAGATATTATCACAATGTTGGCATATAAGCGCAATCTACTCCTAGGGCGGTGATTTTTTTATAACGCTCTATGTTTTTTAAGTGCCCAAACAAACATTAATTGTCTAGAATCCACAACAATACAACATAACGGAAAATCAATTCAGGCGCAAAGCTAGTCTTAAAATAAGAGAAAAAGCTCTACCTACTTAAAAAAATGGATTTAATGTTTCTCAAACTATTTTTTGTACTGTAAGCAGAATCATCGTGTACTGTATGATCATAGTTCTACGTTTTTCACTTTCAAACCTCGTTCGTCTGTCTGGTACTTGTGAACTAGCCACACTACCTGTCGTGGTGCAAGTTAATACGGCGTGTTCTGTTATTTTTACGGAGTTCGTGATTAATTTCCAAAACTCGTTGTGTAACAACTATTAAGCACAATACGACGCTGTCTATAGCGATGCTGGTAAGCATGGCGCTGCACCAAGTGAAACCGTCTTATGATCTTCGGACAAATTGAATGGGATCCACGAGCACAGCTTTCTCATTCCCAAATGTTTGTGTAGTATTACTTATGCCTGTCTAAAGATCCGCGAATCTCCTAGTAAGTCAAATGCTTGTATTTCGATTCGATCTCAATCGTACTGCAAAGCATCGATATTCTGCTCACAGCGTGGATGGACGGGCGATCGCGATTCGTATAGATTTACACGACCCCGCTTAAGATAAATAACACAAACTGAATCCAGCAGCTCCAGAGTTACATTTTGTTAAATATTGTTAACTTAGGTATTTGCCACTTGCTCTAAGGTTGCAGAGAGTTTTAGTGTGGCCTATGTGTTGGGTGATATTGATGATCACGTATCTGTTTAGAATGAAGCAATACGTCGTGAGACTGCATTAGTACAATTAAATTACACACATAAATGCTCTCGTCATTCAAAAGTGTAGGGCGTCGTCAGAATGTAATAAAATGTTAATAAAGTGTCATTACAAAGGACCTCGACATACGAACGGAATTTACTGTCTCTAATACTTGGCTCTTATTGAAAGCCAGTAATCCCATCAGCCTATATTAAATATAACCTCGTCCCCAGGGCTGTCACCTTTTACGCTACAATAGAGACGAGAGTACAAACAATATGTTTTTGTTTAATTATATAATTAGTCCAACTGCATTATTCAATGTAGGCTATAATTTAAATTGTAAAAATGGAATGATAAAAAATAGCACATTAATTAATTTTAAAAGACGTCAACCCTAAACCGCTATGATTGTATTGCAATAGACTACTAATTCCTCAATCGAATGAATTTTCGCGAACAGCATCCCCACGCGAATACATACTGTACCACTCCTAACACAGGGGTCAATTTCGTTTGACTATTTTAATAATAGACGCACCTAACAATTGGTTTTATTGTTACCACCCGTTGATTTAGAGTTACTCAATCCAATATCAAACTTTAAATATTACACACAAGCAAGTCTCGACCCTAAATTAATCCAATACAGGCGCTTTTATTACAACTATATACCAACAATCGAATTGAACCTCTAGGCCGAGCTAATAAAGTCAACTTTCAAATGATATGCGCAAATCTATCAAACAATTTTAAAGTTTAACAGTGATTAAAATTTGAACGTTAATGCTCTACAATTAAGGCGAATATTGAATGAAGAGTGGTCGGTCGTAAATAATAGGTGTCGCGAACAAGCCGTGGATGAAGCGGGGTTGCATTGTTAGTATCGCTAATCACTCGGGGGTCGAGGGTTAAGTTCGGTATTAATAGAGTTTCACAAATACACTGATATTAATTTCGCGAGGGACATCTGCTATTTTCAATGTTAATCAATTCAATGACTCGGTGATCTGCCAATTTGTACATAGCGCTCGCCAAAGTAAGAAACAAAGTGGGTACTTATAAAATTACTCCACTCACAAAACCGAGCAAAATGTATTCTTCGCTAAGCGAAGCCCGACGTTTAGCCACAAAGAGCTTTAATTAAAGAATCCCAAACTCAACCCGGCATTAAATTAAACTTTACTTTTGCAATAAACTGTAAAAATAAAATACCGAGTACCCTTCCCTTTCAAACGGGTTCATTATAAGTTATACAATAAAAACCCAGGTTGCATCCGACTGACCTAAGTGGACGCAAAAGGGATAGACTATACAAATAATCTCGAGTTGGAGTGGGATGGATGTACAGCAAGTGCCACTCGAAATATAAATGGTATCGAAATCACGTGTGGCTGAGAAGGATATATACGCGATATAGTAAGTGTGAGGGGGACATCTTTGAGGGAAAAGATCAAAATGATAACGAACCATTTGAAGAATGATTCGAACGGAAAATCGTGAAAGGGTTTTCTTGGAGTGTCGGTTAATGATACAACTCCAAGTTAAATCTTGAAAAGTGATTTCTACACCAATATTATGTTACAAAGACTAAGCCACAGGCAACAACGAATTACAAAGTGAGTATTTCCCATACTAATCGATTGAAACGAGCGAAGCCGCGTGCCGACGCTATGTTCACAACCAATTAGGTAGTAAAGTGCAATTGAACGCAGTGCTATTGATCCTGTTTCAGTGCGGTAATGATTTAATGCTTACATATTATGACCGACAACCATATATTTTATCATTTTACACGTGCTTTGCGCTATTTTATTACTACTCTAGCCCCTGACTCTGACTATCAATTGAGTTACCATGGAGACAAACAATTTTTATCCACTGGGGACACATAGATATGTGAAGATTTGCATACATGCTAAAGAATTGATGCTATTTTAAACTTGTATTTTCCTATTAGGTACAGATGTAATAGTAATGGTACCAAAGTTATTTATTTTAACATCTGTTCGTTCATTGAAGGATAATACTGAATACTTAAAGATAAATAGAAAAATCAGGGACAAGACCAAGGGTTGTGGCGTCACAATTTTTTAAGAGCATGCATGTGAATCACTTGGTGTGCACTAAATATATAAATAAATTATAAATTATTTTATTTCTGACAGTCTTACAGGGACTCTTCATCATATCTCATTCATTTATCAACAGTAAGATAAGTTTTAAAAAGAAAGAAATTTATCACTCAGCAGCCATGGTCCATTGTTATTTATTTCTTTTACATCTCTCTGTCTTTTGTCTAATGTTTCCATTAAAACCAATACTTGATACATACAGCGGTAGTATTTCGTTGAAACTTAGGGAACAATTTGATTAGAATCAGTCGCAAATATTGTACGCCCACAACACTGTAGGCATAACTTGCCACACGAGTCACGTCTCAACGGCTACAGTTTAGGGCAGCGGAGGCATTTCCCGCAGAATGCTTTTATTAAGGCTTTTATTGAAATGCCCTAAGACTATACATTTCGTATAGGAATCAACTACTCAGGTAATTAGGAGTTTTATTATTTTCAGTTGAATTGCTGCTGTTTATTTCGCACTACTGAACATTTGCGATTATTTTCTTGAAATTTCCTAAATTATATCAAACTAACGTAACATTAATATAAATACTAAAAGTATTAGGAAGGCGGCCAACCATTGTGTTATACTGTTCGCCTTTCATAAGAAAACATTAATTAAAAGAAAACCAGGCACTTAATATACGAGAAACAGGAAAAGTTATCGTAGCGAGGGGGAAAGGGAGCTTTAGTGCATTTGTAATTAAAGCTATGTTTCCGTCAAGTATAAAGAACTCTTTTGATGTTTCAGCAAATTATAAAGATTTGTTAGTAAGGCGCAATTAAATAAATGCTGAAATTCGTTTGAAACTGTATAAAAAAACATCACACGTTTCTGTCGCAAGGGGACGCGCTGCTGGCGTTCGTGGCTCTGGCTTTTACGCGAATGACGAGTCGTTTTTAAGGCCCGAACTTCGAACAAGGAAAAGTCTGCACTTTCTCATGGTTGAACCTTGTTTACAATATAAAAATACCGTGCCAACGTGCCAACCAAGTAGGTTTATTACGAAGTGGCGAGTCTAAAACAATTTCAATTTGTTACCTCACTGTAACAAAAAAGACTACCCAATCTTAGTCTTAGTAACCGAAACTGCTAATCTTGAATTGTAAATGATTTAAACTGTTGTAAGTTCGTGTGATACGGGTAAATACATTTTTCTTCCTTTTCCCTTTTAGCGGCAACATGAGTCTGCTGTGAATAAACACATGTGTGTTTGTATGTATATGTCTTAGATCAACACCCACCGAGTGAGCTTTATAAAAGAAAAATTGTTTTCATTTCTCTACAGCACCCTTGTTTTAGTCCCGCTATAAAAGTGTTCATTCACTCTATTATAATATTCTCATAATTTAATAAATAATAAGAATATTTTTCTACGCAGAAGACTTTTTACGATAAATAGCTCATTTAAACTATTTAGTAGGTACTTCTTTTGTTGTAATTTCCGTCGGAAACGACATGAATTCGTTTTGTTTGAGGCTAGCCATTCTCGGTTGGTTGGAAAAGATGGGATAATAAATACATTTTTTAAATAACTTCGAGAGAGTGCTATAATTGAAAAGAACATATTTATGAGCAAAGAAACTTACCCGGTTCGTCAGCTAGTTCTGGAAAGTGCGGAGCAGCAGACGGCTGACCACCGTACAGCAGGTTCAGCTCCCGAGCTTCGTTCTCTTCTTGAGCCTGTTGACGTCTCAACGCCACCTGCACGATATACTAATTAAATCAAAATAACGATTCCTCCGATTACCTATTGCGAGTTATCTCAATCTTAGTAATTGACACTTACAAAGTTTTAATAAAACATACATGATTGTCCAAGCTATTTTATTATTCTTATATTTATTTCAGCTACAGTAAATTTATAGCTCCGATTCCCATTGTTAGGTGCTAATGCCGATTAAATATGTCAGTATATAAATAATACCTGTGCAGCCATGACCCGCTGCCGCTCAGCGATAAGCGTGCACTTTGCGCAGACGCAGTCTCGCCAGCGACAGTATCGTTTGTGGCCCTTTAGAGCAGATACCACGCCGTGGTTGCGGCACCTCGCGCACTTCGGGGTCCGCTGGAAACCAAACAGCTTTCAGTAAACAGTCGACATTCAAACACAAAATCGTTCATACGAGAAATAAAGACTTTTTAAGCCTCCAAATGCCAATCCTGGAGCTACAGTCCTTTCTTCTAGAGTTTGCAAAAAATGTTAAATAATAACAATTTAGGCTGCTACAAAAATTAAGTTCATGTAGATCAACCATTATTGGAGTAACACATTTTAGACACATAGAAACCATGTCCGTCGGGACCTTTCCTTCTGAATCGTATATTATTTAATTTGGAAGAATGTGGTCTAAGGTCACATTTTAGTAATGACAGCCACTCACTAAAGAGGCACAAACAAGAGAGAATTTGATACATTTTTCACGCAACTAATAATTTAGGTTCATATTTTAGTAACTGAATTGTAAGGGATTCTCAAAAATACGAAAGGTTATGGTTAAGTGGGTACATTTAGTTAAGTATTTTTTTGCACAATTAATTGCCGACCGATCCGACTGTTGCTGTATGGACATTTCATTTCCTATATTTTATGTTTCATAGGAATTGAGTAACTCGGTATGAAGAAACAATCTATATTATCTTTTTGCTTTTGTACGTATGCCTTGCTGAAGAAAGTGTAAATTTCTTAATGATTATTGCAGGCTGAACTTTCAAATAATTATCAATTATACCTATATGATGTACCGAAATGTGGTTTGGCAAAAGTAGAGTTGTATTCATAACAATAGGTACACGAGGGATAAAACATAAATAATGTCACACTATAAAATAGTAGATACACTATATTATCTGAATTTGAAATTTTTATTTCTTCCTTACCATTTTGACTCTAGCTTAAAACAGCCTAATTATTGTTTACACTTAATTATTAAAATGTAACTAAAAACTTATTTTGTTCAAAGTGTAGTGCCAACTTCTCTAATTCTATAAAATCTATGATCGCTATTATTAATTTAAATTTCCATCGCTTCGTTTCCTAAAAAATATGTGTTTAATAGATTTACTTCAAATAGGTGTAACTAAATAAAATCGTTATACGTTATCTTTTAGGATGCATCAGCCCTTCAGATTCCGCCGAAATAATTAATCGGCCCCTGGGAATCGGAAAACAGCACGCTCATCATATAAAACAATTTGTCACTAACTGACCAAACACTTTCTAATGTGTATATTTAATTCGGTCTGAATCTTTCCTCTTTATAATAATAATGTATTTGTAAATTGAAAAAAGGGATTTTTTCTCCTAACAGTCAGCTATAAATCATTGCATGCAATACAACGTCACCGGGCAAGCCTACATCTTGCAGAAATCACAGTCTACTTTTTGTAAAATATCTGTTACGTTTGTGCAACTACTGACCTACAAACCGGAAATAATATTAAAATATCAGATTACGACAAAACTGAGACTGACACGTGAGAATGCAGCAATAATAAATTACACGTCTCACTAACCCTAAATGCAGTGTTCAATTACATCAAAGATGTAACGTTGTAATGTAATTAGGTTGCGACATTGTGTTGGTCGGGTGGCGGCGGAAGCTTACCAGACACCGCCGAGTGTGCCATTGTAATTTAATAGTAAAAATCTTACTTATTTCTAAATGTAGAGACAATCGCAATGAAAGATTTACGCAATTTACTAAATTATCAAATTTCTTTGGTCACATCTTTTCGAGTAGGTATGTCTCCTTGGCTTGGTTGCAATAGTGAATTACGATAGAATACCTAATGAGACTGACCTGATATCTCTCGGAAGCTCGCAGGAAGAAAGGCGGTAAAGCAGCTAAAACCGGATGCTGCACTAGTTGTGATACATCAACACCGTTTGGGAGAGACATTTTTGCTTTCAAATCCGGCCAACTATAGTTCAAATTAAAACCACACGAAACACATTTTAAAACGTCACTTTCTAATAGAATCTATTTCGTAAAAGTCACTTACGAAGTCACGAATGTCTATGGAGATTGTATAAATGCGAACGCGTTCCGAAAATGGAACAAGACACTCCGTTCCTTCGCAAGTTGTAACGAACACTGTTGCTTCATTTTTGGTGGAACGCCGACAGTTGCGGGGCCGCGCGCGAGCGGGACGAAGCGACACACTGTATACAAAGCTCGTAGCTCCATCCCGCTCCCGCTGGAGTGTTAACTGTATATGTTGTATCATCCGGTTATATAAAATGTTAAGAGAAGAGTGGATGTGAAGCACCAATGGGGAGTCCGCCGACCCCGCCCTCGGCCTGCGATTGGCTCGCCGACGATGAAACTTAATTTATAAAGGTGACTTTTTTGAGCTCGCGAACAAAGCTCTATTGAATGGAACACAAAAAACACAATTATATTTGTTATTCGAGTCGTGGATACGTTTTTTATTAATATTATATCGTCGGTTCTGTGTGCTGTTTCCAATGTTAATGCATGTTGAATGTTTTATGTGGCTGTAATGAGATTTGTATTGATAGCATTGTTGAAGCAGCCCTGTCTCTACCAAGTGCATGATTTCACTTTGCATTAGGTGATAGCATCGATATGGTGAACGAGAGCTTTTTTATTTCGGTGCTCTATAGAATAGCTAACGTTTTTGTCTTTCTTAGTTATGACTTAAATCAAAGCCTTCAGTCCAAAACATTGCGATATAGAATCAATACATCTTTTCGTTTTAACCATCCAAGTACATTCTAGATGGTTAGAATGAAAAGAAACCAGATTATTCTTTTGATTCGTTTGAGGAGTACAGACACTCATCTTTTACTTTTTTTGGCAGAGAGCCCTTCCTAAAAAGAGTGTAATTAAAATTGTAAAATGGAATTCGATGAAAATGTTTATTAAATTGGATATCAATTTTATCTGAGTGAGGAAGGTGAGACCGAATTGAAATATTTCAATTTACTTGTCGCCTGTGGCACAGTACTGTTCATTCAGTGGGATACTTCCTAAAAGCCCCAACGAAGAAATCGTAGTTAGCATACAAGTTGCAGAAGATATACATTATGAAAAGTGCCTGGAGACAGGCGTTTGTGTGGCTTGCTCTGGTTACAAACTATTACCTATATCTATCTTAAAGCAGTTTGACTGACAATTCTCATTTCTACATTAAATAATAGAGCTAGGGACAAAAGCTGAAGCAAGTCAGTTGACAATGTGGTGTAAAAGCTTTCAAGTCATTGTTGTTGTAACGTCAACACTTATTCTGTGCCAGAATCCATTTAAATTACAATGAGAGGGGATCGAGGGGGTGCCACAATTATTAATGTATAACTGAATATCTGCGTCGCGCTTCCGGAATTTCACAGTTCCAATTGGAATTTGTTAAGAGTCGCCGTGAGAATTAAACTGTTATGTTTACAAGAGCTTTAATAGCATCGTAGCCATTTCAATTGAAACTTACAAATTAAAGAATACTTAAATAATCAAGGGCTAACGTGTGTCAACATTTGATTTGTCACCAAAGTTGAATACATTAAGTTTTAAAGAAAAGTTATTGCCATCCCGTTGTCTAGCTGGAGTGCCCAGCTTCAATGTAGCACACAGACTCCGTTATATATAGATTTTATTGCTAGTGCGACAATACAAATATGTATGAGGCGAGCGAGGGGGTGAGGTGGCGGGTGGGGGTGGGGAAGGGATGGAGTAAATGAGAATTCCGCAGAGACGATCAATTCGCGAAATGTTCACATTTCGTAAACGTCTCAACTTCGGATAGTGTTGTTCGAGCCGATATTGTTGTATCGTCGTATTTTCTTCACCAATTTCCAAATGAGGAGGTACTTTCGCTATAGGTACGATTTACAGCAGAAAAGTTGACTAATGGGCTACGGGTTAACGTCTATAATGATATGGGATTAGACTCAACCTATTGCAATGTTGAAATTATGGTATAATCGTAGTAACTTATCGTATCATCATATACAAACATAAATAATACCTATTCCTACTAATTACCTATCGTAGTCAAATAACTTTAACATTTTAATGGTTTTTAATAATACTAACCTAATTTCGGTGAAGAATAAATACTTCGCCATCGATTGTCGTCGTTCGCATCGAGCCCACCGTATCTCTAGCAGAGCGTGGGAGCGAGCGAATATCTTCGCAAAGCGTTAAAATGAAATGTTCGCAATTTGAATATCATTCCACGTCTCCCCGCCCTCCGCTCGCCGCCCGCACTTTGTTCTACTTTGTCAAGTTTTGTGGCATTAAGAGGTACGACGTATCGATGTACAGCCTCTTTCATCACAACTAAACCACTCCAGTTGCCTCGTTCTAACGAAAGTACCTACTCTTGCGGTGAGTCTCACCATTGAGTTTATGAGTTTAAAGGTATTCTGAGACATGGTTGAAAGGATGGGACAAAAGTCTCGGGCAGTCACTAGCTTAAAGATGCTGCCCTGTGTTAATTTCAGTGTAGGTGATATTAGTTATTTCTTGGCACATAGTCTCGTCCTCATATAATGTTTAAAACTTTAGGAACCGCCAAAAGCAATTTTGCTATTAAGGTATAGAACTGAAGTGAGTTTCCGCGGTTAAGGAAAACGTAAGAGTCGCAAGTAAATAGGTGAATACATAAGTCGGCGGATAATGAAGTGCGGGCGTGTCCCTGCTGCTAGCTACAGTTGCGGCCAATCGCGGCGCTCGCTACAGTTGCCACTCGTCCCATTGGCCGAGCAGCTTCAGGAAAAGCTGTTGGAAGTTTAAGTTGCACTTAGTCGGCTCTTCAATAATACGAATTGTCTTTCATTGGTCTCATACAAAAAATCTTCATGATAGATCTAATAACAAATTTATTTATTTTTTACATAACACCACATGAGATAATTATAACGCCATCCGTTACCAAAAAAAATTGGGACTTACAATAATTGAAACAGATTCAAAAAATATTCACATTCAGTCCGGTCAGTTGTTAATTTATTCACAGCCATGTCTAATCTAAGTGATATAATAATAAATTCTAAAGTGTTGTTATTAATTTTTGATACCTAATTTATTCCACCAGTGCATTCAAAATTTGCATAATTAATTAATACCGTCTCTTTTGTTACAATTACTGGCTGGC
The DNA here is from genome assembly GCA_963693355.1 of Pontia daplidice. NCBI lineage: Eukaryota > Metazoa > Arthropoda > Insecta > Lepidoptera > Pieridae > Pontia > Pontia daplidice. The sequence continues at coordinate 108,141 of CAVNZL010000011.1, read as the reverse complement.
TATGCTTGCCTGATTATAAGCATACGGGAAATATATTCAGGAAGTGAATGTAAACGTGGCGTCGGAAGGAAAATCGAAGACTGCAAGCGAGGATTATGCAAATGCTCGTCTGGCCGCGGCCGTGCTGACCAACAAAAACAGAAAATATCGCTCAACCCGTATTTTTCACTTTTACTGTGACGCCAAGTGCGCTTGATGGGGCTGCTCTCTGCCGGCCGCTGCTAGGGATGTGCAAAACATGGCGTACCGCACCACATCCGCGTTTTATTTTTTATTTCATTGGGTTTGCTGGTAATTTCGCATATAAAGAAAAATAATCGTAGCACGTAATAGCGACAACTAAAATATAGGTACATTTTTGCTGTTCAGGTAATGTCATCGACTTGTGCTATATGTTGAGAACTATGTAAGTACTTTATTAAGAATTTCAATAATGTACCTAATTACAAATGCTACTTTTTGTTTATCGACAAAAGAGCGCATCACTAAAGCGAAGTTTTTTTTTCTTTAACCCGTTTGTTAGGGTTTGAGGAAGTCGTGTGCAGTTTTCGGGGCTCGAATGACCAAGCAATTTGTATGAGCCGATGTTTTTATTCGGGCTTTGATTGACGGCAAGGTACCTAATGCTCTTTCTTCTTGTTTTTTGAACTAGCTATGTTTTATTTCATTTTCAACCTGTCCACAACCAAAGTCTTAATAAATCATATTATTATATATATCCAAAAACTCTAGAAAATTATTTACTGGTAGAAAATTATTTCACTAATTCTTGAATGCCAAACATGGGCAGACTTTAATTTCAAGAATCTTTAAGTGTAACACGGTCAGATCATTTAGTGAATTCACTAATAATCTGTGAAGGTTATGCAAATATTTCAATATTTTACAGTCTTCTGTTTTATTTACAAAACTTACGCTGTAGAATAAAACTAACATAATTATTTTCGATATTTTATAAATTATTTTCTATATATTTTATAAAGTCTAGTTCTCACAATTAAAAAATTCAAACTTGTTATTCACGCCATCTATGGTCACGTAGCTCTCTTTTAAAATCATTCTATTCCACACGAGTTGGTGCTGCAGTAAATTTAATATTCTTTTGCCTAGTCTGTAATTTATACGTTAGAGGTCACTTTCATAAATAAATTTAAAATACTTAATCATTTTACTTTGCTAAAAAGATTTGGTACATATTATATGGGTACTCTATCAGGCACGACTTATATTCAAAATTTTAAGTAATTCTAGCATAACTTCTTAACTTTGATTTTAGACCGACCGAAACCTTTCATGAAATGGAAATACATTTATTTGAAATAATATAAATTATTTTAATAAAATGATAAACTGGTACTATAAATAAATAGACGAAAAAAATAGTATCTACTACGAAAAAAGCTTCAGCAGTAAAATTGAGATCATGGATCTAGCTCAATCGCGTAAAAGCATAGTCAGCGATGGAGAAATGTTCAATGACATCTGAACAAGTACCAGTGACATCAAAAACTGTTTTAAGATTTGTAGCAAGTCCTATTCTTTAGCAAACCACAAAAAAAAACATTGCACGGAGTGAACTGCTCATATCAAAATTTCAGTACTTCATTTTAATTTAAACGGTAGTTTCGTTGTGAGTTACTTAATTATTAATAAAAGTATGACCGCCCTTCTTATTTATAGTACCTGATTATCATTTTATTATAATAATTTAATTAAAATTTAACGTAACTTATGTATGTTTGAAATAATGATTTCACATTTCGTTAAAGCGTCATTCCCTGAGCCAATGTTACCCGGCACCACATTTTCCCCGGGAGTCTGTCTGCCTGCACCTTGTTTGATTTGAAAATACGCTGTTGCAGCTACACGCCACGGATGACGCCCTTGACCGGGCGATAATGGGTCTAGATTTTCACTTAGATCCCACTGCTAGACCAACAAGAAGGGTGATCCCTACGCGCTAACCACACCTCAGCTCTCCAAACACCGCTAAGATGGGTCTTCGGGGTAATCCATAGCATTCAAACCAAGGGACCCAACCTACACTCTTAGGGTATTCTATCTTAACCTGGTTCGACCACAGTGGGCCTTTAGACTAAACAATTTTAAGTAAAAATTGATTTTACTAATTCTTTGGGCAAAAAAATTTCAGCATCGACTCTAGCATAAAATTCATTCTCCTTATTGGTCCTCAAACAAAATGTTGATTCGTTATTGTGTAGAAAAGTTTTTTACTGATTTCACACGCGTGACTTAAAACCAAACAAACCTCAATGTTTACTAACAGTAACTTTGCTGTAACAAATTCACAACATCCGAATTTCATTCTTGAAACAATCGCTCCTTATTTGACATCTTTAAACGAAGTATACATTCCTACTCCAACCTGTTCAACGGACATTTCTGGTAAGCAATTTTAGTATAAATGACACAAACTAACTGAAAAATGTTGAATTAAATGTATTTTTTTATAGATCATGCAGGCATGCAATTACATACTTCTAATTACAACTTTAACAGTTGTCAACGCAAAGATACTAAGAAACAATGCACTCATGACCAAGATGGTATCAAACTTCCATAAAGACATCGACACATCGATCACCGAGCGAGACAATCCGGATTCCGTGTTACAAAGGATGCAGAACTTGCTCTGCCACAACTTTCAGACCATACCTTGCGAGATGATAACCCGAGATGAAAAACTACGAAAACTGATAGAAAAGTCAATACAACAAATTAATTACAAAAAGCTAAGAATGGAAAAGACAACGCAATCGCCAAAATACTTAACTCTTTTCCCAATAATGGGCGATGGCGACACTCACGAACGTAAACACAAGAAGCAAAAACACAAGCATAAGAATAAAGAACGTAAGGTTTATAATAGAAAGAAGCTGCGCAAATTTTACCCGCACAAGGTGAAGTATAAAGACAAGAACATCAACTTCCCTGAATCAGAAGAGAAACTGTCTATGTCAGTAGAGAATGTACCGGAGGTGGCCCAAATACGAAAGCGAGTGAGTTACAAGGTGGAGCAGGATGAGCCCTTGTGGAGAATCGATTACATGAAGCACGAGGAGCCTAGCGCCCACATGTTTGGCTTTGAAGACCGGCTAAAAGACAAGATCATGAAATCTAGCCAAACTGTAATCGTCGACGAGCAGGAAAAGAACGTTATGCATCCGGACATGTATATTAAGAAGAATAAAGTTGGTCGAAAGAATATTAATATAAATGAAGATGACGTTGAATAATGTTTATAATAAATCGAATAAGAATTATTATCTTATAAATAGCTATTTTATATTATTGCAGTTGATTGCAACTACGGATAGCCTAATAATACGTTGTATTTAAGATTGGAGGTGTCGTGACACCTTTCTCATCGCATATTCTTATATTTTTACTCACGATTATTATTCTTATTCACGATTTTCGACTTTTTTTGTAATTCATTCGATTTCAATTTTCGTGACGAATGTTAGGTATATCTAATAATATTGTTATAATAAATTGTGAAACATACCGACAACATGAATAGGAAAGTGTATGTAAGTACATACTCATTTAAAATAAGTTCACTTATAAAAATGGATAAACCATTCTTAAAATGAAAACAGAATCAATTCAAAATTTCATGGCTTAATACTTATTAAACATCGCAAAGATCTTTGTTTTCCAGTTGGTGCTATGGTGACAATTGACCATGACCCTTTGAAAAAATGTGCCCCAATATTTTTATGTCTTCATTCGGCAATTAATAAAAAAACAAATTAAGAAATGATTTCAAAAAAACATTAGTTCTATGTCGTGTTTTTCCCGGCTTATATTTGAACACCGCTATTTTTTAATTTAATATTTTCAATTAAACATAATGTTTATACTCCCACGATATTACCACAAACCACACTCAGCAACTTCAAAATAATGGTAACGAATATTGTCACTCGATAACGTTATCAACATTATAAAGCACCGTCCACATATGTTTTATGATATAAGTGTATGAGTTTTAAATATAAAGTAGTTTAAAAAATATTGTACTATCGCACTGTTATGTAAAAGTAGATTACTTATTAGATTATCATGCAAAAATAATTATTTATTATCCATATTTGTTATTACCTAATCATATCGTGATCGTATACATGAATTCGTGAAATCACAATAACTCATCAAGGCAAACAAGCTAATTAAGTAGATAATTAGCAGTGTAGCCTCTCCCCAATATTATTTACGAATGATAAATATTCTAATCGAAGAAAGATTTGCCACAACATTGAATATTCTGGCCCCTGTATGTTCGTTACAAGTTCTATTATGTCGCGGCCGGTTTTATCAACCCACGTTTTGGACACGTCAACGGGGAGACCGGCTTTTGGAGTTTTCGTGGAGCTGTACAAGAAAAAGGACGATTCGTGGACACTGTGGCACAATACCGCGACATCTAGTGATGGAAGAGTACTTTTCCCATTCACCAAAGAGTCAATGGCAGCCGGAACTTATAAACTAAAATTTAAAATTGAAGACTATTACAAGCAATTGGAGAAAGAAACTTTGTATCCGTATGTGGAGGTAAGGCAAAAAATGTTATTCAATTTGGGAGTAATGTAATAAAAATACGCCAGCGACTTTGAGTTTAACGTGGTTTTACATGCGTTAAGTGTCGTCTTAAGAAATCTTTCGTTTAATTTTTCCGTTTTTACCTTGTGATAGCTTGAGTAACGATATAATGTAGCTTTGTTGTGGTTTATTTTTTGAAATGAGTTCAGCAGTTATGACTTTATTCGTTAGATACAAAAGAAATATTTCTTCTTTATATTTTTTTAATTTGTGCTTAATACTTAGATGCTATCAAGTACGTATATTTTTACAGATTGTATTCAAAACTGAAGAGGACCAACATTATCACATTCCCCTACTGCTTAGCCCTTATGGTTATTCCACTTACAGAGGAAGTTAAATGTTATTCTCTTCAAAAAGATTGATCTGATTTTAAATATAACTTGAGGAAACTGTGTAGTGTTTTCAATCGAATTCTCCTTGACAAACCACGTTTAATTACCTCGTCCGTAGACACCTGAGAAGTGCTTTGTAAAGCCCATTATACGGGCACCGACCACAGAAGGTAATGGTAGTAACTTCAATTTTATAATTAGGGGAAGTAAAACGAAACATTCATTTACATAAAAATAAGTTTATTAAAACTCGTATAGCTCAGCCTACAGAGACTAAATTAAGTTGTTATTAATAAAATGATAATATTAACTATACTATTATATAATATATATCTACACCTTATTTCATCAAATACCGAGAGTACAGAGAACATAACATGTTGGTTAAAACTGCTTTTATAACAATTAGGTAAAAATAATTGTACATAAAAAATTAATTGAATTAAAACACTATTTTAATTTATCTATATAAATAAATAATTAAATGCAAATAGTGCGCAATATCATTAAGAGAATTGGTTCATCAAAATCATTTCAATCTATCAATACATTTATAAATACTTTGTTCGAAGATTGGTGACAATTGATATGAATTCTTATGACTTAGCTCATTAAATGTAGTTTTAAAAACAAAATTAAAATAGCCTATTATATATTAACGAATCAACATATGCTATATATTTATACCTTAAAGTACCTACTCATCATAGTTTTTCTCTTGTACTGGATGGCCATATATATTAAATATTTAGTCAAACTCCTATACAAAGCGAAGAGGTGACTTATTGGCTAAGTAAGTGGGATTTTACGTCTTTTAGTATAAGAATTCATTTGGTTAATGCCTTACTAATGGAATGGCCACTCAAATAACAAACTTATAGTAAGGCTTTGAACATAAGAATGATTGCATTCTGAATTGGCACGGCGCGTGGCTCCGACGGGTTCTGTAATATAAATAGTCACAACCATCAGTTAAACTCAACTAACTTCACATTCACCATTTCTTCACAAATATCACAGTTCTATCACAGTTGCATATTATCCAGGTAATGTCCACATTCTCCAAAGTCAATTTTACCTACATAGTAGGAAATATTAGGCTTTCCAATTTTAAGCATACCTGCTAAACCTGTTAGGAAAAACTGATTAATTGTAGAAAATATAAGCACTTACCAAAGATGCGTTGGCCACATCTTAGGGCTGCACATCTTGTAGCGCCATATCTATTTTAAGTACAGAATCAAACAATTAGACATGGAATACAAAACGTTTCGACAGCCCATTACTTATTTTTGCTACCCATGTTAAGAATCCACACCCAGAGACACCACTAAGTCAAAACTCATCAAGATAAAATGATATTAAGTTGAATTAACACATTTACTTGCAAGGCATTAACTTTCCTTTGTACCAATGTACTGTACATTGAAAATATTGTTTTGCATTTACAGTGAAGTATGTGTGATGCAATTGTCAAAATTGTAAGATCCATTAGTTAGATTATAGAGGTAGAATATAAAATACTAACCTGCATCCATCCTGTAACAAAAAAATATTAGTATAAAGCAGTAAGACATGTCTTACCTAGTCTCCTTCCTCTTGAATTACTTCTTTGTATCGGGCAATCATAAGCTGCTTGACTGTGTCTCTATATGTGAGACCAGGTGTGGGTGTATAAATCCCTCGTTTTTGTCCTAAACCAACTAAATTTGGTCTCTGTTCAGCTTCAATTGGAGCTATACGACCCTGTTCCTCCTTACCCAAACCTCTGCCTTCTGACCAACCCATTTTCTGTAACATTTTGCCACCAATTGTATCTACTACTGGTTGAGGAGTATGCGCGAATATAGGTGTCTGCATATCGGATTCATATCTTTTACGAATTGGTGGTTCATCTTCACCAAACTTCATCCTACGCTCGGCTGCCCTATCCCTATAACCGTTTGTTTGGGGCAACAAACTGTTTTTCTTCTGATGCTCTACCAAATTCTGTTTATGTAAGTCAGATAGTGTTTTGTGTTTAGTCAATACTTCAGCGGAAGGGAACCGTCGTTTGCAGAGAAGACAAGTGAGTTTAACCCAATCTATAATTCCTTCATCTGACTCAAACTGATTGCATTCAGTTCTTTTCATTAAAAACTCATCTGCAATGGGGGGAGGAGAGATTTCTCTTAAATGGGAATGATGCTGTAAGGATGGACCAGCTCCTAGAACAGAGAAACCAATATCTGCAGATCCTTTGCTTGTAGAATGGTCCTGAGGTTGCTCCATAACAATGTTACTCCGAGCATTCTCTTTCTTTTGATTTAAGGTACGAGCCCACCTTTCCATATCCTTTGCTATCTTCTTTGCAACCTTGACTTTATCCTCTTTGTCTTTTTTCTTTTTTTCTTCTGGTTCTTTTGGAATTGTATTCTCTAAAGTTGCTTGAGGGGGATTTTGTAATTTGGGTTGGTTTGTATTTTGCTGATTTTGTGTAGCAGCAATATAGGTAGATCGAGAAGCATCCCAGTACATATATTGAGTTGTCTGACTGTTATAGAAGTACTGTGTATTGCCATCATAATAAAGACCTGTGGCTGGGTCGTAATAATAACCTGAGGTTTCATCATACAGGAATGTTCTGACATCTGGAGCTGGATATTGTATTTTGCCATCACCAGTGGGGATATTGGTCACAGAGGCCGATTGGGCAGTGGAACTCACAAATGCAGGAACAGAAACAGGAGTCCATGATACCTGGCGAGCTTGAGCAGCAGAGATAGCAGATTGAGCTACTGCAGCTGCTGCATTTACCCTATCAGCTTCAGAAAGTGAATTTGAAGCAAAATTTGACCTATTCTGCAAATAATTATATGAATACTCACTACTTGAAGAAGTTTTAGGCACTTTTTGAGGCTCATTATAAAATGATATTAATACTTCTCTACTGTCAATATTCAATGGGGGATTGAGGCTAACTAGTTCTGAATGAGCAGCAGTTGAATCAGCAATGGAATTGAAGTTGATATATGCCAAGCATTTGGAAGCTCCTGTTAGTGTCTCTCGACCAATGGTGATACCAGCAATAGAATCTAACACAGCCTTAGAACATCGATCTTTCATGGCATCAAGAATTTTTTCCTCAGTTGTTAAAGCATCTAAACGTCTAAATAACAATCTCTTTGTAATACCAGCTGCTGATTCAGAGCCATTTCTATCTTCACCACCGACAACACTGCCTTCAGATCGTTTGCCTTGACAATTACGTCTATAACAAATCTGCCTGCGTTTAAAGTTGTAAGAACCGCATTTACACATCCAGTCGCCTGGTGAAGCAGACTGAGAATCATGAGTATCATAATCAATATCCTGCCGCTCATAACTACGAGAGCGACTCCTGGAGTGGGACCTGCTTCTTTCTCTTTCCCTAGACTTGTCACGACTAATATTCGGAGGTGATGGAGCGTTGGGAACATCGTCATCAAAACGCCGCGGAGAACGACGGCGATCGCGTTTATCAAAACGGTCACGGTTTTCGCGGCGATAGCGGTCAGCATCACGATCTCGTCTTTCACGGTCATATCGGTCGTGGCGATCTCTTCGCTCCTTTTGACGATCACGAGGTGAAGATTGACGGCTGCGGTCGGGACTAGTGCTTTTTCGCATTTCCCAAACCGGCGAACGGGGTCTGGCTTCGCCCCAGCGAGTGGGGCGATCTTCTCGTCGCCACGACATGGCCTGCGAACATCGACTTTAATGAACTGACGATACAATATTAAAACAATTTGGACGCCGTGTCTCATGAAGCTTGTGCCTCTTCAACCGAGACATAACTCTCTTCTATCTTTTATATTTAAACATTTTACCTGCTGACTTTAAATCCAGTTAATTTTCTTATATAAATGGCTATGCCAATCTTTATTTTTGAGTTAAATACAATTTATATAAGACAACTTTAAAATTACTGCGAAACTGATAAATAATTACAACAGAAGATTATTATTGTAACATTGGAAAGTTATAAATTCAATATTACAATTTACAAGTGGACAGTCGCCATATTGAAGACTGATCACTGAGGAGAGGCTCGACAGTCGACTCTCGAGAACCACAGATATAGTGATTAGGAATAGATAATAAGATAACAGACTTGTGGCCACATTTATCTGTATGAATTTGTATTATTATCTATGGCCACACTCCCTTCGCCCAATAGCAGACGTTCGCGCCAATTATGAAGCGTGCACTTTTAATATTTGGCGCCTATAGGATAAGAACGACGTCATTCTTGCCCTAGGCACATGACATGTAATAAGATAAATTGTAAATATATTATACAAAACACTTGTATACAGTGAACAGCCTTTAATTATCCACAAAGAAGACACTCCCACAGACTCATTACTATTAAGACATTTGATAAAGAGATATCGATGAATATAAACAAAGAGTGTAGAGCGATAAAAAAGAGTAGAATTTAAACAATGAAACCACAACCGTCTATATATGTAACATAACCATAGGTCTAGCCTTCATAGACTTTTATTCATACGAATTATACACTATTCTTTCTCATTTAGGAGATAATTAAAAATATGTAGGGGTATCTAAAAAGGGTCCCTTTAGATAAAGTTCCGAAGATACTGGTAGCTTCCTTTTTTGAATGACTAAACTAATTAATTGTCCGAGTTAACTGCCACTTCTTGGGTCTCCTGTAAGTAATCTTTTTGCTGTTTTCTTTAAAAAAGCCTCATATATTGCTAGGACACCTCGGACCAAGGTTTTCAACACTGAATGGGATAATTATTTAGTTCAGTATATTTGACACCTAGACAGATTATTTGATTGTTTTAGCTTTTTCAGTGGCTTCACCAACCGTGCTAACTTTAACTCCCATATCCAGCACCTTATTACTTGGCAGAGCTTCACTTCCCACACAGCCTCAGCTAAAATGTCAACTGTCGAGGCCCCTCAAACCAACAGCAAGATCCCATTATAAATTTCACACTCTCCTATATTACATATAATATATAACACTAAATTTAAGTGAAGTGTGATTGTTGTTAATTTGTGTATATACTTAAATATATTAATAAAGACATGGCTTAAAGGTCTTGTAACCAAGCCAAACATCTTTAAAAAAAAATTTTAAAAAAAGTATTTTATATATATACATACATATATGATATATTATGTATAGGCCTAGGGACGTTCCGATACCACCAAAGTATTGATACCTACTCATTTCGATAGTTTTTAGTATTTTTTTTAGGTACATCAAAAATTTTCGTTTCGTTCTTGGTAAAATGTGTCCATATTATTGAATTTGGAGGTGCCAAGAAATATTGAACACAATAAACCGCTGAATTTAAACATTACAGTAAATAAAATACTCGTACACAATCACTTTAGCAATTGACAACTGTAACGGCGGGCGTCTCTCCGCTTTGGCTCGGGATCGGGAGTCGGAAGATATCGGATTGCCCGGCGCAGACTCACGCCACAATGCGACGAATACCGGTAGCTCAGTAACCGATAGGAGTGTTCGTTATAAAGCCAAATATCGGAAAAAAATAACCTATTATTTATATATATTCGTTTAATCATTGTATATTTCAACCAACATGCGTTATTTATAACGTCACATGCCACATGCCATATTTTGCTTTATTGCACTGATAAGACTATATTACTGAATCAGTAATCAATGCCTGGGGATGTTCCGAATATATAATACGACTAAATAACATATCCCTCAAAATGTATTACTAGTAATATAAAAAATAGAACTATATTATTTATTCGTATTATACTCAATGTTTGGTGATTTATTAGATATTTTCGATTTCGTTGGAATATTCAGTCGTTACGTTACATTTAATCGGTGTAGATGTTCCGTGAGTCGTTTGAACGTTTCAAGTTTATTGTACATATTACGATTTACTTGTTTTGATGTTGTAGTACGATTTAAGTGATTTTTAGCCTTTTGAGTGTAAATATATTATTTATAATAGCGGTATTATAGTTTGTTGTTAGTAAAAAGTGTAATATATTTTAGATTTAATTTTCTGTAAAAAATTTTAAAAAGTTTAATTAACTATTACAATGCCTTGACAAGGACAAATGTGGAATTATTTTACTAAAAAATTTGACTAAAAAAGCGGTAGTTATGTAGTATGTTACTTAATAAAAGAAAACACTGTTTTTGACCACGACTAATAAAACGGGCTCATGGATTCGTTCATGGATTATCAAACGTTCACTAAGACTTTACGAATATATTATAACGTAAAAATAATAAGCGTTTTATAAATAACGCAACGTTGTAACGTGTAAGTATATAACCGTTACGAACACTCCTAGTAACCGAGCGCGATCACGATCAGCTTTTGCTTTCTCATACTGTATAGGTACGTTTTGTGTATGATGCGTTGTGTGTTTTTTAATGGTGACGCTGATTCGATTCGATAACCAAGTAATTTTGTTTCGATAACGAGTATGTATCGTAAAATTGATTCGATACCAAAAATACTTGGTATCGAATCAAAAGTATCGAGTACCTACTCATATTTACTAGAAACGGAATATCCCTATGTATAGCATTAGCATTAGCAAGTACAACAAAAGTCAGAACTATAATATATCCGCGTCCGTAGTATAGAAGCATTTAAGCATAGAATATTTTAAACATAAAATTGTTAAGACAGTACCATTATTTTTGTCTTGTACTCAGTTCTATTTATATTTTATTGTATGTTTGGATCAAAACAACATCGTAGCAAAAAGAATCTGTGGCATCTTATAATCTTACTGATATTATTCCAATCATACTTATTCGTTATACTTTACATATTTATTTTTGAATGAACTGTTTATACCATCTCTGTATGTATTTTTATTGACGTAGCTTGCTAGACGACGTTAATATAAAACATTCATATTCTTCTAGTGTAAGAAATTTGGCTAAGGTGTAACAAATGGCAAACTGGTGGACCCGTGCAGAGTTATTGACAGGTAATATACAGATCCGACCCTGGCTTTTGTTTAATTTTTGACCTTCTATGAGGCACAATAACCTGCAAATTCATCCAATTACTCAATAACATACTATATAGAATTAGTCTTACAAGTTGTAAATGCAACATAACTTACAAATAAATAATCATGAACATTTAAAATTTAAACATTGATTTTAAAGTTTATATTATCAATGATTATGATGTTAGCTGGGTGTAATATTACATTTTTATTTTAAGTAGAGGCTTAATATACAGCCAGGGAAGAAACAGGTTTATATATTATAAAAAAATATTTTTCTGTTTTAGGTTACACCCAGAGAATATCATATTTTTGCTCTTATAATAAGTTAATGTGAAACAAAAAAATATATAAAAGAGATGGATGATGAAAGCTTCAATGAATCTGACACTGAATTAGAATGGCCATGCTTTATGCGAAACTCATTTCTTGAAACTTTGGAAACTTTGCCTCAGCTTTGGGACCCAACACACAAACACTTTAAAAACAGAATAAAACGAAGCAAGGCATTTGAAAAACTGTTAGATATACATAAGCAACAGAATCCAAATGCAACAAAAGATATTGTACGTAGGAAAGTACAGTGGATATTGGCATATCATAGAAAAATATTACGGAAAATAGTACAAGCAAAAGAAAAAGGAGAAGAGTTCAAACCAAGGTGTCAATTTAAGGCTTTACAATTTTTGCGAAAACGGAAGAATTATAAAAATGACAGTGTAAGTGAATCTTGTACATTTCCTATTCAATTGTAAAATTTTACATACAATTATCATAAATAATTAAATATTTCTTCCTTGAAAATAATAGGAATTTGGAGGTTCAGTTACTTGTTAAATTTTTAATAGAATGTTCTTAAATATTGTATACAATATATTTTTTTTACAACAGTATGATGAAAGTTATATTCAAAATAAGGAGTCCAACTTGGAAGATTCTACAGACTGTAATTGTACATGTGGTTCACGGAAGGCGTTTATTGAGACATTGGAGCAGCTACCTGTTTTATGGGATCCCTGTCATATTTACTACAAGCATCTAAAAAAACGAAATGAGGCTCTAAATAAACTATTGAAAGTTGAAAGGAAATTCAACCCAGGTGCTTCAATCGATTTTGTTAGAAGAAAAGTATACTGGCTGATATCCAACTACACTAGGACCTACAAGCAGATTGAAGAAGCCAGAAGAAACGGTGAAACCTTCAAACCCAAGTGGCAGTATCAAGCTCTTAAATTCTTAATTAAAAGAATGGTTCTAAATGATCACAGTGTGAGTAGAGTAGTTGGTGGACACTTTATTTGGCAAACTGGAGCAGTTTCAGTATTCTCCATTAAAAATAAATTTTGATTAATTTTTAATGTTATTCATTACAGCTTAGAGAAGAATCTGACAATTCGGAAAGCTATGAATATGAATATCTTGATTTGTCGGATGATGAAGTATCTACAACCACTGAATACCTTGAGGTGTCACATAAAAGAAAAAAAATAGATATCGATTGTTATTCAGAGCCTTCCAAATCCATTGAACCAATAGCATTGGTCTGGTCTGAAAAATTGAATGGTTTAGAGCCAACGCAGAGGATCTTAGCTGAAAAGGCTATAAACGATATATTGTTTGAGGCTGAATTGAACAATTTGCAGAGAGTGGATACTAATTAATACTTAATATTTGTGATTGTTCTCGGTGTGGCTTGGATATGTTCAATAAATCTGTGGGTAGTGTTTTAAGGTGTTTTTTTAATTTGTCACTTTAGTTGATAACAAAAAAGTAGCTCACTCGCCCTGAATCAGGTCATTCGCTAACAGAGTAATATATGATAAGCTCAGGCGAGCACGAGGGCTGCGCGGCGGCGCGCATGTGGCGCTCGGCCTGCGCGGCGCTGAAGGCCGAGCCCGAGCGCGCCTGGGCCGAGGTGGCGGCCGCCTCGCCGCCGGACTCCGCCTGGCACTCGCTCACCAACTGCGTGGCCTACCAGGCCGGCGTGTGGCAGGGGCTGGTGCTGAAGGGCGCCGAGGACGCCTCGCTGCCCGCCGCCTTCCGCCTCGCCGTCGTGCTGCGCCACACGCCGCCCGAGCTCGCGATGCGGCTGCTGGCCGACGTGTTGCGGGCGCATCCGCAGGCGGTAAACGTCATGCCCTTACTCGACCGACTTAATTGAGGTTAAGACGGCCCTTTTATTAAACTTACTCTGGCCCGTATCGCAGCAAGAGCTGACGTCGTACATCGTGTCTCTCCTGACGGACGACTCGCCTTGGTGCAGCACGTGCAACGCGGACGACTCGCACCTCACGGCGCCCCTCAGGTACCTGGCAGTGGGAAGGCTCGCCTCTTTGGCCAAGGTCGCTTAACGGTGCTCCATCCCCAAGGGACCTGCAGCTGTTCGGGGACTGCGAGGCCGCGGTGCTGGCCGCGTCGCGCGAGGAGTACGACGCGCACGCCAAGCGCCAGAGGGCCGACTACAGCGCCACCGCCCCGCGCCACTACGTCGAGCTCAGGATCAAGGTAACTATCGGCGCTCCATTCGGGTCGATCGCACCGCTCAACAGCTTCATTCGCGATGTTTCCATGTCAGATCTTGAACGAGCTCGTTCAAGCGCCGAAGATCTATCAGACGCCGGAGTTCGAGTGCTTCGAGGGTGCCGCGAGGGAAAACATCGAGAGGGAGATTTGCACTCTGCGGGAACATCTTCTCACTGGGAGGCATGACTAGCGCTATTGGACTCCACAAGATTAGGAAGCCTCTCGCCTAATCTGACTTTGAAAAGGACTCGATCGTGAGTCTTTTTGTCCAAAGAAAGTGGTTAGTGGAGGGAGGTGCCCACAAGGAGGTTGTAGTGTATGTGAAAAGTGAACAGACCTTTGTTTACCAAGGACAACAGAGACTTCTAGCTTTTTAGAAGATCACAACAAACATGTTGTTTTAATCTTAGTAAATACGAGTAGTTTAACACAACTATGTAGTATAAACTAGTGTAGTATAAACCAGATAGATACTTGTATCAATGTGATCCACTTTTGAGAGCGGTGGTGTCGGTTCGCTACCCTTAGGTCGGTAGTTGAAACAATCAATCGTAACTTTATTATTATATTAGAGACATAGAAAAAGTCGTATTTTATCAGATTATACAGTTTAATAATGATTAAGACATAGTATTAAATTAGTGTTATTAGCTATATCAGAAATAAATTGCGTAGCTCATTGTGTGTAGCTCTAATAGACACTACATTTTTACATAAATTCTTTAGTAGATACGTAGAGCATAATTTTTAATGTTAAACCGTCATTCATATTTCATCGGATACAATTCGTCCCAAACTCCGACCCTATCCTTGAAGAGGTCCTTCCTCAGCGAGAAGTCCTTGTCGATGCGCAGATACGTCATGTCTCGTGACGTCATCGGGGGCCAACTCAACTCGCCCAGCTCTGGAGTGTCGCCGCGGGGATTCGGGTCTCTGTTATTCAAATACACAGTTACACTTACACAAACCACACCTCACAAACCTTATGGCATAAACTGACCCGTATCTGGCGAAGTTGTACCAGATCGCCGTCATGCGGTCTACCATGACTGCATCGCTTCCCTCCAGGCCAATGGAGGGGAACCGGTAGGGGAGGGTGAACAAGTAGATGAGCTCGTCGTGATGCGCCGCTCCTGGAACACGGCCATAGTTGTTGCGTCACGCACTCACAAACTATTGTAATAATTGTGGGCTATAGTATTTTACCTGCTGGTTTCATAGTTTTCGGGTCCTCGTAGTGACTGTGGTTTCCGATGTAGCCCCACTCGTACTGGTACACGGGTTGCGGTGAGTGCAGCGTCATGAGCTTCGCCATTCTGCAATGGCACCATCAAGTCATTTTTGTTGTTCAACTGAAGGCAAACCGAAGCAAGAAGCAACATACCTGTAGACAGGCAGACTCTCGACTGAGTCTACGTAAAGTCTGCCAAGATCGTGAGCGCTGCTTTCGTCGTTTTGCAGAGGTCGGTCCTGCAGGTACACTCGGCGAAGAGTCCTCGTCGGTACCTCGGCTTCGTCTCGCGGCAGCAGAAAGGAGATAGGGGCCACTCTTTCCCACTCAGAGTTCATCTGCTCTCGGAGAGTGTCGTTGCGTGTTACGGCTAAAGTTTTTGTAATAATTATATGGAGACATGTCGATTAACCCCAACTTATCAGCATGTATTTTTCTGACTCATGGTATAATTAGCAAAGAAAACAAGTACTAACTAAATGCCATCCAAAAGAACTCGTCCTGCGTCTGACTGATGAGATGAGGGACGGCGTACAATTTCTTCTGTCGAATTGCCTCGTCTGGTTGATCGATGAGGAATCGCTCTTGCCCGAAGTCAGGCTCCACCACGGCTGTCCAGATACCCACTGGGTCGAATCCGAATTCCTTCAATTAATTACTTAATTGTAAAAACCGACCGACCGTTGATCGTCAAAATATATATTCCAATTATATCATCAGTTTTTACATTACTTTGCAATTACTTAATTTGTAATTAATTATTGACAGCCCTCACATAAAATCCAAAGAGAGAGTTGCCAAGGTCCCTCCAAGGCTTCGTCTTTAGGCAATCGACGATAGCCTGTGAGCTATTAGTCGGGCAATTGAGCAGCTGGGCTTGACGAACTGCCAAGTTACGTTGCTCACTAGGCAGAGGCTCTTTGCCCACCGGTGAGCCGCTCATTGATATGGCACGGTGGAATAGACCTTCCAGAAGAAAATGATGTGGTATAAATAACTAAACAGATAATAATTGATATTCCATTGTAAATTGGCTATGGTGAGATTTGCAACAGCGAACGATAAACAGACCCCTGGCCATGGGTGACGCCAT
This sequence comes from Pontia daplidice, assembly GCA_963693355.1. Lineage (NCBI taxonomy): Eukaryota > Metazoa > Arthropoda > Insecta > Lepidoptera > Pieridae > Pontia > Pontia daplidice. Next base: position 91,313 of record CAVNZL010000011.1, on the reverse strand, counting down.
CATGAGCATGGCGCTGATGGAGCCTGCGCTGCATCCGGCCACCGTGACATTGTCGGGATCTCCTCCGAAGGAGCGGATGTTCCGGTTGACCCACCGCAAGGCTGCCACCATGTCTTTATAGCCGTTATTCCCCGGTGCCACTGCGTCTCCGGTGCTGAGGAATCCTGTGTGTTCCATTCAAGTTACATTTTACAAGTCATATACGACAGCTGCTAGATGTTTAAAAATATAGTTGTTTACCAAGTGATCCGAGGCGGTAGTTGATGGTAACTAGAACGAGATCCCTGTCCAAGAGATAGTGCGGTCCCGCGAGATCTGAACGACCCGTCATGGAGTAGAATCCACCCGGGTGGATGAAAAATATCACCGGCAATGGCTTCTTCCTAAAAAAAATTTAGACTTTCGAATTGTGAACTATTTAGAATATTGCAACCAATAGCATGAGAAGCTAAAGTCCCAGTGTTAACCTATTTTGGGCGAGAGGTGTATACACATTGAGGGTGAGGCAGTCCTCGTCGACGGGGTAGCCGGGGGGCGCGGGGAGGGGGCAAGCGGGTCCATCCTCGCCTGCCTCCACCGCCCTCCGGTAGTGGGTGATGGGCCGAGGGGGCTGGAAACAGAAACAGAGCTCTATATATGCAATATAGTCTTTATTTAAACTTAAAAAGAATAGCAAGTTTAACTTTATTTAGTTTATCTAAACTTAAGGCTAATATTATTTCTCCACTTTTATCTCGACTTAGGTAGGATGAAGATTTTCACAGATTTTTTAAATTAAGCTTAGTATATATCCATGTCTGGTAATGCTGGGCCAAAATCAAAATGACGTTCACCATACACAATTAACTAAGTATGCATACTGTCTTTGTGATAATTTAATTTACCGAGGAATCGCAACAGCATTGTCAGACGGGAACTTTTTCATAGATTATTGTTTCGGAGATGCCCGCACATGCGACGGACAGAGACACAAATTCCTCTCCATAAACGGTTCTGTGTCGGTTTTTGGCATTTAATGTCTTATTTAAATTCGACCACTACAGTTTAGTAATAATTATAGATTAACCAAAAAACAAGTAAGCTACTGGAGGTTCTCGATTCAACAGAGACATTTTATTAATTTATACTTTTTAGTAACCTAAGTTATATTTATTAAAGACCCTATGTTTGATGTGATTTTGGAATTGTTTCGCCATGGGTATGTGTGTCGTACACAAATATTCACAGCAGTATACTAAGGATACCTGAAAGCGTAGTTCGCCGACAGGAGGCTCGGCGTAGCGAATGCCTCGGTACGTCTCGAAGTTGCGACCCTTCCTTGTCACATTGTAGCCTCCGAGAAACTCACCTGCTGGACTGTGCACCACCGGGCGACCATCTGTGACATTTATTCGGCACAGTGTTATAACAACGATAGTATTTTGATGTCTTATGTTGTAGACATGTTAATATTTTAATGTAAATTTAATTTAATGAAATGAGTCGATTTCTCCGAAACGTCTTATTTTAATTGAAGGATCATCACGTTACTACTTTTAGTTTATATTTAATTTGACTCAAAGTAGATTTAACACACGCACTTAGGAGATTATCAATTTTGAAAATGTCACAGTGTCAAACAGCATATTTCTGATTTATTAATCGGGGTCGTATTTAACGGCAATATTATTTCGCCCTTCGTTACAGTCATATTTGTATGCTCCAATCGACTTACCTACAATATCGTGGCTATGATGCCCATGGCCGTGATGACCATGGCTGTGATGCCCATGTCCCCTGTGATCGTGTCCATCCGATTCGTGATCGTGGTGATGATTGTGATCATGCGCAGCTGCACAAACAAGCACAAAACAGGCCAGTGTGGAACGCCACATTTTCCTCAACTGAGTAGACTTGCTAGAATTTCGCTTATATAGCGAGGTGCAAAGTGAGGTGCTATTCAGACTGCTTCGTTTTTGTTTACAAACAATTCAATGTGTCACCGGTTCAAAAGATTATCCTTATCAAATTTGAACATTTTCCTTATTGTCACAATAATAACCTTCTTTTGTAGTTGCAAGGAGAAGATTTAAGTAAGGTTTCCGTAACGACGGCACCTCGGTTCAACCCGGTTCGTTTATTTATAAGGCAAACTTCCATAAAAATACAAATTCTATAGGATATTTGATATTTATAACTTTCAGAAAAGATAATCAGCTAAATACATTGTTCGTTATAAATATTATGCTAATCCAAACGACATTCATTTTACAACAAGTATTCAGTAAGGGTAGCAATAATGTTACTTAATATGCAGTAAACTTCATAATTATGGTTATTCAAGAATATTCAATAAGAAAATTAGTGAGAGCCAACTGGCACGTGATGAACAAGGAAAACGTCCATCTTTACCGCAAGGAAACCCCCAAGGGTTGGTATTACGCTTTTAGAATAAATTATAATTGAATTAGCGCTGTCATCGGTCTATTATCCTCACAGAAAACACGCATGATCACAGCCATCAGATATTTCATAGCGTTGCGCTGGTGGTCGTGTGTAGCAGGTGGGGTTGTGGGTCTATGAGCATGGTCCACACTTAATTCTAAGTGACCCACATTATTTTACTAATGTTTAAATAATTGGGCACATGCAATGTACCGTACCAAACTGCGTTAGGTTTAGGTTCGAGCGGACAAATGAGAAAAACTAATTGATAACAAATATCTGAGGAAAAGTTTTTAAATAATGTTAGTGCATGTTATGTTGCGTTTAAGCTGAATGACCCCATTGAGATAAAACCCACATGACGCAATTTTCCACATCAAAGTGACAGATTCTTTTGTTTAACTTAAAGAGTATCGACCCTTACCGGAGTAGACCCCTAATATCGAATTTCACTCGAACGCGAACGGTTACGTATCTTTTCATTATTCAATATTATTTACGTACTCCTTCACGAAGGAACAGGCATTTGCACCAGTTCCTTATTAAAATAAATATCCAAATATAAGTTCAGATGGTTGGAACTAAGTTTTAAAATATGCTAAAAGGATTATAATAGTGGGCGATCATTGTTATACATATATCAATGACAACATCACCCCAGATTAAACTTATAGTGAGACGGTCGTAACAGTTACCCATCCACTACAGGTAGATGAAAAAGATAAAAGTTTATTCATTGTGCTAATGCAATAACTATATAAACGCGAAAGTATGTAAGTATGGATGGTTTGATGTTTGTTACTCTTTCAGGTAAAATCTACTTAATGCATGTAATGAAACTTTACAATAGTATAATTTACTCCAAAACATCAAGTAGGAAAACGTCTACATGTGCGAGCTGTTCGTATCATTTAAACTTATAAATCAGGTAGGGTGGATAGTTTAAAATCTTATAAGTATTATTTTTATTTTGAATTATAAATACTTTTAACTTAGCACTTAGTAATCGGTGCACAAAATTTTTGGTTAACCTAACATTTGTGCTAACATTATATAGGAATAGGAATAGGAAGCATGTGTTTCGAAAATTTATAACGTAACGTCACAAATATTTATTGGAAACAATTAAAGAAAAAGTATTTTATTTAAAAGAAAAAAGTATTTATTTTCAAGTAAATCTATACAATTTAGTTGACGGGGCTTCCCAAAAAGTAGTCGGAAGAGACACTTGTGTAGGGAATCCTCGCCTTCCAGTGTAATAGGTTTGGTTTACATTTTTTACATAAGGAGTAATTAAATTTTAACTTTAATATTTCTTTGCGGATTTATGCTGTGCCTGAATGGGGGGGGGGGGGGGGGGCGGGGGGGGGGGGGGGGGGGGGGGGGGGGGGGGGGGGTTGGGGGGGGGGAAAAAGAAAGAAAAAACAAAATTATTCTAGTAGAATTTGTCAACCTCGTCGTGGACAACGAAGCAGAGATCCAATCCTTTAGTGCCCTGCACTGATACAGCTGCATAGGGTAAATAGATAGTACTCGATGTATTTTGTTATAGACATAAGGGGCAAGTGATATATATTGCCGAGTGGCAAAGACAGTGCGGGCAGGATATTGGAGGGAAAGATGACACCGTTGTTATTGAGTTTTTTACTATCAAGGGGTATGAAGTTTATGGTGTTCTAAGAATCAAATCTAAAATGTAAATTTTCTTACAGAGAGCAAATTTGAAATTCGTATAAGGTTTTGGTGGGGTATTTAAAAGGTTTTTGTACATCACTTTGATCGCAAGGGACTTTGTGCCCGTTCTAAATCCAGAAACTTTTTTTCCTACCGCCCCATTTTGAAATCCAAACATGAACGGAGAAAATAAAAAAACACTTTAACTTTTTACTTTTAACTTATAAACTTATTGGACATCAATGATTATTAAGAAAATATCAATATATAAAAACCTGTTTATTCACCAACAGACCTGCCTTAAATGTATATATATTTATTTATGTGTGTTCATCGAAATGTGTTGGATTTATTCCCTTTTTCCAATTTATCATATAATTCTCAAGATAAACCATATATTACATACTTTTATATATATTAATAGTATACAATAATTGTATACTGGTCCAGGTACAAAATAATTTGAAATAATAGACAATATAATGACAAGAACTATTTATTTATTACAAACTTGTAAAGACACTCTATTATCCTTCTATTCTTCATTTTCGGATCTTGTAGTTGGCCAGGTCAGAATTATATCGTAAAAATCTTTAAATTCGTCAGGAATATATTGGATTATTTTTTGTATGTCATTCATTTTTTTCTCATTTATGGCTATTTTAGTAACATATGCCAGAGTTTCAGGTATTTTCGGGTTTGTAGAAGGTTTTTGGAGCAAAAATGTAGCTTTAACGAAACCATCAATAAATTCAGAACATGTCAAGTAACCTTTATGACTTGAACTATACTCAAAGCTCCTATATTGTGATTTTGTTTATCGAATGAAAAAGAGGCAAAAAGAAATATTATTTCTATACACGTAAAGTTGATAGTTGGAAGAAGGGAATAAAGGAAGGATTTGTTTCCTCCTTCCAACTAACAATTTTTTTAGCCCCATGAATATATACGAAATGAATGGACTTTGTTTATTTTTTCGAGCTCACAACTTAGCCCTACGTCTAAAGAATGTAAGAGTGTATAAAAGTGAATATCTCGAAAAGTGGCGTTTATTCCCTTCTTCCAATTGGTGGTTCAATTTTTAAAAGTAGAAATAATTTAACTGTATTATATTCACTATAATATGAATTTAATCTATACTTTAGTCTAAGTAAGACGTGGCTGGCTATGCTCACACCAAAAATTTAAAAGTAAAAGTCACTAATTCTTTGTAGCTTATATCATATATGAAACTTTTGACATAGCGCCATCTATTGAATCTTACAACTTACTCAATCCAGTCATCAGATGTCGTCATTCAGTTTCATTTAATTATATCACACACACACACTCACACAGCAACAACGAGAACGGGATAAAAAGTCCTATAAGTATTTATATGTAAAGCAACGCGGGTAAACCCGCAGGAATCATGAAGTTAGAGATAATTTCCATACTTCAAAATATATTTTACTACTTTGACTAAGAAATTGTGTTGAAGAGATCAATACTACATTCTGATTTTATCAATCTAGCCTTAAAGTGTAAATGTCGGTCGTCTTGAATGAACTTTTACAGCACCAATAACAAAAGCTTAATATGTGTAAATAATTAAGTCTCTGATAGTACGTATATTTAAGAAGTGCATGGTACAAGTTTGAACAGAACACGGCGACTAAGTGTCCGTTGAAGGGTCTCAGTCAGTCTAGTTTGTTCGTAAAAACGACCTGGCTTCTCTTCATTGCATGATTTGTCACATAATACTGTTTTTTACCCAAAAAATTAATGAGGTAAATTTATTTACTTACGGTGGGGATACCATAAAAAACGGTGACCCTGGTAGTAAGACTTCGTCTATCATGCCATATATCACATGTGTGAGACAGTTGAACGAAGAATTAAAATAAATATTAATTAAACTTAAGTAACTATCAGTGAGTTGTTCAACGCACCTCCCTAAAACATAGCGACAATAGCTGATTAAGGTCTAGTTAAAGGAAGAGGCAGTGGTGGCCACTTCACTTAGAGGCAGCGTCCTTTCACCGCATTCCCCGCTTTTACATCTCGCAGTCCGCACTCGGTAGTGAGCAGTGTCGCAGTGATCATAGTGAGATGCGGTGACGGACAGTAGAAAGCAGACAGCTATTTTGTGTCATCGTACAATTCGGAAAAAATGTTGCGGTTTTTGCTTCTTGTGGTGAGTTTAACGTTAAGAAGGTTAACTAATCTTCGCCAGTTTATTTTGTTTAAAAACCTAATAAATATTTAAAAGTAGGAATATTAAAACTACGTGATTTTTTTGTTTTCTAAGTTCTTATTTAACTAAAAGTTGCGTTTAACAAAAGATAGTACATCTTGCTGCAACTGCTGGTTGAGAATATATGTATTAGGAAATATATTATTACATGATAGATCCTACTGATGAGCGTGCCTTCAGGAAATGGATAAATAGCTCACGTTGGTTTCCGTGTGTAACTGTGTGTACACGGAACGGCAATGTTATGGTCTAGTTAAGAAAGCGCTCTTGGCACGTATCTCCGCGATCTGTGTCAGACACAGTTATGTGGCAGGTGCCCTTAAACACCGTTACACTCATTTATTATCATTAGATCAAGATTAGATAAACAGCAGCTATTAAAAACGTAACTCGTAAATTCAAACTATGTTAAAAACCAAAAGAAATAAGAAATAATTTTTAGCGAGTCAGTTCGAGTATACTGGCGTTTCTTAATAACTTTTGTTTCTCATTAAGTTCACTAAGTGAAGAGAGTGTGATACTTTGGAGATAGAAATCACCTTGAAGACTTATTTAAGTTATCTATACCTCTTTAGATATCTGTGTAAAAATTATTATTATTTCGCACACCAAGTCAGTTTAAATTCCCCAGAGACATATAAGAAGTTTAACATTTATATTTTACTAGTCGTTACCACATCCAAAACATGAAAATGTGAATAAATAAATACATTAACCATTCTGTGCTAAATAGTGTCACGCTTAGAAATCATGTATGAGTAGATTGTGTTGAAGAATGCGATGCCGTTACACATGCACCATGAATATTGTATCACCTGTCCTCCCAACTGATATTCAGCTCGGAAGTGGTCCGCGCGTGATCTTATTATGTCTAGCTATCCTGACTTAGAAACCCCAAATGCAGCGGAAGGGCAATATACGCCTATTAATAACTAAACACACTTTAACTGAACTGACATAATATTATTCACTACTATTGTACTGCAGTTTCTTAAAACCGTCACCTCACAAGTCACGTTATTTGCCAAATGGGTCTAAGTCTTTTGGGTCCGGTTTTATGGAAAGTGACGTCACAGGCCCCGTTAGTCGGCCTTCACCCAGTGCCGAGGGCGGTCAATACCCTAATAACATCCTCGCTAATACGTCTCCCATTAGATACGTCAAATAACATCGTAACAAACGTGGTACCTAGGCAAATTTAGGAAGTCTAAAAGGTAGTTTTTATCTGTTAAGAAATTATCAAACACACCCCAAATAGATATTCTAAAAAAATATATTTATACTTACTAAATATTCTACTAGTGTAAATAATGTAGATATAATACAAAAATAGTTTATAAACGGTATAAGATAAATTACTAGAAACTCCGACATGCTATAAAAACGGGATACAAGTTTAATTAAAAATATGTAAATTATTTTATTATTAATGAATGGTGGTGATTATTTATATACCACCACATCGACGAACTGTGTATTTTACTATTCGACCTACTGACACTGAAAACTTAACTGGATGTCATTATTCAGTTAAATTTAAGCGCAACTCTGCGTTTAAAGAATCGGTACGCTGATTAGAAGTAAAGTTCGTTTGAAAATAATTTGAGCGCCACCTAATGCTATTTTTTTCAACATTTATCAAATTTATTAGCATTATTTTTTTCGTTCAAAGTAATGTTCACGCTACATAAGATATTAGATTCGTAATGGTGGTAGTGTGACCTGGGTCACACAACGCTGGGCTAATTTTCTGAAATTACTTTGCGGGAATAATGATGCCTCCACTTGTCAGCTCTGATTACCATGATAAGTGGCTTATGTAAGTTTAAAGCCGCAATGAAGATTACTTTCATGTCATTGTGTGACGTGTCCCTAATATGTATCTAGACTTAGTACTATAAAATTGAGAATCTGTATTGAAAGCAAAATTTCCCAAATTAGACAAAAAGCTCTCACGCGGGCGGCGTTGACCTCAAATATTGAAGACTGAGAAAGTTGACTTAAAAGGAAATTCTTTGAGTCACGCAAATTTATCAACTACATCTCTGGCCCCGAAATCTTAGTTTTATCAATAGTTATATGTTGTATCTTATTAATTATTTACTCCATTTCATCCCATCCATTCATTCATATAATTGTATCGAAGTCTTAAAGCCGAAGAGAGCTGTTTGTTTGAACACTTTTAGTTTCTGTAGCTTTAGGTTACAACCAAATTAATGCTGATAAACCTCGGGCATAGATGTATATTGTATAAATGAAAGCCCATTATTACAAAATACAGTTCGTAAAATTAACCTCAAAACACAATAGAGCCTCTATCGAAATCAAGTGTTATTAAACTAATGATCGTATCTAACAACACGTATCGAAATGCACAACACAATACAATTGTCGATATAAAATCACAAATTGTATTAAGATGATGGCCCGCATAAGTAGAAGTCAGTTTTCACTCGCATTAAAAATTTATACATTTTTTGATCCAGTTTCTGGTCCACGATTTCACTATCATTTAAAGTTATTGTATGCTTGTTCATGAATTAGTGCAGTGATTCAATGTTTAGGCTTAATAATCTGAATATGGGCTAATTACAGTATTGTCAGCGTCCGGTGAGGCACGCATGTCTCTAAGATACGGTTACACGTCCGTTACTCTGGCCTGCATTCCGCTTCGACGCGCCTCGCTTGTTTGTGACGATAGTGCATCGCTTGCACTTGTTTAGTTTACTTAACCTTAGAGGGGGAAAAAAAACCGTTACAACTTATTCCCATTATTAGAGTTTAGAATAGTTGTTCACATCTCATATTTTGTTTTATATGATACAGGTACGTGCAAACAGAAATATATGGTTTTTCAAATCACTCTTTATTCCAGATATTAACGGTGACCATACAGGCGGAAGAATCCCCCGCAGGAGAGCCTAAGTCCCTCCCGGCCTCTGGCGAAAACCACACTGACCCTGAAGAGCCTCCAGAAGGATACTATGCCTTTGTCGAATCACCGAATGCAACGCCACCAAGGTAGTTAATAAAATCCAATTCAGGCGCCACTTCTTTATTTACAGCAAATAAAACAAGCATGTTTACGACGTACGCCGGCGCCGCTAAACTTTCACCGGTGGGCTTTACCACTATCGTTAATACTTTTTGCTGGAATCATAAACGCAAATTTTACCTTCATTTGACCGGATTCGAGATTTATCTTTTTTGGACTATATACGACGATAATATCTTGATATTTAAATTAGAAATAATTAGCTTTGTTTTTGGATTCATTATGATTTTGATTCTTAAATCGCCAGTTAAGAAAATATAAATATATCAATGATGTGTATATATAATATAATAAAATATATAATATTTTATACGTATAGTATATTTATTGTATAAACTGAACGATAACGAAACGATACTTTCTGCAGGGTTCGCCCACCGCCGTACCGGCAGGTGGCAACAGAATGCCCCGAGGCGGGGGAGTCTAAAGCACACGTCAGCGCCCACAACCTCTGCGGAGACCTCAACCGGGGTCTCATTCCTCGCAACCCCATGGGCCAGAGCCCCAACGGTGAACCATATCCATTGTAAGTCTAAGTGTCTAGTAGTTCACTCACTCCTTTGCATGTGGGGTATCTGGAGCATACGCAAAATATTTCAATCGTGTCGTTCCAGTGAGCTGATTCGGAACCATACACTCCGCTACTTGTCACGAACGCTGCCCGTTCTGCGCGCAGACGACGCCCTGCCCCGCGTCGCTCATCTCTCCGCTGCGGCCGCCGCCCCCGCTGACGCCCCCGCTGACTCCGCTACGTACGGAGCACCTTTGCCGCACGCCCTTCCCGAGGTGCAGCACAACAGGTGGGTTGCGACGCACTAGAGCACTTCGTCCGGTTGTTTTTAGTGGATTGTGACCATCATTTACGGTTCAAGGTTGGAAGAACGGGGTCGGGCGGGGCGATCGAGTGAAGATCCTTGGGAAACTCCGGACAGCGAACTAGAGATGGAGCACCGAGCGGACTCTCCGCGCGAGAGTCGCAAGTTTTGCGACGGGGGCGGTGTGTGAGTACAACTTTTGAGTTCATGGTGGAGTTCCCATAATACATTGCCTCAAACCCTACGTCAACGTCACCTGGTAGTCCGTTGTCAGAATCGGTGCGGTCCATGTGTATCGAAACCAAACGACGGGCCATGACGCCAGCGTTTTTTACAAACCGTAGCGAACCGCTAGATCATAATACATTCACGGTGTCAGTGGGAAAAATATAACTTGGTATCGAGTTAAGAATCTCAATAAATGTTTTCCGTTAAAAAAAGAATAGTAGGGGGGGAGAATCGTATATTTTACTTAAGCAAGAAGAGGGCTTCACAAGGGAGAGGCTCCCAAGGCCGACAGGTCTTTCAAGACAACGTCGAGAGAGTCCGGCCTCGTGCCGTCCAGCATCTTGACGCGAGCGTCTTTCTCGAGCTGGGCCCTGTAGCGCAGGTGCTCGGGCCAGACGCAGTGCTCGAAGTAGCCGGGCGTGTCGGGCGGGTCGTAGAGGCGCAGCGCCCGGCGGGCCGCGCACTCGCCGTACTCCAGCACGAAGTAGTAGCGCAAGTGGCACAGCTCCAGCAGCGGCGCGTGGTTGAGCACGGTGAAGCCCTCGAGCACGAGGAAGCGGCGGCCGCGCAGCGCCCACTTGCCCGCGGCCCGCGTCAGCCCCGCCGCGTGCGCCCCGCCCTCGCCGCGCATGCTCCGCGCCACGTCGTCCGTCATGCGCGCCATGTCGAGCGCCGACAGCACGTCGTAGTTGTTGTGCTCGAGGCCGGCGCAGCGCACGTGCGCCGGGCTGTCGTCCGGGAAGAAGTACTTGTCCTGGTGGAACACGTGCACCGGCACCAGGGTGTCCTTGAGGCGATTCGCCAACGTCGTCTTTCCCCCGCACGTCACTCCCGATATCCCGATCACTATCCAGTCGTCCCCCATTTTTCTACGATAGTTATGTGATTTTCTATATGCGCTATAAATAGTTCTCACTGAACTGTATTTTCTTACATTAATCTTGTGTTCGTTTAAAATAAGGTAATTCTTATAACATACACTCTGGGTATGTTTTGTTATAAATAAGGATATAAATGGTAGAGTGTGAATGAAATGAGTCCCCCGATGAAAAACAATCCCCACACAGCACAGAATAGCAGCACCCACTGTGGATTTGGCACGTGCTTGTAGAGATACAGGTCTGAAACATAAATGAGACAGAACTTAAATAAGAAAAGGAATTTTTAACACACAACTAAACTAGACTAGTTAAACTTTGAACGTCATAACATAACACAACTCACCGTAGTCAAAGAAAGTGTAGGAGTTAACCCAGATTACAAATAAAGTGAAAATAGTAAAAGTTGATATCAAAGTCACTTTTCCAATGACTGCATCTGGCAAATCCATACATTCATTTCTTCAACTGTTTTGTTATCTTGTTGAGATATTTCTCTATTGCCTAGAGCTTGTTTAAAAGATTATTTACAAAAATATGACTCTTCAAAACTTTTAAATGTTTCTTCAGGGAATAAAATGGATTGTTCAATTTCAATCTTTTTCTCAACTTTCTCTAGTAATGGTTTGCCCTTCACAGCTCTCTCTACAATCTGAAGCAGAATATACATTAAATTCAAGTAAACAATCCTTAGCAATACTGTAAATACTACAACACATGCTCATTGACTCATTCACATCTTTTACATTAAACAATTAATTGTTCTACAACATAACCTAAAAGACCAGTTTATAAACTTAATTCAGTAAATAATATATATTACCTTTTGTGTCACTTCTGGCTTGGACACAGGAGCAGAAAGTTCAAGTAACCTTTTGATTTTGCTTTCCACTGTATCTACTTGAGACTGTTGTTCCTTTTTCTTACTTTTTTTATTTTTCTTTTTGTGTAAATGTAAGTTACCTACAAAACACTGTATTATCAAAATTTCTTAGAAATGTCTTTAAGCACATGCTTCCCTGCTAGTTCAAATTTTCTTTGACCTTTTGTTCTAGTTTTTATGATTTATAATGTTCTAAAAAATGATAGTTATGTAATACAATCGTCACGTTCAAGTATATTGTTTAATGGTTATTTAATGTGTCGATAAGGACTATAGTAAATGGGAGCAACGTGCAAAACAGGCGACTAAATATCTAACTTCTTAATCGTATGACGAAATAATTACGCGAGGTCGACATACCTTGACCTGAGTACACTCGTTGGTTTGCTTGCGCACGCTTACGTTTCTTAGATTCGGTCTCTGAAATCACACACAGTATAATAGTCGTAAAATTACAAGTATCTTACTCGTTCATGCAATTATGTATCCTACCTGTATCCGGATCAACAAATGCTAAAGATTGTCTCACTAATGCTGCGGACATTTTAATGTATTAAATACCATTGAAAAACGTTTTAAGTTTTTCAAATAAACTCTTTTAAATAAGAATATCTTTCAAGTTTCAACAGCAAATTATAAACACAATATTAAAACATTGTGGTTATTTTGATCATTGTCAGTGACAAATGTCAAGTTGTCACATTTGTCATATAAAAATAATTGTAGATTTCGACAACCATATCTAAAACTGTCAGTCAACACGACGACTTTAGAGTACAGACTAGGTAACTTTATATTTGTATGCTATTTTAATTATACCGCACTCTAGGACCATATACTTTCTTACAATCGAATTATGCGTATTATATATCATTGTACATAATGCCGACCTTTAGTCGGACTTTTAATTTTATGTAATACTTTTACACAGGCTGATAAAATATTTGTACCAGACAGTTTTATCACATGACATCGTTGTTTTCTGAGTCTTTTTGTTACTATGATATCTATGTTTTTAATAATACATTAAAATCAAATGATGTAAATAGCAATTCAAATCGTTGGTATTTGAATTATTATTGAAAATAAATAATATAGATAAAGGAAGTTCTCGACTTTCTCCGATACCATTTATAGCATGATAATCCCAAATTCAATGATGTGAAATTAAAGAAAGCTTCAAGTCCACGAATGAATTAAATACCGACAGGCCTATATTCCATGCATAAAGAAACAAAACTTTACAATATCACATTTTATTTAGTTATAACACAAGACCACCCATTTCTCGACTGCCTTGGTGAGGTGTTAATTACATTTATTTATTTTTATAAGAAGACAAAATTTTCAGTTTCTGTATGTTGTATCGAGCCATCAACGGTGAGTCTGCAGGCCCAGAACGCAGGGAAGACCCAGGAGTTGTACCGCACACGCCACATGGACCACACCGATATGAGGTAGTTGTACTATATATTATATTCATTCTATTTTCAGGACCCCGCAGTAGACCCCATAGTAGTACGTTTGTTCGTAATTGCAGGGTCCGCCTACTCCGTGTCCTGCGCGAGTGGAATACGCCACCCCAGTCTTTGCTCGCAACTACCAAGGAGTGTGGCGATATGTTGTGCAGATCCCGTACGAGGGATACTTCACGCAGACTGTCGAAGTCACGCGGTACGTTTTACTTCCACGCTTTTCCCTTCCGAAACACAATATTGATGATTAATATCGAGCTCTAAATAACCCAGATCACAACAAATATGCTCATCATGAAAATTACTGACAGGTATAAAATATCTTTTTTCCTCAGATGCATGCAGTCCCGGTGCCATTACTTGGAGGGCGGCTGCTTGAGCTCGCCTCGTTGGGTTTCACTGCTCGTCGCTGAGATGCATTATCCTTCGACACCGCAGCAGCCGGTAACCTCTTGATTTCTATCTTTAGTTGTGTGTTAACTCGTAGTTTAACGAATATCTTTATATAAATGTATTATTACAAAAACATGGTACATATCCAAAACTACATTACTAATAAACCATTTATATCCGATCAAGGATTACCAGCAGTTTGGGACACAGACGGGAGAGGCGACGACTGAGAAGCCGATGCATTGTGATGGTCACGACGAACTGGGGTGCTATCAGGTACTTCATAATCTGTGACTGTGTGAGTCTCGCTTATTGTAAGATGATTCATTTCTTACCTCTTGTTTGTAGGTGCGATTGTACTACGACTGGTTCCTGGTGCCAGGCTCCTGTAAGTGTTGGCGCCCCGATTACTTTGCGCGCTACGTCCGCCGCAGACACAACGAATTGTAAAAAGAAATTAAAGGAGATCTATTAGCTATTATTGTGTTGGTTGCCCAAAACATCGAATTATAAAAAAAAATGTACCAAATGACCAACATTAAAACAAATCCTATTATGGTAACTGTAAAATGTGTTTACCCAATGTACATACCCTGTATTAAGTTAAGCTTATTTTTGGTGCTAGGCGTTCACTAAGACTGTCGTACTATTAAAATATAAATTACGTGTAATTTATATCATCGTTAGTTATAGCGTGTAAGGACCTCACATTAATTTAGAGATATTCGTATTCGTGTATAAGAAATTGAAGGTGCATTTCGATCTCTGTTTTATTTCCTTATTTACGTTAAAGTCGCCTTTCATTAAATCACCTAATATGTAATTGCATTTACTGTAGGTGTGCTAATCGCTTTTAAGTGTTAAGTCTAAGGAAGGAAGTAGGTAGTATATAGCTCATTGTGCATTTATTAATTGTTTTAAGTATTGATAAGGACCCATATACAACTAAATCTTGGATCTGAAAGCTTATTAAACGATTTTTACAAAAACTGTTGTCTAATTCAGCTACGCTTTTGTTTAGGAACACTCATTTCCACTTCCACTATTGAATATCATATGGTAGATGTGGTCCGTATGAATATTGGACATTTGTTGTTGAGAATTTAAATAACAGTACAATATTAAAAGTATATTCATAAAGTACTGACTTTCTTTGGTTTACTGGGCACTTTGCACACTATCAATATGCTTAAAGATACTTTTTAAAACATCACATAATATTTTGAAAAAACCCTAGTGACGAAACGAATAGGATTTTTTTACAACTAAAATATAGTTTATTTTATAAATGGCTGGAAGCCCCCTACTAATTGAAGACACATGCATATTCACGATATGTAACAAAATATGATACACATAAAACAAATTTAAAACAAACTGTTGCTATAAAAACTTTGTCAACTAAGCGAAAATAAACTTCTTTTGTGCAGCGCTATCCGGTCGTTCTCTAAACCAATCTACAAATTACATACTCGTGTCAATAACCCATAGCAAAAATACTACTTGTATAATACCTAACGATTACTAGCACCTATCTCTAAATCTTAAAGTAATAAGCACGTTTCGATTTTCATATTGCACAATCACTCGCTTTTTATCACATTTGTCGAAACATCTCAAATATTAAATGAGAATCGCTATCGATATTTAGATCTCCGAAGACCTACCTGCTGTTACATTAATGACAAATTAGTTTGTCAATAATGAATAGAGAAATATTCTAGCACTGACAATGAATGGAACTTCTAGTGTTTCATCAACAAGCGTCGGCGAACACTTTCGGTGGTTCTGCGCTGGCTTCGCTGCGTATCTCTTCACTCCTCGAAGTCTCGCCCTGGCCCGCATCGCCGGCAGACGTTCCCGCGTCCATATCTTGAAAAATGTTCTGCCGTCGGCTGTTGTAGAAGTGGACGGCTGGGATACCTTCCTTAGGGTTCGTGAATTGCACGTAGCAGGCGGAGTAGGGAGGGGGCGGCTCCTCGAAGCGGTGCTTCGGGGAGCACTCGGAGTAAGGGGGGGGAAGGTCTTCGGGGAAGTCGGCGCCTGCCCCTTCTGAGGGAGAGTCTCTCTCCACCGGTGGGGCCTCCGCTTCTAGGAAATACACGCGTGTGAGTTCACATTATGAATTAATATTCCCTCAACAAATAAACAGAAGAGACTTACGACTCGTTGCTAAAACGTTGGGCGTGGGCCACTCTTCCGACCGACTTCTGCGCCCTGCAAATACATACAAATTTCACTGACCGCTGAGCCGCCTGACCAATTTTGATACAATGAAGGAATCTGACCTCAGTCTCATGAACTATTTTTATCTTTAAAAAAATTATAATAATAAAATGATTATACCAGAATATTTTTGGGTGGATTTATTTAAGTCGTTACTGATGTGGAACTCTTTAAGCTTAAACTAAACACCGGAGCACAGTACTTACAACGGAGGTAGTTGCGAGTGAAGAATCGGTCGGTGGCTCGCAGCAGGAACAAGGCAGCCAGCAGCAGCAGGGCGCCCGCCGCCCAGCCCCGCGTCGCCCGCCACACGCTAGCGCTGTCCGCCTTCACCTGGGGCGTCTTTGGCTGCAACGATTGGGAAACTCTTACTGTGCCTCCGAGAAGTTCCCAATGTGTGAGTCTGGTACCCAGCGTATCTTATACTTGTTTAATCTTTAGTTGATAAACTGATTAGAATATTTACGCGACTTATTCCACGGCATCGAAATAGTCTCCTACGGTAGAGCTTGCGACAGGAACGTTCTTTTGCAACACCACGGCCGACATTTAGACTGCCCTTATTTAGCCCACGTTTTTCGCATTGCTTCTTTAATATATTCCCTCTGCCACTTACCAATGTTGCTGGATTTCTCTTTAAAAAAAAAAAAAAAAAAAAAAAAAAAAAAAAAAAAAAAAAAGGGGGGGGGGGGGGGGGGGGGGGGAAAAAAAAAAAAAAGGGGGGGGGGGGGGGGGGGGGGGGGGAGGGGGGGGGGGGGGGGGGGGGGGGGGGGGGGGAAAATAAAAAAAAAAAAACCCCCCCCCCCGAAGGGGCCCCCCTTTTTTTTTTTTTTGGGGGGTGTGTTTTTTTTTTTTTTTTTATAAATTTTTTAAAAACCCCCCCCCCCCCCCCCCACCCCCCCCCCAAAAAGGGGGGGGAAATTTGGGGAAAAAAAAATTTTTTTTTTTTTTTGGGGGGGGGAAAAAAAAAAAATTTTTTTTTTTTTTTTTTAAAAATTCCCCCCCTTTTTTGGGGGAAAAAAAAAAAAACCCCCCCCCCCCCAAAATTTTTTCCCCTTTTTTCCCCCCCCCCAAAAAAACCCCCCGGGGGTTTTTAAAAAATTTTTTTTTTTTTATAAAAAAACCCCCTAAATTTTTTTTTTTTTTTTTTTAAAAAAAAAAAAAAAAAAAAATTTTTTTTTTTTAATTTTTTTTTTTAAATTTAAAAAAAAAAAACCCCCCCCAAAAAAAATTCCTTTGGTTTGGGGGGCAACACCACGGGCCGCCACGTCGCCGGCGCCACTCCCTCTCCTAGACGATTGTTGACTCTGGAATATGACATTACAAAAACTATAGGAATTGAGAAGCTAGAACAGCTGTAATAAGTACAACCATGTAAATACGCGGAAATAAACATCGTTGAATAGAAAAATGAATATTTGACTTGCCTCAAGAGATGGTCAGCGCGTTGCGGGCGGTAGGGCTGCGCATCATCCAGGCGACGTTGGTACTCCCGCAGGCGCCTGAGCTCAGCCAGGTGCGCGACGTGCAACTGCGCTGCCAGTTGCGTCAGCTGCTCCACGCTGAGCGCCCTCTGCCGCATGCGATAGCCATCCAGCACGCGGTCCAGTGGTCGCGGGGAAACCTGCATCTGAATTATAACCTTCGTGAAATTCAGTTTGCAAGTAGTCTATGCTGGTTGTTGATAAATATAATTCATAGCTCTGTTTTCATACTGGCAGGGTCGCCATATGAGGTGGGAGAGGAGACGAGAAAATGAAACACTCATGCTTCAACGTATGAGTTATTATTGATTCAAATCTCTTACATACTTTACTTACATACTATCCTACACTAATAAGGTGAAATAAAGATAATAATTTTCGTTGTCGTCGTCTATTGTCGTCCAATTATCGTTGGCCTTTTATTTTCAAACTTCTGTCCGAATGGCCATTTGGCTATTTTGCCCGTATTCCTATGCATGCTGAGACTACACTTTTCTACCACGTATACGGGATATAGACCCTTAATTTCATCCACGTAAGTAATATAATAGCGTGACGTATTCTGTTGATTATGCAGAAATTCAAGTGTTGCAATAATATTTAGCGCGTTCATGTTGCTCGAGTTGTTATGTCAGTTTACTTGGAATTGCTTAATATTTATAATTATCTACCTGATCATATTTCAGCACTCACACGGTAATTTTAATAATATTGTAAATTACCACTTCATTCTTTCAATAAATTATACTTAAATCTTAGATGTCAAAATAATTTTATGTTGGGTTTCTTAATACCTAAGTAGAATTGCGTAGCTCTAAATAATATGAACATGCAGACAACACAATTGCTACTCTCTATTATAGTGATGTAACACTGTTTTAATTGAATATAAAAATAGCTCGTGTGTTTGTATCCTTTTGATATCGTCATTTACCGTAACACCAATAATTTGTTGCGGTTTTTATGCTTTCTTTATTTACCATTGTTACTTTGAATGTTAGGCTCAAGATAAAAATTAATGATACCTTTAGTGAGCGTTATTGTGAGTATGCAATTAGCACTATCCAGAGCTTAGGGTTGAGAATCTGAATAAAAGATATACTTACCATAACAGTTTTTTAATCACGAATAATTTCATTCACTATACATTGTAAACGGAAGATATTTATGATATTATTTGTTTGAAACAGTGAATTGATGTTATTAGCAAACAGAACGAGAGCATGCGCGTTCGTCTGACGCCTGCTTTATGGCGACTGGCCTCCGCCAAGGGGCATATCGCGCGTGCGCACTGTCGCAGCCCTCTAATATTGTTGTCTGTTGACTGTTGAGCATAACCGACTACGGAACCAAAACTTGAATAGATTCGGATTAAGTTTAGAGCTGGAATATATACTGAAGATACCTACTTAACGAACGCCGTAATGATACGCTGGCGTAGTGGACTAACTAGTTAAACTTATAACCTTATTACTATAAAACCGAAAATGCAAACAAACCAATCTTGCTGACCAAAAACATCAGGATCTTGGTTACGGGGTATTTTTTGTAAAATGTAACCGTGGTAACCAACGAAGTTCTATCATAGGGACTTAGTTTGATATATTAAATGGAATTTCTTCATCAGATTCGCCCTGGATTTCTTTAACTATAATATTTTTTACGAAGGGTTACAAACCTCACCTTGCCCTTATCTTAATTTCCTTTTGAAACAACTAAATGAAAGTTGACATGAGTGAAAACGTGTCTTATCCTAAAAAACAAACTCTTTTATTCGAAAAGAAGAGAGCTGAAAAACTAAAGCGAAACTGAACGGTCCAGCACAGCAATGCAATTTATCAAGTACTTAGTATATTAAAATTCATCTAAAATGTACGTGCTATATTTCTCCTTTTTTCTATAGATATATATGTTTATTACTATCCTACTTTTATTATTCTTGCCCATTGAGTTAACTAAATGTTTTCTTTTCCCTGTGTCTAAAAATTTTCTATCATTTCAAATTGTAACGGAAAAAATATAAATTTTCATTTCTTAGACTAGAAATAGCAGAAAGAACAAGATAGCCGCAACAATCCAGATTTTTAATAATTATTCCTAATGAAATATGAGGAAAAATGAGATCTTCTTTACGCAAAAGTAACACTACTAACTTGGTCGTAATTTCTTCGCTCTACTGACATTTTGGCAAATAGCTATAAACGAAACTCAAGTGAGCCAAGGTTATGGAGCCAAGGCGGTGTGATGGCACAGATGGGGGTCACTGGAAGCTGAGGAGAGGCAGATCGATGGACCGCGACGCTCCGGCGCCGAAAGAGCTGCTTCCACACCGGGTGCATCTTACCGATATTTAACTTTGGTGCATATACACTGTGTTTGGCTTCCTCCAATTACTCTTCTTGGCAAACACGTATGTACTTTTATGTCGCTTTATTAGATCAGTTAAAGAAAAACACTTTATTAACGGATTTAATATGATTTAAATATATTTACATTATTTAAAACATTTCCGACGTTTCGCGTAGGTACTTTACAGCGTGCGTGGTCACGGAATCAAGATCAAAGAAAGAAAAGTAGAAAAGGTTTTTCTTTAAATGAGTAATAGTTATGTTAATAAAAGACAATATTATTGGATCTTTTTTTTTTTGTAAATATTTTGGCTCAAATACGAACATCCACAAGCTCAAATATATAAAAGATAAAAACTCAGTGTACCCCCGTCCTGAAAAGAAGTCTCTTGCTTATTTTCACTGAGCTTTCAGTTGATCAGTTGTTGTATGGGAACCGTGGGTCGCAAATATACGTGAAAATTGTAATTCCGATTGTAATTCAGGTATGAAGTTATTTGATTGAGGAGGTAAGTTCCTTAATACTAAGCTATCTGCATATTTCCTAAATTGGGATTTGTTATTTATTTATTTTATTATGGTTACAAAATGTTGAGCGTAGAGTGAGCGGGCGGAATGGGCGGGCTGGGCGGTGCGGGCGCTGTGTTGGCGGCAGAGGTCTGCGCCCCCCTTGCTGCTGCTCTGTTGGCTTTGCTGCTGGCCTGACGACGCCTCGGGTAACGCTAATAACTTTGCTTACGCCGTGTAAATAAATGAGGTCAGCAAAATTATAACGAAAGCTTACCCCATACCGGGCTTCCCAATTTTAATAAAGGATCCGCAGCTACTCAGGCTGCAGCACTATAAAATTTGTTAGTGATGTTCTAATCTTTTTATTTAACCCTGCCGTTTTTCTCCAGATACAAGTTCCGGAAAATACCCCACGAGGCCCACCATAACTAATGGTAAGCTGTAAATTTATTTGAGGAAAGTACAGCCAACTTTAACCTTACGAGAGTTCAGTTTGACGACGATATTTGTTGAGGATGTTCGAATGAATTCAACTACTTTCTTTGAAGTGTGTTTTTGTACGTTTTTAGTGTTTCGTAAACTAGATTTTTAAATAAAGTAACGGAGTAACGTAATTTTATTTCCCGTCGGTAATATTTAAATGAACCAAATAATAAGAACTTCTGTATCATTCTTAATATCCTTTGAATTAATTGACGTCATGTAATATTCGTGAACATTACATAATCTTTTGATACTTGAAGACACATCTCTCATTCTCTATGATTCTTTTTAGCAATTGCATTTTAAGACAATTAAGAAATAACTAATCCTCGACCAGTTCAGTTCAATTTCATTGAGCTGATGATATGTTCACGATGTATATACATATGTAAAAAGCTAAAATTACTGGCAGTTGTTATTGAAAAATATGTTGTGGCTGCATGTTTGAGTCTACGTTTATTTGTGTGTTTTTTATTCTTTAGGGTTGTCTACTTATATTTTTTTGTTGTTGTGTATACTTCAAAATGTGAAAAAAAAGGAATTATAGTATTACCTATATTATTATTATTAAAAATTACAATTCCAGAATCGGCAGGCTCCCATCGCCGCTTGAACGAATTCTTTAGTCGGAGATGTGGCAGCAGCGCTGTTTCCTTGCATTTACCTGGCACTTCTGGTGGGAATCATTTTAATTCAATTAAAATTGATACCAACCCACATAATAAAATTAATGAATATTTTAGGAACGACAAAGCAGTCGCTATCGGCTCATAGAAGTCACGAAGAAATTCGCGGCCGACGCCGCTCGCAGTTAGATGTTTGTGACGAAGACAGCCGCTACCACTCTGCCCCCAGTGTCATTCACGAGGTATTACACCGAAGAGACTGGGAGCGTTCGACGAAGGAACTTTATATCCCCCTGAGACCCGAGAAAGAGGTCATATCCCTCACCTCTCCAACTGGCTCACACCTATCCCAAGACAGCCTCCAGCAAATTGTAGAAACGGACCAAAGAGTATCCAAACCTTGCAAGAAACATTTTACTAATATTAAATGCTCAAAAAAAAAAGAAACTGATGATGATATCAAGGATGATGATGCAACGGAAACATCTTCCTTTTATATAGGAGATAATGATGCAACGCCTAGTTTCTCGGAGAGGCGAGTAGAACTTGATAAAAATAATGTAAAGGAAGAAAACAATGAGGCAAGCGGGCTTGCAAGTAATGATAGCAAAATATACAAACACAAAGAAACTAAGCAATGTTTAAATGAATGCATTAAAAGTAAAGATAGAATGAGATTGGTACCAGTAGAAGAGTTAATCGTATCCAGGTTTGGGGATGTGGACCGCGAGAGTACCCTAGATAGATCTGGGGCTCAGCACCACGGGGCTAATTCTCAAGAGCTCGACACTCGCCTAATGCCACCGCCATCTGTCGGTAAGTACAGAGAAATTTCTTGTTAGTACAACTCATATTAAAATAAGAAAAACTAAGTATTTGATTGACGATAGAGTAGTGAATTAATATTTATAAATAAATTTGCTTAATTTAAACAGAACCATTAGGCTACACATCTGACACATCATATCTGGACGAGCAAGGGTGGGTTGCTGCGCCGAGTATGGCACTGGCTTGGGTACCTCCCGCCGAAGGCTTCGTGCGTGCCCGCCATGCCAGCGCCGGTGACGTTTTAGCCCCCACACACCGCCCGCAATCAGGGGCACTCTCAGGTAATTACATGATCGAAATGACCGCATTCTATCTTTCTAAATTCCTTGCTTTTCTTAAATGTTTTGCGGTAAAAGCTACTTCTACGGATATTGTTAGATTCAGCTAAGTGTACAGTTAAAGTGAAACCTAACAACTAATCCTGTTCAGCAATTATTGAGTTATCATTAAATCTCCGCCATCGAATGAAAACGTACAACAGCGATGATGTTATGACACCTATTATCTAAAACACGTCCGCAGAATTAGCTGCTCAGCGAGACACAGTTTACAACGTATCATTCGTAGGCAAGCTATATGGCACGCACGCAGTACAGATCGTACTAAATGAAAAATATGTTTTTATTTAAATACCGAAGCACTTAGGATGAATATTTATTTAATCGAGTTGTTTAATGTCACGGTAAAAGTACCAACTCTGACGTAACCCTTCCCGACCCTTCAGATTTCAATTTCTGATTTCAGAAAGCGATATAGACTTTGAGCTGGAGGTGTGTGACGAGTTACCACCTCCATACCACGAGGTGCACCTGCTCAAAGACCCAAACGAAACAGCAATATAAATATCATAAATAATGACAGGTTCATCGTTCATCAATAGATATTTACGCAGACTTCATAGTTAATTGAGGTTTCAATCTATTTTAATAGTAGGTAAATGAGCAATTATTGATTAGGTTAATGTTTAAAGGTTCAATTATCAAAGATCTGTAAGTTAAGTATTTTTCCTTCTATCTTGTACTACTTGTAACGACATAATATGATAACAATTTATGCGATGAGGAATAATGCAACTCATCGGTCAGTCCGATTGTATGTATATTTATATATCATAAATTGGGAATGTGATCGACTTCTTTTTTCATATATAAGTCATCGTATCTTGTTTCGATTATTTCATGAGATCATCATAGGCTATATTGTAAAATGTAAATAGAAGGTACGGCAAGTTAAACTTTTTACCTCTGTTGGGTATATATAAAAATTAATTTAAACAACTTTGATTATTAAAATGTACCATAAAAATATAAATGTTACAGTTAATGTTATTGTTACAAGTATTAAATGGCTTACAATTATGTCTCCATTTATTTATTATATTTAACGAAATTTTTAAACTTATTCAAGAATATTTGTCTGTTTTTTTTAATCAGGACAAGTCCATATATTCTGTATGTATGTGTTCAAAGTCGTTTGAAAGGCTTAATATACTTTTACCTTTAAACAAAAGTATAGAACCGTTAAATATTAAAGCTTTTATTAAAGATTCCAAGTAACAGTTTATAAAGTTCCATAAAAATCTACGATTATAATATTTGTCTTTTTGTAACACGAATCATTTTCTTACATCTATTCGTTATTAAAAATATTTTTCTCGATTACACATTTGTAAAAGGACGCAAGACACCGTGAGGACATGGACAAAACATTAAATAGTGTTGCAAGATGATGTTTGTGATTTGTATGTTAATATTGACTTTAATAACCATCTTCTTAAATTAACTATAAAAACAATAATTAAGTAACACCATTACAATAAATAAAAAACACGAATGATCAAGATTTTTTTTAAAACCACCTTAAAGTCACCTTACTTAAATGTATGTATGAAGTAAAATATATATTTATAACATATTTGATTACATTACTATTCAATTTATATATGAAATAACGCTGTTCGTAGAGGTAACAACATCCTGAGGATGCTCCGATACTATGGAGTTCCACAACTGAATCTGTTAATAATAACACTTTGTATAAAAAAATTGTAAATGTTTTCCCAAAAAACATAGCCATTACTTATGCTGAGTGTTAATGAAAGGATTTTTCGGCAAAGTCTACTTAGTTCTAAGTCTGGATATGGTTTTCTAAAAACTGCGTATTGAAGATATATAAGTAAATATAAGCAATATTAGGAAGTATTGATTTAAATACTGATGACAATTGTCTAATAGTTCTAGATTATATTCAGAGCACAATTATTACTATGACTTTTGCCTACTTTAATATCTGTAAATACCAGATTAGATCAACTGCATAATTAGATTAGATCAAATTGAGTTTTTTTTACTCTCATTGAACTGCAACTAAAAGAGAGCTTGAATAAATTTGTTAAATTTTTTAAACTGTCATCTGAAGTAAATTTGGTTACCGGTTAAGTATCGCAACAGATGAGCTTCCAAAATCCTGCCATTCATGCTGCAAGTTACTTTGAACAAATGCCTGGAAGCAGCAGGAGTGGCTACAAAGAGGAGATGATGTTATTGTTTTTGAGAACCGAGACAGTGATCAACCAAAGCTGTTTAAGTTCCTCATTTTTTACCACATTTTTAAATTAGTTTTAAGATTATTTTAGTTAGATTTTATTCCGCTCTCCAACAAGAGACTCTCATGTAACAGTACATTTAATAATTTATTGTCTCTCCTTAAAACTAAACAGCTAAACAATTAAAATCTAAATAATTATTAAGTAGAACCTTGTGAGAGACTGGTACCTAATATAGGTATTCTCTGTTTCAACGGTCACCAGGCTCCGCAGTCAGAGCTTTTAGATGTTAGAAATAATTAATATATGTAAAATTCAGTGGGTGTGTTTTGTTTGTTTGAGTTAATGTAATTTGTATGTGTGTAATTTAACAATCTCGTGTTCATGAAACGAAAATCTGTTTTGCCCAATCTTGTTTTACTCTAATTTCAGCGTGTGCTGTTTCAGATTACTTATTCTGTAATTAGTATTTCTTATCAAAATTACAAATAGCTAAAATACTGTATTTAAATTTCATAGTTCATACTGAATATTTTGTTTTTCCTATTTCGATGACACCCGAGACAGTATTTTTTAAATTCAATTAAAGCAAAGCATGTGTTTTGCCCAAACTTGTTTCTTGTTGCCTATTTTTAGAAAAGTATTCACATATCATTAAAAATATACCCAATTGACATTGAGACATAAATTAAAAAGCATAATGTTCTCGTTGATCTCCTTAAGCCTCGACCGAATTGGTCTTTTTGTTAAGAAAAGTATAAGTGAACATTAAAGACTACTCCACATCTCCAACAACAATCTGCGGCGGTGCGGAGAGATGCTTGAGATGACTATCTTTGCTTACAACAGTTTCTCTTCGTCGCACTGGAGCAACATCTGTCCAAACCGGAGTTGACTTCTTTCTAGGTGATAAACTTTTCTTGGGTGAGTGAGGCCCATTGCCGATGCCATTGCATTCCTTCGATACAAGTTCTATTCTCGGAGGAATAAGTTTGGGGTCTTTTCGAATTGGGGTTGCTCTTGATGTGAGTATGTTGGGAGGAGGCAGCTGGCTGCGGCTGCGTGGGTGCACTGTGTCGGTGTGTGCGGGGGTCAATGAACTCGACCGTTGTGCTGAAACTTTATAGACGATAACTCTCTAACTATTGCCATCTATACCGTATTGTCGACTATGAATACAATCATGATCGATCAAATTATTTATTTTGCTTATGACTAATATACCAAAAATAGCATGCTTGAAAGCAGGTGTTCTTAGAGTTGCTAGAAAGTAAATGAACCTTCTAAGCTTAGATGTCTTCCTAAAGGCGCGTTCTCATGAGTCAAGTTTAGTTGACCAGTTCGAATCGAACGCACCTTTAGATATAAATGGCTCACCGAATCTATCCCTGGATGGAGAGACCAAGCTTCGCGGAGAAGACGGCGTTGCGCGGGAGGGGGATTGGCAAAGCCGCGCCATCGCCGATGCACTTGCACGCACCGCTGCAACAATTGAAGATGTTTAAAACACGCGTAACCACTACGAATATATATTACAGAGCACTGACTCTAGATTCTTTTTAAAAACAGTGGCATAAAACAATAGACTAACCTGGTTGCACTGGGTAGGCGACCGTGTCTGGTGGGGGCGGTCTTACCGATTCTACGCGCTCCGGAAGACCTTCCTGTGTCAACTCTGGAATAATGAGTTACAAATTAGGCAAAACAATAAATATCTTATTCGTTTCAATTTGAAACTTAGTATAGAACCTTTGCCATTGCTTACTTTTAACTCGCCGTATGCAGAAATATACGAAGTAGCAGCATAGCAGCAGCAGCAGACCCAGCACCCCGGCTAGTGCTACGTAGTACGCCGTAGCGGATGGCGGACGGGCGCCGCGGATCTTCCCACCAGCCATCGCCTTTACGCATCAAGTGATTAGATCAACTTCGTGATGCAAAACTACGATATGACTGGAAACGAGGAAGTGGGTGTCTAAAACTTCAGCTTTGACTAAGGGATTATAAATAGTATAGTTAAGTACCGATTTATTTACCGATCAATAACTGTATATGTAATTAAATTTTATTTTGCCATCATCAACACTTCAGTCACTCTTCACACACTGTGCCATAAAATATTATCTAAGAATTTATTTATTTATGCGGACTACAACAATCAAGCACTGTTCACTTTTTAATTCGAGTAAATTTTAATGTTATTTTATTATAAGCCTTTAATTATTTTATTTAATAATAAATATATGCAAGTGTTAGTTTTCTTCGTTACAGTGCTTTGTGGTTCGTACGGAGTGCCGGCAGAAGTCGTGAGTGCTATAGAGACACTGTCGAGACATAGCAACAAGTGCTGCCGACACTCCGGCGTCACTCCTAACTTCCAGTAGGGATGAATAAACTGTGTTAATATTTGTTTTCTTCACTAAATATGTAAGTGCAACATAATAAGGATTAATGCATAACATTGTGTTTTAATTATAACAAAGTATTTTATTTAAAAAGATTTTTCATTGGGAAAGTACCTAAAACATGGACAAGAAAATTATAGAAAATGCCTACATCTTGCATCAACCGCAGGTATAGTATTCATAATTTATAGAACAGCAGCCCTGGCACGAAGACAGGATATGGCGACGCGGTGTCGGCGTCACATTTCGCACCACGCCTGCGCCAACTTCTCGTCAACATCACGTCACTTAAATTGGGTCCTTACTGCTGAAATAATTAGCTGTAGGATATGTAAAGTATTAACTATCTATTCAGAGAAACATCGTCGTAGTCACAAGTCTCTTTGTGACAACGTCGTGTAGGTATACCTGATTTTTATCTGATTCTTTTCTTTTAGATCTTATATATGTTATTTGTTATGATATAATTAAATATTAAAGCATCTTATCAATTTAATACATAAGTATAAAATATTTAAGAATAATTACGTTGTTATAGGCATTTAAGAAAATCACAAAATGTGAATAAATTAAGTTTCGATACTTACATAATTCCCATAATCAAAGCTTATACTTTAAGAGTTTTGTGACCAGCATGGTTTTACTCGACGGTACCATCGGTCCTGTTCGATCCCTTGGAAGATATAGAAATGTTTGTTGTGAAAGCTTAACAATGGGTTTTTCACCAATTTTATAGCATCTAAGCTTGAGACTGCCACTATATCAGGTTTATAAAAAAATGGTTTACACCAACTTGTGCATGTGCTACGTGCACTCAGCGCCCACGCTGGCCTCGAACATTAATTAGTGTGTAATAAGATTGATACTCAGCCAGAAACCGCTATATTTCAAACAAGTTAATGACGTAAGGAAGTGATTAAGATTATTAAGGAAAGTGACCCCGACACCATACCGTGCTTTTTTGGGAAGAATCTCAGTTACCGTCCATAACAATTGATTATGTTGACGTAACTTCTTTTTACAAGAGATGATAATACGGAGATATTGTGACGTTGCCACCCTCGCCTCGCCTCGTTATTTCGATGCTGAGATGCCCAGGTCCCGATAACTGCGACTGATAACTGTATACAAAATGTCCAAGAAAGGAAATACAGTTAAAGGTATCGACAAAGCCTAGATGGAATTAACGGCCCAAACATTGAATGACGAATTCACTAAGTTACACCTAAGAAACGGCACAAGCCTCAATTTTATGCTACTGCCCAATGTTCAATTTACGAGTTACGAGTGACCGAGTTACCACTTGCTACAAAAGTATCGCGTGTGTCAATAAATCAACGTCAGTCAAAGACAGAAGAAAACATTTGTGGCATGGACGAAGAGTAGGTATATCAGGGTAGAATTGTTATCTTAATTAGAAATAAACTGGACCGATTCAATACTAAATTTGGATTTTAGGTCCCAAGAGCAAAGAAGTATTCAATTTATTTTTTATTATTAGTCGTCGTTTTGTAAGTTGTTAAAATTACAACTTACAATGTTAGCTAATCATGGAACAATTTTTTTTTCAATTCTGACAACATAGCAAGAGATTGCAGGGTGCAGAAATTCTGCCAGTTCTTCTCTAGATTTGGTCGTAAATTTAGAATTGATTCGCGCCCAGTAAGTCGAAGGTCTGATGTTGATACTGTTTATAGCATGCATCTAAGAAGATTAAGCTTTCTGAGTTCCAATCTGTTGGGGGAAATATTAATATAATTCCAGATCAAAATACAAAAGTAATTTAGAGTAGGTATACAAAGAGGGGCAGGGCGGATTCAGTGCCAAGCATTTGATTTGGGGAAGTGATATACCCTTTGCATGATAGCTTAATACCTACTTACCTGAAGAAATATTAAAAACAGTACTTAGAACAATAGTTAATAGTTAAAAAGAGAAAAATAAATGTGGTGAATTTTAAAACTATAGACCGATATTGAGGTGTCATTTGTCCTGCAGATTTAGAATGCAAACGGATTGTTGATGCGCAGTTTGGTTTCCGACCTCTGGTTCTCTCGACTGGCTCGGCTCTTCTTAGTTGAAGAGTGTCGTTACAGAGTTAAGTGTTGACATACAGCGTCAAACTTCTGCGTTTGCTTGTTTCTTATATTTAAGTTAAACTTTTGATCATATGAACTATGACATGCTTGGGAAAAAATGGTGCGTTTCTTGATGTATTGGTACGGAAGACAGAACAGTGGGCTAATGTGGTCTAGGGATATTTAAATTAAACCTAAATAACAAAAATTATATTAACTTTTTGTTGAGACACCTACACATTATAAAGCTTGTTTCATAGCCTATCTAATCCGATAATAACGTTTTTTTTTAAATAAAGATCAACTTAGAGGAAGAGGAAAATCTCAAATACGGAATAAATGGAAATAATTATAAAAACAAAAGTTCTAATCATCAGTTGTTAATGAGTGATATACAGATGTATAGTGATGGCTTTCCCCCTTATTTGAAAAAAATGCCCTCGTAATTAAGCCCATAATAGAACACTCCAAATCAGAGCATTACCGTTGATGGCTGGTGTCCATGTTCACCCTCGGATGATGACTTGATTCTCTATCACTCTGTTAATTGCACTTCTGTTTAATTCTTTTCGTCCGTAAAGAGGATATCGCGGTGTTGGCTTTTCTTGCCCTCCACCCTGAAGACGACATTGTACCTACCAGAAGGACTGTACACAACTTAAACGTTATATAAAAACTTTTGTCAAGTTGAAAATGGTGCTGGGCGAGTGTCCACAGCGATACAACGTAATACAGCTATTCGGTTTTCTTTCAAAGTCCACTCCATAGTGAAAAATTACAGAAAGTGACTATTTTTTGTTTAAAAAAATAATCAAACACTCAAAACAATTAAAAAATGTCGAAATTTAAAACTAATGTGCTAGTGACAGAACTTTGAGCGAGGAGATTATCTCAGGTTCGCCTTTGAATGGGGCTGCTAATATGATAAGCTAATAAAAACCGCAGAAATTGGAAACATTTTATTTAAATGAGTTTTCATTAACATATTGGACAGACTTTTCAAAACAATAAAGTAATTTATCAGAATTACAAGAGAATTATGTACTTAATTATAACGTTATGCTTGTACAAACAAAGCTTTCATATTGTTATCACAGTAAAAAATTACGACTTCTTCATTATATTTAATACTTATACAAAATTTTACTAAACGCAAACTTACGTAGTCTTTAAAAATAATTCGGATGTCCATAACGCAACTGGAAAACTGCCTTCTCTTATAAAACATTCAGTAATCTTAGCGACATACAATTATAAGAAAAATAGTAAACGTAAAAATATACAAACAAAAATTAATCTCAAAATACAAATAAATATATTTTAAACTTAAATTTTCATTTTAACTTTCTGCTATCATATATCTAAAATCGTGTATAATATTTGCTTCCGCGTAACTATGAATGTGGAATATTTAAAGTATTTACAATTTTGTTAAAAAGTATCCAGAAATGTAAAATGTAAGGCTGCCAAATGCAAGTATATCCGATTGATCCTTCTACGGGGAGCTAACTAAGGCAGTTCGGAAATGCGTTGAGCAAAAGTAGAAACAACGCAAGTGGAAGTCTCAAACCTATTTATCAGTCAAAAATGCCGGGCGTACGTTCTATACAAAACGGAATAATACTTGTTTAACATTTTCTCAACCGTTCACATCAAATTGTCTACCATAAATTCATTACAATTTAAGAGCTGCAATGAATCCTCACTGATTACATACGGCTGCATGTTGACGGCGAATATGTACGATACGATGACATAGAGTTAACCCCAAGGCTTATGCTAATTATGAGGACCTATTACTTGTACACAATCGGAGACATAAAGACAGACATCGAGGAGCTTCGCTGCGGCTACTGGCCGGTGTAAATGTTGGCCTGTTTGCCCACCGCTTGGTCGTAGGACGGCGGAAGGGCTGCAATTCAGTCACACGCTGTACAAGGTTGCCTACCTTCAGCGGAGATAAGAGCCTTATCGGCTCTACTTTGTGCTCGCGGGAATTACACAGATAAAGACATTTCTCATAATCGAGTATTTTAGCTTTGTTCGCTCGACTCGTGTCTTATAACAAAGAGCATAGCAACTAAAATCATTGTCTTACGTGGTAGCTACAAAGCAATGATGAATAGCGAAAGGAAAGAGACGAACCTTGTGGGTGCCAACCCGGGGCTGCTAATCCGAGGAACGCTGACAACATCATTAGTCGCAATTACTCAAATTGATCTCTTTTTGCAGCAAAGTGGCTTAAGTGGAGTGTTTGTTGCATTCCACGATTGCTAAATTTCACTCCGGTACATAATCAACGGCCAAATGTCAAGGCGCCAAAAAGAACAATTTTCCCCGTTTTCTTGAATGCCCCGCTCATATTGCTAGCGATCCTCAAATAGACTAACACCAAAATATATCCAATATGCAGCAGTAGTTCATCTTGATTAGCGAATTCAACCAATTGATTTTAAAGAAAAAAATTCAATGTGAGTTACCGCTGGCTTCAGGTGCACTGGGCTGCGAAGTGGGGTAGGGTGGCCCTCCCGCTGGGTACGGCGCACCCGCCGATGGATAGGGCGCTCCCTGGGCAGGGTAGGGCGCTCCCTGGGCGGGGTAGGGCGCTCCTTGGGCGGGGTAGGGCGCTCCCTGAGCGGGATACGGCGTGCCTGTGGACGGGTAAGGGGCTGGCCCGGGATAGGGGCCGCAGGGATAAGGGGCCGCCGTGGGATACGGCATGCTCGCGTTTTGAGCTGGGTACTGAGACACAACTGAAACAATGCCAATCAGAATCATATCAATGTGGATTCATAAGAATAACGAAGGTATATTCGTGAATGCTAACGAGAAGCCGCGAACTAATCCCATTACTTATAGTTACGGTTGATATTATTAGCCAATTAGGAGCAGCCGGGTGAGTTCACTCATAATCACGTACCAGGGTACTGAGGCGCCGTGTATTGCTGCTGAGGGTAGGGCGCGGGAGGCGCCGGCGGCACTCGCACCGTACTCGCTGAAAGCCGAACGCATTCTTAGTACTTGCTTCTTCTCTCTATCAACCACAATTGTCAATTACACTTACTTTCAACACTGATCACTTCGCCCCTGTTGCGACGGCGACGACAACAACAAGCCAGGATCATAAGCAAGATGACAATACCTACTACGCCATATGCTATGCTTGACATATTCATTCTTGAAAAGTGTGTGTGTTCCTAAAATGAAAAACATTTATCTCTAATTTTAAAATTGAATGATATCAGACATAACACGGTGCAACATGTATTTTGTTTCTTGCAGATGTTTACATCTGTAATACTATATTGTTGATACCAACATCAGGACTAAATAAAGGAAAATACAAACTTCTTACATACATTAGAGCTAAGGATTGTATATTAAACTAGTAATTATTAAATTTGACAGTCATTTTTAATGTTGATGATAGTTATCTTTATATATAATTTACTATTAATATTTCACTACATACTTCATAAAACTCAAATTTAAAACCTTAAAATAACTGTGGTTGATAAAATATACTACTACTACTATAATAAATTGTCTACTGTTATACTAGACTATTTCAAAATCTCTGCTTAGAATATCAAGGTCAAGAACTTATCCAACAATCAAAATTCTCTCATTAACACAGACGAAGAAGTCTCTTTAAGAATAAGATTTGGTAATTTTTAAAGTAGCTTAAAAAATGCAGCAGATGTCATACCAAATGCAGGAATCAAAAAACTTAGAAAAACAAAAGTATGACTCACCTCAAATAAATTATCAAAATCTTCGTCGAACTCCTTAGAACCAAACATAATATTGCTCAATATGAACGAGCTAAATCACATTTTACTCAGTACTGATATGACACGTTCCATATCAAATTATATCACGTCTGCAAAAAGTAACTACTACAGTTTCCTGCTACTGAGTCCTGATATTGGGTTTTATTGTTGTACAACTGCCTATTACTAAATTTTAATTTAACTAGAACAAAATACACTTCATCAATTCATAAAATAAATTAAATTAACTGTTGAGATACTTTTTGCCTCCATGGATACTTTTATAAAGTTAAAGAGTAAATATTATTAGACAAATATACTAAAATACTCAGGCAAATACGAACTAAATATAATAAAAAAATCTTAAGTGATTAATCAGATGATAAGACCACAGATTACTTATTAGAAGTATTCTACTCGATATTCAAAAATGTACTCTAAACTCATATAATTACAGATCAATCGTGGATAAAAAAACAGTGTTACAAAAATGTTACTTTTCTACATTAACATTTTGTAGAACTAGCCACAGCTTATATTTACTACTTTGTAATCTGTAAGCATTGATAATTTTTACTTCTTATTAAATTAAGATAAAATTTAATTTAGAGTCACCGGAATAAAATGCGAGGTTGTTCATTAACAAAAATAAAACAATTTATACCATTATCTCCGACCCAAACAGCTGTTATTTTTTAAACCAGGTTACACCTGATTATATACCTGCAAATCCAGGAAGCTTACAGGCGTATTGCCGGCCTTTAAGGGACTGTCATGCTTTTCTTTTCAAGACTTCTAAGTCAAATCGATTAGGAAAAACGTTCGCTAGCAGTTGGTGCCACAAAATAGCTCTGTTGTGGAATGCTAGGCATGGAAGTGATGGAATTTTGAACATCTGCCCCGACGTCAGATGATAGATCCTACTGCAGTATATTCATTAAAGTACTCCCCATGATATATGCGGTAAAAGATGCAGAGTGAACCCACATCTGTAAGCAGAGCCAGAGGATCAAGCTGACTGGAGAAAGCAATGTCGTCGATGATTCCAGCTGCTCTACGTTGGATCTAATCACATGGAAAGAGCTGGTATTGGCGAACCCCCGCCCAGAGGTGGGAACAGTACTCCCACACAGAACACTATTACAAAGGGGGATATCCATACGACAAAGGGGTTCTTTCTCATGGTTACATTCGAACCAGGCGAGAGCGGCACACGCAAGGTTATACTTTCCTTTTTCGATTCATCTTCGAGACGTTACCCGCGAGATTCTGGTACCTCCAGATACTGAGCATGCGAAATTTCTAGTTTTGTGGCACTTTGTGCGGCGATTACTAATCAGTGGAACCAGCTGCCGGAAGGCGTTTTTCCCAGCCGAGATGACTTGGGAATCTTTAAAAGTTGTGCATTAAGTCCTCTAAAGGCCTAGCAGGTATCATGGGTCGTGGACACTACTTTTCTAATAATAAACCTTCCTGCTTGTTTGCAACTGTCTCAAAAAATAATAGTGGGAACGATTTAAATACTTGTATTAATTACCGTCATGGAAAAAGTGAAAATACAAATGATTAATAAAAACTAGCTTATACTCATAGATTGACTGGAAGAGAAGCAAAATGACTCTCTCTCTCTCTCTCAGAAATGTAAAGCATAAATAAATAGAGTTAAAAGGAGAAAATAATACATGTGTCTTGGTCGAAAGACTTAACCTTGCCCCATGAGCGTTCGTAAAAAAAACATACTTCAAAAAACAAAAACCAAAGTGTACTTCTACTTACATTAATCTGTGCTTCATAGTTCTTATTATGGTTAATATGTTACCTTTGTAATAGTTCATTCAGTGATAAAGATAATATTATTTAAATATTTACATTTTACTTATTCTTTGTTACCGTTAATATTCATAAGTATTTGATTTATAATTTACGAAAATCAGTTTAATTTTAATATGTTAAATCATCTTATTCGTACAATATTACTGCCTTCAAAATCCCGGATTGGGATTTATTCATCGGTTTTCGGGACATCAAAACATCCAATGCATACTGATGTTACTAGACATGCTGTAAAGAAAACAACCTCGGCCGCTGGAGGTATACTAAAAAATTTAAGATAGTATGAATGTGTAAATTTATAACCATCAAATTTCCAAAACATTCTCTTTGGTTTTGACCACTAGTAAGAACTGATACCATAATAGTAATATTTTGGAAATATAAAATTTATGAACATAAGTTGTTAGGCTATGACCTGACAACTGGCTCAAATTATTAATGCTTCATGTTTAGTCATTTTAAACTGCAGTCTAGATTTATTTATTTTAGGGGTATTGGGTTTGGGTCGAGGCAAAAAGAAAGCTGGTAAAGTTAGCGCTATGGAGAAAAAACAGCTTCCAGTTGAAACGGATCCTGAGAAACTAGTAAACTTTGTTTGTGGTTCTAATATTTACCTCACTGGTGAAGATGTCAAGGTGAGGATCTATAAATATACATTTTCAAACTGCTTGTTGTGTCCCTAGATTCATTTGTTAAAATGTATGTGTATGTCTACCAAATTAATAATATATGTCCAGATAAAAGAGGACAGTGAGTATCCAGATTGGCTGTGGACTTTGAATAGAGGGGCTGCAACCCGTATTGAAGATCTGGATCCTAACACAAAAGAATACTGGAAACGAGTTAGAGCTGCTGGAATGAGGAGAAACAATAAACTACGATCAATGAGGAAGTTTTAGTTTTAACAAAAACCATTATGCTGTGAAAAGAGTTAGATTGCTAAGATTGTATTTCACCATAGGAACCTAAGAAGGGCTTGAAATATTGGAATAAAAAACAATGTAAAGTTATTTGTGAAATTAGTAAATTATACACAATCATTAGTTTGTCTTTAATCATTTTAATCCTTTCATTAATTTTTGCGAAATATAAAAAGTGTTTGGTAGTTTTCCTACACTGACTGATTTAAATCCAAAATGTTTTTATATTGTAGAGCTTAACATGAATATGCAAAATCAGGAACAACTTCATTTCGTTTTTTTTAATTCAGGGAAACTGTTGGGAACACCTTGTTAATGTCTCAATAAATGTTAACAAAGTAAACTTTAGTAGATATTTATTTTATAAATACACACAAAAAATCTTTTGTTTCTGTAAAAAAGTACAAAGTAAAACCTTCTTGACATTACTTAAATCTTTTTTATCTCCATATCCAATTGTATTTTGACAAGATAGCGATTAGTCGCTTCAAAATTATTATGAAATATTTTTTTGTGAAATTTTAGTGTTTTACTGAACAATTTAAAATTTACCGAGTGCAATGGCGTGTATAAAACCGCTAGGTGAGTACCATTCTTGTACAACGTAGCCCCTAATAACGACGCAGGATCATAGGTGACCGCTTCGCAGGCCCCGGGCCGGGCGCGTACCGGCTGCCGACCACGGTGGGCTTCCCCGACCACGACCCGTCCCGCAACCGCAGCCCCATGTACTCCTTCGGCACCGGCGGTGGAGCGCGCATCAAGCAGCTGGGGCCGGGGCCCGCCTACCGCATCGACCGCATCACGCGCGACGGACTCGTCTCGTCGCCCGCCTGGTCGTTCGGTGCGCGGCTGCCGGGTCGCGCTGCGCCCCGCATCCCGGGCCCCGGCGCCCACGCCCCCGATCGCTGCCCGCCGACGCGCGACCCTCGCGCGCCGCAGTACTCCATGGGCGCGCGGCTGGGATACGCGCTGAAGCGGCCGGGCCCCGCACCCAACGCCTACGCGCTGCGCCTTGGTCCCGGCAGCCCCGCCTTCACGATGGGGGCGCGCGTCGGCTTCGCGCTCAAGCCTCGCTCGCCTGGCCCCGCCGTCTACTTCCAGCGAGACGCCGACGTGTACCGCACGCGCGCGCCCGTCTACAGCCTCGCGGCGCGCTCGGAGGGCGCCGGCAAGCCCACCAAGACGCCCGGCCCGGCCGCCTACCCGCCCAACTTGTACAACACCAAGAAGGTGAGCGCCGCTCGCCCACTCGCTACCTCGCCTGCGGTACACCTTTTCAACCGCTTGTATTGTTTGCAGAATCCGTACGCCTACTCCTTCGGCACGAAGCACGGAGCCTACGCGTGTCCCATGATCATTAAGGAAGACACCATGGACTGTCTCTAGCTATCGAACGCCTCTTATCATTTCGGAAACAAAAGTGTTAGGCGCATCTCTCCTATGTATTACGAAGTATAATTTCAACACAAACAAATAAACAATGTGTTGGACAAGTCGGATATAATCTTAAATATATTGAACGGTTAATCCCGAGCGACAGTTCGTAGTGGCTGTCCCCTGTATTCTGAGGCGAAATATAAAAATGGCAAAATGGGATATATAAATATAGTAGTAGGTAGGTGGTACGTAATGTTTCGCATTTTTCATTTGTTGTGAATTGTTAAATGTATTGTTAATAAAGAAATGAAAGTTGTATAATATCTTTATTGTAGAGATCTTCAACCATTTTAGATTCCCATCCAACTTGCGTAGTGAACACGTTTAGGGCGTTGCGGACGACAACGGAGACAGCTCCTCGCCTTCGCTCTCACGCTGCACACAATGTACCTGAACTGAGTTGCACATTAAACACAAAGCTTTATAATAAATCAATAACCAGCAAGTTCATGGACCGTACCTATGGACAAGTTTTTTCTGTAAAATTGAGGTCGAGTAAATTTTTGGTCAAACCTGATCGGGCAGGGGTTGTTCGCGAAAGTGGCGGTAGAGTAGCGCCGCGTAAAGGAGGTT
The DNA here is from genome assembly GCA_963693355.1 of Pontia daplidice. Taxonomy (NCBI): domain Eukaryota; kingdom Metazoa; phylum Arthropoda; class Insecta; order Lepidoptera; family Pieridae; genus Pontia; species Pontia daplidice. The sequence goes on along the minus strand of CAVNZL010000011.1, from coordinate 53,180 downwards.
GGCGAAGGCCAGCGCCCGCAGAGTGGGGCCGAAGCCTGCCACCCACCACACGGCGCCGGCCGCCACTGGCCCCACGGCGTAGGCGGCGCTGGCGGCGGCCTGCAGCAGGGCGGCGGCGGGCGGGAGGCGGGCGGCGCGCGCCAACAGCGCCGGCACCAGCGCCGCGTCCAGCGCCCCCACGCCGGCGCCCACGCACGCCTGCGCCGTCGCCAGCCAGCCCAGCGAGCGCGCGCGCGCCACCAGCACGCCGCCCAGCGCCACGCCGCCCAGCCCCGCCAACGCCACGCGCTGAGCCCGCAGCCCGCGCCCGGCGCACAGCGCTGCCGCCGCGCTCGTCGCCGCCAGGTACGCCACGCTGTCCGGCAGGAAAACCACTCCCAGCTCCCAACGCTGGCGACGTTAAGATTACTGTTGCATTCGCAACCAATTTACATAATGCGCAGCTGAGTATTACCTGGGCACCGAAGCGTCTCTCCAGCCACAGCGGAAGGCAAGGCTCGAGGGCTGCCAGGACGGCAGTGCTCAGGAACACCGCTCCCGCGCCCGCCCCACACTCGCGCCACACGCCTCGAGCGCTTACGCCCCACGCTACGCTCTGAGGCTCGTCGACGGCCGGCTGTGGGACTCTTTCGTAGTTATCAACGAAACGTAAGCGTCCAAGTCGGTGGAAATACAATAATAGCGCTCACCGTGTCGTATTCGGGTTTCTTCAAGTAGGCGTATTGAAATCCTAAAATAATAAAATGCAATTTAGCAACAATAGAATCAGACCTTTAAATCCGCTAAGATTACGAGCTACCGAGGTTGGCGAGCAGCGCACCCGCTACAAGGTGGAAGGGCGCTGCCGAACTCCACAGAGCGGCCGTCGCCCCGCCCAGTGGATATCCCACTAGTACACCTGACGCGAATACAACGATCGTTATTTACTATTTCTATTCTGGTGATACTCAGAATTGTTCGTCGAAACCGCCAGACCTAAAGCGACAGCACCGAGCGACGCGCCGAGAGCTTGCTGTCGGCGTGACGGTGGCACCGCTCGCGAAACCAACGCCATGCCAGACACGCCGCTGAGTGCCCCGCCCGCCCCTTGCAGCACGCGCCCCACCGCGCCGCACCACAGGCAAGCTGCTCCGCCCGCCGCGCATACGCCCCCGCCGCACCATGACAGCCACGACGCAGCCGCGAGCAGCAGCAGCACGGCGAGGCGCAACGTGGAAGCGGGGCCCACGCGTGACGTCAGCGAAGCCGCCACAGGAGCGCACGCCAGCTGGGCAGCGGAGCGCGCGCCCAGCACGGCGCCGGCCGCCGCCGCCGCCACGCCCGCCTCGTCCGCCTGCAGCGACAGCGCAGAGCCGTTACGCATCACGGCGGGGGCAACCGACGCTCCGCTCCACTCCGGCAGGATCGGCACTGCACACACGAGCACGCTATAGTATCACGAGTTGAAAATGTCCGCAGGCCGAGGAAAGCGACCGACCGAGTGCGGTGAGTAAAACGTTGTCCAGGAAGAAGGTGCAGTACACGAGCAGGAAGGCGGCCGCGCCGGTGCGACCCGTGGGCTCCAGCGGAGAGTACGTCATGTCGCCGGAGCAGCAGCTGCACTGCCGCTCCGGCGGCGACTCGCGGGCAATCTGCCTTCATCCTGCGGTCGAGGGGCGGGGGTCGGACGGTGTCGCATGCCCCGAAAGGACTGAGAGTTGAGAGCTTCGCGACTATCGCGTTTTCGTTTAGTGCTAGCTCGACATTTACAAAGAAATAAGTATGACTATTTACATAAATACTATACATTTTGTGTGGTGTCAAGAGCGGTTGGCGTGCTTGTCGCGTCCCGATTGCGAGCCGGGCTCAGCTGATAACGCGTATTCAATCAGAGTGCAGTGGAACGCGAGTATCGCTCACCCAACCACGACCTAATTTGTCGCCTCAACGCGCCCGATACTATCTACCTAATTGGTGTCGTATAAAGTAATCTTACTCACAAGGGTAACAAAATAGCGTTATATATGTGAACTCAATACTTTATTTTAGTGTAATAATTACAATTATATCAAAACAAATTACAATAACCAGATAGATAGAGATATTTCCGAACAAATAACGGCCTTAGGGACCTTCAAGAAAAGAGCATTTAGGCATCTTAAAGGTCGGCAACGCACTAGTGAGGCCTCTGGCATTGTGAGCGTCCATGGGCGGCGGTATCACTTTAGATCAGGGGAGCCTCCCGCCCGTTTTATAAAAAAAAATAAGCGACAATAGTTTGTTTTTTAAATATTCTGATTGGATATTCCGTGTTAAATCCAGCTTTATCATTAACTGTGAGCTCTTCATGCAATGTGACTTCTACTTGTACATATAATAAGATAAAGATAGAGGTTCCAAAATAAAATAAACAATTAGTATCATCCGCGTAAAGAGTTCACTGGTCTTTTAATTTTAGATCCTCCATCTTAGTGATAATATAATATAATAATCAGACGCTACAAAGAGATCTCAATGAACACTGTTCGTAGAGGCAACATATTGTGGATGCTGCGGTGTCGGGCGAAATCACACACTTCAGACGCGATGTAAACCATATCCTCTGTGCAATGTAATAAATACTTAACAAGTTAAATAGGACCAAGATGAGAACCTTATATAGCATTATAAGTACACCAAATTGTAATTCATATGTAGACAAGTTTCCCATAGATGACGCTGTTAGCTTCTCAGTCCCAGATCCCAACTAGTATGCTGCTATAATTAAAAGGAGAGGAGCGTATAACCGCAGACTTTGGCATCGTGTGAACGTCGGGATTATACAGCTAGGCATTACGGATGTTCCATTAAGTAGTAATTAGAGATAAGTATTAATTACGTTTATTTTTAGATGGTAGTGTAACAAGTGTAAACTCTTAATAGATGCTAAGGCCTGTAAGAATGATACCTAATCACACTAACAAACGCTATATGTACGCCCAAAAAATGACAATATGGACAGATATTGGGTAGGTAGGATAGGTCGATTCTTGGTAAGCCAGATTGCCTTTAATTCCAAGACCTATTCATTATTACTATCACTATTGATTTATAACCGTTTTTGTTTGTGACCTTTCTAAATTGTCGAGTGGAATTGTTGTAATGGTACAATCCTTCTAGTGGCGGAGGGTTTCTTGATGGATTTGTACAATTGCACTACATACCTACAGTTCACTATTCTATGTTAAACTTTAACGAATGAAGCGGCACGTGAATTAATAATTAATTAGTGACGGAGGCGACAACGTATCGCTGAAAGTACATAAATTTTTGTGTTAAATAGTCTTGGTGGTTAACGAAATGGAATCAAACAGGTTTCGATAGAATAATATAATGTATAATTAATATATTTACATTTGAGTCATTACAATAAGAGCATAATATACTTTACAGTACAGTAGCGGGTTGCGCGTCCACGAGAAGGCTCACGCGCAAACGAAGCGGCGTCCGTTGCATTAAGAATATACTTAAAGTAAGACGAGTAGTGAACGGGGCGGCTCGGTCGCTCAACGCGCTCCCCTCGCGCGAGAGCAAGACGCCGCGGCGTCGCCTCTCTGTCCGTCGCGGGGCGGAGAGAGAGGCGACGGGCTCAGGGCGCTCAGGGCGCTCAGCCGGCGCACTTGGTCTTGCCGTCGAGCAGCTTGCGCCAGAGGTCGAACTGCTCGTGGAACTGCACCATGTGCAGCGACACGGCGCGCTGCAGGGCGCAGGGCTGCGGCGGCGCCTTGCGGTTGAGGAACTCGGGCGCGTGCACGCGACGCACGGCCTCGGCCGCCGCCAGCACGCCCGTCACGAACACGTCCTCCAGGCGCAGGTACGCGTGGCGCGCCGCCGCCGCGCGCAGCCGCCGCACGGCGTCGCCCGTCACCAGGTAGGCCGGGCCCGTCGCGAACGCGGGGAACACGGCGCCCGCGAACTGCGCCACCGGCACGAAGTACTTGGACTTCGCCGTGCGCTTCGGCAGCGACTTCTTCACGACCTTGCCCCAGATGGTGTTCGTGGCGTTGGCGCGCGCCGCCACGAAGCGCAGCAGCCGCGGCACGTTTATGAACATGTCGTCGTCGGTCTTGAGCAGGCGCGGCGCCCGCGGACAGTACGTGTCGGCCCACTCGAGGATCGACAGCGTCTTGAGCGTGAGGTTCGAGTACGAGTCGACGGAGCGCCCGACGACGAGGTCCCCGTAGAGCGCGTCCTCGGCGTCGAGCGCGGCCCGCAGCGCCGGCGGCGGCCGCCCGAGAGCGAAGGCCATGGCGACGTCGCGCCGCGCCGCGAAGTGGCCCCACGTGAGGCGGATGGCGTCGCGCGCGCGCGCGTGCTCCGGCGCCGACGTCACCATGATGAGCACCTTGACGTGCGCGCCCAGGGCCGGGCACAGCTCGGGGTGCGGCCGCTCGTGTCCCGCCTCGTACACGTCGCTCACGAGCGGCGCCCCGGCCGAGCGCGTGACGTTGGCGGCGGGCCGCGTCGTCGGCCGCGCCGTAGTGTTCGCGGGCGCCCCGTGGGTGACGTTGACGGGCGCATGGGGCGTGACGTTGGCAGGTGCGGCGCGCGGCCCGACGGCGAGCGGCAAAGGACGCGGCCGCAGCGGCGCGGGCGGCGCCCGAGCGGCCAGCAGCAGCAGCAGCAGCGCGGCGAGCAGCGTTAGCAGCAAGGCGGGCGAGCGCCGCAGGGCGCTCGAAGCGCCCGGCCCCCATCCCGACATGCTGCTCCGATCGACGACTCTCTATACCTGCGACACGATTTTATCAATTAGCTAACTTAATATACTCAAAGAAGTAAAACGTTATGCAGGTTTACTAAAATTAGGGGATCGGGGCACTAAGAAATTTATTCGCATTCGATTCAATGAAGAATCATTCATCTTTCTAGAACATTTAGTTCTTCACGGTCCATACCATTTATATGATATTACTTTAGTTATAAACGCGAGTTTGAGTACAGAGGTCATAAATGCCACAGCACATTACTATAAAAAACTTATATTGAAAAATATATGCTCAGATCTCCTGAATATACAGACACAATTTCATAAAAATCGGTCAAGTAGTTTAATTACAAACACTTTAGAACAAGAGGCATTAAAGGATGAAACTGCAGCACGCTTCTGATCAACCCAATTGACAGCTTCGCCATCGCTCGAAGATAAACGTAAGGGCATAATATAGGTTTAAGCAAGTTGGAATGTTGCCCGCAGTAGGCTCCACTCTTTCAGTATGAACTATATATATACAGCCTTTTATTATATAATATAAAAATATCGTCTCGATTTTCCTATAGCTCACACTTGAATTTTTTAATTTACTATAATTAATTTAAAAAAACCTCAATAACAAGGCCGCGAAGGGACCTACTAGAGGTGATTGTTGCGTTTGCAGCCTTGGACAAAATGCCCGCTACAACGTTAATGTCCTAATTATAGACTTTCCATTTCTATTCATGTCCTGCGACTAAATAAGGCTTCTTTTCTAATTAAGTCATTTATGCTAAGCACTGGCTCTAAACGTAGAATAAAACGGCGATGGCAGCGAAACCGATACACCTTGCAACACCTCAGTATGTACTTTAATTACTCACGACACGAGGCTAGATATTTGACCTTTACATGAGAATAAGAATTTATTGAGATTTGTGATTTATTCAATGTTACAATAAAGCCTAAGATCGTAAGTAGTTTAGTATGACGCAGGTTAAACAGGAAAAAAGATCATATCTTTTTTTCCTGTTTGATGATGATGATTTTGTAGTAATGAAATGTATTCGATAAAATGAAATTGCGCGGGTGGTTCAAAACGCAGTGAGTTGCTTGCATCAATGTCACATAGTGGGTGATTGCCCCGCAACGTCGCTCATCTTTAGTGAACGTGTTTGATCGCGCTGTTCACCGGGTCAAGGCCCTCAGAAACGCTAACGGGACCTTCACACATCGATTCCATTTAGCAGTCACAGAAAGCTTTACACACTTAGGCGCCTTCAAGAGATGACAATAATTGTTAATGGATTGACTTAAAATCAGTGGAGCCTCAGCTGATTCGCAAATTTTTTGAAAAACAAATGGTGGGAAATGATCTATTTTATAATGGTATATAATTTAACAGTATATAATTGTATAGCACTTTAAATAGAGTTGATTTGTCAGATACAAGGTTAGTGCTTCCATAAAAAGTTAAATAATAATAATACACTACAGCTGAGTTTAAACTGATTAAACATGTATTTTTACAGTGCTTGTTTTTTTAATAGCATGGAAAACGTGAATAAGATGTGTGACCTCTCGAGCAATAAGGAATTGTATCTGAAAAGTGTTTAATTTTCACAATGCATATCAATAATGAACACTAACTTTATGCTAGACCAATTTAAACAAAATTTTATCAGAGAAAAACTACAAGGATCCAAATAGTTATACTCCTTTAAACTATATACATCTTTTTGGAATATGCATTTCAATATTTGCTCAAAACAATCTTGGAATCTACATGGGAAAAGTCGTACAAATATATGCTGTTTAGTTTAGTATTTGATAAAGAAAAACTACAGAATTATTTTATCTTATCAATTGTTTCTTCAAACTAAATTAAATTTGCAATATTTACATATACTTTTCATTACTTCCTAAGAAATCAAAACAAAAGTTGTAATAATAAGAGTTTTATAAAAAAATATATTTTTAGATAATATTTTGATAAATATTTTTAGAGTGCAGTGTATTATCAAATACAAGGCGGTTACTACACAAGACACCTGCACTACTAAATTTAGTCAGCATATCAATTAACTAAATATTTGATTTATTAGTAGGAAGTTACAGTTTTTATGTAAGAAGTTGAAGTATTATAGTGAATATTCCATTTGCCTATTACTTAAATCATACCCTTAATCCAGACCTGTAAATATATCCACGAAAGCAATACTACATCCTCTATCTCTAACTGTAAGCTCTATTGTATCTTTAAAATAATAAAACTTACCATGTTTGTACGGAGTGTTTTGTACGGGATGTAAATCAACGAGGAAGTGGTCACAGGTGACTCGAATCTGGTAAGCAGGTGTGTTGAATCTAGTGTATTGAAATTTATACAATTTAACATTCTATTTTGTCCATTTGTTACAAGTATTTTTCGTACTTTTATTAGATTTATTTATATTTATAAATAAATGTAACACACACAACCACTTGCAAAAGGCCCACCCCGTTTTTTACAATAATACCTATTGGCTATTGGTTGATAAGTCAACCGTCAAAAGTGAGACATTTTGAGGCTAATGATTAATCAAAATGTCTACTGTCATTTCTGAAATTTCTACGAAATATACTATAGTTCGTTAGAAAAATATATTAAAGGGCTTATGACATTAAAAAAATTACCAAAGTCGAAACCAACTCACATAAAAGGTATTTTTAACAAAATGCGTTCCAAACAACTTTTGAAAAATAAAGTGTAGTCTGTGCCACCATTATTCATCTGTGTGATAGTTTAGTTCCTACAGTTTTATAAAATTTAAAGGTGACTGGTCTCGAGTTTCGATGTGTTCATCTGTGCAATAAAAATGAATCTACCGGGTCATAAATTTCAAGAATATATTTAAAGAATAATCAAATTGTAATCTTAATTGTTACAATATGGACCAAAAAAGTGAAATATATGTTGTCATCCTACATAATTAGATGTCAGTTGTCTGTGAAGAACACGAAGATAAACAAACTACAATAGAATGATTTTGTACAAGCCAAAAAGATTTTGAAGAAGTGCCATATACACCTGTCGATAATGTCTAAATTAAATACAAAATATTTAGTTGTTGGAGGAGGAATAGCTGGAGTAAGTTGTGTGGAAACATTGGCTATACTGCATCCAGATGAAACCCTTATAATTATGACTGCATCTTCTTTAGTTAAAAATGTCAGCAATGTTACTTTTTATGCTAAAACAATAGTGAAATTTGATGTACATGAAACGGAAGCAAGCTCTTTGAAAAAAATTCATCATAACCTTGAAATTGTGTATGATTCTCTTAAACATTTAGATACCACCCATAAAATAGCATATACTGATGGAGGTATAGAAATTACTTTTGATATAATTTGCATATGTACTGGGGGTATACCTAAACTAATATCAGATTCCAAGAAGTGTAGCAAGATTTTCGGCATTAGAGATACTGAATCAATCCAACATTTTCAAGAAAAATTAAAAAATGCTCGAAGAATGGTAGTTGTTGGAAATGGTGGGATTGCATCTGAAATCATTCATGCTACAAGAGGAATTGAAAAAATTTGGGTTATTAGAGATGATTATATATCAGCAACATTTGTAGATCCAGGTGCAGCTGAATTCTTACAAGATGCCATTAAGAATGATAAACAGAAACAGGAAAATACTGTCTTAACAAGACATGTATTCAGTGAAGAGGATATGTTGGTTTCTTTAAACAAAAATCTTAAATCAGCTGCTTTGGGACCTGACTGGTATAGAAAATTAGAAAATTTTAGGAATAGGGGAAAACAGGAATTGGAAATAATTTACAAATCAGAAGTTGAATATGTTGTAGAAAAAGAAAACACAGAGTATCCTCTTTATGTGAAGCTTTCCAATGGGAAAGAAATAGAATGTGATTTTGTTATTTCTGCTACTGGGGTGGAGCCAGCTGTCAACTTTACTTGGGATGAGGAGCCACGTTTGGGAAAAGATGGAGGCTTGGCTGTTAATGAATTACAACAAACATCAATACCCCATGTGTTTGCTGCGGGGGATGTGGCAAGTGCATCTTGGGAACATTCTCCTCATTGGTTCCAACTCCGACTATGGACACAAGCGAGGCAAATGGGAGCAATGGCTGCCAAAGCAATGCATGCTAAGGTTATTGAAGAAGATGTTTTACAAGACTTTTGTTTTGAGCTATTTACACATTGTACAACTCTTTTTGGTCATAGAGTCGTGTTGCTGGGTAATTATAATGGACAAAACCTTGACAAAAACTATGAAATCCTTCTCAGAGTGACCCGGGGCCATGAGTACATAAAGTTTGTTCTACAAAATGGTAAACTGCAAGGTGCTATTTTAATTGGTGAAACAGACCTTGAAGAAATGTGTGAAAATTTAATATTAGATCAAATTGATTTAACACCATATGGTGATGATATTCTTAATCCTAATATAGACATTGATGATTACTTTGATTAAAGTTCCAACCGTGAATAAGGCCTTCACACAAATTTTTAAAAAATAAAATGTGATGGAAAATTTGTACCTTATAAAATATTCCTATTTTTTGGTTGTATATATTATAAATTTAATTTATTAATAATTAATAGAATCAGGCGTTACTTTGCGGAAGTCCATAGTACAAGATCCCAATAGACAAATTTACAAGCAGTACCCCGCGAAAAACCCACAACCACTCGACGCACGTTTCGCTGCGACACCGGAGCATCATCAGGGTATTGCCTCTACGAACAGAGCGTTCGATGAGCTGCTCATAAGAACAGCTCATCACATAAGTGATGCAAACAAAGTGTTATTAGTTTATTTGTTTTTTCTTCGATATGTAATAATTAAATTATTTAAGTATTAAGTAGCTATTTAATTATGTACCAACTAATATCTTACCATAATTTTTAAAACTAGCTATAAAAACACAAATAATAATAATAAATCAAACACTCAAATAGACGTGAAAAGTGTGGATACTGGTTTTGGATTTAATGAAATTGTATATAATTTATATTTTAATACGTCCTTGGGGAAAATTTGAACTTCCTACCAATATCGGTTCAAGACATACGGTGAAAATACTACATTTTTAGAATGTGGCCAACCCAAACTTGTTTTTATTCGATTTTTACTTATTAGTTTTACTATTCGTATAGGCACCAGAAATATGTCTACAAAGAAAATTTGAACCTCTTAACTTTTACGGTTAACGAGAGTTATGTAATGCAAACCTTACTTAGGTTTACATACATAATTTAAAGAGGTCACATAATAAATAAAGCACAAATGTCAACAATAGTTTACGTAGGCCATAAATGCATTCTAGTAAACGCAGATGTTTAGTTTTTGTTCTTTAAGTTAGAAGATACATAATATTCTTACAATTCTAAATGTGTTAACAATTAGCACTGATATGTCCCTATAATAAAGATGTCATCCCTTGACCATTCTATGAATCCAAAAAGGATAAGTTATTGTTTCAAGCCGTCGCAACCCCACTACCATTACTTTTAAGTTTCATTATAACCTCTTGTTTTAGATGATTAAAGATAGGTGTCACTATACTGTAACAAAGTGTGTGTTTCATTTATTTGAACATCCCTCCAACTAACGCCGCCGAACTAAATTCGAGATATGACAAAATAGTTAATTTTTTTTTTTTTTTTTTAATAGTATATGGCCACCCCAAACTTGTTTCAATTAGAATTTTGCTAATCGTAAAGGTAGCGGCAGTAGAAATATGTCTATAAAGAAAATTTGACCCTCCTAACTTTAACGGTTCACGAGATATGACGTAATTCTTCAAAATACATATTTTTAGTAAATGGCCACCCCAAACTTGTTTTAATTAGTGTTTTACTATTTGTTTCGGGTAGCGGCAACAGAAATACGCCTGCATTGTAAATTTGAAGCTCCTAACTTTAACGGTTCACGAGATATGACGAAATAGTTAAAAATACATATTTTTTTTTTTTTTAGTAAATGGCCACCCCAAACTTGTTTTTATTAGTGTTTTAGTATTTGTTTAGGGTGGCGGCAACAGAAATTCTGTTAGGTTCGGTTGGGTTAGGTTAGGTTAGGTTTTTTTTTTTTTTTTTTTTTTTTTGCCCCCGCCTACTTGGCCTACCTCCCCGGCGACTCACGCCCCGGGGCCGTGGAGCTGCAATCCCCCCCCTGACTTATCGTCAGAGACCTTGTGTATCTTTATTAAAATTAAAACCAATTACAAATTTTTAATCATTCAGTTCGCGTCTTACATACTATGCTTATTCTATTACTGGCTGTTTAATTAGATTTCTTAACTAAATGTTTATTTCTTATTATATGTTTTCTATTATCTATTATGTAATATCAATTTGTTCCAATTTTTCTTATTTCTGGTTGGGGTTTCATTCCCCATCGCTTTAATACTTCGCTATTTTAGTTTTAGGTTTACAATGTTTACTTATACTGATTTTTATTACTATTTACTTAACAAAGTTTTATCTAATTACTTGTTCTTAATTATATGTTTCTTAGTGACTATTCTATGTTTCTATACATTTCTTTTAATCCTTATTCTATATATGTTTTTATTCATTGCAGTGTTTGCTCATTTATTGATTACAATATTTATTCTAGTTTACTTAATACTATGAGTTACTTAGATCTAGCTTAGTTATTTATATGTACATTACTTTATGTCAATATAGTATTTTTGTTTTTATTTTGTTTTAACACTCTATTTACAATTTTCTCTGCGTATTTTACAAATTCTGCTCTGATATCTGGGTTACTTATGGCTATACTTAATGTATCTATGTTAAGTTCAAAATTGGTGTTGGCCTCAAAATTGTATTTGTCATTCATGCTCATGGGGCACTCAAGAAGGCAGTGAACCACACTCTCACTTGACAGACCGTCACATGGACATGTCGGCTCCTCCTTGCACTTAAATCTGTGTAAGTACTCTGAGAAGCCGCCATGTCCAGTGAGTACTTGTGTGATCTTGTGGGTCGGTCTGCCGTTCTTGAGCACCCCATGAGCGTGCTTCGGCGTCGGGAAGAAGAGTTTTGTGACGGATGCCGAGTCCGAGTTCCGATATCGGTCACACCACTCCTCCACCGTTCTTCTTCTGATACATTTCTTCACAAATGATGTGGGGCATTTGTCATAGTGGGGTTTGGTCTTCAAGTGACGTGCCGCCGCCTTTGCTGCTTCGTCCGCTGCTTCGTTGCCCGGTAGTCCGGCATGCGCCTTGACCCAGAATAACTTGATTTTCTTGCCGTCTTTTAAGATATTTTTAATTTTGGTTCTCGCTTCGGTTGCCAATCTGTTATTGCTTTGTCCACCCGTGACTGCTTCTAAAGCAGATCGCGAGTCGCTTAAGATAGCTGTTGTCTCTTTTTTGAGTTTAATTGCTTCCTCCAATGCTGCATTTAATGCCAGTAGTTCTGCCTGATAGACAGAGCAGTGGTCGGCTAATTTTAGCTTCTTCCTCTTCGTTTCTTCACCGCTCTGTCCATCAGTAACTACATATGCTGCCCCTGTCTTATCGTCTATCTTGCTTCCATCGGTGTATATTTTTATATCGGCTGCAGCTTTGGTGAGGCTTTCCGTGTCGGTCAGTAGCTCAAATCCGATACTCAGGATTGCGGCTGGATGCGGGCTTTCGGTGTAAGGCACTCTCCTTTCGACTTCTGCGTCATTTAGGTCTTGAGATGTGCCATACCTTTTAGCGTGGTAGAGCTCCGCCGATTCTTGTATCCTGAGATCAAGAGGAAGTCGTCCGGCTAGTGTTAGTGCCGCTTCGTATGAGATCGTTCTATATCCTCCTATGATTTTTTGAGCAAACTTCCTCTGAATGTTTCTTAGTTGACGCTGTACACATTTCTTTTTGGTGGCTGGCGCCCAGGCAGCCGATGCATAAAGTATTATTGGCTCTATGACTGCCGTATAGATGGTTCTAGTGATGTCCGGGTGTATTCCCCAGCTCACTTTGGCAGCCTTGTCGATCCTTTTAAAAATGTCTATTGTTTTCTTCATTATATTTTTGACATGTGTGTTGTAAGTGAGCTTTTTGTCGATGGTGAGTCCTAAGATCTTTATGGACTCAGCCATTTCGATGTTGATGCCTGCCATGCGTAGTATTGGGGAATCATGCTTAATTTTGTTGGTGATTAGCATTGCTTTTGTTTTCTGAGGTGCAAATCTCAGTTTGTTATTTATGCCCCATTCGTGCACCTTGGTTAAGGCTGAGTTTGCTTTCTCTTCTATATCGCCTGCTGTTTCACCTTCCACCAGCAAGACGATGTCATCAGCGAAGGCTTGTGCTGTGATATCAATATCTTGGAGCGTCCTAAGTAGTGGGTCCAGAAGGAGGTTCCACAGGAGTGGGCCTCCGACTGAACCTTGTACGCATCCCTTCGTGGTCTGTCTGCATGCTGTGTGATTTGCGTACCTTAATTTAATTTTTCTGTCTGTCAGATAACTATCTACAACTCTACGTAGGTTTATTGGGCATCCCTCCTCCGATAGCCTTACCCTTATTCGTGGCCACCACGCGTTATCGAAGGCCCCCTCAATGTCCAATGATATGATGACAACAAGCTTCCTATTTTTCAAGTGGGTCTGTATCTTGTTCGTTAGAGTATGGAGGGCGTCCTCCGTACTCCTTTGCGGCATAAAGCCGTATTGGTTGGTACTTATTTTTGGCACTAGGTGCCATTTTAGTCTATTAATTATCATTTTTTCAAATATTTTGCCTAATACCGGCAGAAGGCCTATAGGTCTATAGGACTTAGCCTCCGCGTAGTTATCTCTCGCAGGTTTCCTTAATATTATAACAGTAGCTTCTTTCCAGGCTTTTGGGAAGTATCCCAGGGTGAGGCATTTGTTTGCGATGGTTAAGTAGGTGTCAGGGTCGGCCAGAATGGCTTCTCTGCAAATATCTGAAGTTAGTCCGTCACCTCCGGGTGCTTTCTTTGGGTTGAAGGTGTTGATGATTGTGTAAAGTTCTTGTTTTGTGAATGCGGGGTCTAGGTTTTCTGTTTCTGATTCTGTATTGACTAAATCTGCTAGTGTTCTGGTTTCCTTGTGTTGTTCGTTTTCATTATCAGTGCTATCTGGGGGGTAGAAGGTGTCAGCTAGGTGTTCGGTTGATTCTAATAGACTTAGTACTTTGCCTCCCTTGTTCAGTGGTGTGTCTATCGTTTGTGATTTTGAGCGGTTCAGGACTCGATATATGCCTTCCCACATTCCGTCTTTAGTTTGTTCTGTGCAAAAGTTCCTCCAGCTATTCACCCTGGCCACGTCCGCTGCCTCCTCGTATGTGGTTTTTGCCTTTAGGTACAGCTCTATTGTCTCTGCCTTTCTGGCAGGTCTGGCACACCTAATCCTTCTTTTCTTCCTTACCACATCTTTTCTTAGTTCTTCCAAGCTATCATTCCACCACGGAGTCTTTTTCATACTTAGGTATGTTGTTTTCGCATGCTTCAGTAACTACTCGGATATACTTTTCTACTGTCTCTTCTAAAGTGATTTTGTCGGCTATGCCCTCTAATTCTTGCTGGTTGTTAATCTTTTCCACTCGCAATTTACTAATTTCCTCACGAAACTTAGTCCATTGTGCTCTCTTAGTGTTGTATATCCTTGTAGTTCTTTTTATTTCCTCGTCGGTGTTTTTGAGCTTTATACCAAATAGGATGGGGTTGTGGTCAGTACTGAGCTGTCCTCTTGCTACTCTCCAATCTTCAATCAGGTTGAAGACATTCTGAGTGCATAGCGTTATATCTATGACACTCGAGTACATCTTGTCACCTCTGGCTATTTCAAACGTTGGGGTGTTCCCGATGTTTAGTACTTGTAAGTTTTTAGCCTCTATCATGTGTTCAAACTCTTTCCCGCGTTTGTCCGATTTGTTGCTTCCCCACCAAATGTTTTTTGCGTTGCCATCTCCTCCTATAATTGCCCTATTGTTTTGTATGTGTTTGTCCAACTCAGTTAGGTAGGGAGCAATGGGGTGCGGTCTGGGTTCGAAGTAGAATGACGTGTATTGTATCTCCCATGCTCCCGTTCCTACTTTTATTGTGACTATGTTTGGATTGGTAAGTTCTGGGATTGGTTCTACTTTTAATTTTTGGTCATAGACAACTATGCACGCCTTCACAGTGGTTTCTTTTTTATCACACTGATATGTTCTCGCTCCACTTGGGTTTATCATTTTCCCTGTTGCGCCTACATAGGGTTCTTGTATTAGGGCGATGGCGATCTTGTTCTTCTTTGCGTCGTTTGTCAATTCCGTGGTGGCTAGTGCTTTCTTCTGTAGGTTTATTTGTATAATTATGCATGTTTTGTCTATTGTGTCCGTTGTGATTTTTTGTCGATTATTTATTGGGGAGCCCTTGTCTTAACACAGGTACGCGTAGCTGCGCCTGGCTACTACGTCCCATCTCCTTCTTGTAGGGCAGTTACTGTCAAAGGCATTGTGCTGATGTTCTTTTCCGGTTTCTGTGCAGTTTTTGCACTTCGGCGGGTTTCCGTTTTTAAACGCTTCACATTCCGTCTTCAGGTGTTCTCCACCGCAGTGACTGCACGAGTTGTTTTCTGCCTGACAGTGCTTGCGACCATGTCCGAAGCCAAGGCAGCGCATGCATTGCATTAGCGGTGACTGGTCTTCTACCAGTACTCTTTGCAGGTCAATGTGGAGTTTACCTGCTTGCGTTAATGCTTGCCATACCTTCGGCGACACCTGCAGAACCACATGAGACTCGTGCTGGTTTCTGGCTCGGCGACGATATTTTTCAGCGATCCTGTACTCTTTCTCTTCGATGCCCGCGATTATGTTGCTGTTCTGCGTGCGTATGGCTTGCTTGATGTCTTCTTCAGTGTTGTAGCTCAATAGGTTTTTTATTACAACAAGAGGGTCTTTGTTCTCGACGTCTTTAATCTCCAGATGTTCTCGTTTTCCTTTTAGTTTTTCCTTTATCTTATTCTTTTCCTCGATACTTTTGCAGCCAATGATTATCTTTCCGTCTTTGATCTTTCTAATTCTGTCCACTCTAATGCCTCCTTCTTTGGCGTTCACTACTTCTCTTACTCTGTTTAGTGTCTGGTCACTTGTCTCCTGATCGTTCGTAGGAGAGATAATCATTGAATGCACTTCTGCTCCTCTGTTTGCCATGCTGTACTGGCCTATCACTTCGTCCTTTTGTTCCCTCTTGTTTCCTGTGGCTACTACACTGGCATATGTAGCTTCCAGTTTCTGTTCAATCTTTTTGTCTCTTTCCTCGATTTTTTCCATTTGCTCTCCTATTTTCCCTACCATTCCCTTAATTGTGCTATTGTTTTCCTCCCTATCCTTGATGTACATTGCACTGTGCTTGCACACTCTTGTGCTTACTTCTTCTAGCTTCCTTGTGTTACTTTCCATCATTTTTTCTATCTTCTTTATTTTTTCTTCGATCCTATTCTCTACACTTGTTTGCTCTGTTTGGCTGGAAGCTATGTTTGGCTCGTCTTTTCTATTTTTCGCCATAAGTTCCCCGTCTCGCACTAACTCGTACAGTCTTCTCACGGCAGCCGTCACAGCGACTTTGATCTCACCCTTGAGATTTCTCGCCGCATCCAGTTGTAGAAGTGCGCTCTGTTGCAAAGCCGCTGCTTCCGTGATTCTCGATCTGTAGGTTTTGCCTTTCTTGCCTTCGGGTGTGGCGATCTCAGTTCCCCTTGCACTTTCTTGTGTGTCTGTAGGTGGAGTCGGGGCCGGTGCTTGTATAGGGAGCGACTCTCCCTCGGTCCTCCTATCAGAAGTGCTTGTAGATGGTACAGGTTTATTTTTAGTCGGTGTTCGTAGGCCTAACATATTGGTGGAGGGTGGGGGGGGGGGGTTGGGCGAGGAGTGTGCGTAGCGCGTTAGAACCGCCTTAAAAAGCCGATTCAAACGACCCCAAACACGAGGGGGTGGGGAGGGGGGGGTAAGATTTTACAGTGGGGGGAAGGGGATTTCAGTTTAGGGGGTGAAGGGTGGGTTTAGGAACGTTTGCACATGCAGGATCGTGTAGGCCTTGAAATTCTGGTTTAGAAGAGCCCAAGCTCGACTGGTTTCTACGAGAACTTGTTCTCTGTTGGTGTTGGGGCTGATCCTCCGCCTTTTCGGAAGTTTTGCAGTAGGATTGCTCTTGATCCACTGCTTCGAATGTCCTGGTGTTGGGGTTTATCTAGAAGCCCCCTTTGAGCTCTATCCGATGGTGTTGGTGTTGGAGCTGGTGCTGGTGGTCACCAGGAATTTGAGTTCCTGGTGGAGCCGGTGGTGGTGGGTGATAGGGCTGTGAGGTTAGGTCCGGTGTAAAAATGAATTGCGGATCTAGTGGTGTTAAAATGAAATTTTTGGATGGAGTGGTTCCTATGGAAACCCTGGATTGAAAGATGGAACTGCTGATATCTTGATAACCGTTTGACGAAAAATGGAAATTTTGGTGTCGTCTGATGCGCCAGACGAAGGCGCTCCTTTGGTGTAATGGGCGATATTATGGTTTGTTGTCCTGTGTGCGTTATAACGCATAAACTGGTTTTTACGTTGTTTGAGGGGTTATTTCAGCTCCGATTTTCTTAATCTATATGTCTATTGATAGGGAATCTTTTTCTGCGTTATTCTTTATATTCAAATTATTTATATATATACGGGCTGCGGTTTCGCAGCTGAAAAACCTGAATTTCTTTTTTGTTTTTGCTCCTGAAAAATCTATTTTCTATCCAAATGGCACAATATTGTATCAGTAGATGCGCATTGAAGCGCTCTATCTTCTTGAATTATAATATGTATAACTTTATGTAAAATGTGGGAGTTATTTGAAAATTTTTGAAAAAATCAGAAAAAATTCTGTATCTCTGAAACTACTTGCTGAAATTTAATGGAAATTATGTCATTAGATGCGCCTGGAAAAGCCGGATGATGGTACTCACTTCGTGGTGCGTTGCTTTCTAGGGGTTTGAACGCACGGACCGGTTTTCAGGTGTTTTCAGGTCTTTAATATTATCCAATTTTCAGGAGCAATACACCAAACGGTAGCTGTTGAAATTGCGCACCTTTCTATGTATAACTTGTTTGTATAAACTAAAGCGCCGTGATTTAGCGACTGAAAAACAGGTTTTCAGCCGCTGAAAAATCCAATTTAAGTCGTATAAACTTGATATTTGATATAGGCTCAAACTTTGGTTTGGTGTATAGAAAAGGTATTGTCAAAGATCTATTTAAAAAGTTATTAAAAAATTTGTACTAAATTGTCCACCAAATCCTCAATTTTTGGTCCTTATCCACAAAAATATTGTCGAAACATGCACAACACTGTGTCCTGTCACTATGAAATCACTCCAGAATTTTAAAAGCACTATTACTATTTTTAAAAGAGAAAAAACTGAGATTTTAAAAGTTTTTGTTCGATAAAAAATATTAAATGAAAATTTACGAAAATGAACTTTACACTACACGAAAGAGCAGATTTTTCTGCGTCTTTTGATATATAAAACACTATTAAAACACTACCGGAACTATTTTTAAAACTTAATTCAAACTTTTTCTAGGCGCGGAGCGACGTGAAATCGACCGTTTTGGCGTTTGGACGCGGACTGGTTAGGTTAGGTTAGGTTTTTTTTTTTTTTTTTTTTTATTCCTACTTGGCCTACCCCCTGGACGAGGCCATCTCCGGGCCGTGGAGTATCTAATGGGGTTTGTATATTTTTATTGAAATAAATGTACACATTGTTTTATTTAAATTTTTCCTTACAACTAGTTTGACTTGAACTTTTAACAATTTTTAATTTTCTTTTAACAATTTTTTAATTACAATTTTTAACAATTTTTAATAACAATATAATTTATCCTATTTCAGTTTTACTGCGATTTATTTCTATTATTAACAATTCTTCCAATTTTTATACAATATTTAATGATAAACAAAAGAAATTTTAACATGTTTGAGGTGGTTGAGGGGCAGTTTTGCTATTTGATACATGTTCTTTCCCTCAACCACCTGCGTAGAGTCCGCGTCTTAAAAACTAGTAATTATACATTGTTATTGAAGGGTGCAATAATTATTGTTAAGAATAGTTTTCCACGTGTAATTAGTTTGGATAACGAGATCATAATATAGAATAGAATAGAAATATAAAGTTGACAATTATAAAGTTGGATTAATAATAGGATTATACAGTTTGTGCTTATATACTAGTGATAGAACAATGGTGCTTATGTCTATTATTTTACATATTATTAACCTAGTTGTTGATACAGTTGTGCTTATAATTAAGATGGCTAAGTAGCACCATGTTAGGTGTATAAAACTTAGCATGTACGTATAACAATAGAAAATAGAAAATAAAAGCTAGTGCGTAGTATAATTTTACAATAAAAGAAAAACATAAAACATGGGATATACAAAAAGTGACAATTATTATAAGGTATAAAAGCTAGTGCGTAGTAAAAGATTACAATAAAAGAAAAACATAAAACATGAAATATACAAAAAGTGACAATTATTATTGAAATTAAAGATGCCAGATATGGTGGATATCGATCAGGCTGTAGATGGTTGATTATTAAACTCTTTTAGTGAGTCGATGATTTTGGTTACCAGATTGAGAAGCGATTCAATTGTGTGCGGTTTGTTTTCAGTTAAGGAGTACGGATTTTTACTTTTTCTGTTTCTCTGAAGGTGTTCGTGTCTAATGTTAGTAAATCTAGGGCACACTTCTATGAGGTGTTGTAATGATTGTGTAGTGTTGGAATCGCATGGGCATAAGTCGTTGTCTGTAATGTGAAACCGTAATGTTTTTTTTTTTTTTTTTTTTTTTTTT
Source organism: Pontia daplidice (assembly GCA_963693355.1). Taxonomy (NCBI): domain Eukaryota; kingdom Metazoa; phylum Arthropoda; class Insecta; order Lepidoptera; family Pieridae; genus Pontia; species Pontia daplidice. The sequence goes on along the minus strand of CAVNZL010000011.1, from coordinate 33,618 downwards.
TTAAACCTAGTCGGCCTACCCCCCGGACGAAGTTATCTCCGGGCCGTGGAAAACGAACTAATGGGGTTTCTTTATTTAAATAAGTACGCCAAGAATTTGGTTAGGTTAGGTTGTGGGTGGGGGGGGGGGTGGGGGGGGGGGGGGGGGGGGTAGGGGTTGGTCTCCCCCCCACCGCGGAACTTACCCGTGGCTCCCTAGGCTTGTCGTGCCGGGGGGGGCTCAGTACCTGGAGCGACCGTTGTATTACCGTCGCGAAGGGGAAGCGAATAAGGGATTGGCCGGCCTCCACTTTGGACGCCGGTCTTTATACAGGGCATCAGCGCTCAGCGGATGACCATTCCCGCGCGTCCCCTGCCAGCTGGAGCGATCGTTGATCGTGAAAGTTAAGTAAGGCTTTATGGAGATGGCCCTGTTGGGCATCATTTACAAGAAGTCGGCCTTTAGAGCCCACAGTTTATGGGTGGTGTGACGGTTGTCATCACCGTATACAGCGCGGCGGGCCGGGAATGGCGTATGAGAAATGCGCCTCCGGTTAGGGAGTTTTGCATCCCCCGTTGTCGCAACGAGTGGAGTTGGCCTAATACATGGCCCACAGGGTGAGTGATCCAGTGCGGTAGAGCGCTGAAGATCGAGTTAGTCGGCTTAACACATGGCCCACAACACGGTAGTGCACAGTGTGCGTGAGTGCTTAGTGCAGCGCAGTGCAGTGAGGAGAACCCTGCGGACTTGGAGTCTGCAGTGGACTGGACTACGCTGGACAAGGACAAGGGCGAGGATCACTGGAGTTTTTCTGGTAAGTCTTTTATATTTTTGTAAATATATTTGGAGACCCGTGTAAATATTATACACTTTATTATGAAGGTGAGGGTTCTTTACACCCATGTACATATATTTTCAATGTGTTGCGGAGAGGGTTCTTTACACCCATGTACATATCTGCGGTCCCCAGGGCTTGTCGAATCGTCGTATGTTATTCGACGGTCGCGAACTGGGAGGGTGGGCTGCTGCCACCTTAAAAAAAGAGCGCTGCCGGGATTATTGAAGGGGCGATCGGCGTCGCTGCGGAAGTAATCACCGGCAAATCAGAAGAAAGGTTTCTTACTCACAAGGAGCCTAGGTGCGTTGTTTACGCTTAGAAGTCACCCTTTTGGGTTTGTAGAAGATAGGCTGCAGTGTTGCTGCTGAAAATGCGCGGTGGGCCCCGGTGGCGATGTGCTGCCGGTGGTTAGGGGTTCTGACCCCCCATCGGGCGACCTGTTAGCCGCATCTCCCGTGCTGTCACGTTTAGCATGGAGCTGCGGTCCAGGGGGCTTGCCTTAAGAGGCCGGCTCAAGTGGAAGGACACCACAGAAAAAACCCGGAAAGAGTGTTGGCTGGGGCGCCCGATCGGGCCTCGCGTGGCCAGCACTCGCCCGCATCTGCGGGTGCCAGGAACGCTTCCTGGCCGTTAGCGGCCAACCCGCGGGTACCTCCCGCCCCCGCGGCGTACAAGGGTTACCCGGGTGTGGGGCTCCACCCGGGCGGACTACTTTTTCCCTAATTATCGAGTGAACCCTGCCGCCAGCGATGTCCCTGAAGGATGTCTGGGTGAAGGCGGCAACGACCCATGCATGATGACGGATAAAATAGGAAAAAACAATAAAACTTATATATTAAATGAGAACGGAAAGGAGTTGCGAGTTGTTGTGACGCGAACGCCGACGCCCACAACCTCGCGTAGAGAGGAGGCGGTTGATAAGAACCGCGGTTTGGATAGCGGAGATGAGTCTGACCGGTCGATGTATAGTGCGTCGTCTGGCCATTCGGGCTGTGCTGGAGTCTCCCCAGCGTCCAAGTTTTGGAAAGCGCGTAAGAGGGCGCGCCTTTCTGAGTCAGAAGAGGGCAGCTCGACCGATACACCTGCGTCGGTCGCTGCTGCCGGTAAACGCAAGCCGGGACGCCCACCCACTACTGGGGAATACATGGGCCTAGCGGCTGCGAAGCGTGAATACCTCAGGACAGAGAAGGAATTTGAAAGGGCGCGCGCGGAGGCTGAACTGGAGAAGGAGATGGCCAACGCACGGAAAACAAGAAACACCCTTCCACGGGGTATAGAAGAAGTTTCCCTCGATGATGGTGACGACCACTCCGTTGTTATACAGAAACGAGTGGAAGAAAGCCTTAATATGGTAATGAAGGTCGCGACGAAGTCCTCGTCCCTAAAGGGGACTTTCGTCCGCGACCTTAAGGATGCCGTACACTCATTACAGATGGACTTCCGCAGGATCCTTGCCCGTTCCATAAACGATGAAACAAGGGCACTGCGCGACGATAACAAACGACTGAGGGCCCAACTAGAGGCCATACAAAATGACATGGTGGAAATGAGGAAGTCTATGGCAAACGGACCGACTTACAAGCCAGGAGACCTGGCCGAACTTGAAGCCCGGCTGATTAAGAATGTCGGGGAAAGAATTAACGCCCGCATCGAGGGTCTGGAGTCCCGGCTCAATCCTGAGCCCGTACTCCGTCCCCCGCTGGCGGCGGATAAAAGGAAAGAAAAGCAAATAAGCAGAAAAAATGACCCAACTGGTGCTTCGAAAACCATGGACGACGCGATGCTCCCGGCGACTGCTCCCGCGGTCCCCGCGAAGCGAAGCCCCGCCGTCTCGAACGCCAGTGTCCCAGAGAAAGTGAAGAAAACAAAAAAGAAGAAGAACAAAAAGAACTCGAACGAGGCACCGGTGGTGCCAGAAAGATCCATGGCCAGCACCTCTGCGTCAGCCAGGGCCCACTCCACCGCCGCCAGCGCTAACTCGACACAGAAAGATGCATACAGATTGCCTAACCCGGACGTTTTGGAGGACGGATGGCAAAAAGTTGGAAGGAATGGTAAGACCCAGCTTCCATCAACGTCAAGGGCTTACAAAGCCCACGGCGCTGTGGAGGTCGGCATTCCCCATGCTGGCAATAGGTCCAGGGGCCCACCACCAGCACCACCAAAGGCAAACGGGAGGGGACGTCGCAACGCTTCGGCTACTACCAATTTGCCGGTAGCGTCTAGGGCATTCAGAGCCCGGCAACAAATCGGGAGAAGTAGGTCAAGAACCGGCAGAAAGCCAGATCTACCACCAAAATTGAAGGCTCCTCGTTCTGCTGCGGTTGTTCTCACTATCTCCAAAGATGGTGGGAGCCTCTCGTATGCAGAGGCGATCAGAAGGGCGAAGGCGCAGATCAACCTCCAAGAGATAGGCGTCGATGGTCTTCGGTTCCGGCGCGCGATCACGGGGGCTGCGATTCTCCAGATCCCTGGGTCCCTGGCGACGAGCGGCCCTAAAGCGGACGCTTTAGCAGCCAAGCTGAAGGCTATCTATACAGAAGAGGAAGTGAAGGTTGCAAGACCAGTGAAAATGGCGGACATCAAAGTCTTCGGTCTTGATGACTCTGTCACAAAAGATGAGATAAGAGCAGCCATAGCCACAAAGACGGGTTGTCCGGCTGACCAAATTAAAGTCGGGGAACCCCGTGCCGATAGAGTAGGCCTCTTTACAGCCTGGGCACGGGTTCCCGTAAACGCTGCAAAGGCCCTCCAACAAGGTCGGCTCCTAATAGGATGGGTGTCGGCCAAGGTTCTTGTGTCGATTCCGAAGGACCTGCAGTGCTACCGTTGTCGTCGCACGGGACACGTAGCGAGCAGATGTCCTGAAGAAGTTGATAGGAGCGGCCTCTGCCGAAAGTGCGGTTCTGTAGAGCACAGAGCGGCCGAGTGCTCCTCGGTGCCTCGCTGCCCTGTCTGCGCAGAGCAAAAGAGGAAGGCTGACCACAGCCTGGGTAGCCTGCGCTGTATGGCGCCCAAGGTTAGGGTGACACGAAGGCAAGCAGTCCAGAAGACCCGCCAAGCGCCTACAAAGGAGGGCGAAGCTATGGAGACTTCAGGGATCGTGGGACAGTAATGGATCACGCCCTGAAAGTCCTCCAAGCCAACGTCAACCACTGCGCTGGAGCCCAGGACCTTTTAGTCCAATCTCTGGCACAGTGGCATATCAACGTCGCGGTCATATCGGAGCCTTACCGAATATCAGACAGGAGTGACTGGGTAGGAGACAGCACTAATTCCGTCGCCATCGTCACTAACACCTGTGACACCCCAGTCACTTCCTCAATATCCAAGAATGGCTGCGTCGGTATCAGAATAGGCGCTATTTGTATTGTTGGTGTATATTTCTCGCCAAACCGCACCCTGGCGGAGTTCGAGGAGTTCCTGAACGAGGTTGATGTTGTCATCCGCTGGAGCAGGCCTTTCGGCCTGATTGTTGCGGGCGACTTCAATGCCAAGTCGCGGGCGTGGGGTTCATCAGTCACGGACCCTCGCGGCGTTGCGTTGCTGGAATGGGCAGCGGCACACGACCTGTCGCCGTTAAACCGGGGTTCCGAGTTCACGTGTGTGCGCATGGGCGGAGGTTCTGTGATAGACATCACGTTCGCGGAATCCTCTGTCGCGCCGCGTGTTCAAGGCTGGGAGGTACTGACCGAGGTCGAGACCCTGTCAGATCACCGCTACATTCGGTTTCAGGTCCTCCCCTCGGCAGATGCTCGGTCCGGCCAGTCCCCGGTTCATCGAACTCCGCCGGAGATCGGCCCCAAATGGGCCCTTAAGTCCCTTGTGCAGGAGGAGTTAGAGATTGCTGCGATAGTGGCGGCTTGGTCACGGCCAAGTCTCGCAAATAGCGAGGACCAGGCGACTTGGCTGGGCAAGACGCTTGGGCAGTTGTCCGACTGCTCCATGCGCCGATCCAGGGCCATGAATAACAACAGAAGTGTGCATTGGTGGAATGACGCCCTGGCGCAGCTGCGTGGTGACTGCGTCAGAGCAAGAAGGCGATACAGTCACTACCGCAGAAGGGCCAACATAAATATCGATCCAGCGGAAGAACAGCGTCTTTACACGCTGTTCAGAGAGGCGCAGACCCGCCTCAAAAAGGAAATCTCCTCTGCCAAGGAGAAGTCGTGGCGGGACTTTGTCGACACCTTAGAAGAGGACCCCTGGGGACGCCCGTACAAGCTCATCATGAGCAAACTACGGCCCCGAGGTCCTCCCCTCTCCACCACCCTGGACCCAAGTTTCTTGCGGTCTACGGTCTCGGTACTTTTTCCGCGAGTCCCGTCCACCGTACTGGACATTCCAGAGGTACCAGCAGCGACAGAGTCACCTTCTCGGCCTTTTACACCGGAGGTGACCATCTCGGAACTAGAGGGAGCACTGGCGAAACTGCGACGCAAGAAGGCGGCCCCTGGCCCAGATGGAACGCACGGAAGGGTGCTGTCGCTCGCGCTGCAGTACGGACTCGACCAGACATTCCTGGACCTGACGAGCAGATGTTTGGACGAGGGGAGCTTCCCCGATATATGGAAGACGGGCATGTTGGTACTTCTGCGGAAGCCTGGGAAGCCGGAAGACTCTCCGTCAGCCTACCGGCCCATCGTGCTGTTGAATGAGGCTGGCAAGTTATTCGAAAGAATGATTGCCGGTCGCATCAACGCGCACCTCACCACACAAGGACCGGACCTGGCTGATGCGCAGTACGGCTTTAGACGCCAGCGCTCGACAGTGGACGCCATAGCGCACTTGCGCAGAGTATCTGAGGAGACGACATGCCGGGGTGGGGTGGTAGTGGCTGTGTCTATCGATATAGCCAACGCCTTCAACACCCTGCCCTGGAGCACCATAATGGAGGGACTTGCATTACACAAGGTCCCGCAATACCTGAGAGCCGTTGTCGCGGACTATTTACGCGGAAGACGGATTTTGTTCCCAACACAGGAGGGCTGGTCCAGCCATGAAGTGTCGTGCGGGGTGCCACAGGGGTCGGTCCTTGGGCCGCTCCTGTGGAATCTCGGCTACGATACGGTGCTACGGTCGGCGTTATTGAGGGGTGTCCTGCTTTTGGGGTACGCCGACGACACGCTGATCGTGGCATCCGGGTCAGATCTGCGAGAAGCTAAAATTAGAGCAACGGCTTCGGTCGCTCAGCTTGTAGCAAAAATTAGGAAATTAGGTTTAAGTGTCGCTCTAGACAAATGCGAGGCCATCGCATTTCTACCTAAAGGCCGTGCACCCAGAGGATCTGTCATCACGGTTGGAGGAGCAAGGATTGAAATAGGCGCAACAATGAAATACTTGGGGCTGACGCTGGACTCTAAGTGGTCCTTTACACCACACTGTACAGCGTTAGTCCCAAAACTAGACGCCACCGCTGCGGCCCTAGCGAGGGTAATGCCCAATATCGGCGGGCCCAGCGAGAGTAGACGCCGTCTTTTCGCGGGTGTCTTGAAGAGTAAGGCCCTCTACGGATGCCCGATCTGGGCAGAGGAGGCGAACGGGATCAGTGCAAATAGGGCGATCCTGAGAAGAGCCCAGCGAAAGATCGCAATCAGAACGGCTCGAGCTTACAGGACGGTTTCTTTTGATGCCGCCTGCGCGCTCACTAGACTGCTACCCTGGCGGCATGCTGCAAGGGCTCTCTCGAGCGTCTACTGGAAGAGAACTAGGGCCAGAACATCAGGCTCTGAGCCTGAACCAGACGTAGTAAGGTCGTGGAGGTCGGAAGCGGAAGATTCCGCACTCGAAAATTGGGCTGTAGAGATAGGGGAGGCCAGGGCTGGGCGTTGGACGCTTGACGCTTTGGGCCCTCATTTGCAGGAGTGGACGAGGAGGAGGAGCGGACACCTCTCCTACTGGTTAGTGCAGATACTTTCGGGGCACGGTTGTTTCGGGAGGTATCTGTGCAACACGGCCGGCAGGGAGGAGACCACGTCCTGCCACCATTGTGGTTCGGCCAATGACGACGCTCGCCACACCCTCTTCGAGTGCCCAGCTTGGGCGCTCGAGAGGAGCTCTTTATACGATGTCGTTGGTCGGATTCAAGACTTGAGGGGAATGGTCGAGCAGATGCTCCAAAACGAAGAGAAATGGCAGGCTGTTGTCACCTTCGCATCTCAAGTAATGAGCAAGAAGGAGGAGGCGGAACGGAAACGCGAGATGGATCCGTGTTCCGCCCCCGCGAGGCAACGCAGACGGAGAAGACGACGCTTTCAAGCGTCGACACTGGGATAGGGAATAGGGTCTATTTACTTATTTATTATTATTTACTTTTTGTTAGCAGGCATGGGCACTATTGTGCCCTGTCTTGCGCTCAGTTGTTTTTATACACCTGTTGTAATTTTTCTTTTGTTTATTCATTGTTTAAACGAAATTGATGGCTATGTCGTCGCGCAATAGCGCCGGGGTGCTTTCCCTTCTCGGGGGTACCCCAAAAACGAAGTGCTGCGCGCCGAGGTAGGGTGCTAAGCAGCAGCCGCAGCGACATCCCGGGTAATGTAAATCGATACCGGGTCGCCGCTGATGCGGTTATTCTGGGCATCGGTGGTTATTTTAGTGGATAGTGGCCTCTTTGCGCTACAGCATTGAACTGCGCTAGGGGCTGAACTCCACACTCTCCCGCGCCTTGCACGCCCGCGCGGGGGGTTAGCTGGATAAAGAATCAGTTTTTTCCACCGTTAAAAAAAAAAAAAAAAAAAAAAAAAAAAAGTTAGGTTAGGTTTTTTTTTTTTTTTTTTTTTTTTTATTGCCCCCGCCTACTTGGCCTACCTCCCCGGCGACTCACGCCCCGGGGCCGTGGAGCTACAATCCCCCCCTGACTTATCGTCAGAGACCTTGTGTATCTTTATTAAAATTAAAACCAATTACAAATTTTTAATCATACAGTTCGCGTCTTACATACTATGCTTATTCTATTACTGGCTGTTTAATTAGATTTCTTAACAAAAGTGTTTATTTCTTATTATATGTTTCCTATTGTCTATTTTGTAATATCTACTTGTTATTTTTCTTATTTATAGTTGGGGTTTCATTCCCCGTCGCTTTAATAATTCACTGTTTTACTTTTAGGTTTACAATGTTTACTTATGCTAATTTTTACTTAATTACTTATTCTTAATTATATGTTTCTTAGTGACTATTCTATGTTTCTATACATTTCTTTTAATCCTTATTCTATATATGTTTTTATTCATTGCAGTGTTTGCTCATTTATTGGTTACAATATTTATTCTAGTTTACTTAATATTATGAGTTACTTAGATCTAGCTTAGTTATTTATATGTACATTACTTTATGTCAATATAGTATTTTTGTTTTTATTTTGTTTTAACACTCTATTTACAATTTTCTCTGCGTATTTTACAAATTCTGCTCTGATATCTGGGTTACTTATGGCTATACTTAATGTATCTATGTTAAGTTCAAAATTGGTGTTGGCCTCAAAATTGTATTTGTCATTCATGCTCATGGGGCACTCAAGAAGGCAGTGAACCACGCTCTCACTTGACTGACCGTCACATGGACATGTCGGCTCCTCCTTGCACTTAAATCTGTGTAAGTACTCTGAGAAGCCGCCATGTCCAGTGAGTACTTGTGTGATCTTGTGGGTCGGTCTGCCGTTCTTGAGCACTCCATGAGCGTGCTTCGGCGTCGGGAAGAAGAGTTTTGTGACAGATGCCGAGTCCGAGTTCCGATATCGGTCACACCACTCCTCCACCGTTCTTCTTCTTATACATTTCTTCACAAATGATGTGGGGCATTTATCATAGTGGGGTTTGGTCTTCAAGTGAAGTGCCGCCGCCTTTGCTGCTTCGTCCGCTGCTTCGTTGCCTGGTAGTCCGGCATGCGCCTTGACCCAGAATAATTTGATGTTCATGCCGTTTTCTAGGATGCTTTTGATTTTAGTTCTCGCGTCTGTTGCTAGTCTATTAGTACTTTTCCCACCCGTGACTGCTTCTAAGGCAGATCGCGAGTCGCTTAAGATGGATGTTGTCTCTTTTTTGAGTTTAATTGCTTCCTCCAATGCTGCATTTAGTGCCAGTAGTTCGGCCTGATAGACAGAGCAGTGGTCGGCTAATTTTAGCTTCTTCCTCTTCGTTTCTTCACCACTCTGTCCATCAGTAACTACGAATGCTGCCCCTGTCTTATCTTCTATCTTGCTTCCATCGGTGTATATTTTAATCTCGGCTGCAGCTTTGGTGAGGCTTTCCGTGTCAGTCAGTAGCTCAAATCCGATACTCAGGATTGCGGCTGGATGCGGGCTTTCGGTGTAAGGCACTCTCCTTTCGACTTCTGCGTCATTTAGGTCTTGAGATGTGCCATACCTTTTAGCGTAATAGAGCTCCGCCGATTCTTGTATCCTGAGATCAAGAGGAAGTAGTCCGGCTAGTGTTAGTGCCGCTTCGTATGAAACAGTTCTGTATCCTCCTATGATTTTTTGAGCAAACTTCCTCTGAATGTTTCTTAGTTGACGCTGTACACATTTCTTTTTGGTGGCTGGCGCCCAGGCAGCCGATGCATAAAGTGTTATTGGCTCTATAACTGCCGTATAGATGGTTCTGGTGATATCCGGGTGTATTCCCCAGCTCACCTTGGCAGCCTTGTCAATCCTTTTAAAAATGTCTATCGTTTTCTTCACTATATTTTTGACATGTGTGTTGAATGTGAGCTTTTTGTCGATGGTGAGTCCTAGTATCTTTATGGACTCACCCATTTCGATGTTGATGCCTGCCATGCGTAGTACTGGGGCATCATGCTTCATTTTATTGGTGATTAACATTGCTTTGGTCTTCTGAGGTGCAAATCTCAGTTTATTATTTATGCCCCATTCGTGTACCTTCGTTAAAGCTGAGTTTGCTTTCTCTTCTATATCGCCTGCTGTTTCACCTTCCACCAGCAAGACGATGTCGTCGGCGAAGGCTTGCGCTGTTATTTCGGTTTCTTGAAGCGTCTTAAGTAGTGGGTCCAGAAGGAGGTTCCACAATAGTGGGCCTCCGACTGAACCTTGTACGCATCCCTTCGTGGTCTGTCTATATGCTATGTGATTTGCGTAACTTAGTTTTATTTTTCTGTCTGTCAGATAACTATCAATAACTCTACGTAGGTTTATCGGGCATCCCTCCTCCGATAACCTTACCCGTATACGTGGCCACCACGCGTTATCGAAAGCCCCCTCAATGTCCAATGATATGATGACAACAAGCTTCCTATTTTTTAAGTGGGCCTGAACTCTACTCATTAGGACATGGAGGGCGTCCTCTGTGCTCCTTTGAGGCATGAAGCCATATTGGTTCGGACTGAGTTTTGGCACCAGGTGCCATTTGAGTCTATTGACTACCATTTTCTCAAATATTTTGCCTAGTACTGGGAGTAAGCCTATAGGTCTATAAGATTTTGCCTCTGCGTAGTTATCTTTTGCGGGTTTCCTTAGTACTATGACATTTGCTTCTTTCCAGGCTTTTGGAAAGTATCCTAGGGTGAGGCATTTGTTTACGATGGCTAAGTAGGTGTCTGGGTCGGCTAAAATGGCTTCTTTGCAAATGTCTGATGTTAGTCCGTCACCTCCGGGTGCTTTCTTTGGGTTAAAGGTGTTGATGATTGTGTAAAGTTCATGTTTTGTGAATGCGGGGTCTAGGTTTTCTGTTTCTGATTCTATGTTGACTAAATCTGCTAGTTTTCTGGTTTCCTTGTGTTGTTCATTTTCGTTGTCAGTGCTGTCTGGGGGGTAGAAGGTGTCAGCTAGATGTTCGGTTGATTCTAATAGACTTAGTACTTTGCCTCCCTTGTTCAGTGGTGTGTCTGTCGTTTGTGATTTTGAGCGGTTCAGGACTCGATATATGCCTTCCCACATTCCGTCTTTAGTTTGTTCTGTACAAAAGTTCCTCCAGCTGTTCACCCTGACCTCGTCCGCTGCCTCCTCGTATGTGGTTTTTGCCTTTAGGTACAGCTCTATTGTCTCTGCCTTTCTGGCAGGTCTGGCACACCTAATCCTTCTTTTCTTCCTTACCACATCTTTTCTTAGTTCTTCCAAGTTGTCATTCCACCACGGAGTCTTTTTTATGCTTCTCTTCTTGATTTTTGGTATACTGTTTTCGCATGCTTCGGTAACTACTCGGATATACTTTTCTACTGTCTCTTCTAAAGTGATTTTATCGACTATACTCTCTAATTCTTGCTGGTTGTTAATCTTTTCCACTCGCAATTTACTAATTTCCTCGCGAAATTTAGTCCATTGTGCTTTCTTTGTGTTGTATATCCTTGTAGTTCTTTTTACTTCCTCGTCGGTGTTTTTGAGCTTTATACCAAATAGGATGGGGTTGTGGTCCGTACTGAGCTGTCCTCTTGCTACTCTCCAATCTTCAATCAGGTTGGAGACATTCTGAGTGCATAGCGTTATATCTATGACACTCGAGTATGTCTTGTCGCCTCTGACTATTTCAAACGTTGGGGCGTTCCCGATGTTTAGTACTTGTAAATTTTTAGCCTCTATCATATGTTCAAACTCTTTCCCACGTTTGTCTGATTTGTTGCTTCCCCACCAAATGTTTTTTGCGTTGCCATCTCCTCCTATGATTGCCCTGTTGTTTTGTGTGTGTTTGTCCAACTCAGTCAGGTAGGGAGCGATGGGGTGCGGTCTGGGTTCGAAGTAGAATGACGTGAATTGTATCTCCCATGCTCCCGTTCCTACTTTTATTGTGACTATGTTTGGATTGGTAAGTTCTGGGATTGGTTCTACTTTTAATTTTTGATCGTAGACGACTATGCACGCCTTCACAGTGGTTTCTTTTTTATCACACTGATATGTTCGGTTAGGTTAGGTTAGGTTAGGTTAGGTTAGGTTAGGTTAGGTTAGGTTAGGTTAGGTTAGGTTAGGTTAGGTTAGGTTAGGTTAGGTTAGGTTAGGTTAGGTTAGGTTAGGTTAGGTTAGGTTAGGTTAGGTTAGGTTAGGGTCCCCCCCCACCGCGGACGAACTCCCCCCCCACCGCGGACGAACTTACCCGCGGCTCCCTAGGCTTGTCGTGCCGGGGGGGGCTCAGTACCTGGAGCGACCGTTGTATTACCGTCGCGAAGGGGAAGCGAATAAGGGATTGGCGGGCCTCCACTTTGGACGCCGGTCTGTATACAGGGCATCAGCGCTCAGCGGACGATCATTCCCGCGCGTCCCCTGCCAGCTGGAGCGATCGTTGATCGCAAAGGTGAGGCGAGGGGCATAGGAGAGAGCTGCTCCATCCCATCTCGCAAGAGTAGGGAAGGACGCGGCAGCCGTCCATGACGGCCAAGGAGAACCGCGCGTCAACCGACGCGCGGCAGGCGCGGGCCTGGTGGTCGGTTAAGGCCACTGGCTGACACCACCACTCGGTCCATCATGCGCCGAGGTGGGGTCCTGGTGGTCAAAGTGGTGGGTGTGTTGCCATCGCACTGCGAGCTCAGACCCCCACACTCCCCGCGCTATTCTCCGAATGCCCCGGCGCGGGGGCCCGTTATCGGGTATCACCAGGTTAGGTAAGGATAGGCCGGCCTCCACTTTGGACGCCGGTCTTGATATGGGGCATCAGCGCTCAGCGGACGATCATTCCCGCACGTCCCTTGCCAGCTGGAGCGATCGTTGATCGCGAAGGTGAGGCAAAGGACATAGGAGAGCTGCACCTGACCGTCCCGAAAGGTTCGAGAAGGACGCGGCAGCCGTTTGATACGGCAGAGGAGAACCGTTTCATACGGTATGCGCGGGCCGTGTCGTGGGTTGTGGCCAAACGGCTGACACCATGGCCGGTCCAATACGCGCTGAGATGGGGTCCTGGTGGTTTTAGTGGGTATAGGCCGAACGCCTTTAGGCCGAGCCCCACACTCCCCGCGCTATTCTCCGAATGCCCCGGCGCCCCCGGGGGCCCGTAGTTGGGTTTCCCCAGGTGAAAAAAAAAAAAAAAAAAAAAAAAGGTTAGGTTAGGTTAGGTTAGGTTAGGTTAGGTTAGGTTAGGTTAGGTTAGGTTAGGTTAGGTTAGGTTAGGTTAGGTTAGGTTAGGGTTAGGTTCCCCCCCACCCCCCCCACCGCGGATGAATTTACCCGCGGGTCCCCGGGCTTGTCGTGCCGGGGGGGCTCAGTACCTGGAGCGATAGCAGATTTGCTGTCGCGAAGGGGAAGCGAATGAGGGATTGGCCGGCCTCCACTTTGGACGCCGGTCTGTATACAGGGCATCAGCGCTCAGCGGACGATCATTCCCGCGCGTCCCCTGCCAGCTGGAGCGATCATTGATCGCGAAGGTGAGGCGATGGACATAGGAGAGAGCTGCTCCATCCCATCTCGCAAGAGAAGGGAAGGACGCGGCAGCCGTCCATGACGGCCAAGGAGAACCGCGCGTCAACCGACGCGCGGCAGGCGCGGGCCTGGTGGTAGGTTAAGGCCACTGGCTGACACCACCACTCGGTTCATGATGCGCCGAGGTGGGGTCCTGGTGGTAAAAGTGGTGGGTGTGCTGCCATCGCGCTGCGAGCTCAGACCCCCACACTCCCCGCGCTATACTCCGAATGCCCCGGCGCGGGGGCCCGTTATCGGGTATCACCAGGATAGGTAAGGATCGGCCGGCCTCCACTTTGGACGCCGGTCTTGATATGGGGCATCAGCGCTCAGCGGACGATCATTCCCGCACGTCCCTTGCCAGCTGGAGCGATCGTTGATCGCGAAGGTGAGGCAAAGGACATAGGAGAGCTGCACCTGACCGTCCCGAAAGGTTCGAGAAGGACGCGGCAGCCGTTTAATACGGCATAGGAGAGCCGTTTCATACGGTATGCGCGGGCCGTGTTGTGGGTTGTGGCCACACGGCTGATACCATGGCCGGTCCAATACGCGCTGAGATGGGGTCCTGGTGGTTTTAGTGGGTATAGGCCGAACGCCTTTAGGCCGAGCCCCACACTCCCCGCGCTATTCTCCGAATGCCCCGGCGCGGGGGCCCGTAGTTGGGTTTCCCCAGGTGAAAAAAAAAAAAAAGGTTCCCCCCCCACCGCGGATGAATTTACCCACGGGTCCCCGGGCTTGTCGTGCCGGGGGGCTCAGTACCTGGAGCGATAGCAGATTTGCTGTCGCGAAGGGGAAGCGAATGAGGGATTGGCCGGCCTCCACTTTGGACGCCGGTCTGTAAACAGGGCATCAGCGCTCAGCGGACGATCATTTCCGCTCGTCCTTGCCAGCTGGAGCGATCGCTGATCGTGAAAGTTAAGCAAGGCTCTATGGAGGTGGCCCTGTTGGGCAACAAGTTCGAGGAGTACACAGCGCGGCGGGCCAGGAATGGCGTAGACCCGCCTCTGGTTCGGGACCGTTTCACGTCCCCCGTCGTCGCGTCGGCTTAAAGCCCATAGTCCTGTGTACATAGTGTACATAGAGTGTTTAGTGAATGAGTGAGGTGATTTCGCTTGACCATGGAGGGAGGGAGACTGCCGTTTGGTGAGTTCTTTGATTATTTTATATAATTGTACATTGTTTTATTTTATTTTCAATTTTGTAAATATTCTATTCTTTGTACATATCTGTGTGTGTTTTGTTTTTTGTGTATATATTTTACACCGGGCGGTTCATCTCATAGCCTTATGGTACGGGTCGGAGATGTTTCGTTAGGGTGTCCTGCGTTTTGCGGGGATTTTTGCGCAAGTGACGGTTCGTTCGGCGTCGGAACGGAACTTGTCGCATACAGGGAGAGGGCAGCCCCTGGCAGCCCATGCACATTGTTTATTTTAAACTTTAAATTGTGTATATAGTTTACGGTGTTGCTCTTTTGAGCTAATCAAGGTGACGTGCGGGTGTATTACCCTGCACAGCGCGGCGGGCCGTGGCGGCGACGTGTCGTCATCGGTTAGGGATCAATTGATCCCCCGTCGGGAAACCTGTTACCTGGCCTACCTGTTGGTCATGTCTCGGCAGTAGGACAGACCAGGGGACTTGCCTTAAACGGCTGGTCTGAGAGGAAGGTTAACCTCAATAAAAAAACCCAGAATTGGTGTGTGTAGAGGCAATCGTGACACCACCTCCCCGCTTCTCCTCAGGGAGAACGGGTGCCCGGACTGACTTTCGGGCCGCTAGCGGCCAACCCGCGGGCACCTCCCGCACCCGCGGTGTATCAGGGTTACCCGGACGAGGGGCTCCGGACGGGTGGACCTTTATTTCCCCAATTTAAGTATGACCCGCCGTCAACAATGCTCCTCTCGAGGACGTTGGGGGATGGCTGAAGTTTATGAAGGAGTTATGAATAATAATAAAAATCAATATCTAAAAGAAAAAACAGAAGTAGTGGGAGCAGAGGAGAGGAAGAAGATAGAGGAGAGGACGAAGGAGTTAAGAGTGGTGCTAACGCGTACGCCGACGCCTACACCATCTCTGGAGAGAGAGCGAAGCCCGAGAAGGGCGTCAGGAAGAGGTCCATTGGACCGCGAGCCAAACCTGTCGGATTCCGACGATAGTTCGTTGCGCAGCGTACCATCAGACGCATCGATCAATATGTCGGAGTCCTTCAGCTACGAGTCTCTCGACCCGCTCGTGAGTCGGTTCTGGAGGAACCGAAAGAGACTCAGGCATGAGGACGAGGAGGATGAGGAGGGCAGTTCCACGGACACCCCCTCAAAGGCCAACACAAAGAAGGGCAGAGGCCGCCCGCCCACGACGGGCGATTACGTAGGCTTGGCCGCTGCGAAGAAGGCCCTTGCGAGGGCAAAGAGGGAGGAGATGGAAGCTTGTGCAGAGGCGGAGATCATGGCTGATACGGCTGAACTCCGGCGCACGCGCTCATCCCTAGGCGCCGATCTGAGGGTAGGGGAGGACACTCCTGGGAACACTTCGGTCGACGTCCTAAAAAGGATAAAGGGAAGCCTCGGCATGGTCAAGAAGGTGGCCAAGAGCTCGGCGAACCTGAAGGGTACTTTTGTCCGGTCCCTGAAGGACGCCGTAGAGGCAATACAGGAGGACGTAGAAATGCTCGCGTGCCGCACGTTGACGGAGGAGACGCGTACGCTTAGAGCAGAGAACGAGCGCCTCCGCAACGAGGTCGAGACTCTTCAAAAGACGATGGCGGATTTAAGGGCGGAAGTGCGGGTCAGGAATATTGTACCCCCACAGGAGCCGGCATCCGAGGAGTTGGAAGCTCGCCTCTTGAGGCAGCTTAGCGAGCGCCTTAACGCTCGCATTGACGGACTGGAGCCAAGGCTGAATCCAGAGCCGCGGTTACGACCACCACTGGCGGCGGACAAGGCCAAGGATAAGGCCAAGAATAAAGACAAGATGAAGAATAAGGGATCAGCTGCGGGAAGTTCCCCAGTCGAGATCCCTCCAATGGAGAACCTCCCAGCAGAGAACATGGTAACCATGGACATCACTGGAGAAGGAAATAAGAAAAAGAAGGATAAGAAAAAGAAGAAGGAGAAGAGAGAAGAGGTGGGTAAGGGCAAGGGAGAGGCTTCAGGTCCAGTGTCCGGTGCTCAGAATACCGAAAAGCCAACCTCATCTCAGCCAGGGCCATCCAAGCAACCGAAGGCCCCAGAAAACAACGAGGCGGCCTGGACAACGGTAGCGAAGAAGGGCAAGGCCAAGGGAGTAGCGACTGATTTGCCGACGGGTACCCGTGCCAATTCGACACGGAGAACTCAATCACGACAACAGCTGCAAGGGAGCGGGCGCGGCCGATCTCGAGCGAGGGAACCTCCTCGAAAGCCCCCGCCAAAGCCCAAGCTGAAGACACCCAGGTCTTCTGCGGTGATAATCACCCTCTCCGAGGGAGCCGCTGAGAAGGGAGTGACCTACGCTTCGGTCATAAAGAAGGCGCAGAGCAAGGTCGACCTGAAGGAGACCATAGGCGTGGAGTCGCTCAAATTCCGCAGGGCAGTCACGGGTGCCACGATACTTCAGATACCCGGCGCCGGTAATGACCCGAAGGCGGACTTGCTGGCAGAGAAAATTAGTAAGGCACTCGACGACGACTGTGTCAAAGTCTACAGGCCCGTCAAACTCGTTGACGTTAGGGCCTCGGATTTGTCCGACGGAGTCACGGCCGAGGACCTGTCACGCGCCATCTCTAACAAGATGGAGTGTCAGGAGGCTCAGGTCAGGGTAGGGCAAATTCGTCTGGACAAGACGGGCCTTTTTGCAGCATGGGTACGGGTGCCCATTAACGTTGCCAAGAGGCTGACGGAGGAGAAGCTTCTTCTTGGGTGGACAGTGCCCAAGTTTACCGTTGGTGCACCTAGAGAGCTCAGGTGCTACAGGTGCCTGCAAGCTGGCCACGTGGCGCGACACTGCAAGGCCGAAGACCGCAGTCGCCTGTGTTACAGGTGCGGTAAGCCCGATCACGTCGCGGCGGCGTGCAAGGAGAGGCCCAATTGTGTGGTGTGCGCGTCCCACAACAAAAACGCCAATCATCGCTTGGGGGGTCTCAAATGCTCGGCCCCCAAGAAGAGATTGCCGAGGAGTGCAGCTGTAGCACCAGCACAGCCTTCTCCACCGAGCGGAGAGAGGATGGAGGTCTCTGTAGACGTGGGACATAAATAAGATGGCCCTGCAAATCCTGCAAGCGAATTTGAACCACTGCGCCAGAGCTCAGGATCTCCTACTTCAGAGCCTGGCGCAGTGGTCTATAAATGTGGGAGTCGTCGCGGAGCCATATTTGGTTCCCCGTGATTGGGTTGGCGATAGTGACGGGCTGGTCGCTGTCGTCGTCTCGTCACAAAACATCAGGGCGACGCGACGCGGAGGCGGTTGTGTGGCAGTGAAGTTGGACAATCTAGCAGTGGTCGGTGTGTATTTCTCCCCTAATCGACCACTGGTAGATTTTGAGGATTACTTGTTGGACTTAAAGTTCCTCGTCCAATGGTGCAGTCCACTTCAGGTGCTGGTCGTTGGGGATCTCAACGCTAAATCAACAGCGTGGGGATCCTCAGTGACGGACGCTCGAGGTGATGCAGTCCTGGAGTGGCTCGCCGAAATTAACCTGGTCCCACTCAACCGGGGCTCGGTAAATACATGTGTCAGGGAGCGGGGCGGGTCAGTCGTGGACATCACCTTCTCGACACCCACTCTGGCTCAGCGGGTTTGGGGCTGGAGAGTGATGACAGAGGTGGAGACGCTCTCGGACCATCGATACATCCGATTCGGCGTCCGCCTCTTGTCATCGGTGCCTCCGGTACCCGAACATGTACCAAAAGAGATCGGCCCTAAATGGGCGTTGAAGTCGTTAGATAGGGACGCCCTGGAGTTGGCCACGATCGTTAGCGCGTGGTGTTCTGTCACCAACACACGGATACACATAGAAGAGGAATCGGCCTGGTTTCAGGAGGTATTAACCTCCATCTCGGACGCATCAATGTCCAGGTCGCGCCCTTCGCCAGCCCGAAGTAGTGTATACTGGTGGAGTGAAGAATTGAACCAGATTCGAAGGGAGTGTGCGGTGGCCAAGACGAGATTGAGGAGACACCGGAGGAGGAGACGTGCCATCCGCGGGGGTGAGGAAGAAACTCGACTACGCGCAGAATATCAGCGCGTAAAGAAGACGCTATCGAAGAGGATAGGTGAAGCGAAGGAACGGGCGTGGGAAGAGTTCCTCACCACCTTGGAACTTGATCCCTGGGGACGACCGTACAAAGCGGTCATGTCTAAGCTGCGTCCCTGGGCCCCGCCTGTAACGGTTGGAATGGAGCCGTCGCTTCTTTCCACAGTGGTGGCGGCTCTTTTTCCACCCTCCCAAGCTCCTTCGATACACACCCCGGAGTGGACTAGAAGGCTCACCGAAGATACCCTGGGAGTCGAAGTGCCAGAGGTAGCGGAGGTGGAGCTGAAAATGGCCACAGATAAAATGACAACCAAGAAGACTGCGCCGGGACCGGACGGTCATCATGGCAAAGTGCTAGCTCTGACCCTAAAGCACGGATTAGAAGACCGGCTTCGGGCACTGTTGACCGAATGCCTGAGATGCGGGACATTCCCCAATGTTTGGAAGACCGGACGATTGGTCTTACTTCGGAAAGAAGGGAAGCCAGTTGATTCCCCCCTCTGGGTACAGACCAATCGTTCTTCTCAATGAGGCGGGCAAACTCTTAGAACGAGTAATCTCGTATCGCATAACGCGTCACCTGTCATCCGTTGGACCGGACCTTTCGGAATGCCAATATGGCTTCCGGCAGAGAAGGTCTACCATTGACGCCATTGCCCGCCTCAGGGAGATTTCGGAAGAGACGATTCAAAAAGGGGGGGTGGTGATTGCAGTGTCTCTTGACATCGCAAACGCATTTAACACCCTTCCCTGGGACGCCATAATAAACGGCCTCCTGTTTCACCAGGTGCCGTCGTATTTAATTAAGACCATCGTCGACTATCTCCGTAATCGAGAGATTATCTATCCGGCGAGGGATAATTGGAAGAGGTTTCAAGTCAGGTGCGGAGTTCCACAAGGATCGGTTTTAGGCCCACTCTTGTGGAACATCGGTTATGACAAGGTGCTGCGAGGGGTTTTGACCCGCGGCGTGCAAATCATCTGCTACGCGGACGACACCCTGGTCGTAGCGTCAGGGGAGAGCTTCAGAGATGCGTCCCTCAGAGCAACCGCTGGCGTAGCTCAAGTGGTGGCTCGCATCCGGGATCTCGGGTTGCGAGTCGCCCTTGATAAATCCGAGGCCATAGCCTTCCACGGTCCTCGAAGGCCTATTCCATCTGGCGCGCATATTGTTGTAGGAGGTACCTCAATTGTAGTAGGGAACCAACTGAAATATTTAGGCTTGGTCCTCGACCCTAAGTGGTCATTCAAGGCGCACTTAACGTCTTTGGCGCCAAAATTGACAAAGACTGCCACGGCACTGAGCCGCATCATGCCCAACGTAGGCGGGCCGCGCGACTCGTGTCGTAGGCTTTTTGCTGGCGTTGTTCGGGCGAAAGCCCTGTACGGCTGTCCGATATGGGCCAACGCTATAGGACTGAACGCCCAAAATAAGGCGGTGCTCAGGCGGTCGCAACGAGTCACATCGATCCGGGTGGCACGGGCGTACCGCACTGCATCTTTCGACGCGGTATGCGCAATTGCCGGTACCATTCCATGGTACCACGATGCGGTTGCGTTGGCAGAAGTCTTCTGGCGGAGAGACAGCCTCCGTAGGGAAGGCGTGGAACCGCCTCTAGACATAGTTCGGGTGTGGAGAGCCGAGGCAAAGGAGATGGCTATCCGAAAATGGGAGGAAGATTTAATGACGGCGAGAGCGGGTCTCTGGACTCTTGAAGCCATTCGGCCCGTTCTTCGCCCTTGGACTGACAGGCAATGGGGGTCGCTGTCATACCATCTCACACAGCTGCTGACCGGCCACGGATGCTTTGGCAAATATTTGTTCAAGGTAGCCCGCCGCGAAGCCACCCCCATGTGCCACCATTGCGGGTGTCTCACAGACACCCCGCAACACACCATCGCGACATGCGCAGCCTGGGATCCGGAGAGGAATACCCTGCGCACAATTACTGGACCTGATCTATCGCTCCCGGCCTTGGTAGCGGCCATGGTTGGGAGTAAACGAGCTTGGCAGGCTGTGGAGGCATTCGCCAAAGCAGTCCTGTCACAGAAAGAGGAGCACGAGCGGGCCCGGGAGATAGACCCTGGAGCCCCGCCATCAAGAAGAAGGCGAACTGGCAGACGCCGGCGTAATTTTCTGCGCCGCGTTTGACATGTGTATGTATATATTGTATATTTTGTAAATAAAAGGTAAATATAGTTATGTTAAGTGTACACGAGGTGGGAAGCCGGGTGGCTTAGGGGGGAGGGGGGTTCGACAATATTCTTTTTGGCAGTCCTCGCACCTTCTTCGCCACTCGTGGCATGTAAATAGTTTGCAACGAAGAACGATGTCGAACATATCGACATATCGATATGTAAGGATCGGCCGGCCTCCACTTTGGACGCCGGTCTTGATATGGGGCATCAGCGCTCAGCGGACGATCATTCCCGCACGTCCCTTGCCAGCTGGAGCGATCGTTGATCGCGAAGGTGAGGCAAAGGACATAGGAGAGCTGCACCTGACCGTCCCGAAAGGTTCGAGAAGGACGCGGCAGCCGTTTAATACGGCATAGGAGAGCCGTTTCATACGGTATGCGCGGGCCGTGTTGTGGGTTGTGGCCAAACGGCTGATACCATGGCCGGTCCAATACGCGCTGAGATGGGGTCCTGGTGGTTTTAGTGGGTATAGGCCGAACGCCTTTAGGCCGAGCCCCACACCCCCCGCGCTATTCTCCGAATGCCCCGGCGCGGGGGCCCGTAGTTGGGTTTCCCCAGGTTAAAAAAAAAAAAAAGGTTAGGTTAGGTTAGGTTAGGTTAGGTTAGGTTAGGTTAGGTTAGGTTAGGTTAGGTTAGGTTAGGTTAGGTTAGGTTAGGTTAGGTTAGGTTTTTTTTTTTTTTTTTTTTTTTATATAGCCCCCGCCTAGTTGGCCTACCTCCCCGGCGACTCACGCCCCGGGGCCGTGGAGCTGCTACGTCTACCCCCCAACTTATGCATATCAGGGTCCTTGTTTAATCTTTATTTTCAATCTTTTTTTACAGTTTTTATTTTATTATTTTAGTTTACAATTCTTCTTATACTATGCCTATTACTATTATATATTATACTATTTTCGGCAAGGTGCACGATATAGTTGCCATAGATTAGATTAAGTTACATTTATTATTTTCTATACTATTTCTTATATAATAACTATGTGTTACAGTTGCTTCAAATTTCTTTTGTTCTTTTATTTAATTTCTTTTGTAAATTACAATTTTTATTTATTCTACTACTTTATTTTACATATATTTTAAATTTTTAATTTATACATTTTAAATTCCTATTTTTATAAACATAACGTTGTCGCACTCTGCTACAGTCCTCGTTTTCGCCGGACGCGTAATGCCTGTTCCCATGATTATCATTCGAACGAAGTATTGCGCGCCTCTTGGTTTCCTGTATAGATGACTGTTGTATGCTGGTTTCCTCTTGATGTGGTTCCTTTTATTGTTTACAATACAGGTTCCAATCTTGAGTTTCCCGAGTTGTCCTTCTATTCTTCCGTCAGCAGTATGCGACTGGGCTTCGAGCCAGAGCATCCCATTTTTTGCGAACCGGGCACTCTGGGTCGAAGGCGTTATGGTCCACTGCTGTGAGTTTTTCCTTGACACAATTCGTGCATCTTGCCTTTTCATCATTTTTATATGCCTGACATTCTACTTTTTTGTGTTCCCCCGCGCAGTGAGAGCATGCGACTTTGTTAGTTTGTTCACAGTGCTTCCGCCCGTGCCCATATCCGAGGCACGTCGTGCACTGGATCAGCGGCGATTGGTCCAGGACCACCACCCTCTGTAAATCGTGATAGGCCCTTCCCGCCCTCGTCAATGCTCCCCACACCGGCGTAGACACCTGCATCACTATGTGTGATGCGTGGGGGTTCCTAGTTTTTATTCGATACAGGCATTTAACCCTGATTTCCTTCTCCGGTATGTTTTTAAGCAGGTGGTGGTTTTGCTTAATTAATGCTGCAGCTGCTTCTTCATCTTTTTCTGCGATGTTAATGACATTTTTCAGTATAATTTGTGGATCCTTCAGCTTCGCGTTTTCGACTATAAGAGCTGGATCCTTTACGCAATACTCCTTAATTTGATTAAGAGTATCTGGCGCCATGCAGCTCAAAACCACCTTTCCATCTTTGACTTTTCTAAGTCTGTCCACGCCCAGACCGGTGTTTTTTGTATCCACAACTTTGCGTATGCGTTCGATAACCTCTCCGCTTGTTTCCGCTCTTTTTGAGGATATTATTATAGAACGCATACTGTTGTTTATTGTTATTTTATTTTGGTATGTTTCATTTCTGTTCCCTTCCATGAGTTCGGTCACTTTATTTTCATGTCTAAGATGGTATTTGCCTATTGCCTCAGCATATGTTTGCAGCTGTTTGCTGAGGTTTTTTCCGGTCTCCTCTAATCTGTTTATTTGTTTCTCGAAAAGTTTGTTTATAGTCTCACTGTCCTTTCGGTCCTTTTGGGGTTCGGGAGGTTTCGCCGCATTTTTAGTTGATACCCTCCTTTCTTCCTCCTGATCTTTAATTATTTGGAAGAGACGTTTTACAGCCTGCGTGACTCCTGTTTTTATCTCTGTCTTCAAATTTCGAGAATCAGCCAGATGCGCGAGGACTTTAAGTAGGAGGTTTTTGGCCTCCTTGCTCCTATCAGACATACCTTCCTGAGGCTTT
This sequence comes from Pontia daplidice, assembly GCA_963693355.1. Lineage (NCBI taxonomy): Eukaryota > Metazoa > Arthropoda > Insecta > Lepidoptera > Pieridae > Pontia > Pontia daplidice. Next base: position 10,540 of record CAVNZL010000011.1, on the reverse strand, counting down.
TCGGCCTCATCCTTTTTCCCTTCAAATTTTTCTAGGCTCTTCCTGACTGTTCCTGCTGTTGTTGGGGGCGTTCTCCCCATCATTTTTATTCGGTAAGCCAAGCGTCAATATTTAAAAAGCTATAATAATTTACGAAGTTAATTTAAAATTTTACAATTGTTTACAATTTTTAAAAGTCAAAATATATTCTAATTTTTTAAAAGTAAATTATAGCATGTAAAACAAAAAAGGGGGAATTATCGCCAATAGAGCGGTTATATATGTCAGTCTTATTAAAAGATTTACCCCCAATAGGGTGGTAGTTTGTCAATATTATTTAAAACTTAACCTAGGGTCTACCCCCAAAAGGGTGGTAGCCGTGTCAGTACTTATATCTAGAAGGGGGTTCCCAAAAGGAAATCCCCTGTCACTTAACCTAATATCACAGTCCTAAGTACCCTTCAGGAACGGTGTATCGCGCTTGATAACAAAGACGCGCGAATGGGCCGCCTGTCCCTCACCTTTTATGTGTGTGTGTGTGTGTGTGTGTGTGTGCGCCTTGGCACGTGTGCACCTACTCGAGAGATCCGCTGCAATCAGCGGAGTCGAATAAGGTGCTACACTTGAGTTTTTGAAAAAGTTTTTATGTTTGTGTATGTCTGGGTGTGTGTGTGTTCCTTCGAATGTCCAAATGGACGGCGGCAACCTTCTCCCCAAGTGACGAGGAGTTGATCGAGCCGTCACACTTGTGTGTTTTTTGTGTGAATCAAAGTGTGTGTGTTTGTGTGTGATAACTGTGTGTGTGTGCGTGAAGGTGTATTGCGATCGAGCTCAATCAACTCGCCTTTTTATGGGGAGTCGAATGAGCCGTCACACATGTATGTTCCGGGGGGTTGAGATTTTTCAGCCCCAGGGGGTGCGGTATTAGGGTGAGGGGGGGGGTCCGAGGTATGGTGCACGCGACACGTCCCTATAACCCTTTTCGCATGTAATTAGGCCGAAAATGATATTATTTTTGATCTAGCGTGCACCGTTATGGCCAAAATTGTTGTTGCTCTAATTTGCTTATTATTTTTATTTCAAAAATTTACAAAATAATTTTAAAAATTTTTAAAACTGTTCCCGGTAGGGTTCGACCGGGCGGTCAAGGTCCAGTATACTATATAGTATACTGGATCCGACGTCAAAAACGCGCTAAAATGCACCGTTCCCGAGTTATCCCGCACTTTTCCCGTTTTTTCTTCCCGGGCTCCTAGAACCGCCGGTATTTATCCAATTTACTAAATCGATATATCAAATTGACGGGCTCACCGAGATCTATCTCGTGAGACCGTCCGCGGCGCAAAATACCGACGGGATCTCCGACCACGTGGCACGTGGTCAAAAGAAAAAAGTGTCCAGGTGCCTCAGTTTTAATGGGAAAAATCTGGGAGTGGTACCTTTTTGTAGATCTCCTCGCGGCGCGTCTGATGGTGTATAGAAACGATGTGGTCCTCGATCTTCTTTTCTTTTTATTCAGGTTTAAAGGTGTTTTATTTTGTTGTTTACTTTCTTTTCGCTGTAGAGAGTTTTCTCTTTTTCCGATTTTGAAGACAAATGTGTCATTGAGTTCCTCTCGTCGAGGCGCGTCTGGAGATGTATAGCACTGCCGTAGAAGACTGTTCCTTCTTCATGCACGTGCCACGTGCTTTTTCTTCTTTTCTTCTTTTTTCAGTCTTCTCGTAGGCGAAAAATTTTGAGAGTGGTGTCAAAAGATGCGTTTTAAGGAGACGCATATAATGGTGTAATAAAATTATAGGGTTGTCACTTTACTTTTCGCGGCGTTCGCCCTTAAAGGTTGAATTTTTAAAACTTTTATAGTTTTCACCACTTTTTATCACTAATAAGTCACTTTTCACCCACAAGATTATATTTGCCGGATTCGCCGCACCGAGATGCACAAGATGGTGTACTTTGTTTGATGATCCGGCGTAAAAAAACCTATTTTTAGGTATTTTTAAATACGGAGCGTCACTGTTTCGTTGCTTCCACGGCGGCGGCTCGACTGGTTAGGTTAGGTTAGGTTAGGTTAGGTTAGGTTAGGTTAGGTTAGGTTAGGTTAGGTTAGGTTAGGTTAGGTTAGGTTCCCCCCCCACCGCGGACGAACTTACCCGCGGCTCCCTAGGCTTGTCGTGCCGGGGGGGGCTCAGTACCTGGAACGATCGCTGTATGGGCAGCCATCGCGAAGGGGAAGCGAATAAGGGAGCGGCCGGCCTCCACTTTGGACGCCGGTCTAGGTATAAGCATCAGCGCTCAGCGGACGATCATTCCCGCACGTCCCTTGCCAGCTGGAGCGATCGTTGATCGCGAAGGTGAAGCAAGGGACACCGGAGGAGCTGCTCCTGACCGTCTCAGTGAGACGCGAAGGACGCAGCAGCCGTCTCTGACGGCATAGGAGGACCGCGCGTCAACCGACGTGCGGTAGGCGCGGACCGGGAGTGCCCTGCAACCCGGTCAATCACGCGCCTTAGGTGGAGCCTGCCGGTAAAGTGAGTCCACGGTTATCGCACGGCGATAGAGACTTCACTCCCCCGCGCTACCTCTGCGCGCCCACGCACGGGGGCCCGCTTTTTGGGTTACCGCAGGTTAGGTAAGGTTCGGCCGGCCTCCACTTCAGATGCCGGTCATGATACGGGGCATCAGCGCCCTGCGGACGAGTTTCCCGCACGTCCCTTGCCAGCCGGAGCGATCGAGAAATCGCGAAGGTAAAGCGAGGGACACCGGAGGAGCTGCGCCCGCAAGTACGGGACGCAGCAGCCGTCTCCGACGGCAAAGGAGGGCCGCGCGTTTCACGACGCGCGGTATGCGCGGGCCGGGTCGTGGGTTATGGCCAAACGGCTGATACCATGGCTCGGTCCATGACGCGCTGAGATGGGGTCCTGGTGGTTTTAGTGGGTATCGGCCGAACGCCTTTAGGTCGAGTCCCACACTCCCCGCGCTATTCTCCGAATGCCCCGGCGCGGGGGGCCCGTAAGCGGGTTTCCCCAGGTGAAAAAAAAAAAAAAAAAAAAGGTTAGGTTAGGTTAGGTTAGGTTAGGTTAGGTTAGGTTAGGTTAGGTTAGGTTAGGTTAGGTTAGGTTAGGTTAGGTTAGGTTAGGTTAGGTTAGGTTAGGTTAGGTTTTTTTTTTTTTTTTTTTTTTTTTTTTTTTTTTTTTTAACCCCTGCCTACTTGGCCTACCTCCCCGGCGACTCACGCCCCGGGGCCGTGGAGCTGCTAACCCTCCCTTGACATTTGCCTATCAAGGACTTTGTTTTCTTTATTTATTAACATCAGTAGTACATTTATTTACATGATATATATATAGATTTTATTACATATTAATTTTTAAACTATACATTTTTCTTTATTTATTTACTATATTTATTTTCCTTATACATTTCAAACTTAATTATTTACATTTTTATTTTCCATACGGGTACTATATTACATTATTATCTTTATTTCCAATTAATATTAATGTTTTTTATTTTATTACAGGAGATATCATTGCTTGAAAGTGATTTGGGCGCCGTTGTATTTTCTTGTCCGATCCAGAACCTGCCTGCAGAAGCCCTCCAACTCCAGCCTATGCCCCGCCAGGACATCGGGCAGTGTGTTGCGCACCACCCGTTTTCCCGCGGCCTGCTCCAGGTCGTACCTTTGCCTAGAGAAAGTCGGGCACTCCACTAGAAGGTGCTCCACCGTTTGTATCGCGTTTTCATCGCATTCACATGCGGGACTTTGCTTTATTTTGAAACGGTGGAGGTACTCCGCGAAGGGCCCGTGCCCCGTTAGTATCTGGACCATGGAAGCGTTGAACTGTCCGGACTTTGCAATCCTGTAGGCAGCCTCTGGATCCGGCAAGAACATCCTAGTCACTGCCCCGGTTCTCTCTTTGGAGTGCCTCCTGACCCACCCCTGCACCGTGCCTGCGCGTATAGATCTTTTAATGTATGATAGCGGGCAGCGGTCGTAGACCGGTCTCCGCTTTGTATTGGTGGCCTCTTTAGCCAGCTGGTCCGCTCTTTCGTTCCCCCTTCTCCCCGCGTGCGCCTTAACCCAGAATAGGTTAATATTCTTTGATTGTTGGGTAAGGAGCTCGCGGATTTCGGTGACTAGGGGATCGAAAGAGCGTCCCCCCGCGAGTGCATCGAGTGCCGATCTAGAATCACTATATACGTTGACCTCGGTCTCCTTCCGCTGCACCGCTACCTGCGCCGCTCTTTGTAGCGCCACCAGCTCTGCCTGGTACACGGTGCAGTAGTGTGCCAGGGGCAGCTTTTGGCTCCTTATTTCTCTATCACCCTTCCATAGAGAAATCGCCGCTCCCACTCCCTCCTGCGTTTTGCTCCCATCTGTAAATATATGTACAGTTTCGTTATTACATGTGGGTTCATCATTTGTTAAGATGACGTACTTCAACGCCCTGCTTGCCGGATGGGGACTTTTATGAAATGGGGTTTTCATTTCCACCTCAGCTCCCCCCAAGTGCTCGCAGGCTATGAACCCCCTTTTGATCTGGTATAATGTCTTGTTCTCTTGTGCTCTCAGATCAAGGGGGAGCAGGCCCGCCAGCACCCTGAGGGAGCTGAGTGGAGCTGTTCTATATGCCCTGCATATTTTTATTGCAAAACTTCTTTGCACCGTGTCGAGTCTCTTTATAATATAGGCCTTTTCCGCGGCATCGGCCCATGCACTGGCTGCGTATAAGACTATAGGCTCGACAACGGCTGTATAAATTGTTTTGATGATTGCAGGGCTGAGTCCCCAGCTCACCCTAGCCGTCTTCGACACCTGCTTATACAATCCTATTGCTTTATTACAAGCTGCGCTAACATGTTCGCTGAAAGTGATGTTATGGTCTATGATTAGTCCCAAGATTTTCACACTATCAGACATTTCTATCTGCGTGCCTCCCATACTGAGTCTTGGCGTGTCGTATATTAATTTTCTAGTTATAAGCATCGCTTTGGTTTTCGCGGGAGCAAATCTCAATTTGTTCTTATGCCCCCACTCCCAGACTCTCGCTAGTGCATCATTTGCAGCTAATTCGGTTTCTAGCGCCGTATTTGACTCAAACAGTAGGACCACGTCGTCCGCGAAGGCCTGCGCGTACACTCCGGCTTCTTCTAGTGTTTTCAGCAAGGGGTCCAGCAGCAGATTCCACAACGTAGGTCCACTGATGGATCCCTGCACGCAGCCTTTGTTCGTGGATTTGGTTGCTACAGCTCCTCCGTAGACGACGCGGACCCCCCTGTCGCTGAGGTAGTGGTTCATTAAGCGTGCTAGGTCTGCAGGGCATTCTTCTTCGATCAATCTTGCGTTAATTGCTGGCCACCAAGCGTTATCGAAGGCGCCCTCTATGTCTAATGATATTAACGTTATGACTTTTTTGTTTTTTAATCCTGTCTTAATTTTTTCGATCAGGGCATAGAGGGCGTCCTCGGTCCCACGCTGTGGCATGAACCCGTATTGATTTCGGGAGAATCGGGGAACCAGGTGCCAATTTAATCTTTTTACTAACATTTTTTCCATTATTTTGCCTAGGACCGGTAAGAGTCCAATTGGGCGGTATGATTTTGGGTGCGTATAATTTTCTTTTCCCGGTTTTCTTAGGATAACCACTGTAGCCTGTTTCCAAATTCTGGGGAAGTAGCCAAGTTTGAGGCACCTGTTTGTCAATGCCAAGAAAACTTCTGGGTTTACGAGTATCGCCTCGACGCATATATCCGAGGTGAGACCATCCCCCCCAGGGGCCTTTTTTGGGTTGAAGCTCCTTGCACACTCCACGAGTTCCTTAATTGTAAAAGGTGGGTCATGGGTATAATTATGATCCGTTACTTTTATCTTTTCAGCGTTTCTTCGTATTTCTGTGTGCCAAGGAGTCTCCTGGGCGTCCGTGTCGTCTGGGAAGAAGGTCTCCGCCAGATAGAGCGCCGAATCCCGGTAAGTGAGGGTCTCGTTATCTTTTACCAGTTGTTCTACAGTTTGTTTCCCATCCGTTCTTCTAATGACTCTATAGATGCCGTCCCACAGGCTTTCCCCGCTTTGTTTTCCACAGAAGCTCTTCCAACTTTCCAGCTTGCTTGTGTTGACCGCTTCCAGGTATTCCTGTTTCGCCGCATTAAATTGTTCTACTAATTTAGGTCGGCGAATAGTGGAACAACACCGGATTTTCCTCCTCATATCTAGGACTCGTTTTTTAATTCGCGCTAGTTCTTCTGTCCACCAGGGAGGGACGGTGTGTTTTCTCTGTTTATTAATTTTCGGAATATGCATGTCACAAGTGTCTGTAATTATCTGTGTGTATTTAACTATGGTGTTTTCTAAGAGTGTTGTGGAGTCTAGAGTGTTGATGTACTGTGTTGTGAGTTTTTGTTCGGAGAGCAACTGTCCAACCTTCTCACGAAAGTGGGTCCAGTTAGCTTTCCGAACGTTGTATATTCTAGTTGATCCCACGTACCGTTCGTCCCTTTTGATTCGCGTGGTAATTTCGAATAGGATGGCATTATGGTCCGAACTGGTCACATTCTGATCCACCCTCCAGTCCACAATGAGTCCGAGGAGATCAGGTGTGGCCGCCGTGACGTCGATGCAACTAGAATATATTGTGTTTCCTCTGGTGGTGTTAAAAGTTGGCGTCCCACCCTGGTTTAAGATTTCGAGGCCGGCGCTATGAAAAGTTGCTTCTACGTCTTCTCCTCTTTCGTTGGTTGTCCTATCTCCCCACCAAACGTTTCTAGCATTTACATCGCCTCCAACTATTGTCCTCCGTCCCAGTTCCTCGATGGTTTTTTCTAGTTTGTGGAGGTATGGATTTAGTGGGTTCGGATGCGGCTCGAAATATACGGATATCAGGTTGAGTTTTCCATTTGGTGTGTCTATGGATACGGCAACGATATTCGAGCTGGAGAGGTTTGGATATTGTGTCACACTGATATTACTATCCAGTACCACAATGGCCGCTTTTGCATGGTTGCCTGTATCAACATATTGGTATACTCTAGTACCCGTATAATCCTTCATTATTCTCGTCGATCCGACGTAGGGTTCTTGAACCAACGCTATGGAAATACGGCGCTTTTTGGCTTCAATGATTAGTTCCTCGGTTGCGAGTGCAGATCTCTGTAGATTTGCTTGTATTACTCTAATGTTGTCCAGGGGGCCCTTAGCAGTAGGCTACTGCTCTTCTAGCTATCGAGTCCCACTTTCCACGCACCGGGCATTCCGCACTAAAAGCGTTGTGGTCCACACTGTCCAGTTCGGCTTTTTTGCAATTGATGCATTCTGGCGTCTTGTGTTTATTTGGGCAGTCCGCTCTCAGATGCTCACCATTGCATTGGGAGCAGGTCAGCCTTCCCTCTCGGCAGTGGTTCCGCGTGTGGCCATATGCGAGACACTTGGAACACTGCACAAGAGGGGACCAATCCTCCACCCACACCCTTTGCAGGTCTATGTGGATCCTAGCTGCTGTGGTCAGAGTTTGCCACATCTTTGGAGTCACCCGTAAGATCACGTGGCTTTCATGCGGGTTTCTAGCTTTTCTCCTATATCTCTCCTCGATATGCCAGTCGTTTTCTCCTAGATGCGTAGTTATATTTTTGTTCTGGTTTTTTAAAGCTTGTATTATGTCCTCTATCTTGTTATAACTTAGGAGGTTTCTGAGCCTTACGAGAGGATTTTTGTTGGCGACCTCCTTAACAACAAGATGATTTTCGTCTGTTTCGAGCCTTTCCTTTAGCCTTTTTCTGTCTTGTTCCGTTCTGCACCCCACCACTACTTTACCGTCCTTTACTTTCCTTATATTTTCCACCTGAAATCCGCCCTCTTTTGCCTTAAGCGCAGTTCTTATGTGTTGTATCGTGGTATCTGCTGTGTCTTCTTTTGTCTTAGGCTCTACCACGATCGAGTGTAGCGTCATACTTCTGGGGGTCGGGTTTTTAGTGTTTTCACCTATATTTTGGCTTTGCTTTCCTTTTGCTGCCTCTGCATATGTCATAAGTTTTTGTTCCATTCGTCTCTCCCTTTCCTCTTCCCTGATTACTTGTTTTTCAAATCCCTCTTTTATTTCTTTTAGTATCCTATCTCCGTTTTCCTCAATTTCCTTTTGTATATTTTTCCTAAATTCTTCCAGTTTTCTATTTTCCTTTTCTAATCTCTCTATTTGTTTCCTTAATTCCATCATGGTCTTATTTTCTCCAGTCAATATTTTTCCTTCGTCATTTTGTCCACTTTCCTGTTTTTTCCCCCCTTTTGTTTGTATCTCCATTTCCTTTACCATTTCATATAGCCTTTTTATTGATGTGATAACGGCTGTCTTAATTTCTCCCTTTAAATTACGTGCAGAGTCTAGCTGAAGGAGAGCGCTCTGTTGGACCGCTGCAGCTTCTGTAATTTTATTTTTATATGTTTTGTTCTTTTTTGCAGCTTCCGATCCTTGTGCAATGGCTGCCTCTAGTTCCCCGATGCTCCTTCTTACTCCAGGAATTGAAGTTTGGGATTTTGGCTGTGCAGGAGGAACGTCTATCTCGATGTCAGTCTCACTTGCTACGGAGGTAGGCATCTTTGTTGGTGTTCGAATACCGAACATCTTACAGTCAATTATTTGTTTATCCTAAGTTTAAGTAGGCAGTATGTCGTCAATTTGTTATAATATCTCTAAGCTACGTATAATAGCTTGACTCAATAATGTATAATATAAATAATTACTAATCTAGGGTCTATCCCCAATAGGGTGATAGCCGTGTCAATTGTCACAATTTTTATATAATAATAAAACTTTTAAAACTTATGCTAGAGTCTACTCCCAATAGGGTAGTAGCTGCGTCAAAATACTTTAATAGTCAATAAGACTTAACCTAAGGTCTACTCCCAAAAGGGTAGTAGCCGTGTCAATAACTTATATACTAATAAGGGTTTTCCAATAGGAAGAACCCCTGTCACTTAAATCTAATGTCACAGCCTTTGTACCCTTCAGGAGCGGTGCGTCAATTTTAAGATGTATAGCGCGCGAGTGGGCCTCCTATCCTTCGCCTTTTATGTGTGTGTGTGAGTGTGTGTGTGTGCCTTTGCACGTGTGCACCTCTTCGGGGGATCCGCTGCAATCAGCGGAGCCGAATGAGGTGATACACTTGTATTTTTGAAGGTATTTTTGTATGTGTGTTTGTGTGTGTGCGTGTGTGTGTATGCGAATGACAAAGTGGGCGGCGGCAACCTGCTCCTCGTGTTATGAGGAGTTGATTGAGCCGTCACACTTGTGTGTTTGTGTGTGAGACCGTGTCTTTGTGTATTTGTGTGTGTTATCTTTGTGTGTGTGTGCGTGAGGTGTGTGCAACAGTTCTCAATCAACTCCCCTTCTCACGGGGAGTCAATAGAGCTGTCACACGTGTATGTTCCTTGGGGTTGAAATTTTTCAGCCCCCAGGGGGTGAGGTAATAGGGCGAGGGGGGTGGTCCAAGGTATGGTGCACGCGACACGTCCCTATAACCCTTTTCTTATGTGACTAAGCCGAAAATGATGTTGTTTTTAATTTAGCGTGCACCGTTATAGCCGAAATTGATGTTACTCTAATTTACTTATTATTTTTATTTCAATAATTTACAAAATAATTTTGAAAAAATTTTTAAAACTGTTCCCGGTAGGGTTCGACCGGGCGGTCAAGGTCCAGTATACTATATAGTATACTGGATCCGACGTCAAAAACGCGCTGAAATGCACCGTTCCTGAGTTATCCCGCACTTTTCCCCCTTTTTCTTCCCGGACTCCTAGTACCGCCGGTATTGGTCGAATTTACTTGTGCGATATGTCAAAATGACGGGCTCGTCGAGATCTATCTCGCGAGACCGTCCGCGGCGCAAAATACCGACGGGATCTCCGACCACGTGGCACGTGGTCAGGAGAAAAATTTTTCCAGGAGCCTCAGTTTTAAGAGGAAAAATCTGGGATTGGTACCTTTTTGTAGAGCTTCTTGCGGCGCGTCTGATGGTGTGCTTTTTTGATGGGGTCTTCGATCTTCTTTTCTTGTTATTTGGTGTCAAAGTCTTTTTATTTCTTGATTTTTGGTTTTTCCCTTGTTATTTTCTTCCCTGAAGAGATGTTGGATATGTTTTTATGTCATTTAAATCAGCTTTCTGCGGCGCTTCTGATGAACTATTTGGTTTGTCCAGGGTCCACCGGGATCTGGTACCTCGTGCCACGTGGTTATTTTTTGTTTTCTTTATATCTTCTTTATTTGTGGCGCCAAAAATCTGAGATATGGCTTAAAAGATGCGGCTTGACGAGCTGTATTGAGATATATGTAAAAACTTGTATGTTGCAGATCTTATTTCGACGCCGCACTCACTTTTGTTTCAAATTTTTTGTGTTTTTACAGTTTTTAACCAAAATTAGCCACTTTTTCATTTTTCGTTTGGTATCTTCAGATTCGCCGCACTGAGATGCACACGATGATATACTTTGTTTTTTGATATCGCAAGAAAAACCTATTTTTAGGAATTTTTAATTACGGAGCGATTTCGTTTCGATGCTACCGCGACCGCGGTT